>CM065775.1:78783552-79412718 GCA_033296515.1 Macrochelys suwanniensis
ATGGCTGGCTCAGGCCGGGCGGTGTGGCTGCCAGTCCTGGTGCTGAGTGGCATGGTAAGGGGGTGGGGAGTGGGGGCGGTGGATAAAGGGCAGAGGGTTCCGGGGAGCAGTCAGGGGACAGGGAGCAGGGGATGGTTGGATAGGTGTGGGAGTCCTGGGGGGCCTGTCGGGGCAGTCAGGGGACAGGGATTAGGGGGTGGTTGGCTAGGTCAGAGGTTCTGAGGGGGGCAGTCGGGGTGAGAAGTGGGAGGGGGCAGATAGGGGGTGGGGCCAGGCTGTATGGGGAGGCATAGCCTTCCCTACCTGGCCCTCCATACAGTGTCGGAACCCCGATGTGGCCCTCAGGCCAAAAAGTTTGCCCATCCCTGATCCAGAGGTTACAAGGAGAAACTTAGCATAAAACATCTTCAGATAAGAGGCCTTGCGTTTTCCTCTGATTTTTGTTTGTTTTGCCTTTTTAACATCAGTCCATGTTTAGCGGGCTTTTGTCTGTCTCTCACGTAAGAGGCACGCGCACCAATAAAACTGCAGAATAATTTGGCACATGTAGATATTGTCCCTTCTCTCCTGACTTTCCCCAGGTTTGCTCTTCCTCACACGGAAGAGTGCTCAGCTGGATACTTTGCCCTGTTTAGCGAGATTTTCCAGTTAGTGTAGTTATGTTCTCTGGCAAGGAGTTTCTGGGGTGGGGAAGAAGAGGGCAGAGAACAATATTCTAAATGCTCAGCTTTTTGGGAAAGCCTACAGTTTTGCTAGCGGTGGTGGTGAGAAGGGTCTTGGAGTTTCTTGCCCACAGGGCTCTGAACTTTGAGGTCCAAGTTCATATTGCTTCTCTATGCTTGTCTGTGGAGGAAAACTTTTGCAGTTTCATCCAGGTCAGTCATCCTTTTACAAGCTCTGTTTTCACAGATCACCCTTCCCAAGCCCTATCATGACAATCTGCCTTGTTTTCCCTGCTGGCCAAGGCATTTCTGGAGGTGCAAGCACAACTAAAAACTACCAATGCCCACCCACCCACCAACCATTTAAAAAAAAAAAAGATACACACATAGGCCTTTTCCTCTTAACTGCAGCTGTCTTCTTTTAACTCTGTCTATCATGCTCAGGGCAGCTCTGGCTCACTCTGTACCCTTATGTTTTTGGTGAATCTCTTGAGGGTAGAGTTCAAAGGGACCCTAAGACACTGATTTTCAAAGGAGCCTAAGAGTTTGGTACTCCATTCAAATTGAATTGTTGGAGTACAATTCAGCTCCTTTCAGCTCCTTTTGACTGCAACATGGAACAGAAACCCTCTGGGCAGTCCTGGACAAGATAACCACCTCTCTCTGCTGTGAAATTGCTGACACACTTTACTTCTAAGTACTATGGTAAAAGTTATGGGAAAAGGAGTGAGCTAGAGGCACAGGTGGTGCAGCAGTTTAACAAATGGGAATCAGAGGAGTAGAATAAAAATCCCAGAACCCTCAGGAGAAATGGGCATAGCCAGGGAAGCTTTGGTTCAGAGATGGCTAGTGCAGTGGTTCACATCCTTTCATGACTACTATGCCCCTTTCAAGAGTCAGATTTATCTTGAGTACCCCAAAGTTTCACCTCATTTAAAATCTACTTGCTTACAAAATCAGACATGAAAATTCAGAAGTGTCACAGGACACTATTACTGAAAAATTGCTTACTTTCTCATTTTTACCATATAATAATGATAAAATAAATCAATTGGAATATAAATATTGTACAGTACTTACATTATAGTGTATAGTACATACAGCAGTATAGACAGTTGTATGAACTTTTAGTTTGAACTGACTTGCTAGTGCTTTTATGTAGCCTGTTATAAAACTAGGCAAATATCTAGATGAGTTGATGTACCCCCTGGAAGACCTCTGCGTACATCGAGAGGTATGCATACTCCTGGTTGACAACCACTGGGCTAAAGAATTTAATACTGCATTGGTATTATGTTGTTTGTTTAGGATAACCTTTCTGTGTTTATTTGTTAATATTGGTTGTGTATTCCTTTCCCCATGGCAGAAAGGACTAACAAATTCTAGTTTCTTACACTGACTGGTTTGGAGCAACTTTTTTTTGGAAGTGTTTAAGCAACCTTAACTACAAGCCTCACTGACTATAATAAACAGATGCAGCCACTGGATCTCTGATACAAACTCTTCCTTAAAGCCCCCTTCTAAGAACCCTTGCATTCTCCTCCTCACCAAAAATCTTCCTTCTTTCTCCCTTTCCTTGACTATTGAGCCATGTCTTGTCTAGTGGTTTTGACTTGTCTTTTGGGGAATATCTTCACTGCAGACTTACCTAGGTTTTAGCCCAAACTACTTTTTTTTAATCTGGGTTTGGAAGTGCTTTAAGCCCAGGCTAGCTGACCCGACTGGGGATATAGATTAGAGTGTGGCCTCCACTTTAACTTGGGAAGCGAGAATGCAGAATAAAAAACTTGAGTGCTGGTGGTCCTCCGGTGCTTTCCCACAATTTCCCTGATTGACAAATTCTCCTAGTATTGATACAAGTGACTGGGAAAGAATTGTCAAGCATTTCAGCACAAAAAACCATGGGAGATGCCCCCAGACAAGCACAGGGCAGGACAGAAATGGTGAGGACTCAGGTAAGGCTTTGTAGTATGACTGCTCACACCGGGCTTAGGCTAATTCAGGTGCTCAATTCTGGCTGCTGATCACTTGGGCTAAGTCTGCAGGGAAGTACCCATAGACTGTAAAATCTCTGGGGCAGGGTATGTGGCTTGCACTGTTCGCCAAGTGCTATGGAATCTGATTTACTAAAAAGTATTGTGTGTTTAAATTAGAAGTTGGCTTACTCAACTTGTTTTGTATTTGCCAAATGGCAAGATACAAAATGATAGACCTTGCTCTGAAGAGTTTACAGTTTAAAAGAGACTCTTGACAGGTTGACCTGAGAGAAACAGTGGTGGGAGTTGCTATTGTTTTCCCCTCATCCAACATGATTTTATTTGTGCACACTCTTGTGGAGTTCTTATAGCCTGATAATTTAGCAGATTCTTAATTAGTAGATTTAACATTTCTATTTAAATGAATTATCACATTTCAGTTACTACACCGGCTGTGTTTCATGATCAACTTCAATCTGTCTACAGCAGTGTTGCTAACAGGGGAAGGCAGAAAGTGAAGGCTGCACCACACCCTTCTCTCTCAGGCTGTGTTATTTATGCCTCTGGCCTAGCCCATATCATATGAATGCTTCCTCTCCTCTCTTTATGGCCATCCTGCTTCTGAGTTCCCTTTTTGGAAGTGGGAAGAGAAGATGTTTTTAAGCATCCATGATCACCTTTGATACCTTATTTTAACAAAGTTTGCCTTCATATATGAAGGCTGATGTATGAAGTAAGCATATTTTAAATGGCAGTGATGAGATTAATTCCCTTTACTTTATCTCTTTATCAGTGATATATTCTGTAGCTTTGTGCTGAGGATAACAAGATCTACTAGTCAATATAATGTGGGATTTTTCCCCTCCCCATGAAAGCAAATTTTGAGTGTGTGTATGTAAAAACGCATTAAACACCAGGAAAGACAGTGACTGCAAATTTGTATAGTTCTAAATACTGCTGATGTTTTTACTACATAAAAACAAGTACAGTGTATGCATCACACATCTCCTTTTAGATTTTGTTCCTGATTTTCTGGTTTGAGTTATCTTTTTGATTGTATTAACACGAGACCATAGATTGAAGCCTTTAAACTTACTCTTTCATCAAAGTGAGTTTACTGTAAGAGCACTTAGCTACCATGTTTCAGAATGTGCAGTTTTAAATAAATTGCATGAATATTTTTGGACTCAGCCTGACAAGTGCGAGCCAAAGGGGCTGTTTAATTGCAGTGTAGACTTTTGGGCATAGGCTGCAGCCTGAGCTCTGGGACCCTCCCACCTTGAAGGGTCCTATACTCTGGGCTCCAGCCTGAGCCTGAATGTCTACGTTGTAATTCAACAGTCCCTTAGCGTGAGCCCAACTGAGCTGACACAGGGCAGCTGTGCTTGTCTACTTGCAGGGTAGGCATACCCTGATGCTTAAGACATGGGTTTCCCAAACCTTGTCTGTCTAGTCTAGACCTAAAAGCATATGTGCATGTTTAAAAATGTAACATAGCTTGTCCTCATAATTAAAACATGGAAGATAAAACATACTACTTTTGGTCAGTGGTCCAATATGAGGCCCTGAACGCATTTACTGGTCATGAAAGTTTTGATATCAGTCTTAAAAAATGTCCCTTGTACTGGCAAAGTGTCAAGTGTAAATATCAACCAATTTATTATTGACTTATTGAACTTTTTTCGCTATTTTGGTTAGTGAATCTTATTAATGCAAAATCTCTCAATATTCCTTCAAAATGTAATTACAAGTTAACACTGTTATTTCTGGTGTGGCTTCCTCTCATAGCAGAATCTGAAAGGCTTTGAGTCCCACGATATTTCTGTCCTCACAAGCAGTTCTTGTTCCACATTTAAGAAGCTCTATGAAACAGTCCCTTAAATCAAATGGTTAAAACATTGAATTTAGAAGAAAAAAAGCCTGTCTTGTTTTTATTTCTAATAAAGACAAATGCATTATCTAAGAAAAATGATCACCTTTCAGAATAAAAACTAAGGAAATAAACTAAAACATGAATAAAGAGTTTAGCTGAGAAATGCATACCATCTACTTCTAACAAAAAGAACCTCAAACTGTAGATTTTAAAAAAACACTTGAAAGATGAAAGATTGATAATGCTATTTGTGGAATCATAACTCACTTCTTTTCCTGTATCCCACCCACAGTCTTACAGTGAATAGGTATATAACAAGTATTAAAATAGCCTTAGAAACTTTTCACATTACTGAGTAACAAAGAGAACGTTCTAAATCCATACACATGCAGGGTCTCAATTCTCTTCTCATGGGGAGAAGTAGGACTTCTTAATATTTAGAGATGAAGCATGCTATATGTCCTCCAGTAACCTAACTGGGCATATTTAGTTCTTGATGTGGGTCACTGGTGTCTTGTGCTCTTCTGCTTGAGGATGTATGGTATGTTTCAGCCTTGACTATGAACTTGTTTAATTGCTTCTGTTACTGCCTAAACACTTTGAAATGCAGGGTGTGTCTGTAAAGGGCAGGATGATATAAAATCTGTGGGATATTTTTAGTAACTGCACTGAAATTCTAGCAGGGTAAAACCTAACTTCACAGTAGGCTGTGATATAACATGCAGTTTAATAATCTGTCTGTTAAATTGTGCTGATCTAGATATCTAAAAGTAGTCATCTGCTTGGCCATCTAGGGACATGTGGTTCAGTTCCCAGTCCTCTTTATGCTGGGCTAGCAAATGCTGTGCATGTTTATTAATTGTATACAAAACCACGAAGTGTAGGTTTTGGTGGGTTTCTCAGGGTGTTGGGGATGAGAGCTTGCATGCCAAACTGAAGCTTCAAGAGAATTTAATTGGTGCGAACTATAGGTCTGCTAATGGACCCCTAATTAAATGTACAAACATGACTTAAAATAACCTGTAAAGTAAGTTTTAAACTAGAGTGCCATACCTAAATCCATAGCAAGACACCAAAGTCGTCTGATTTCCTCCTCAGCCCCCAAGAGTTGCTAACATTTTCACATCTTGCAAAGCATGTTGCTAGATAGCTGCACGGTATGACTGTTTATCTAGCAACACCGTCAACTGTAGTCTAGTATGTACTGTTTTGTTGTATGCTATTTTTATTTCCTTAAACATTTTATGACTAGCAATATGTTTGTAAGGAAACATTCCTAACTAAATGATGATATGACAACTTAAACTTTTTCTGCATGGTTGTTAGTGACATTTTATGCTTTGACTTAAAAAAAAATTCAGGAGATATTTTGGAATTTATATTACAGCAGTTCATAGTATCTGTGCTAAACTAAAAGGATATTTATAAGCAGGACATATGTTGTTCTCTCTCCTGCTTGTCACAGGCTCTTTTGTTTAACGATTCATATCTATGTGCTTTTTGATGCAAGGATAAATGTAAATGAGTTGCAAGAGGTGATAGTTTCATTAAAGTTCAGTGCTTGAATTGGACAGAGATGCTGCTCGCCTTTCTATTGTGTTGAGATTCTCATTCCATTTCTATCACTGTGATACAAATACCTAAACTTCTTGCCTTAGCTACATACCTGCCTGTGTCATACTACTTATTTCTGTGATGGCATGTGTGAAAAAGAACTAATGAAGAAGCTGGCAGCATTAATGCTGCTTTGAGCAGTTTGAGTTGCTGCACCACTATGCCCTTGCTTTCTTCCTATATAGCACAAGAATTAGGATGGACCTGCGAGAGCTCATTGCTAGCACAAGAGCTTAGATGTTGCTGAGATGTGCAGCCCTTTCAGTTCTTGCTCAGTGGTCCACAAAACCTGGAGTATCATACTTATAGCATCCAGTAAGCTGCAATCCATGGAGTGCAGCTTGTACAAAGCAAGCTATTTTCAGAAGATGAACAAAGCTTTTTTAAAGGAAAGGAGGGGTAGGGAGTGGGAGATCTCAGGGAATTTTCTTAAATGCAGAGGAGCAATGACCACCCTGCACCTTTAAGCTGGGAGTGGGGAGTATTTGGCTGGCTGGCTGAGTGAAGGGACCAGTGCTTTATAGCTTGCGGGGGGGCGGGGGGGGGGGGCGGGGCGGGGGAGGGATGAAAACTACTGTAAAAAGGGGCAGTGTGGTCACTGACCCATCTCCTGGGAATGCAGGTTTTAAAAAGAGGCTGTTCAGTGCCTTGAGCCTTCCTTTTTTCATGGACCGAGGCTGAAGCAGGGCCCACCCTCCCTCCCTTTTAAGTGGTAAAATACCAGGTTTGGTTGTCAGCTGCTGTGGGCATTATGCTAGCTGCCCCTTTTTTTAGGGGGGCTGGGAAGGAATTTTTCCCTTACCACCAGATTGGCTTGGGTGCAGTTGTGTTTTTTCGCCTTCCCCACAGCAGGTTTCAGGAAGGGCTCTGTTCATGCATGGCATGATGGGTGATAGGCCATATGTCACAACTCATCATTTAAGTGTAGGGCAGATGTTCAGTGCAGGTACTCCATAGGAAAGGTATACAGTGCCCAGATAAATGGCTTGGAAAAAGACTTAAAAAGAGCTGTTCATTAAAGGAAGGAATGGCGGGGGGGGGGGGGGGGCGGCGATGGTTGGAGACTCCTATGATTGGTACAGTAGGGAGCTAACCCCCCCCCATTCTGATAGCTTACCTTAACCCTCCTACAAGCGGCGGGGTGGATTGTAAGGTTCTGGCAATGGATTTGTTGGCGGGACCTGGAGGGAAAAAGAAGGGGAGCTGGTGGAAGCCCCCCAGGTAATTATGGAATAAACACGGGGTTACCTGCTCTGTATACAGTTATCTGCCGAATAGTCCCAGACATCGAATAATAAAGTTGTGGCCTGATTAAGCCTGTGCCAAATGTCTCCTGTCTTCCTTTTGGCATAGCCAGACAATCACAATCTGGAAGGGAGAGTAAATGAGCAGAGAATCTGTGACAGATACTGTGTTGACTTGCTCCTTTTTCTCACATACCAACATTTCTTTACTGCTACAAGTACTGTGTAAGAATATAGTATGTCAATTCTCTTGTGGTGAACTATAAACTATATTGACAAAACTCAAAAGCCTGTGTACGTGTGATGGAGTCTTGGAGGTGCAACCTGGATTGTGGGACCACTGAGACATCCAACTCCACCAGCTTGGGCTCTCTCTCGCACTGTGATGCTGATGTCAAGCTACAAATCTCTGGCAGACACTTCACTTACACAGCCATCCACAGGTAGGGACACCCCCAACTGAGTTACATGAATCATCTCCTAGCCACTCATGAACCATCAATAGAGTGGCTTCAGCCAATTCCCCACCAAATCCCCAGCCTTGAACCCCAGAACTGTACCATCTTGCACTGCTCAAGGCTCCCCTGGGCAATGTAAACTAATTAATAAGTTCACCACTTCTTCATAGGAAAGTGGACATGCATCAGCCTTTGCAATCTGAGCTGTGACTACCCAAGCACTTCAACCAAACACACAGTTTTTAGGTAAAATATAAAACAGATTTATTAACTAAAGAAAGATAGACTTTAAGTGATTATAAGTAGCAGGCATAACAATCAAAGTTGGTTACCTAGGAAAAAAGTTAATTCACAGTCTAAAATCTAACTTAAACAGTCTAAGCAAGATTTGAATCAGTCTCACCCTAACTGATGGTACAAGCATCTTGCAGTTCCTCAAGACAGACTGGACTCCCTTACAGCCTGGGACCAATCTCCCTAGTTCAAAGTCTTTGTCTTCCAGAGAATCTTCCAGGCATTGAGATGGGTAGGGGGAGGCCAAGTGATGATGTCACTGTCCCTCTTTTATACTTTCTTCCAGCTTCTAGAAAGATCCTTGCTGTGACGTGGGTTAGTCTGCCCTCATTGCATACATGTGTTCTCTGAGAAGTGTCTGAGAGTTGATTTTTCTTGATGGGCCATTAATGCTGTCTGGCCCTCCTTTGTTGCAACTGACAGGTTGGCTGTGGGTATTTCCAAGCCTCACAACATATTTCAGTAGCACATAAAGTAATACTTCATAACTTTATATAAAATGATAGTATGTACAATCCAACAGGGTATTAAGGTTCAACAGATCAAGACTTTTTGAATACCTCACCAGGCATACTTTGTACAAAGCACATCATTATCTTATGACAGTGGTGAATATGTGGGTTCCAGGGTGCTACTTTGAGGTACAGAGTATCACAGTATGCAAAAGTGAAAAAAACCTAATCGCTTTGCCAGCACCGTCCATGTTCCAGTGGAAAACCAAAAGTATTTTAATCTATTACTTATAAAGTCTCAGGAAAGTTTAACCTTCAGGTGGATTACTGTCATTCTGATTATATGTAGTAGGTTAACCCTGGTAGTTGACGCACATTTAGCTTGTAAACTCATGTTTTTAGAAACTGTCAAGAGTGAAAAATACATGGTTTGATTTTCTTTACTCCCACATGCTTGCAAGTAACTGGCAGCAAAGTTCATTTAAAATTTATTAATCAGAACAAGCAAGGCTCATTAAGTTGTCCTTTATCCACTATATACGTTGTACATTGGTTAAAGTAAGAAGTTTTACAAGTGTGTATTTCTTTCTTTCTTTATAATATAGTACCTTGTTATAGGAAAGGCCTAGGAAGGCTACACAGAATCAATGTGTCCTGTTCAGTGTAAAATACTTGAATTAAGTCACACTTATAAATAGTGATTTTAAACTTTAATATTCCCCTTTGAAGTATTAAAGTTCACAAAACACATTTTTTCCATAGTGTATCATGGTTGTGCATATTGCAGGTCAGATTAAAAAATATTGTTACCTAAAGCACTGAGCTAATGGAAAAGCTTATAGACTGCAAGAATTTTTGTTTAACCTTTAGAAGATCATGAACAATAAACTTGAACATACTTTCTAGAAGTCGAATGCTGAAAGTGAATCTGCCACATACTTTACAAACACTGGGTACAATCAATGGTGTCCTGAATTCAGGGGATTCCTCAACTAGCAAGAGCTAGCATAAGCTGCTCTACAGAGTCACTTGTCCCTCTGCCCCACTTACAAGGTTATGCAGGGGGCATGCATGGGGAGGGGAAGAACACGTTGGCACTTCATCTGATCCTTGACCAGTGCACCACTCCCTATTGGACAACTGCAGCTGGGGTAAGTTAGGTTAATCCTTTGTTGATCTAAGCTATGTCAGGCGTCATTTTGGCCCCAGTGGCACAGAATTGGAGGGGAGGAGGAAAGTCATTATGCTCAACCCCTTTGGTGTTTAGTTGCAGCTGAGGATTAAGTTCATTAATTGCATCTTACAACACCACTCCAAGGTAAGTAGTATGCCATTTTTGGTAGAGTCTAAAGTGAGAAGGGGCCATTGTGACAATGTGGTCTGATCTCTGGTATAACACTGGCCATAGGACTCCCCCAAAATAGTTCCTAGAGCATAGATTTTAGAAAAACATACACTCTTTACTTTAAAATGGTCTGTGATGGAGAATCCACTACGACCCTTGGTAAATTACTCTCATTATTGAAAATGTTCACTTTGTTTCCAATCTGAATTTGTCTAGCTTTATCTTTCAGCCATTGGATCATGTTGTACCTTTCTCTGCTCGATTGAAGAGCCCATGATTAAGTATTTGCTTCCCATGTAGGTACTTATAGAGTGTAATCAAGTCACCCATAACCTTCTCTTTGTTAAGCTACATAGACCCAATAAGCTCAATCTATCCCTAAAAAGCATGTTTTCTAATCTTTTTATCGTTCTTGTGGCCCTTCTGTGAACCCTCTCCAACTTATCAACATCCTTCCTGAATTGTGATCACCAGAACTGGTGGTCACATAAGTGCCAAATAAAGAGGTAAAACAACCTCTCTTCTGCTAATTGAGATTCCCCTGTTTATGCATCCTAGAATTGCATTAGCCCCCTTTGGCCATAGCATCACACTGGGGGTTTGTGTTCAGCTGGCTATCCACTATGATGCCCAAGTCCTTTTCAGAGTCACTGCTTTCCAGGATAGTGTCCCCCATTGTGTAAGTATGGCCTACATTCTTTGTTCCTAGATGTATATATTTACATTTAACCATATTGAAACATATTGTTTGCTTGTGCCCAGGTCACCAAGCGATCCAGAATGCTCTTTATCAGTGACCTGTCCTCTTAAAAATGGGGGGAGGGCTACATAATTGTTGTCTGCACATTTTTTTTTACCTTTTATGGTTTCTTCCAAGTCATTGATGAAAATCTTAAATAGCTTAGGTCCAAGAACAAATCCCACTAGAAACACATCCAATAGATGATGATTCCCAGTTTACAATTACATTTTGAGATGTAATTTTATATAGTCCTAGTTTTTAAATCAAAATGTCATGCTGTACCAAGTCAAATGCCTAAAAGAAGTGCAAGGCAATGACTACATTATAAATTACTTTGGTATAACTTATGTTGCTCAGGCCTGTGAATTATCCAGACCCTGGAGTGATGTAAGTTATACTGACCTAAATGCTGGTGTAGACAGCACTATGTCAGCCGGAGAGTGTTTCCCACTGACATAGCTACCGCCTCTCATGGAGGCAGGGGTTAAGCCAACGGGAGAGATCTCTCCCATTGGTTTAGAGCATCTTCACTAGAAGCATCGGTGAAGCTGCACTGCTGTGAATGATATAATGTAGACATAGCCTCAGTATGCTATATCAACACTATTACCTTTATCAACCAAACTTGTAATATTAAAAAAAAACAAGTTAGTTTGACAAGATATATTTTCTGTAAACCCATGTTGATTGGCATTAATTATGTTACTCTTCTTTAATGCTTTATTAATTGAGTCTCATACCAGTCGCACCATTATTTTAACCTGGGATTGATTTCAGACGGACAAGCCTATAATTACTGGTTCATCCCATTTATCCTTTTTTTTTAAAATGGCACAACAGTAGCTTTCTTCCTTTTTTTGTCTCCTTACCTGGTGTTCCAAGATAATTGAATATCAACATTAATGGTCCAGCGAGCTCCTCAGCCAGCTGTTTTAAAATTCTTGGATGCAAGTTCTGTGGATCTGCTGAGTTTGTAATGCCTACTTGAGTAGCTGTTGCTTAATATCCTCCTGAGATGTTTGTGGAGTAGAAAATATTATCATATAACTACATCTGTTTTTCCCCCAAATACAGAACAGAAATATTTATTGAACACTACTGCCTTTTCTGCATTATTATTTATAATTCTACCATTTCCATCTACTAATGCATCAATACCATTGTTAAGATTCTTTTTGTTCTTAATACGTTTTTAAAAGTCCATATTGTCCCTATCAGTGCTGGTCATAGACTTCTCCTTGTGTCCCTTTGCTTCCCTTGTCAATAAGGGTAAGGAATATGAATCAGATATTTAGTAACTTGTTGAAAAACACAACAGACTAGCATTTGAATTTAGGAATTCCTGGCTCCCGTCCTGTGATAACACCTTGAGGCAAACTCCCTCTTTACATATAATATGAAAACTACTAATAATCTGAACATACCTGTGATAAACAGCTAGTCATCCATCTTGTTTATCAAGATTCTTTTATAGATTTCTTCTCCCACCCTGCTTATTAATTTAAATAAGTCGCTATCATATGGTACTATTGCAAAATGCAGCTCCAAGTCCTGTCCTAAATTAAATCCAGTAACATGGGCCTTATGATCGGTATAATTGACTTGGGGTGTATGCAAACAAATATTTATACTTTTTAAACACCTTCTTTCTGGCTGAAATATGCCTTTTTTTGACTGTATATTCCCAAGTATCTGCAAGCAGGCTTCCTGTGGAACATATAGGTAGCATGGCTTATACCTCCAAAGCTGTGGATGTACATAGAGTATCATAAATACTGTACTAAGAAATAGCATATTTTTAGTGGGTAACATATTTTTAGTGGGCCATTGGCCTATGTGCCTGTCTGAGTACATTACAAAAGTCCCATTATGATTTCTATAGTTTTAAAGTAAAAATGTTTTCACTATAACCCTCTTTCTCCCCCCCCATCCCACACTTGTTACTTTCCAATACCTTTTAGAATGAAATTATCCATGCTTGATTTCTTCCCAAAGGTGAAATATATGAAAGATTTGAGCTAATCCTGTTCATCTGTTTGTTGCTGTGTGATATGGTGAAAGGAGTGTTTTTTTGTTCCTGCTTTCAAAATTTGTAACCATTGTGTTTTGGGGGAATAACTCAAATTTCTGACTCTTGGAACTACCCACTTTGCATGCACATCTGTGCTGTAACTAAAGAATAATGCTTGATTAGCTAAGTTCTGGAGGCAGACAATACGTTATATGTTTGTTGTAATGGAGGGAGCTGGCCCTGATTGCAGGCTTTAAAGCCTTCTGGCTCGCTCCCTTGGTCCTTAAGAAAGGGTGCCCGCTGAAAGCATTCCTTAAGAGCAAAGTGTCCCTTATGCTTCATTCGTGTAGTTCTTCAAAGCATGGCAGATTTTTAGTCCTGCAATTGTTACTTGACATACCAGAACTCTAAGCAACCCAGAACTGAATGCCTGCTCAGGAGAGCTTTCCAAGTTCTGCAAAGAGACCATGTTATCACCCCAACCCAATTCCACATTTCCTGAATTTCAGGTGCTTCATTGTGCAATCTTAGCATCAGTTTACCTTTTTTTTCCTTTGCAGTAGAGTAGAAATTAAAGAAGTTCTGGCATGAACTCCCCATCCAGGTGAATATGTGGTACTTTAACATAAATCAACACTGGTTCATAGTTCTTAGGGTGGTGTGTTCCTTTATGAAAGTCATAAGTTGGCAAAAGAAACTTACTTGAGTTTAGTGGGTCTAATTCTGTGCTTGTTTGCATTACAGTTAACTGGAATGGCAGAAGATCCCAATCTATGGGTTGGAAGATTACATACTCTTTTGTATTGTCCTGTGTAAACTGTGTTTTTCAACTCCAAGTACTTTAACTAGACTGCTTTTCTCCCACACCCCTATTTTTAAAAGTCTTTGAATTCTAAAGATGTGGCAACTTGTGTTTCTGCTAATGTTAAAAATATGTTTGCCCCAGCTGAATAACAGGATCTTGCTGCATTTCAGTATATGTATAACACGTCAGAAACTGTTACATAAGGTGAACATATGCTTCCCACCCAGCATGACTGAAACAGACTTGCTTTTTTTGGAGTTTAATGTAAATAAGCTCTGGATTCCCTTCCCCCCACCTCCATCGTAGTGACAACTAATCAGGGAGCCATAACTGTAAACTGGATGGTTTTTCCAGTTTAAGTCCAGTTCACAAATGTAAGCTGAGGTTAATGTAATCTGCATGTTTCCTTATGTTTAAAAGCCACAAGATAAGTTAAAATAAGGCAGTAGTTCCATCCTTTCTTATTTAGAGACCTCTCTTTGTAACAGACTGGAGCATGAGCCCACTGTAACTCCCTTATTTCAAACCCTGATACAAGTGTTCTATCTAGCTTATTTGGTTTGCCTGTATCTTTCTATTCTCTTGTATCCTTCACTTGCTTTTTCTTTTTTTATGAATTTTTTTATTGTGCTTTCCATTTCTCAGTACTGTTTATTCTTTTCCCTCCCTCTTTACAGTACTTTCCTCCCTCTCTCTGTTTTTGTTCTCTGTTTCATGGTGCTCCTCTTCGTTGCTCTTGTTCTACTGTACATCTCTACTCCCTAGTGCTGCCATCTGTTTCCCTGTCCATCCATGCTGCTCGCTTCCATTTTAGGGGCTTTCTTCCCCTTCTCCATATTTTAGCTGAGGGCTCTGTTCTCCCAATCTCCCTACTGCTGTTTTTCACATCTTCCCTACCACAGTGCTACATAGTGCTGCTTCCTGGCTCTTACCATAGAGATTGCAGAGAGCAGCACTAACACAGTATGGTATAGCAATCCTCAGCAGCAGAAACACAGCAGAAGCAGGAATAACTGTGTGGCCAGCAATCCCCTGTGCCAGAGCAGAGAGACAGGTGCACCCCTGGAAGGGTGTGGCGTCTTCCCTCATTCCTGAGATATGTAGCATTTAAATTCCTGCTTGTGGGTGACCAAAGCATAGATTATATTTCTCATCACAGGTTGGGAATCTGCTATTAGTATCCCATCAAATTATTTTGGGATGTGGCTTACTTTGATGATTTAGGCAAAATGAAATACTGAATTTGAATATTTCCACGCAAGTCAGCATTTTTGGTGTTTATTTCATGTCATCTTTATAGTTTTTGTGAAACTGGAGTCCTACGTGAAGCAGCCGTAATTGCTTTGTTTCCTTTTATGCATATAACATCCCACCAAAAATTAACTGCATTTGAATTTCGTGTCTGACCTTCAGTCTTGAGTTCTCTCACAATAAAGCCTCACAGTTGTATAAAATGGTGTACAACACCAATGCTGACCTGAGGTAATTTGAATACAATGGGATTAGTAAAGTGCACTTTACTAGGATTGCAGAATATCTTTCAAATTTCAAGTAGTATCAAACCTTAATGTTGTTAAAGTGCAGTTACATTATGAAAAGGGACTCCCTAAAAATAAGTTTATAGGTTCCATATGTCTGTGTCTTTCACATCCATTTTTTTTCAGTTGCACCAGTAAAAAGATGGCTTTCTAACTGCTTGCTCTGCAAATGTTAACATGGGATCTGAAAGTTAAAACATTATTCTCTCTTGGTGTGCCTAGAGTGACCAGATATCCCAATTTTATAGGGACAGTCCCGACTCCCTGTCCTGATTTTTCACATTTGCTGTCTGGTCACCCTAGCTGTGCCATCTGTTCAAGATGTTGCGCTTACAATTTAGTTAATTCATTTTGGTGTAAGAGTGGGATTCTAATCTGCCTTAATCTCCCATATCTGAATTTACCCTGCAGTATGAACAGGAGTAAAAAGCAGCATAAACTTTTTTTTGCTAGAAAACTATGCAGATGTGACATGAAATAGACACACAGTAAGTCTATTCAGTAAACTGCTGTTTTTACTTTGTCATCTTTCTAACCATAAGGAGTCATAAAGCTTAAGACCATAAGGGACCACTACATAATCTAGTCTGACCTCCTTTACATCACAAGCTACCAGCACCGTCCAGCCACCCCCCCACTAAACCTAGCAACCAAAATTAACCCCCCAGGAGACTAAGCTATTGTATGCGACAGGCACAGAATAGAAGATACTGAGCTGCACTAATGGCAGGGAATTAAATGAGATACATACAGACTATCCTGACAAATGGCCCATGCCCCATGCTGCAGATGAAGGCAAACCCACAAGGCCGCTGCCAGTCTGAAATGGGGTTAAAATTCCTTCCTGGCCCTACATAGGGCAATCAGTTGAACTCCGAGAATGTGAGCAAGAACCAGCCAGCCAAACACCTGAGGCAGAGAATTCTTAGTACCACCTCTCAGCATTAGCTGACCCTGCCCAATGTCCCTCTCCAGCTGTGGCTTCATGGGAAGAAAGCCCCCCCACCCCTGCCAAAAATTGGGGGGGGGGGAGAAGGGGGAAAGGAAGAGGGAATGCCTTCCCCTGGCCCCCACAGGTGACCAGTGGAAGTCCTGAAGCTTGAGGAATGGTCTAGGTAAATACTTAGTCCTGCCATGAGTGCAGGGGACTGGACTAGATGACCTCTCGAGTTCCCTTCCAGTCCTATGATTCTATGAGATTTTGCAAACATAAGCTGTGAACCAGAAGGGACAAACAGGGCTACTGATCTCTGCCTCCCATCACGCAAGCAACCCATCATGCAAGCACAAGCTTGTCAAGCTCTCTTAAAACTAGTTGTTTGTCCCCACAACTCCTATTGGGAGGCTGGTTCAGAGCCATAGAGAGAGAACTTACATAATCAACTACACTGCTATCTTTGAGTTCCGGTAATTATTTCTTACAACCTTGTTTACTGATTTTTATTTATTTTGTAAGGAGAGGTGTTGATCTAATTACATAATATCCTTAGTTGCTACACATTTCACCTGACCAGATGGATCCCATTCTATTACAGCATCACTGCTGTTCCTGCTCCTACATTTTAAGGAGATGCTGTCAAGCTTGCTGTTGGTTTGGGTCATTTTCACTTATTTTTAATAACCCCATAGGAACTTGGATAAAAATGCATTAAAATCAGTTTTTAATTGATTTTATTTGTGTAAAAGTTTAAAATGGCTGCTAGCTATTTGGAAAGACATTTCTTGGCTTTGGTGCACTAGCATGATGACATTCTAATGCTCCGCAATCTTCTAAGAATAGCCATACTGGGTCAGACCAATGGTCCATCTGGCCCAGCACCCTGTCTTCTGACAGTGGCCAATACCAGGTGCTTCAGAGGAAATTAACAGAACAGGTAATCACCAAGTGATCCTTCCCCTGTTGCCCCTTCCCAGCCTCTGGCAAACCAGGGGCTAGGGGCCCTTCAGCATATGGTTTTTGAATCACTGTCCATCTTGGCTAATAGCAATTGATGGACCCATCCTCAATGAATTTATCTAGTTCTTTTGAATGCTGTTATAGTCTTGGCCTGCACAACATCCTCTGGCAAACAGTTCCAGGGGTTGACTGTGCGCTGTGTGAAGAAATACTTCCTTTTGTTCGTTTAAACTTGCTGCCTATTCATTTCATTTAGTGACCCCTAGTTCTTGTGTTATGAGGAGTAAATAACACTTCCTTATTTACCTTCTCCACATCAGTCATGATTTTATAGCCCTCTATCATATCCCCCGTTAGTAATCTCTTTTCCAAGCTGAAAAGTCCCAGTCTTATTAATCTCTTCTCAAATAGCAGCTGTTCCATACTCCTAATCATTTTTGTTGCCCTACTCTATACCTTGTCCAATTCCAGTATCTTTTTTGAGATGGGGCAACCACATCTGCATTCAGTGTTCAAGATATGGGCATACTATGAATTTATATAGAGGCAATATGATATTTTCTGTCATCTTATCTATCCCTTTTTTATTGATTCTCACCATTCTTTTCACTTTTTTGAGTGCCACTGCACATTGAGTGTACATTTTCAGAGAAGTATCCACAATGACTCCAAGATCTTTCTTGAGTGGTAACAGATAATTTAGATCCCATTATTTTATATGGATAGTTGGGATTGTTTTCCAATGTGCATTACTTTACATTTATCAACATTGAATTTCATCTGCCATTTTGTTGCCCAGTCACCCCGTTTTGTGAGATCCATTTGTAACTCTTCGCAGTCTGCTTTGGACATAACTATCTTGAGTAGTTTTGTATCATCTGCAAATGTTGCCACCTCACTGTTTTATCCCTTTTTCCAGATCAGTTATGAATATGTTGAACAGTACTGGTCCCAATACAGACCCTTCGGGGACACCACTATTTACCCCTCTCCATTCTGAAAACTGACTGTTTATTCCTACCCTTTGTTTCCTGTCTTTAATCAGTTACTGATCCATGAGGGGACCTTCCCTCTTATCCCATGACAGCTTACTTTGCTTAAGAGACTTTGGTGAGGGACCTTGTCAAAGGCTTTCTGAAAATCGAAGTACACTGTATCAACTGGATCCCCTTGCCCACATGCTTGTTGACCCCCTCAAATAATTCTAGTAGATTGGTGAGGCATGATTTCCCTTTACAAAAAGCGTGTTGACTCTTCCCCCACAAACTGTGTCCATCTATGTGTCTGATAATTCTGTTCTTTACTATATTTTCAATCAATTTTCCTGGTATTGAAGTTTAGGCTTACCTATCTGTAATTGCTAGGATTGTTTCTGGAGCCTTTTAAAAAAATTGGCATCACATTAGCTAACCAGTCATCTGGTACAGAAGCTGATTTAAATGATAGGTTACATACCACAGTTCTTCAATTTCACATTTGAATTCCTTGAGAACTCTTGGGTGAATGCCATCTGGTCCTGGTTATTACTTATTACTGTTTAATTTATCAATTTGTTCCCAAACCTCCTCTAATGAGACCTCAATCTGGGACAGTTCCTTAGATTTGTCACCTCAAAAGAATGGCTCAAGTTTGGGAATCTCCCTTACATTCTCAGTTGTGAAGACCGATACAAAGAATTCATTTAATTTCTCCACAATGGCCTTATCTTCTTCGACTGCTCCTTTAGCATCTTGATCGTCCAGTGGCCCCTCTGGCTGTTTAGCAGGCTTCCTGCTTCTGATGTCCTAAGATTATTTTTTTTTGCTGTTACTTTTTGAATCTTTGTCTTGAGCAAATATTGTCCAGCATCTTCAGAATTAATTTTGTTGTGTGTACACAACTTTCCTCCTCTCCCAACCAAACCAGCAACTTTGGCTTATCTGTTTGTCAGCAAGACCCAATTTTCTTTTCTCTGACCCCTTCCTTCCTTGCTTATCTGCACATTCTGATCACACTTCACATTTTATTTGGAACATCCAGTAATTTCTGATTCTTCTCTTCTGATTTTGGTATCTCCACCCAGTGAAAAAATGCCATTTATTCAACTCCTGAGTCCACCGTTATCACTCCAAACCCCCCAGGGTAACTGCTCAATCTTTCACAGCAGCTCAGTAACAGTTTTATTCCCATGCTTTTTGTGGACTCCCTAGGCCTTTAAACAATTCCTAGTTTAGTTGTCTAGCCTCTCAGCTCCTCCTATCTTTCAGTGTCATTCCCCAAACAGAGTGCTGCATGGTTACTCTCCTTCCAGCTGTTGTACTTTTCAGGGTAATGGGGTCCTTTTTTGCCCCTTCTGTCCCTGAAGCATTCTGCAGGCCAATGTACAGTGTGTGTTCTCCATTTCACTGAGGCTTTTGAGTCCCCATTCAGTTTATAAAATCACTGAAGGCAAAGGTATGCTCTGAGTTTTGATAAATTTGCCTTCCTATCTAAGATTAGATACATTTGTAGGCCTGAACAAACTGACAGTGCATATTAGGTGCCAGTTTGAGACTGCCTCTTATGTGCGTGCACTGGCTGGAGGGGAGAGAGCATGAGAGCCTTTCCTCACAGTGCCCCCACCCAAGAGGCAGCTATAATTTCATTGCTTGTACAGGTCAGCAGCGCACTCAGTTCAAGGCTGTGTATGTGTGTGGTCATTTAACATGTAGACAGGGCCGACTTTAGCAGGTGTGGGGCCCCACGTGAATAACAACGGCGGGGCCCCGCCGACTTTTTCGGAGCAAAAAACAAAAATAAAAAACTTCCCGCCGCCGATACTTGGCGGAGCAAAAATTCCGCCGGCTGGGAATTGGCGAAATCACCTTAAAGCCAGCCCGGGGGTGGGGGCAGGGTTGTGACTATGGCCCTGCCTCTTCTCCAGTGTGCAGTGGCGCTGAACACTTTTTATAGTGGGGGTGCTGAAAGCCAGCTAAGGAAACTGTAAAGCAATGGTCCCCAAACTTTTTACCTCGTGCCCCTCCTACCCCCAAGAGCCGTGGCTCCGGAAGGTGGGGGGGACACGGACAGGGGTAAGGGTGCTGAGGCTTGGGCCACAGCTGGGGGTGTGCCTGGGGCTGGCAGCCAGGGCCTAGAGCTGGGGGTGCTGCAGCACCTCCCTCAGCCTTAGTTCCTGTGCCTATGCCAGTGTGCCACTCTTTCCCCTGATTCCACCCTCTGCATAAGGGGAACAGCCCACGCTTGGAGGCATTATGCTTCTGGTTCCATGGGCCTCCATGTCCAGTGAGGCTTCGGGTCTATGACATATAGTATAATACAACACTGTCTACATGTTAAATGTTATACAAGCATTTTCCTGAAATGAAGCTTGAATTTATTCTTTAATAAATATGCTAAGACATACTAGAGTCTAAGGACCTACAAAAACTGTAGTTCACTTATTAAACAGTGCTTTGTATTAGAAGCTACTGACACTTCTGGTGGTGGTTTTTTTTTGCGGGGGGGGGGGGGATTTTGATAATTTAAATTGAGCTTTTGCCTCCAGGGAGAGCAAAAAGGGGGAAAGGATGTTTTAAGGTGGTACTGCGTTGATGAAATGGCTGTTTTAGAGACTGTGCAAAGTCTGACCTAGTACTTAAGTACAGAAACTTTGAATGGCATGGCTATATTAGCTTATGAATTAAGTAACATTCGCCTCTCCTCTCCTGTAACCCTTTCTACTATGTTGAGTTGTGAAGTGTGTGCAAATGGAAATTCTTCTGTTGATATAGTGTTCAGTATTAATGAGGGAATTTCTTGTAAATTGCCTGTTGATTATGAAGTAGAAAGTGAAATAATGAATTGTGCAGTTTTTACAGTTATATATTGGTTACCCTGTCTTTACTAGGCAGTTGATCTGTAGCAGGTGCAATGAGTGAGTACTGTACCACTCCTATATTTTATAATTCCACACTATAAAAAAATATTTGTGCTGCTTCCTTGATCATGCAGTTTGATTTCTCTCTCTCTCAAGAGCCTGCTCAGCAACCAAACCCAGATTCCAGGTGCCGTATTCCACAATCATTCTGTAATCATAGAAACAGAATGTTCCTCCTCTTATTCCTCCATTGCCAACAGTTTCTGGGTGGGTGAATGTCAGTAGCTGGAGCTATTTTTAAAGGCGAGAGGTGAGGCTTGTCGTGCAAAGCTAGAAAGAGGGCGTTTGTTTGCAGAGCACAACTGACATCAAAGTGCAGATTACTGCCTACTGGCTACCCACTTGCCTTATACCAGGTAATCTTTAACGTGTGTGTCAGTCACAAAGATCGCAAACTAGCCCAGCATGTATATGAAATATTGCTAGTATTTATGACCTGGAAGATTGCTTTTTTTAAATTATTATTTCCAGGAGCTGGACTTTGAAACTTAGGCATTCATACTAATCAACTTGCAATACCTGCTCAGTGCTGCTTAACTAAGCAATCACTTTCCACTTCTCTTCACAGGATAATATAAATGTTTTTCTGAAAGCTTGTGAAAATATTGGATTGAAAGAAGCTCAGCTTTTTCATCCTGGGGATCTTCAGGATTTGTCTAGTCGAGTTACTGTCAAGTAAGTGTTTCCACCTAATATTTTTAAAGTTAGCTAATATGTTTTACCGTCAGAGTTTAAAAAAATGTTTGACTAGAAAATTCTTGCTTAAAACAGGTAGCAACAGAGCAGTTTTGAAGCAGTGTAGCTCAGAATGGTCTTAGCTTTGTTAAAGTCTGTTAAAGTTAGGTCTGATATAATTTGTGCAAATATTTCCTATAAAGAACCTTACTTTGTAATTTAAAATTAGTATTTTTATACCTACCAGCATACTGGTTTGCCAATTAATATTTAGTGTTTAAAAATGTGAAGCAGAAACTGTTCTGTTACAATTTAATTTTAGAATAAATACACACTATAGGTGAATTGTGTACTATAACCAGACGGTGCTAAAATAGATACTAAAAAAAATATTTCTTGATTTATTTGTTTAAATTTTGAAATCAGTAGTGTAAAAAAATCTCAAAGATTAGACTAGTAATTTGTGGCATTCAGATGAGTTGCTGTGGGGTATGAGTATTGTATTTCTGAAGGACCACACTTCTCTCCACTCAGAATATAATTCAAAGATTTGTTACTGAATGTCACACTTCAGAGTGGGGAGAGAAACAGCAACTAAAAATACAATGTAGTCCGACCACTAGATGTGTGGTCGAATTACTCGAAGTAATTGTTATGTTTATAGATGACAATATTTTCCCATGAAATAGACATGTTTGTTCTTGCAATATAACTCATTGCTTCCCATAATTTTAGGACTCATGCTTTTCTCATTTGAATGGGAGTTCTGTTATTAACTTCAATGAGAACAGGATAGAGTCCTTAATAAGCTGCCAAGAACTTGGTAGTTAACAGGTGTTTCTAAGGTAAATATGGCATGCAGCAAATCTTTCCTTGGGCTAATTAGCTTTGTAGTACTTGGCACTTTTGTTCAATTGTTCAATTCCAGTAGGGGAAGTGGGACAGTGGGTGGGGACAGAAATTGACTAGCTTAAATTCTAGGATACTTACTGAATACAAATGTCCTTTGATTTTGTAGAATTGTTTGAGTTGCTGGGAACACTTTTTTGTAAAGGTGATGAGGAAAAAAATGTGAAACAACCCAGCTTTTTCAATGTGGAAGATTCTCGTATAGATTGCTTGCGTGGGAATATCCTGAAATGTTCTTCATGTCGGTTGCAAAATGAAACTTAATTCAGGATTAAACTCTTATGCTTATGATAGCAAGATACTTCTAAAATATTTGAGGATTTATTTGGCCTGATGATTTAGCTGCTGGGTTTCAAAATGTTGGCATTCTTCTTGACTGACTTTGTGCAGTGCAAGGAGCTGTTTGTAAACTCTGCCTTACTGTAATTATTCAGAAAAGTCTCTAAATCCCTATTTTAGTCTAGATTGACTTTAAAATATAGCTAAGAGTAATTTAAAATGGTGTGTGATTAGTCAGTCTTCAGCAAAGTGAATTCTGACAATCTGAAACCCGAGGGAGGTCAGATAGTAAGTTAGCAAACTGTTGTGCAAGGTATGTTGTCCAACTTGTCTGAGGACTAACTGCAAGTCACAAAAGTAGCAGGTGTGCCTAGGTGGTGGTGGTGGTCAGGCATGAAATGAAAGAAGACTTGTCTATCTCATTTATGTACTTATATGGCACCCACTAGTATCTGTGATACCTGAGCATCTCAGTCTTTAATGTATTTATTCTCAAACACCCCTGTGTGCTAGGGCAGTAGTTTTATCCCCATTTTACATATGGGGAACTGAGGCACAGAGTGGCTAAGTGCCTTGTCCAAAGTCTTTCAGGAAATCTGTCTGTTTTCACCAACAAGGTTAGTAACGACTGGGACCTCTAACATAGTGAACGCCAGTGAAAATGAGGTAGGGTTTGATGATAAAATTGGGATAGAACAAGTTTAAAATTACTTAGACAATTTAGATGTCTTCAAGTCACCGGGGCCTGATGAAATACCTCCTCAGTCAGCTCCTTGAAAGTTCCAGGATGTATCTGAGCCATTAGCGATTATCTTCAAAAACTCATGGAAGACAGGAGAGATTCCAGAGGACTGGAAGAGGGCAAATATGGTGCCCATCCATAAAAAGGGAAATATAGAGAACCCAGGGAATTACACACCAGTCAGCTTACTTTGGCACCCGAAAATGGAGTGAATAAATCAAGCAATCAGTTTTCAAACACATAAAAGATATGGAAATGGGCAACAGGGAATGGATCACTAGATGATTACCTGTTCTGTTCATTCCCTATGGGGCACATGGCATTGGCCGCTAGATGGACCTTTGGTCTGACCCAGTATGGCCTTCCTTATGTTCTTAAAGTGATAAGTAACAGTCAGCATGGACTTGTCAAAAACAAATCATGTCAAACCAACTTAATAGCTTTCTTTGACAGAGTAACAGGCCTTATCGATGCGGGGTGGAGGGGGGAAGCAACAGATGTGATGCATCTTGACTTTAGTATGGCTTTTGATACTGTCTAGCACAGAGGTTCTCAGGACAAATTTTTGGGTGGCCTCAGAGTGGAGCCAACAACTTTTGCTAGTGGTCACTCTCACACTTCCCCCCCTAAAATACTTAATTCTCTTTAGGAAAAACAATTAATGTGCAGATATACATGTCCAAATCATTGTAATTTTATTTATTGCTAGCTAGTAAGTCTGCTGTGAAAAGTGATATCAACAAGCATACAAATATCGCTTGTCACAAAAGACTTACTCAGCCCTGTCAAGCCTTGGGACAAATTAAGCCCTGGATGGGGATGTTGGGGGAGGTGGTGGTGGTGTTGAGGGTGAGCCCGAAGCCCTGTGGCCAGAGCCTGCTTCCCCACTGCCTCGCTACCCCAGGGCTGGAGCCCAAAGCCTGAACCCCACCACCCCTGGGAAAGTGGGGAACTCACTTGCCTGGTCCTCCAGCATTGTGCCCCAGATGTCTCCACAGGGGGAGTAGGGCCCAACCACTTCTGGCAGCACCAGCAATCAACACCAAGGTGGTACATCCAGGAGCAACAGGGAGGGACCACTACTTTGCCACCCCCAACCCCCAATAACAGCCCAGGGGGCCGTGGCTGCAAAAAAAGCCCCTGGTGGCCGCGTTTGAGAAACGCCGGTCTAGCATGACCCTCTCATAGACAAACTAGGGAAATACAACCTAGATGGAAATACTATAAGGTGGGTGCATAATACTCTCTGGAACAGTTTTCCAACCAGTTATCAGTGGTTCACAGTCAAGCTGGAAGGGCATATTGAGTGGGGGCCCAAAAGGATCGGTCCTGGGTCCGGTTCAATTTCTTCATAGCTAAAGTCTTGAGGATGAAATTCAATAAAGAGAAATGTAAAGTACTCCACTTATGGAGGAACAATTGCATACATACAAAATGGGAAATGACTGCCTAGGAAGGACATTAGAAAAAACTTCCGAACTGTCAGGGTAGTTAAGCATTGAAACAAATTACCTAGAGAGATTGCGGAATCTCTGTCATTGGAGATTTTTAAGAACAGGTTAGACAAACACCTGTCAGGAATGGTCTAGTTTTTATTTAGTCCTGCCATGAGTGTAGGGGACTGGATTAGATGACCTCTCCAGGTCCCTTCCAGGCCTATGATTCTACAACTTGAGCCCAGCTCTCCCAAATCCTTGGCTAGTTCTCTAACCACTTGTCTATCCTTCCTTTTAATTGGCTTTGAGAACTTTTCCTTTAACACCCTTAGTTCCTCTACTAGTCCCCGGAGAAAAAAAGTGGGATCAAATATGGGTGCGTCATATAGTAATGTAAAATAGTATCTTAAACCCACCATGCAACAGGGCCCCATTTATTCAATTAGTAGGAAAAGTAGGTTTAACCATTGATCATTTTTATGATTCACGTGTATATGAAAGTTTAGAGCAGAATGGAAATACATGCATACCATACCGTCATGCTTTTTTAATTTGTTTCAATACAAGTTCAATTTTCTGTATAACCTGTATCATATGATAGCTCCATAATATGTCTAAAATGCTCAGATATTTCAGTTTGACAACGCCATAAAGCAGTAAATTGAATATTCTGGCAAATTTTGGCACACACACAACTTGAGTTAGGAGAGAGTGAGTGAGTGGTCTTTTCCTGCCAAACTTCTGGTAGAGCTTTTCACTAGGATAACTCTTCATCAGACAGTTGATTGAATGTCATGCAATTACCCTGGAGGCAAGGCAGTCTCTTGCAGCGAGTTCCCAGATAACATAATAAGGTTGTCAGCAAATTAACAGTATGTGCTGAAAAAGCAACTCTCTAAATGGTCTTAAAAAAATATTAGAAACATTATGCAAGTGATAGGTTTCTGATATACACAGGTGGAATTATATACAGTATATATACTTGCCTCAAATTGGTACACTGCGTCGTGTTAGAAATTTTGATGCTGTTTCTCATATACCATATGAGATGAGCTTGTTCCAAACTAGTATGCATTTTGTTTTGATGCTAATGCATCATTCCTTGTTTACACTGTGTTTTGTATAAAGTTAATAGTTTTTTTTGTTGTTTTGTCATGAAGAGACACAGATTTTGTTATACAGTAGAACCTCAAAGATACGAACACCAGAGTTACGGATTTGTCGGTCCACTGGACACCATGTGGAACCGGAAGTAATCGGGCAGCAGTGGAGATAAAAAACAAAACAGCAAGTCCTGTAAGGTCTCAGGGCTTCAGCCATGGACGGTTTGGGCTGCAGCTGCAGGATGGCGGGGGCGGGGGGGATCAGGGCTCCGGGTGAGGGGAGGTCGGCTCAGGGCTTCTGACCCTCAATAGCATCAGGGCTTTAGAACCGGGGGAGTGCTGAGGCTCGGGGCTTCAGTCCCCCAGCTCTGTTCACGGCTTCTACCCCATGGGGGTTGCCAGGGCTTGATGCTTCATCCCCATGGCTCCATTCCCAGCTTCAGTCACTCGGGGGTCATTGGGTCTTTAGCTATGTGGGGAAGACCAGTTTCATCCCCAGGTCTCCCGCCGCCCATAGCTAAAGTCTTGAGCCACGGTGTGTTCCCCCCCCCCCCCCTGCAGCTGCAACTGGGAACAGAGCCGTGGGGAGCCCCGAGTTCCGGTGACCTCCCACAGGGCAGAAGCTGGGAACGGAGCTGTGGGGCTGAAGCTTTGAGCCCCACACTCCCCCCAGGTCTAAAGCCCTGAGCCCTGGTGCTTCCATGGGGCAGAAGCCCTGAGCCTCCTGCCCAGAGCCCTGGCACCCTGAAAGTCAGAAGCCCTGATGACATCACCCCGAGCCCGGAGCTGACCTCCCACCCCCAAAGCTGCAGCCCCGGCCCCCTGTGGCTGAAGTCTGTAATCTCTTGTTCAGAGTTACAAAACATTTCAGAGATACGAACAACCTCCATTCCCAAGGTGTCCGTAACTCTGAGGTTCTACAGTATGCTGACTTCATAAAGGATTTTTGTCTCCTCGACTTCCGTTCAAGGCCTCCTAAAATCCCCAAGCAAATTTATTTTTCTCTGCTTTCACCTGAGGCTAATTGCCCACATTTAAATCCGCTGCCATTGAGTGTACAGCGTGGTATTAGTGTATACCTATAGCACAATGTATTTAAACATCTGAGTAATGTACCTATGTCCTATTAGTGCACTGTTAGAGATTTGTTTCCAAACACCAAGGTTCTCGAGTGCTGCAACATCATAGGCATTGAAGCTTTTATAGTGAAGGTGCAGCTGAGATGGCATGGTCCTCTGGTCCATATGTATGGCAGTAGAACACTGAAGGCCATCTTTTATGGAGAACTGCAGATTGGAACTTGTTTTAGGGGTAGATCAAGAAAATGTTACAAAGACCTCTCAAAGCCACTCTCCAATCTTGCAATGTTGAACTCAACACCATGGAGTTCTTGGCCCATGACAAGATCTGATGGCAGCAGTTCTGCCACCTTGGACTGAAAGATTTCGAGAGCTCACTGATTGCTGCAATCGAGGAGAGTCATGCAAGATGTAAAGCTAAAAGCAACACATGTTCATCTGCAATTGTCTTCATCTGTGACATTTGCAGACGAGGCTGCAGGTCCAAAATTTGTCTTTGGTCTCATCTCAGGATCCACAATAAGTGACTGTAGCTCATATGCTGAACTCAACTAGAGACTCAATTGTTGTTAAGAGTATGTGTCTTATACTATTAAAAATAGATTAGATGAATTGTTTAACGGTAAGCTCTTCAGGGCAGGAACTTTCTTCTTGTGTGTGAGGGACAGTACTTAGCACACTGGTGGATTACAAGTTTTGTAATATAAATAATCGTACACAGAACAATACTTAATTTACATTATGCCAGAAAAATTAGCTTCTAAAGGAAGAGGAGTTCACTTCCAACACAACTGGTATCAGAAACACCTTAAGACAGAATTTTACTTTGTGTGGATTCAGGACAGCATGGCTATGGAGAGTCCTATCTTGATAGAAGCCATACCAAGATATAGTAACTGATATAAACAAACTGATGATCTTCAGTAATGTGGTTGCAACTGTGTCATTGAGACTTTATGAATGTCTGTTAAACACCAAAAAAGCCCACAGTTCTAATCAGATTGTGTTCTTTGAGCCACATGTCAAAATCCAGGCTTGAATATGCAATAATCATTGCAGAATTGTTGTATTGGTACGTTTTCAACTCAACGTGCTTAAAATTTAATTTACACCAACTTCTATAGAGGAAGTGGGAGTCTTTCCTGGTCTCTCAGTTGAGATTATTGATAGATGTAATTTGAAATTCCTGCTGTAAATACTTGCTGTATTTGCCATAGAGCTAAATAGAACTCTTAATTTTCTAGTGTTTTGTATTCTCTTTGATAACTAGTTTATGCTTTTAAAACAGCTGCTTATCATTTTGTTAAAGATGGAAGTTTGTGAAAAAGTGCAGGTTGCATTATCCAAATTCTGGTATTTATATGTATAGAAGATTGCAAATCTCTTCATACCATGGCAGTTAAGTGAATAGAAGAGCAGTACTGTGACATGGGAAATATATCGGCATGAATGACTTTCTGCCAGTGAAGATGGGAACAGAGCTTAGTGTCTGATATTTATGGCTCATTTTTTCTGTAAATCTCTAGAAATTATTGGCTATTGGTGTAGTATAGCAATGTGTCGTGTCTAAAATAAATGATCCAGGTGGCACTGTCCATCATACAGCATCCCAAAGAGTTGTATGCATTTCTTCTTATTTCACGGTTGGTTATTTAATTAAGTGTATATGTATTCTGTTCATTCTCTTCAGTGTGTGTAATTTATTGCCACAGTTTTTTAGCCTAAACATTTATTATACTTATAACTAAATGAGATGGTGGTATTATTAAACCCACCAACTTCTCAATTGTTTTTAATTTGAAATAGCATGGAGTTGCCTTTCTGATTCATTTGGTATTCTTTTCAATTATATCAGCTTGAGTGTAACATGAGCTCAGTGACGTTCATTTGGCAATACAGTTACTATTTAAAAACTTTGAGTAATTCCTACCAAGTTATTTTTTAAATGACACACCCAGTTGTTCCCAGTTGTAGCAGGGTTCTTACAAAAATAGTTCAATAGCTTTAAAATTTACCAGAGTTACCTCAGTGAGATGTCAAATTTCAAGTGTTCTTATTGATACTAGAAATTCTAATATTGGGCTTCCTAGTTATTCAACGGATATGTATGGTAAAGAATAGGGATTCTGTCTCAAGTGGACAAATACCTCTATCAGAGTAAAATGCAGATCCAGTAGTGTATAACTACTTAAAGAAATGAAGACCTTTTATTCCAAATGGGTGAATGAGTAATACAAAATAAATGCTAGTGAATAGGTTAAAAAAAAAAAAAAGGTAGCAAGCCAAAAATTTATGAAATAATTTCCTGTGTTGTAAAGCTTAGCATTAAAGAATCTAATAATTTATTTCAAGCTCCAAAACCTTGTGCTGAAGGAGTAATGTTAAACTTTAATATCCCACTTCTAGCATCTGTAAGGACAGAATTTAATATCTAATTAAATATTTCACTAATTTAATTAAAATAAGTAATTTATAGGCTTCCATTTTAAGCAGAAGTTGAGTCAAATGTTCACGGACATACTAAACAGCAATAGTTAACTAGGCTTCATGCTACTTAATGGTCAGATCAGCACCTTCAGCTCCCTTTAAATTATATTGATGGTGAGGTTCCTCAGTACAAGGGGTTCTGGCCTTTATTAGTGCCTTAACCTCAGTGGAATACTTCTGCGCTTCTGACAACCCTCTGCCTCATTCACTGTGCATCCTGTGCACCGAATGAAGCTGAATGAAGAATATGATGTTATTAAAGACTAGCTTATACATATATACAAGGGCTAAATTAAGGTTGCATGGGCAATTTTTATTTTGGTATTTCCTAACTCTTCAAGTGCTTGACTTTGTAACTTTATTGTTCTTTAAACATGGAGGATGGGGAATGGCTTGTATGTAATTTCCTAGTTTTAAAACAAAATAACTCAGCACTTTTAACTCCATGGCGTAGAGCTCTACATCTTGAGCTAAGCAAGTAACTTATAGCAGTAGAAGTTATTTGTGTTTTTGCTCCTCTTCACCCATCCAAAAATCTTTGCACCTTGGGAAATCTTTAAAAAAGACATTATTAAATAAACAGAACCATCAATTGCACCATGCTCAAATCAAATAACCCAAAAGAATATAAATTTAATTAACCTCCCCAAAATTTCCCCTCTCCCTCCTCCCCCCGAGTTCCACTTCATTGCTACTGAGCCCTACTCATCACCCCTCTCCTTATGGAAGATAGAGAAAAGAATGGCCTTGCCACACACTAAGAGCACCCTGCCCATAGTGCCTTCCCTCTTGTACCAATGGTGCTCCAGCTCAGGTATCTCTGTGGACTGCAACTGTGAAAATATGTTACAAGGAGAGAGGTGCTCTGATAGATTGGTAACGCCACCCCCATACATGCTATCAAATGGGAAACATACAGATTGCAATGGAAACAGGAGCTGAGCTGAGCGTAGAATCCTGGTCTAATGATGCCCTTTCCTGTGCTCAATCAACAAAAGCAAAGTGAAACTGGCACTGGTGTAAGTCTCATCCATGCTACTGTTCCTCTATGTATCAATGGGGAAAGCATTATATTTAGAAGTATTCCAAGTGTGGTCTTCAAGGCATGACCAATGTTACCAACTTCTCGTAGTTTTACTGCAAGACTTGTAATATTTCGTGGTTTTAGTAAAGCCCTAGCTCCTGGAGTCATGTGGTTGAGAATCTCAGCTTTCATTTAAAAACATCAGTTTCTAGCCCTCATGGTTGCAGAGAAAAGACTGAAAAACTTGACTCGTGTACTATAAATGTTCTAAAACCAAATGGCAAGTAAAACGAGGACAAATCTAAACCTTACAATTTTTTCAAAAATCTTGTGATTTTTAAGCCAATGTTGGGTGGGGTGTGGGGGTGGGGGGGGGTTGCGGGGTGGAGGAGCTGATTCTTTTCAATAGTTGGCGTTCAGTCGTAAACATCTGACAGACAGAAAAAGAAAAGAGGAAAGATACAAAAATGTAGTGAATAGAGAGAAATCTCTGGTTAGTGGGAAGAACTTCACTTGTGGTCTGTTGGCCTGGGTGTTAGTATGGGGACAGTACTATTTCTCGCTCCCTGGCTTAGCATTGTGAGAATTTTGTGGGGGCAACACCCTCGGGGTCTCCAGCAAATGATGAAAGGGACCATCTGCCCAGCTCAACTTGCACTGATGACAAGCTCTTCTGGGAATTTATATCTGGTTCTCTGCTGTAGGGTACTACGAATTCAAAATTAAATGCCCATAAAATGGGGATCCTAGAATATCTGTCTTAAAAAGAAAAGACCTCAAGCAAATGTGTGACTAAGTGGCTCAGTTATTTAATGTGCTATTGTTTCATTACTAGCAACTTTGAATTTAAACTTTGGTCTTATTGGCAACCACTACCCAATGGTGCATTGGTGGCCATGCTACATGACAGGATTGAGATAGGTTGGCTGAGTTGGGTGGGGAAGCTGGTTTTGCTGTAGCTCCTTACTTTCACAGGAGAAAACGTTTTAAGTAAGTTGGAAAATACAACTTTAAACTATTCAAAGAACCACAGAACTGCAATTTCATACTTTTTTTTAAATTTGTAGAACAGCGAATTATGCAATTGATGCATGCCACGTACTTCAGGATTACAAGTGGCATAGTAGTTAACCTCAATAGTTATTCCAATTTACACCAATGTAAATAAGAACAAAATCCCCCTTAGTATTAAATTTAATGGGGAAGAATCAACCTGAGAAACTGCAGTTTAATTCAGTTTAAAATGAAAACTTTAAAGGGCAAGATTTCACTGACTTAACAATAATTGACCTGTCTACACATCAGAATATTTGACCTGAGACTAAAGTGCAATTGTTGAAACTTCATTCCCTCTGAGGCACCTGGCATTGGCAACAATCGGAGGACAGGCTACTGATCTAGATGGACCTTTGGTCTGACCCGATATCGCCGTTCTTATGTTCTTCAAGTTTGCATTCAGATGAGAAGGAAAAATGTTTCTTACACATGGTTAAAATATATGTTCATTGTAGTAATTAAGCTTCCTGGTCACACGACAGCTGTAATGAAAAACCCAGGAAACCCCACTTCTGAACAACTCCAGAAACATCCTTAGGGGTTTCATGAATTGAGTGTTTCTCTTCATGTCAGTTACCACTGGTATTTTCATAAAAACATAAAACTTTAATTAATACTTTAGAGTTGGTAATTCTACTGTGTGTATCAATGTCCATGGCATTTTAATCCTTGCAATGTGTAATTTTCACTAATATCAATAAGTATGCACATGTCAAGAGAATGGAACTCATTACATGTTGTGTAGTCTAACAGTATCATAAATCATAGTAACATTGGGTATAAAATATTCAAAGTTCATATGGTTAACATGCTTAAGTTTTGAGTCATTTATGGTTATAAGTAATAAAATATGCTCTGGACTTTGGACGTACATGTCAGGAACTAAATCTAGCTTTTCAGAGTAAATAGTATAAATGTTAATCTTTTAAACTATTTAATCTTATTTATTTTATCTGAAGTCTCTTATAATTAAGATTAAGAGAAATTCTTAAGATTGTTGGATTTAGGTAATTCTGCAGGGTAATTTACTAGTTAGTGATCCTTAGTAGTAACTTGCTTATCTTGTGTTTTTTGTAAGCGATCATAGTCTGTATATTGTTTGTTTACCTTGATTGTTATGTAAGACTGTTCTGCTGTAAAAGCTGAAAACCACAGCAGTTTAGGTGACAGCCAGAAATACTGAAAGGATGAAGAGGTCTGAAAAATTCTAACAAAGTATAGATTGGGAATGGATGAGAGAGTAATTCAAATATTTTTAGTGAAGTGTATGGTACCACCAGTCAACCCTTATTGGTATTTAAAAAGTTGGAAGTTATTCAACCAAATCTAACTGACATATAAGAAAAAAGAGTAACTTGCTGCAAGGAGGAATTTATATGTTCAGATCAGGATTTCACGCATGTTAACTTTTAAAAAACTACAATCCTGAGAACTTTAATTTAGATATCACTATTACTAATTGGCTTTTATAGTGAATTTCATACATGAAGTCAATGGAAGTTAGGCACCTAACCTGCTTAGGCTGTTTTGTGAATCCCGCTAGATGTACATCTGTGTCTTTAGGCACCTGAATACATTTGCAAATTTGGCCTTCAGTCTCTTGCCATCCAAAAATGAATGGTATTTATAAAACAATATGGGAGAGATGTAGGGTGACCAGATGTCCCGATTTTATAGGGACAGTCCTGATATTTGTGGCTTTTTCTTACATAGGCACCTATTAACCCGCACACCCTTTCCCAATTTTTCACACTTGCTATCTGATCATCCTAGAGAGATGTGGGGAAGGAAATCCAGTTTGAAGAATGGAAGCTAATACTGAAAGGTGCAAAGGTGCATTATGGAAGTTGTAATCTTTTGGTGCTGGTACCTTATTTTATAAAAATACATTGTGTGCCTTTGGGAGTTGGTATGTTGAGAGACTCCTGTAAAGATAATGTAAACTGTCTACTTTCTTGGCATTAAAGCCAGATTATATATAAACTCTAGATACAAATTCAGTGTTAGATTATCTCGAATTGTAAATGACCCACCAAATCCCTGAATGATATGGTTGTATCTTTAATAAACAAGCCCACATGCAACATGAAGAACTGGATATATATTTTTTTAAATTTACTGGGAACTATGTTCTATTTCTTGCTTTGGGAAGAGCAGGAAGTGGAGGAGGAAAAACACTTGCATTATTTTCTGTACCTTTCCTATCTGCAGAGTAACAATGAGCAAGCTCCTATACTAGAGGACAGTAACGTGGGTCAACTAAGTTAAATGGTATGTCTTCCATTTGCAACAGATTATTTTCTGCTTCTAGTAATCAGTTCATATTTATATTTTTTTTTACTTAATACAATTTCAAAATGCTTTCAGAGACCAAATTCTAGCAGATGTTCCTTGTAATTTTTAGGCATATAATAGTCACTAAGACATTTAGCATGATTTCAACTTCTAGTACTACCTGAAATCATTGGTATTACAAGAATAGCTTACTAATTATTTTATGTAGTACAAATTGAAGGGGATTGAAATTTCTGTTCCCACCTTCCTTATTGCTGCTATGTTATCACAAGAATGTCCCACAAATGATGATAAAAACCCAACCAGTGTTGTGTAAATGAAGGTTGCCAAATTGATAGAAACATATAAACAACCTGAAGGATCCCACTCTTTCCTTGTCACTGTTTGAAGAAAGGCCAGAGACCTGTTGTAAGCATAAGACTAGAGAACTTGTAACAGGTGTTGGCTATAGAGGCAACATGCAATAGAAGTGACACTTGATTCCTGTAAAAATGGCAAGGGTCTCTGATATTGACTCAGAATTGTATTATAAGCAATGAAGTGGCTAAGGATGATTAGTTAACTAACTTTGTGAGTAATATGGGTGATATTTCTTCTCTCATTTCCCTACCCTCCCAGAAAAGCTCTCCTGTAAATATACACTCTCACCTGTGAACCTGATGTTGTAGAGCTGCCTATGTGCCATTATTAATCCCTGAGCTGTACATGACAGGATATATTTAACTGGAAATAAAATACCGAGTCTGAAATATTTACACTGTTACATGGAATATTAAATTACAGCCAAATTTACTGGAGCCCAGTGAATAACTCACAAGAAGAAACTGCTGAAAGAAGCTGGGCAAATCCATGAGGTAATAGTGTGTCCATTTTAATTCAGTACCCATGTCTAAGGCTGTTTTCAAATGTTGCAGCACATTGCACAAGATACTCTCAAATTTTGACTGTCCTCAGGGGTGATCAATGTATTCATGTAAAATAGTGGTCAAACATACCTAGAGCAGTTGGAAGTCAGGGTTTGGTTGCACAGTATTAAGGCTAATAGCGTTTGACTTTAAGATGTGTTTTCATAACAAATCTGAATAGCAAAGGCATTATCGCATACTTTTGTAAACTAATACTAATCCACGCCTTCCTTAGTGTTGACTATGTCAGTCAATAGCTCTGTTTAACATTCTTTCACAGGTAACTTTCTGATATGGTAGATTTTTTTTCCTGTTTAAAGGGAAACAATCCTTGATATACTCCATTAATAACAGAAAAACACAGCAGAAGTGGAACACATGTATTTCAGCCTCCAGTTTTGCACACACTAATAATTGCAATAACTTTCTCTGTGTAAAGATTTGTCTTCAACAGTATTATCAGAATTAAAAACCAGAATCTTCTCTGTTATAGTAGTTGCTAATGTGACAGTTGTGATGAACTGACCTTTTATATGGTGTCTGTATATGTATTAAATGCAAAAATATCTGCAACATTATAACTGCAAATTTGAAACCAAATGTGTAGGTCTAAGGATGGATGTGTGCAAGAGATTCACAGGAAGAGAGACTGAGGTACTTAAATTTAGAAAAAAGCAGTAGGGGATCAAAAGTAAGTTTTTGGAGGGAGATGGAAGGAGAAAATACAGTTGAGACTATTGAACAGAAATGAAGAGAATACAAGGAGGTTAAATGAGAAAATAAGAATATGAGAAAATATGCTGAACACAATGCAAGAAAAGATGCCCTATGATCCATTATAGGAAAGACAAGGTGAAGTGAAGCCAGGAAGGGAAAGAGGTATAACAAAAAGCAAAGATTGACTGTCTTGAAAATATGTTAAATAAAAATCCCATAAGCAAGATGCTACAACTGTTCCTTCAAAATTGCAGGAGGGAAGCTGAATGAGTATTTTTCATGTCTGATTTTACCCTGGTGAGCAGATTTAGTCTTCCAGCTAAGGGGTATTGGTACAGGTCCTACATTAACCTTTTTTAAAAATAATTTTTCTTACAAATGAATGAGAAGGGAAAAGAAAAGGTGAATGGAAGAACAAACTGTGGCACTATGAAAGTTGTATGACAGTGATCAGCACCTTGCAGGAAGGATGGCATAGCAGCTGGAGTGGAGACTCTTCTATGCTGGTGGTCAATGTTGCTACTACTAGTGGACCGAACTGGTGTTAGCAACAGTGGGAAATTTCTGAAAAACTTCCATTATGTGTAGGGTAAGGCAAAGTGTGCAACTCCACAGTGTAACAGATGTTAACAGAAATTAAAAACCCAATAGACTTTTTGTGTGCATATTCACAAATTTGATTGCTCTTTAAGATTTGCTAACTTTTTCACACTGACAAAATGGATAATCCTATTGGTTTTTTTGCTTGTGTATTACTTGTTTTTAAATGAAGAAAAGCTTAGCTTAGCTACTATGTTTTATTTATGGAGTAAGAACTGGATAAGCTAAACATTTAAATTCACAAAACCTTAACTCATTGCTGAGCTAGTGTGCTTCTAAAAAAATTTATGCTTAAATGTATTATATTTTCCTCTGCTCCTTTATGATTTATTTTGTATCTTTAAAAACTATTGCTGCTGCTCTCTGGCCTTGATGCTACTATGTGAGCTCTGAGAATTCTGGCCTAACTTTGAGTGCTGATGAATGTCTGTTTCTTGTCCTCTTCCTATTTTCTATCTCTTGCCCCCTTCCCCTATTAGCTAGCCTGATTCTATGAGATACTTAGTACTTCCTGCAAGATGCTGAGCATCCTCAACTCCCATTTGCTTGTAGTCCCTAATACTCCATTTAAAATGGAATATTCCTAGTAGGAGACAGATATGCATGGTGTCTCTTGAGCTGTCTTTTTTTTAAAAAAAACAAACAAACCATTTTGCTGCTTTATATTCAAAGCTTTTTTTTTTTTTTTTTTTTTTTTTTTTTTTTTTTGGCTAATTTTCTGAGAGGCTTTTAACTCTCACATGAAACTCTAGGAGGGCTGCTATTGGGCAAAATTATCTTACGAGGCTGAAAACTATGTAGGTAAAAGTGTAGCGTGTGTTCCACCCTCGCAATGTTTTGCAATAGTCATCACTACAGTGACTAAGCCATCACACAGTTGCAACATTAGTGGGTGTGGCATCACAACCTAGATAGAATGGAATAGAAAGCATGAGGTAGTTGAATAAGTGATGGTTACAAAGGGTAATGGCTGTTTTAACTTGGATCACTGAGCTTTTTATATATAATTTTAAATTGATATTAATAGATGCAAAGTACATTTTCTGTATTTTTTCAACTGTTTTACAGTGGCAATAGGTTCCTTATGTTTTCCTTTCATTTCTTTTTTAAACTTATCTCCTTTCAAACTGTTTTGGTGGTCTTCAGAGGAACTGATACCTTTATTAACATTGATCTAGGAACTAGAGATGGTCAGATTATCCAATGAATGTAGCCCTTTATGCTATTTGCAAATCAATTGATTTCTGTATATTGAACAAACATCAAGCAATGAGGTTTTTGTGAACTGTTCTTTCAATATATGTACAAGATAGGTGGAAGAATAGACTAGGCAGAAAGAGAGGGACACTGAGGGGCCTTCGTGGAACTGGAGGCGCCTACTGCACAAGTAGGGCTTGGGCTAGTTGACGGGTGGGATTTTCAGAAGCACTTAAGTGATTTAGGAGCACAAGTCCCTTTGAAAGCTTATGGCTTGTGCTTTAAAGTCACTTACAAGATTTTGAAAATCTCATCCAGGATGTTTTCCAACAGCGGGCTGGTGTGATTCCCAGCTCGGGTAGACACGCTCCAGCTCTTTCCTCAAGCCAGTGTGCTAAAAATAGTAGCGTGACCATGGTATCACAGGCGATGGCTCAGGCTTGTCACCAAAATACAATCCCACCCAACCCCCAGGTACATATTCCAGCAGCTAGCCCAAGCCATTATCTGTGCCACCATGGCTGCACTGCTATTTGTACTGCACTAGCAGAGCTAGCGTGTGTATGTCTACCTGCAACTGTTAAATGTTCCATAGTACTAAGAATAATGGGATAGTTGTCTTTGATGATCTCAGTAAAATCAGTGAAGGGAAGGAATATAACTCTTAATCTAGACCAGTGTGAAACTTCTTTTTTTTTCAGTAGGTATGACCGGCTCAGAGTCACTCACAGGAAAGTGAATGTTTGTCATAAACTCATAGAAATTTAGCTTTTTAGAAAGACTTTCTTTTATTAAAACCATTTTAACATTCTATTTATTAAAGCTAGTGAATACCAATAACAAATTAGCAGAAGTGGCTGAGATTGTCTATAAATAAGCAAAAAACTATTTTCACATACTTTGTGTCCAACATCATAACTTGTAATAAAGTTTGCTCTTATAAAGTGCAGTGATTTCAAAAGTGTTTTTTTTTTTTTTTAATCCAACTTAAGCACTGGGTAGACATTTTCAGATCACACATCAGATGGTTAAGCAGAAGGCGCACCCACCCAGACTGAATAAATACAGAATGAGACGCATTGCTAACGAAACATGTCTTCAATGCTGTCATTCTGCAAACCACAGTCACTTTTGCTATCCAAAGTATTTTACTCTTTGAAATTTAGGCGCTGTGTGCTTCTGTTGAATGTTGTTTGCTGATGGAAAATCTTACAAAGGTCACTGAGCTCCAAGGATTTATAAATAGTATTTGCCATTTCATTCTCTTCTCTCCACCTCTTCATGGGTGAAAAGGCATGCAACTTTTTCACAAAAATAGCTGGTTTAACTATTCTTGTTCTTATGTTTGTCTTATTTGGCCTGATTTTGATAATACAAACTGACCATGAGCCAATCTGATTTCCTCAGTTTATTCTCACAAAGATGGATGAATAATATATTCAACAACTTTATTCCTGTTAATCATAGAAAATCTGTTCATGAATAATTTATTCAATTACACTGCTCTACAGCCAAAATGCTTCTGAAATAAATGTAGTCAAACTTTACTAATTCTGGGTCACTGAACGAAAATGCTTAAAATTGTTGATTGGCTCTAGTTTTCAAGACATGCTATTGGGTCAGTATATACGACCCTTGACTTGGGAATGGCGGAGGATAAGTGAGTTATAAAGGGAAGGGATCTCAATTTAAACCAGAAATGACTAAAATACATCTTTGACTGGATCTATGAATAAATCTATGACTGGGTTTGAACAGTACTTGCTTTTTAGGCAAAACAATGAATGATGCAATCTGAAGCTGGTATTGCATCATACATGATATGAATTGCATCATGTTATTCCTAGAAGTCATGGATGATGCAATCATAACGAAGCTTACATCACTCTGCTGAACAAATTGCCCTGTATCAGCTCTAGAAATCATACAGTGTCGTGCTCTCTTATTTGTCAGTGTTTGATTTTGCAAAGGGACACATTTCTGTTTAGCCAAAGTGAGCAGAGATGCCTCGTACTTGTGTGAACAGTGCAGATAACGTCTGCTATGTTTGTGGTGAAGTGACTTTTGCATCACAAAAGCGCAGTATAACCACTATGGTTAAGAAAGCCTATCACCTTGATTTTGGCTGCAAAATTGGAGATCAGGACAAGAGGTGGGCCCCACACATATGCTGCAACACTTGTGCAACAAATCTTCGCCAGTGGTTGAACAGGAAAAGGAAATTATGCCTTTTGCAGTGCCAATGATTTGGAGAGAGCCAACAGATCATACCAGCAATTGTTACTTCTGCATGGTGCCTCCAGTTGGGAAAGGTGTGTCAAAGAAGAAAAAGTGGACTGTACATATCCAAACATTCCATCAGCTATACGCCCAGTACCCCACAGAGAAGGACTGCCGGTTCCTGATGCACCAGAATCATTCTGACTTGAGTCAGATGAGGAAGAGGATGAAACTTCTGGTCCTGAACCATCAATGTCACAGGACCCACATTTTCTCCCATCCTCCTCCTCTGAACCACACCTCATAACACAAGGTGAACCGAATGACCTTGTCAGGGATTTGGAACTAGCCAAGAGTAAGGCAGAGCTTTTTTGCTCCAGACTACAGCAGTGGAATCTCCTGGCAGGTGATGTTAGGGTTTCCATGTTCCGTGACCATCAAAAGGATCTTGTCCCATTCTTCTTCATGGAAGGTGATCTTGTAGCCTGCAACAACATCGATGGTGTGATGGCAGCCCTCAACATCATTCACGATCCAGATGAGTGGAGACTGTTCATTGATTCATCGAAGACGAGTCTTAAAGCTGTTTTACTGCAGAATGGCAATCTTTTGCCATCAATTCCAGTTGGTCATGCAGTCCATATGAAGGAAACCTATGACAACAGGAAACAACTTTTGAGGTGCATAAACTATGACCAACATCAGTGGCAGCTTTGTGGTGATTTGAAGGTTGTTGCTCTCTTGCTTGGTCTGCAGACTGGATACACAAAGTACTGCTGTTTTCTCTGCGAATGGGATAGTTGTGCAAGAGATTCCCACTACATCAAGAAAGACTGGCCACTCCGACAGTCATTGGAGCCTGGGAGGAAAAGTGTTCAGCATCCACCACTTGTTGAATCAAGGAAGATTTTGTTACCACCCTTACACATCAAGCTGGGTCTGATGAAGAACTTTGTCAAGGCCATTGACAGAACACAAGCAGCTTTCAAGTACCTCCGTGGAAAATTTCCAAGGTTAAGTGAAGCTAAGATAAAGGAAGGTGTCTTTGTTGGTCCTCAGATTCATGAACTTCTTTGAGATGATGCATTTGACCATGCACTGCGGGCAAGGAAAAAAAGGCATGGAAAGCCTTCCAGTTAGTGGCAATACATTTTCTTGGAAACAACAAGGCAGACAACTACAGGTTGTTGGTGGAAAACCTCCTCAAGGCATACAAAAGCCTTGGTTGCAACATGTCACTAAAGATACATTTTTTTGCACTCTCATCTAGATTTTTTTCCACCAAACTGCGGAGCAGTGAGCGACGAGCACGGCGAGCGATTTCACCAGGACATTGCAACAATGGAGAAACGCTATCAGGGCAAATGGAGCCCATCAATGCTTGCAGACTATTGCTGGACAGTGACAAGAGATGCTCCATTTAATGAATACAAGAGACAAGCCAAGAAGCGCCCAGTAGACACTGAATAGGACTAAACTATGTACATAATATTTTTTTGCCTTTTGTTTCATAATCAATTTTATTTATATAACCCCTTTGCTGATTTTTAAAGTGTTACATAAACAGGACAGGTGAAATAGTATCATGTAAAGCAACCATAAACACATGAAAAGACCTAGGTTTACAATTTAGGATTAAAACTCTACTATCTACACAATATACATAGACATAAAATGTAAAAACTTAAATATCTTAGAAACAGTAGCCAATCAGTTGTTTTAATTGTCATATTTGAATTCAGCACATCAAAATACATACTAAATAGCACATTTTATCTCTGAAGCAGGCGACTTCTCAAAAATTGTAGACCAGTGTATTCAGTTAGCTCATACAGAGAATAGAGTAATATTTGTCACAAATTGTCAGTCACAAATTTATTTGTAAATGTTTTCCATGATTCAAACAGTTCTTTGCAATTGTCCATATAGACTCAAATGAGTTTGCAAAGCTGAGTTCTAAAACTGAGTTGTTCGTGAACTGCGGGCATCAAATAAATCTTGGAGTATTCAGTAGTCAGAATTCAGTACTCTGGCTGTGTGACTTGACCGCCTATGACTGTCATATAGGATTACCTCTGTTCCCTTTTGGATGATATAAGCTTCATATATATGAGAAAAGCTTAAATAAGTCATTGAGGCTTTGGTTCTTTGAGAGTGTTTGTATGTAAATGGGAGAAAGCACTTCATTGTGGGAAGAGAGAGGCCAAGAGATAGCAGGCCTGGAAAATTTGGGGCGTTTTGAAATGTTTCTAGTCCCCTCTTCCCCAAGAAAAGGATTATACTTGCTATGTATTTGAACTCCATTATTTAAAATGGCTCAGTTCCTTCCTGACTGAACAAGGGGGAGAGGAGCTAGATGTATTGGTCACTGGGTGTAGGGGCATGACAGCACTGCTGGTGGAAATATGCTAATTCTTGCAAGACATCTGTATTCATGTGAATAAAAGCTCCTCCCAGAATTTTCACAGAAAAGCAAATATGTTTAAGACCCCCACTTTTTGATCAGATTTAATTGCATGTAGGCTTGGCATGTAGCATTTAGTGATCACGTTAATTAATTTTTTTACTATTTGCACAGCTCTATTCAGAGAATACTGGGCTTCTTGCAAACTAGAATGAGGTATAGTGAAAATGGTAGAAGGAAACTTGTTTATATAAATATTTTCCAGCTTTATACATCATGGAATTTTTGTGCCAGTTATTTTGGGTTACTTCAGGACTGGTATCTGATTTATTGTTAATTCTGACGTGCTAGCTGTTTGACAATGGGGACTTTTTGAGTACCTTGGGTGCCTAAACTAATTGGTTAAAATACTCTAGTCTCTTAGTATCACTCTGTTAGATTTTACAAGGGGAAAAGGTTTGTGTGAAATCATTTTAAAATCTTGTTCCAGTTCCTCCCTATATTCCCCTCCTTGTGATCATCTCAGCCTCTTGAATCCTTACATGCAATCTAGCTACAGTTTCCAATAGCCTTATCTGCTCCTCCCACTGTCTGGAATAGCCTTCCTGTATCTCTCCATATCTCTTCAGATCTCTACTGAAGATGCATCTCTTCTGTTGTTGGTTATTTTTCAAGAGCCTAGACATATGTTAGCCAATTCACAAAACAAGTAAAAACATGTCCCCAGCTTCAAAGAGCACACAATCCAAGTATAACATGAGACAACAAGTGAAGGATGCAAGCAAGGAGTGTTTGAAGGATATTACAGAGAGAGAGAGAGAGTCAGAAGATCACATAACTGTTTGTTAAGACAGGTTTATGAATAGATGTTAAGGATCACTTTTTAAAGAAAAAATTACCTGTCTTTCCCAAAACTCACTATAGGGGAGATGGTAAGAGTAAGTTTGTAGGCAGGATTTGAAAGTTATGAGTAGTGACTTTGAGGGAGTGTGTTCCAAGCGTGAGGAACAGCCTGGAAGGAGGAGGGTATCCACATTACAGGTGGATCACAGGGAATGCGGTACCAGGAAAGGAAACACCTTTGTTGATGTGAGCTGCAGATCCTCTGGTCTGTTAATCTCTCTTGCCATTATTTAACCATGTAAAGAGTTTTGTAATACAATGAACTTGAAAGGTTCTAAAAATAAATGTGTAAATATTGTAGTATAATATTATATTCGCTGTCCACTAAAGAAATGAGTTCTAGTAGTCCATGGAAAATAACCTTTTGCTGTGTCTTTTACTAACTGCCATACTAAAAGTGTATGCTGTCACTGTAATATCTAAACATAGTTTTGATTCAATTAAAAAGGTATATCAGGAAACTTTGGGCTTAGATTTTCTGTTTGCAGAGAAGGAAGCTTAATTAGAGAGCAAAATGAAGAGCTTTTCAAACAAGACGTAATGCATTTTCATTAGTTTTACCAGGAGGATCTCAAAATTAATTTTGTCTAATCTCAAATTTAAGCATTTTGAGTATGATAGGAATTCTAAGTAGGTTTAAATGAGCACAGAGTTGTTAGATCTCTGATGTATTCAAATTTGCATATCTTAAATACTATAAATCACATACAATCCAGTGATTCAGCATGAAGCTTTAAAATCCACAGTCCTGTCAGCTCTGTGTGGATGCTGAAGATCCTATGGCACAACTTACAAGGGTAGGAGTTTTTGTCCGAAGTACTGGGCCACAATTTCTCCTTTTGTCCTCACCCAGGGTAACAACTGTATCCCCATTGGCTCTGCTTTCTTGATGGTGGTAGTTTTCAGAACAGGTTGCCTGGATTTCAGTGATACTTTATGTATACAGAACAAATTTGCAAAATGTGGGGTGCCTAAAGAAAGGCACCTAAATAAATGGCCTGATTTACAGAGATGGTCAGTGCCTGAACTGTCTTTTGAAGTTGATAGGAATTCAGGTGCCTAAATACTCGACTACATTGTCCATAGTATGTGAAACAAATTAGGATTCTTTAGGGTGAAAGGCTTCATGCAAATGCAAAACAGCTTAATAATATGCCAGGTAGTGAGCTGCAGTACATGTTTTACTAAAATATATGCTGTACTATATTTTTCCCAAGCAAAGGGCTTTTATGTGCAGTGTTCATAAGTACAGATAAATATGGAAGCTTTGTCTTGCATTCATGCCATCAAATTTTATTCAACACTTTTATGTTACTCCCTAAATTTGCACTTCAAGCTTGAAATTTCATGTAGTTTCATATTCAAATTTATGTTGAATTTGCTGTGATAAGATCTGCAACTTTCATCATGTCATCTTCTGGAATAGTTTGCATGCCAAATATTTTTGAGGCATATATCATTCCATTGGTCCAATATTTTTGAAACCTTACTCAAAGAATAACTCCTCCTGAACTCTGATGAGAGATTTAACATTAATCCCCTTTGTTCTCTACGGCACTATATATTCCTTGCAGACTCCCAGTAATATCACACTGAACAGATGGTTTGTTATATCATGAGGTGTTCTGCTGTGAGAAAATTCAAATGATGAAGGATGATGCTTGCATGATATACACTGCAATCTGGGCAATCCTTTGTTGAGAATATGGAAAATAATCTATAAAACTGGTAAATCATGCTAATTTCTCTCATTAATGTGTAATCTGTGTTGATAATGGTTATATCATACCTTTGATATATAAAACAATTGCTGAATAATCTCCAGAACTTTAATTTCTATATGTTTTCATAACTTTTTACCATAAGCCTGCGTTATAATACATTATTTTTAAAATACACTACCGGACCCAGTGTGGTGACATTTTAGAATTGACTAGCCAATGTACTAACAAGTGAGGAGCACACTGGCAGGAGTATGGGCTAGATAAACAAATAGGTTGGGGGTGTCATGGACCAGCTCTCCACCTGTTCACTGTCATGAAACAGGAAAAGGAGGATGTATTAGGCAAGTATTTAATACATTTTTAGCATTTAATTTAATTTAGCGGCTTGTAATAAGGAGGTCCAACACATTTGTGACAGTCAATACTTTTTACATCAACAGTGGTCCATGGACCACTGTCTGAGAACCTCTGGTAACTATTTTCCTTCTCTAACTGCTGTGATTGTATGTGGTGACTGTAAATCAGCTGTGTTAAGAATACAGCATTTGTTCTTAATGAGCATGTGGAGAGAACCTGGTTAATGCTTGTGTATGTATATTAAGATTAATCTACCAAGATGACAGTTCTTGTATGTTTGCTTTTCTTCCCAAGTTCTCTGCGTCCATGTCATGGCACCAAGAACTTTTCATACCATTCTTTCCTCATGCGCTTTATGCCCTTCATCCTTTTGGCCAAGGAGCATATGGGTTCTAGCTGGAGCCTGACAATCTTATTCCTTAATCAGTTTTAGAGGTTGAAATTGAGTGACACGATACAATTATTTTCCATTGGGCTGATTGAATTTCTTCTCTGTAGAACTTTCAGCCCACTGGGTAAGAGAACAAGGTTAGAATTTAACCCAAGTCTACCACAATGCAGAGTACTCGCTGGGCAAATAGGTCTTTGAGCTGGCCCATCCTGTGTTATTTCCAGAAATGTAATTTTGTTTTAGATACACTTAGAACCACAGTTGTAAGTCTAATAAGAGGAAAACCATGGCTTAGTTTTATGAGACTGGATGTATTTTCAGGCTTATGATCTGATCTCGGATTAGAAGTTTTCAATGACTTTGGATGATAAGAACTTGGCTGTTACTCCCGTTATGGGATCAGTGAGTATTGGCCCAGTAGCATATGGGTGACAAATCATTAATTACTGATGGGCTAAAAGTGGTAAATGATAGGATGCCAGAGAGCTTGTGCTGCCCAAACACTTAAATAGGAAACAAGGCTGAATTTAAGTGCATGTGACACTAATCATTGACTATCCTGAGCTCACCCTGACCCATTGTAATTCGTGAATGGCAGATTTTGTTGTTTGCTCTTCTTTTGATTTTATTTAATTTAGTAATTTCCCATAAATAAAGACACAATTCACAATTTTCTAAGGAAGCTCTGAATCTCTCTGGGCCCATAGTCCCAGATGAGAGCCTTGGGATGCCTCTGGCTCTTAGCTGGGTCAAAAGAAACTCCACCTTGCATGTAGAAATGTTATTTATATGTTATTGTTGGAAGAAGGCTTTGTACCTCCTCTCCCCTCCCACTTTGCTTGCCATGGACTAAGGGCTTGTGTATATTGGAAAGTTAGTATGTGTCAAGCTAGGGAGTGACTTTAAAGGTACTTGCTACTCCACATTAACTCCCTGTGTGGATACTTTTTGCACACTGACCTCAGGTGATTTAGCTTAAACTTCCAAAATGCATTAAGTTAATGCGCATAAACGCACATAGTGTGCAGTAGCTAGTGTGCACCAGCATGTTTTCCAGCCCTAAGTCTTACCCAGCCTCTGGCTGCGAAGGACAAAGCCAGTAAGGAAGCTTGGCTTTTGGGAAGGTTAGCATACACTTTCCTTACATATCTGTTTTTGCTTCAGTGAGCTTGCAAGGCCTATACTTATTTTGGCTAGACTTTTGTAAAAGCTTGCAGATGACCAATTGTAGTTCTTATGTAAAGTGTGAATGCCTACAGTACCTTTTTTCCATAGGATGAAAGCTTCCTGACTTAGGGCCTATTTTGTGCTCCCATTGAAGTCAATGGGAGTTTTGCTCTTGACTTCTGTTTAAAACAGGAGCAGGACCTTGTGTTCCACTTTTTTTGCAGGGCAAGTAGGAATAGCCTGTTAAAGCTCTTTAGTGGCGTCTTAATTATTATATTAAGTTTTTTCTCAGCTCAGTCATCACTTTTTTGGTACAAATTACATGTTTCACAAGTACCATTGCAAGTAAAGGTGTGAGATCATCCATATTTATTTGGCTGGGTCTGTTGCCCATGCTAGTAATTTAGTTTAACAATTTTTGTTACACTTCCACTTTACCGAAGATACTCTCATGTGACTAACAGCATATTTTGGTTTCAGTTGTTTGGGGTGTTGAGAATATATATAGTTTTGCTTCAAATAATTCTAATTTTGAAGGTACATGGCCAGACTAGTCCTGTCCCCTCCCCACGCGCACCACTTTCTGGCATGCTGACAAGGCAAATACTTGGACTTTTACCCATTCTCTCACTCTTTCAATAGAGGAGCATTCGGTTTTCCAATGTTGAGAACTTGACCAGAAAACCTGCTCCTCAAATTTTAACATTTGGAGCAAATGTTTAAAAATATCCTGTATCTGATTGGCTGGCTTAAGTCAAAGGTAAGTGCTTCCATGTACCCTAAAGCACTTTAGATTGCCCGTTTCACTGGAGAGCAGTTATATTTCCAGCGGAAAAAGAGTAAGTTTCTCAGTGACAATGATCAATTAAATTTAGTAATGGTTCAAATGTTAGAGAACTGACTGAAAACTACAGAAAATTCAGCTCAGATTGCTCACTCCTTTAACTTGCTCCATTACACATAGATGATGCAAGGGCTGAGGTCAGCATATGAGATTTGCAGCAAATGTGGAAAATACTTGCTTATTTTAGCTTGTTCTTGTCTAAGCAAAATGGGGCAAGATAATTGTTCTCTGCCTTTTTGCAGGGGTATTATAATTCATAGGGTTTTTTTGTGCAATAGTTTTACTATTTACATTATGATTTCTACATGAACCACTTCAGAGAAACAACTTCTGTCCAAAAAGGAAGTTGAACCCAGAAGGCAAGTCAATGAAAATCTGAATTGTGGAATGTCTGATTCTGACTCAAGTCTCTGCCCATAAATAAAGAGGCAAACAAGGAAAACCTAAGGCAATATGAAACTTGAATACTTTCTTTGTGGTCAGTTACTTTATGCCTCACTCTGTGCACATGTGATTGAAACCAAATTATTTGAGTCTTTTTTTAGTTTATGGAGCTACGGTTCAATTTGAGCTTGCCTTTACTTTATGATTATTATGACCTCTTTCCTGCTTGCTCTCTTTCTCTTTGCATATATGATAATATGTAGTGGTTCCTAGAGTAACTCAAATAAACATGAAGAAAATAAGGGAAAATTTGAAAAAGGAACTATAACATTGTTGATATTTTGCCAAAATATTACATATCAAATTTGGAGACTAAATTCAGTAACTGAAGTGTGAAACAGAAGGATTTAACCCTGACATAAAGATAAATCTCAACACAACCTTAACTATCGAGTTGTTTTTGATGCCTCCATATCATATTGTCATGACACTCATGGAATAAATTATTTACTTACCATCCTTGACTTTTGTCACCTGCACTCTGTCCTTTCTTTAAATAAACTAGATCGACTTCCAAGATTCTTGTTCTGTCAAGAATTTTCCCATAGTTGTCATAAGAATCTATCACCAAAATGTATTTCGTTAGTGGCAACAGCCTACATTTCAGTAAGATCAGGACCTGAAAATTACATTGTCCCATTTCTGGGACTCTTACATTGAGTCTTTGACCAATGATGCCTATTCAATCCAGTATTTCATGAACTGCCAGGTGCTGGAAATAAATATTATATCTTCCCTGGAGAGCTGGGAATCTTGGTTTTCCAGTAGTATAAAACGTTCATAGTTAGCCAAGAAAACAATCTCCTCTGAGTGTTTAAACTACTGTACTGTTTCTGCATAAATCTGTAACTACCCAGCAGTGAAGCAAAGAACAGTTCAGACTTAGCAACATTCAGTATTGCTATACTCCTATGTGCAATAATAGTTACCATCAACTGCCACTTTCACCCACAGATACCTACAGAAATAAAATATAGCAGAAATTGTCAATCCAAATAAGCAACCAAATGCTTATAACTTATTTTAGACCGGTTTTTCAAATCATAAGCAGTAACTTTTCTTCAGTGAGGGCTTAACATTAAAAGTTTGAAACCTTAATAAGCTATTTTAGTTGCGTACACCGATATTAATAATGTAATGAGTATATTCCTTCACCCTGCTTTCCTACCACCAAAGTAACAATTTACAAATCTACATCTGGGTACAGACCAAGCAGGGAGCCTCAACAGATTTTTTTTCCCCCAATCTAATCTGTCTATTCTGATATTGTGCTTGTCACAGTGGTATCTGAACAACTTTTAGTGGATGTAATGAAAGAATATAGGTGGATGAAAGGAAAGTGAAGTTGCAATTTTAACTCTGGTATCCATCCCATTCAAGTGAATTTTTTCACACTGCAAATATTTTAATCAAAATCTCAGAGCAGAAATTAAAGTAAAAGTACAGCACTTATATTTTCATGATTGAGAAGAAATGTTAAACTTAATATAATGGCAGTAAAACAATGCCAGCTTGCAAAGAAATTGAATATTGGGATTGTTTTGACACATTTTACCTGCAAGTTACCATGGTTACTCTAATTTAGACAGAAAGTAAATGCTGTTTTTAATCTTACTCATAGTGATATTTTCAGGATATATTGTGTTGAACTTCTGCCATACTTCTGTGCTAATCCACAATTGTACCTTTTATGGGTTGTGCCTATAGTCAATAATCACAGTACCTGATTTAACACTTAATTTGATATTTATAATTTTCAAAGAGGCCCTATAAATAAGTTTACAGTCTGGTTTAGGAGGAAAACAAAGCACTGTAATTTAGATAGTTGCACTGCCTTGTGTGGATATCTACAAAATCTGCAGATGACCAACTTTAAAAAAAAATTTCAATAGTGAATTATATGGTCTAGCTGGAAAATATACCTGAGAAAATAAATACTAGCAAAGTTAGCGTGGGTGGAGATTAGTGGACAACCATAAGGATGTGTATTGACTCTGAGGAATGAATATGGAATGTGGTTATATAATTTGAAAATCACTGATAGGTCTCTCTCTCTCTCTAATCTCATAGAACTGGAAGGACCTTGAAAGGTCATCGAGTCCAGTCCCCTGCTTCACTAGCAGGACCAAGTACTGTCCCCCGAAAGATTTTTGCCCCAGATCCCTAAATGCTCCCCTCAAGGATTGAACTCACAACCCTGGGTTTAGCAGGCCAATGCTCAAACCACTGAGATATCCCTCCCTCCATAATGATGAAGCAAAAGGCAGTCAAAACAAAAGATAAAGGAAATAAAATTTAGGGTAACTTAAGGTGCTTGGGAAGATGGTGGGAATTGTATACAATTCAATACAGAGAAATGTAAACCATCACAGGAAGGCCAAAAGAGAAAAAATCCTCAAATAATACTCTACAAATTTTGGACCAATGTTTTAAAGATCTATGAAATAATAGGATGTACCAATAATGGCATGAAATGTAAAACATGATTTTATTGGATCTAGTTAATAAAACATTAAATGTGATTAAAATGTCTTGTTTATATAAATTTTGACCAACTCTGTTTTATCACTCATAGACAACTAGTGAATAGTATGCGCTAACATGAAGTTCAGATATGTCCCTTAAAGTTAAACTGTTTATCCAAAATTTGGAGAGCTCTTCATCATCCATGCAAGCCTGAGTCATCTTTCTATCTTTTAACTTGCTATCTTTAGGAGAAGGCATTTCTTGTGAAAGTAGGGTATTGTACTGGTGCTGTTGGCCAAAATGACTGGCATGTGGCTGACTGCAACAAAGAACCTGGTAGTTACTTTATTAAACTTTCTTCTATTTCTACTTGACATAAATACTAGGTCTCATGGGTTTCCAGAAGTTGATGTTAATAGGTACTGTGCTCACAGAGCAGAGAGAAAAAGGGCATGTGATTTTGCATATTACTGTTACATTCACAAATATCTTTAAGTGCATCAGAAAAGAAAAATTAAACAAAAATCAAAGCAGAGATGTAGATGGGCACCAGTTAGGGTTGTGTGAAATATGTGAACGTTGTCACAATATTATTTACCCATTTGTTTCATGTGGTTTTCATCAACAGTGGTTTCTTTGTCACTGAATTTTGAGGGGGCCTGAAACTTTTCATAGTGCTGTCAGTCAGCAAGCACCAAGACATCATCAAAACTTGGTAGGCCTAAAGTTAGTGCTTTAGCTTTGTGGAGGTGACTGTTCTCCACATATTTTCAGGACCTGAGTAAACAGGCAAAGCAAAGGGAATGCACCGCTTAACTACCCAGGCAAATCTGTGTGGTTCACTCAGCTGTGAAGCTGAGTTTTAGGGGTCTCAGGGTCTGGATAATTAAGAAAAATATTTAGATTAGAGCCAGGAAGTGGTATTGAATTAACCACCAATATAACTTACATTTTAGCATGCTTTAAAATACCTTAAAATGTTTGTTTGTTATGAAATTACAAACCCCATCAATCAGTTGTCCTACTAGTTGTGGCTTTAGGTTTGTGACCTATAGGGCCTTTTTTAGCAGGGATCCTGACCTCGCTCAATTTGTCAGCCAGAATGTCTAGTCTCTGGCCATAGTCCTGTTTTATTGGCACTGTGTTATACTATATAGCATCATAGATATGCCTGGCACTTTGCAATATAGATAAAGGTGGATTTCCTTCCCCGTAGAGCTCATGATCTAAATTAAGATGTGAACAAACTAGAGGGGATGACTACACAGGGAGGGGTAGGAAAGGAGAAGCATGAGGAAGTGGATAAAATTACTGTGCTGTCCCTTGCCAAGTTTAATGCATGTATCTAGAAATAACTCTGTTCACTTTGATAAGGGATGTAAGAAAATGCACAGGCATAATGGAGGGGATCTGCAAGGGTGTTCCAGTCTTAGGAAACAGCATGAAAGGTCATAGCAGTAAGGTGGGGAAGCAGTAGGAAGAGCACACAAAGACTTTTTAAATCTGCATCAGTCTTTGAATTCCCTGGCGGCCCTGCCTCACTTTGGAAATTCTCTGCTCCATCATCTAGCTTTCCAGCACTGTAGCTGCTTGGTCATCAGAGGCAATAGAGCTTCATGAGTAGGTTGATGAGGGATGGTTGTCACAGTCTGAGGCGGCTGCAAGGGCACAGAGGTGTGGGGAATGTAGTCATAAATGGAGTGAGTGTTTGAAGGGGAGACTCCTTAAACATTACTTTACAGATGGCCTGATATGTTGTTACGTGATACATAGCATGGAGTCCAGTGGGCACATTACTCTCTAAGTTGAAACATATTTGTGGGTTTTTTATATGTAAAGCATGACCAAATCTGCAAGTTGGGCTTGAGCTCATATTAAAGTTGGGTATGGGCTGTAATCACAGGATAATGTTGTTTACGCTGGACTGAGCTCTGAAATGAGGCTACATAGACTTGAATATCCAGATTATGAAAAATTCAGCTGCTAGAAGTGTCCTTATATTTCTGTAATCATGCAGTTGTGCCATCTTCCATTGAAGCTCTTCTATTCTTAGCAACATGTGGGAGTTCAGTGAAATCTGATAGTCAGAATATTATTAGCAATTGAGTAGGTGTCCAAGGAGGTTAAAATTTAGCATGAGTATACTGCCATTTGAGCAGAGAGACTGAACAACTCACTTGTGCAGCACACCCCTGAGTGGGTGGAGAAACCTTCAGATGCTTTAACATCCTCCTCATAAGTGTAAGTTGAGTCTGTCCTCTGTTGAAATTGGTTAATGAGTGTTTCGTTCTTTCCAGCACAGTTAGGGGCCTGTGCATTCTGCAATGCAGCAGACCTCTAGTCTGCAGCCTGCATCCGTGAAATGAAAAGCCCCGATGATACAAGGTGAAAAGGAGAATAATATGATACCTTTTTAAAATAAATCTGTTTTCTGTTTTTATGGTAAACTGCATAGTGACAATATTTGAGTATAGGGGACTGAATAGGAGGGAGATAGGTTTGGCAGCTGTCAGGAGGGGTTCAGGGTATTTGTTGCTGGGCGGGGCATGGGCTTAGCAATGGGCCTGGGGCATTTATCAGTGGTGAAAGAAGTAATAGTCGCTTTTCCACTAATGGGTGTTTTCCAACCCTCCTCCTGTTGCGGGATTCAAACTGGTCTCTTTCTCCTAAGCCATGTCCATTTGGCTCCCTCAACAGTATCTTCCTTATAGGAGATCTGATGTGAATCAAGTAGCACCCATTCTGCCAGTCTTGTTTCTGACAAAGGCGTGCACCTTAGTTTAGCATTGGAACTTGCTCAGCCTGAGAATGAGTAGAGTGCCCTTCCTAGAACTGTCTTGGCTCATTAAGACAGATCATTGTTCTCCTGTACAGTGTCACTAATAGAGTACAGGTCATTGCTTTCCCCACTGTCAGGTAATGCGAGATGCTCTCAACGGCAGACAGAAGAAGGGAAGATTTTACATATGGCCGCACACATTACACGTTCAGAGGCAAGTTCAGCAGCCTTGGATGACTGCAGAATGCACTGGCCTAGAGCAGAAGTCTATGAATGCATGGATTTATCTACACAGCAGGTCTGGCAAAGAAAAATAGCTATCTATATTTTGAGAGATACAACTGAATTTTTTTAAAAAACCTTAATAAAGATGGATTTTCCCCCTGATTCAGATTTAACAGATAAGCTTTTTTTTTTGAATAAACACGGATAAGATTTCTACATTTGTAACTAAAAAATAGAGGAAATTAGAAAGCCTTTTAATGCCTTAGTGGATGCCATGAAATCAGCAGCAGTAGTATTTCCATGACCTGAGGGATCTTTTTTTTTTTTTTTGAGTTTCATGTCATTTGTTGCTGGGGAGTGCATGGCATTGGTTTTAAAGTGTCAAACTAGCCATAAACTCCATGTATTGGTGATACCTGTAGTTTAGTGTGTGTATTATCAGGGAGACGGGGAAGGAAAGTAAGTGTTGACATCAAAACAGACCAGCGTTTTTCTTAAAACCTTAGTAAGTACTCAGATTAAGTGTTCAAAACAAAGCAATTTTAAATATAGCTGTTACAATTCTTTCTTCATATGAGTAACTTTAAGGAGAACTTCATGGGATAGTGTATATATTGAAGATACAGTAATTTTTTTTAATAACTATTTTTGTTTTCACAGAATCTTCAGACGTTTTAACCACTCTAATCAATAACTACTGTTGCTTAGCTCCAAGAGCTTTAACAGTTAGTGCTATTTGCTATAAAAATGTTTGGGAACAGGGAGGAAGTAATGTTTGAAAAAGACATTAGGCAGCCTTATAAATTGAAACTTCAGTAATTTACATTAGCAAAATGATTTTGCTAGTGACTTGGCTGGCTTATAGCAAGTCATAGTTACGCGTATTTGTCCCGGCATGACTGTTACAAATTTCTCATAGCTGCAGCCTTGGGTTGTGTCATGTGTTCTTAGTGAGCAAAGGAGCAGCCTAGTTACAAATTTAAATGTAATAGAATTTGTTTGCATTGATTAAGAAACTGTGAACTCTGTTTGCTTCGGCAGTTAATTTACCACTTAAATTCCTTGGATTGCCTACAGGAGACAAGTGTTTGTTAAATCAGGGCTGCATATGTACTTGGGTACTCTATCTTCACATTCAAGAGGAGGTTATAATTATCCAAGAATGTTAAGTGATTCAAAAGCTACATAGTCAAAATCCTTGTATTGTCCTTTTTTCTAATTCCATCAAACACAGTATAGGAGAACAGAAAGTTAAGAAAAACTTGTTCAGAGCTAAATTGTGGCTAACCCTTATAGGGCTGCATGGAAGAGTAGAGAGAAACCTTAATTAGCTGCATTAGAGCTACCGAGAGCTAAGTTCAAAGAACAGGGGCTGCATGTCAGATAGGAACAAGTGGGTGGAGAGTAGGCGGAGCTATTCTGTCCCCATGCACTGGCCACAAAGCTGGCTAGCCATCTGGGGCTATGAGGCTGAGAAGTGTGGCACCCCAGAAAGGATGTCACAAATTCCTTCTTCTGGCCCACGTGTTACAGTGAGTTCCAGGAGATATTGTGCCTAAAACCTCATATGCTCCACCCTAACTCAGGTCTGTACTAAAGGCAAAATCCAGCCTATGATGATTAACACTGTATTACACTAACATTTCAGTAGGAGAGCTTTATTAAAGAAAACTAAATTTAATGTGAACTTGAGGTGTGCTGCTATTCCACACTTTCATTAATAGCAACTGAATTACAATTTTACACTTGTATAATTTGATACTGACCTGGAAAAAAACACAAGCACTCTTAGTAGTTTTTCCGCAATTCACAATGAGTTCATACCAAATGGATATAATCTTTTCCATCAGTATGTTTAAATGAAATGTATCAAGTATTAATTATAAAGTTGTTTGTGGATTTTATACTTTGGTCACTTGTTTGGCTAATATGTTCCTGTAGGAGGTTCTTTAATAGTTCAAATAATAACTATAGTGCCTTTTGGAGTGGGTGAATCTGAGGTACATTCCTGTTGCACCCGCCAGGTAGAATAACCATTGAGCAGCAACTCTGAAGTTTTCAGGTGACAATTGACTTGTTACATTGTTAATTCCATTCAGTAACACAGTGATACTGGTGCTTTTACCAGGATTTCATTAAGCGGCTTTAATAGTTTACATTTTACTAAAATTAAAGGTTTTGGATACCTATTTTTATTACTATTGTTACTCCAGCATTGATAGAGGCACTTTGAACAATGTCTCTTTGTAAACATATACACCATATTGCTGGAAAATTCCTTCAGGACTTTGATACTTGCTTTGGCATGTTAGGATGTTGGCAGGTTGTGGCAAGCTAGATTGTTAGCCATTTTAAAAAGAAGTAAAGTTTTTGCTAGTTGCCTATAATGTTGCTGTACTGTGAAAAATACAAATATGAAGGACCACCTGCACCAGAGAATTTATAATACAGAAGAGAGAACATAGAAAGATGAGAAACACTGGAAGAACCAGAAACAGTCTAGGTAGATAATTTAAAAAATTCATCAATAATTTTCTCATAGGTTTTATTTCTGGACTTTGCATCTTTGGGTGGTATTTAAATGAGGAGGCAGCTATCATATTGGGGTTGAAAGATTATTTTCCCTGCCCTCCTGCTGCATCCATTGTAACAGGCTGCTCAAAAGCAGCTAGTAATTCAAATTAGAGGAAGCAGAGGAGTGATGTAAGTGCCAGCACAGAGTGATACAAAAATCTACTGGATAGGTCTGAGCAACTTCTTGACTTTCCTGTTTAATTAGAGTAGCAAACCTAAGGCAATTTCATCTCATTAAACTAAGTTTTCCTGGGATTTTCATGCATTTTCTTCTGGGATAAGATAAACTCATTGGCTTTTTAGGTGTAAAAGTAGATCTCCAGAATTTGTATTGCTTTAAGTATTATAGAATATTTAGTTAACCTACGCAGGTATATATAATGATTATTAAAACATCCCAAAGTAGCTGAATATCTTCCTATTTCAAAATAATTGGCCTGAAGCAATTCACCAAAACAAATGAAAACCAGAAGTAAACACTATAATACTCATTGAAAAGCCTGACTGAAAAAAACTATCTGTGACTTGAGCCCCAGAAATAGGCTGTGGCACACGATAAGGGATAGGGCCTTCAACTGTACACCTGGCTGCCAATTCCAGAAAACAAAACTTCAGCTTTTATCAGGCAGGACACCCGAATTAACTTCAGTGGTTGCAATGGGAAAAAAGAGGTAATGGCATCTTTATAAGATCTAAGAACTATTTATTAAGTTAACACTTTCTGGGTTGGACTCTGAACTGATGCAGTGGAGAGCATAGGAATTATACGCTCATAGTGGCTTACCATACTCAGAAAGTGGGTTTTCATATTCTCTGCTTTATCAGAAGTTTCTGAAGGCTTATCAGGACACCTTCCTGTTTCCAAGTGGAGCACATTAGCCATCCACCCTGATGTTTCCAGAGCACAAATACTGTAGTGAAGTCTTCCTCTTAGCATAAAGATTGTAGAGCCCTTGTCAAATATACATGGAAAACATGCATTTTAAGGCCCCACTTCGAGTGAAGCAGCAAAGGATCCACAGGGACCCCAAGAGTATAAAATATACTGCATTTCCATCTGAAATTGAGATATCTTAGACAAAGCCTCTGTGGTCATGGTATATATTGGTACCAGTAATACAGGAAGGTGTGAGAGGTCCTGGATGCTAAATTTAATTTACTCTCAACAAGACTTAAATTGGTGTTCCCAGGGTAGCTTTTTTTTTCTTTTCTTTTTTTTTTTTTTTTTAATTGGCTTGGTTCTGCTTGTAGGGCTATCAAGACAGGGGACCTTGGGAAATGGATGTGTGAATGGGTAGATGTTTTAAATTTATTAGGCATGTGGAATGTTTTGGAGAAAGGAGCGTTTTTGTACAGAAGGGAAAAGTTCCACCTGAACCAAGATGGAACCAAACTGGTTTGTACAAAATCAGTAAGATTTGGGGAGACCGTATAAACAAGTCCAGACAAAAAGCAGATATGGCAAGGAGCACGTAGGTCAAAATACTGTTAAGGTTGTCAGTGATGCAAAGTTATGTATGTATGCTGTAAAGGACAGGAGAGTTTTTACAATTGAACTGAATGAGGATAGAAGCCTCCCTGGAGCCAAGAAGAAAAGGGGAAAAATCCCAGTCTCTGGCCAACAGTTACATTAGATAGGATAAAATGTTTTCATAAGGGGATATAAGCCCTTGTAATCCCTGACTGAAAGGATTTTGGAAGAAATGTCCCCTATAAACAGATTTCTTCATAGTTGTCCACTCTAGAATTTCTTCCTCACCTGAAGTTTCTGTTACTGAAACTATATGATCTTATATGGAGACTTGGAGAGCATCTCCAGAGGAAGAGAAGTTTCTCCTAATTTTCCTCCTAAAATTTTTATTGGAGGAGCAGAACCCTTGAAAGTACGCCTTGATTCACACACCAAAGCTCTAGAAGCGAGCAATTTTAAAACAGGTTCACTAGTATTACTGCTTGTGCTCTTCAAGCGCATTCTCTGAAATACGGCCTTCTCCAGATGTTTCCAGTTTCAGTTGCTCAAGTTTCTGAAAAATTCTTTCTTAGCAGAAACTTTCTACGCATGGTTGCGGCTCAGAGGCAAATATTTTGGAAAATATTCTCCAAAAATACCTCAAAATTACAATCTGTTACAATCTGTAGATGTAACCAGAGAGACCTGTAGATCTTCCAGATTAACAGGGAGTTTATCTCCAGGAGCATTAGGCTGTTTGCCGCTTTAGCTAAATATTTCAGTTTCCCAGCAGAAGTTATAATACAAAACTATTCAGATTTTTCTTTGGTGTGGTTTTTTCCTAAAGTCAGAAATACTGATTATAATGAAGGACACGTTCTTTTACAGAGAGAGTGGTCTAAAACCTCAGACCACTCTGTTTCTGCCTTCAGCTTTGTTCTTGTATGTTGTGGCTGAAGTAGTAAAAAATTCTGCCTGTAATGTGTGTGGGTTTTTTTGTTTTTTGTTGTTGTTTTGTATTTTTTAAATCAAATCTCTCCATATTTCATGGCAACTTCTAACCGAGCTTAAGAAACCGTAGCTCTGACTTTTAATGACTACATTATTTCAGATTAAAATTGTATTGTGTGTTCTAGTCAGAAATACGGAACTTTTTTTTTCTCCTTTGCAGGCAAGAAGAGACCAATAGAAGACTGAAAAATGTAAGACATGTTTACCTTAATGCTTTCTGAAATGATTTCACACTTACTCCAGTTTACTATTTTAAAAACTTCTCTAGTCATGCTGTTGTCATTCTTAGCTTAGCCTTCAGCTGTTCATGTGTCTGGTGTAGATTAGTACTACCTTACTGTGCATCTTCCTGGTTTCCTTTACTAAAAAAATTAATTAGAAATAGTAATAATTAAATATTCTCTCACTGACGCACATCTGGATGGAGCACAATGGTAACTGTCGAGCTGATTTTGATTGAGACAGCCTCGCAAATATGTACAAAGACGGATTTTACACTTCATTATGGAAAACCTGAAAACAACCACAGCAGTTTGTGTTCAAACATTTTTGCACTGGCATGCTGTTTAATAGTTAGTTAATGAACTTCTCAATTTGTCTTTTTGGTTTTAGGTTTTAATTACATTATACTGGCTGGGGAGGAAAGCACAAAACAACCCTGGTTACAATGGTCCTTATCTTAATCTTAAAGCATTTGAGAAATTACTAGGACAAGCTCTGACCAGGGTAAGAAATCCAGATGGAATAGTAATTGCTATGTACCTTTGTAAGGCTGAGTATTAAGTGTATGCTACATAGTTTGCCATATGCCGTGCATTAGAGATGTCAACTCCAAACATTTCTTTGGCGTTTAATTATATTTTTCTTTTAGAAAGATGGCAGATATTTCTCCTCACATTTCTTTTAATGTGCTTAAGATATTTCAAGCATATTTGGGTTCTTCCACTACCAGTTTAATAGTGGATTGTAGATTCCATCTTCCCTCATTCATCTGAGAGAACCTAAGGAATTTTCTTCTTTTTGAACCAGAGAAAAATTAAACTTAAAGCATTGAATTGGGTTTCCCTGTCCTAGCTTCTGTGTATTTATTTGAGATTCTTAAAATATGTTTGAGCTTCAGAGTGCATTTAAAATTGTGTATAGCATGTACTACGTAAAATACTACCTGCTTCTTAAATATCTGAAAAAAATAATTTCTCAAAACAAAAAATAACTTATTCCTTTAGGCCCTTGAAGAATCCAGCAGTCTGAAAAGCAGTGGCAGGGATAGCGGGTACGGTGATATTTGGTACATTGACCGTGGAGAAGCATTTTCACCTTCCACTAGCCATAAAAGAGACGATTCTTTTGATAGCCTGGACTCCTTTGGTTCAAGATCCTCCACAAGCTTTTCATCAGATATAACCTTGAAGGGTGGCAGTGAAGGTATTTTTTTCTTATTAGGGTTCTCTGTTAATTTATGGATTGTCGGAAGAAAGTGTATGGACCTAATATTTCAGCTGCTCAACATGTTAAATTCCCACTGATTTCAAAGGCAGCTCCAAGTCAGACACTGCTGCAATAGCACTGGGTGCCATATCAGGATGTTTTTGCATGAAGAGCTATTGACTAGCTAGCAGCTCGCTGAAAACAAATAATCTTGTCACACAAATGTGTTTCCAGTTGGACTGTTTGGGACTTTTGCCTCACTGTCGTCACTCTTGCTCGTTTTTAAATTGTGGGGAGGAATGTGTAGGGGTTTGGCTGCTGACCACTTGCCTATCACCAGGTTTTTCTCCTATCCCACACTGCTTTGCTGGGAAGTGGGATTGATCTTTCTGTTGAATTGCATGATTAATAGTTCTTGCCAAAAAATTAGATTTGAAACTTTTTGATCAATAATAAACCTTCATGGAAAATTTTATTTTTTTTCCAAAAACTTTCAACATCATAACCCAAACTGAAAAACAAAAAGTGTTCTATTATTTTAATTAATATATCTAACATTTTCCAACCAGCACTAATGATGGTTTTCAGATTTTAGAATCTCCATGGGTGTGTCTAGTTTCAAAGGAGATGCTACATGAGATTGCTTTCTGTGAAGAACTGGAATGCGTATAACTTATTTAAAAAATCCTATTCAACTAAAAGTGTAAAATATGTGCATTATTCTACATATTAAGTTAAGGCTATTCTTCTGTATATTCACTGTTCCAATGGCTGGAGCACTGGACAGACACTACCATTGATTTGTTGTTTAACTCTTGGCAGGTCACTTTACTTTTCTGGGCTTGTTGCTTCATTTAGAAAATGGGGATAGAAATGCTTTGTAAAGAACCTTTCTAAAGCACATTGAGAACAGATGAAAAGTCTAATTATGCAGTTTACAAATGATGTAACACATGCGTAATATAATACTTATCTAAGGGCAGTCTAGCTCATTTACAGCTAGAGATGTAATTTTCTAGCTCAGATATACGTATATGTGCTAGCTTTGATTGAGCTAGCACACTAAAAATAGCAATGTAGTTGAGCCACTGCTCTGGCCACAGTAGCTACACTGCTGTTTTTCACGGCTTGGTCAAAGGTAGCACATGTACATCTCCCCAGAAGGAAATTACAGCTCCAGCTCCAGTGTAGATGTACCCTAAATGTGGGACTTAAATCACTAGCAGCCAGGAAGATGAGAAATGAAGCTCAGCTTCATACTTAACACATCCTGTTCTCCTTTGCTTGTATATTTCAACACTTTATGTAAGATTATTTAAAGATCGTTAGACCTCTTAATTACAAGTCTTTTCTACCTTGTTCTTTTTGTAGGCATGTTATACCTCTAATTTTTTTTCACATTCCCTCATAAACCAGCATTGAGGTGAAATACTTTAAAAGATTTTCAACCCAGTTTGAAAATAGATGTAATTTCATTTTGGCTTTCTAGTTTTTATGAAGAAAATTGCCAAGAGCAAAGATTGTTAAATCAAATTCCTTCAGTTATTTTTGAATGTGGCCTATCTCCTGTAGTTGAATGCTTTTAAATTTCAATAGTAAAGTAAAATTGACTTTATAGTTGTCCCAGTTTGCAGATCTGCTTAAACAGTATAATTTACAAAACAAAATGTGTAAATTCTATGAGCTACTTGGTCACGGTTTCATAGATTTTTCTAGCCTCAACCAACCTCTCTGAAATGGTATGTGTTAATCTAATGACATCTCATAAACCAAAAGTATATTAAATTTCTCAGTAGTACATGAAATGTGCTAACACAAAGTCTCTGACTAATTTGAATGGCAAATGCACAACTTTAAAATGAAGTTTAGTTTTGGAGATTAGCACTTTGTGTTCAGCCTCAAATAGGGACAGTAAAACATTCATTACATTCTAACACTTTTGCATGTTTTCAGGTGAAACTTCTGAAAATACATAGCTCAATCAATTTTATTTTTGTTTGTTTTATTTTAGGTTAGTTTTAAATCTAGAGGATAAACTATGTTTGTGCTTTTGGCTTTTTTTTAAGGTTGCGAAAGTGACACGGACTCTGAACTGCGTTACAAAATGCACGATTCTGGCAAAGATGACATGTCATATCGCAGGATTGCTGTGGTTGAACCAAAACCTACTACAGAGTTCAATCGTTTCTTACCCAGCAAAACCAAACAGGCAACATATATGCCAGCACCACTCAGGAAAAAAAGGACAGAGAAGAATGAGGACAACAGAAGAAGCTGGGCAAGTCCTGTCTTCACTGAGCCAGATGGAACATTTTCAAGGTACTAGGGTGGTATCTAAATAGAGCAAACTATTGATTTATGGCAGAAGGAACAGATTTATTCATTAAAGCAAGAGAAGCTGCCTTTACTGTAATTAAAAGTAAAATATTTGAGATTTACAAAATAAACATTGTTTCTTTGCATAGTTGGTTGATGAATAACATTGTGACATGGATAAAACTTGAACAGTGGAAATTTATATGATCTTAAAATACAGAATTAAAGCGACCGGAACATATGTTTAACTTTTTTGGTTAAAGCTTATCCAAATTTTTTTGTTACTAATCTCTGCTGTCCAATTTTCCAATTTGTAAATGTACACACTTGAGATTATTGGGTATTTTTGGGGCTTCTTCATGACCTAGATGATTTCACTGTCTTCACTTTGTTCCTGTTTTGGTCAATCTCAGTGGACGAGGAAAGAATCCGTTAGCTTCCTGTCAGAATAGCAGAGCAGAATGTGGGTTTACAAATCCAGCTTCCCTGCAGATGATCTATGAGTATGACAGTGGCTCTGATTCAGAAGAAGAAAGAAGACTGCCTGACGTGGTTATGGATGATTTAGCAAAACGTAGATTCTTAATAAAAAAGAGCCCTGTGAGTTCTGCTGTACCTGGACATCTTTACATCTTGCACAAGGACTCTCCTAAATCTTTTTTGCAACAAAATTATCCAGCTGGTCCATTAGCTGCTGTGCTTGAACCGATGAGGTCAGAGATACTAATCCTAGATCCAAATTATTATACTACCAAAATTGCAATCCATAAATAACTGCATCAAAAAGCAAACATTTCTAATCAGCATTTGTTTAACGCTGCTGATAAATTACTACATTCTTTGTAGCCAAATTCCTTTATTTTTATCAGATGAAATAAGATGCTGTTATAACCATTTAACTTTGTTCTAGTGCTGCAGTAATGGAATTGAAAACTAATTTGCTTCATTCACAAATTTGAACTTTTGCGCCAAAAAGCATGTCTCTTGCATATTTTATGAAGTTGCTCCTAAAGTATCTTAATTGATTGGATATTTTGAACAGTAACCAGAGGAGACAGAGGCATTTGGACCCTAAAGAGGAAAGCAAGCCAAAAGTTAACATTTCTTCAAAATTCTCCGGCTATTCTGATGATGAGGAAGAAAAGGCAGTAGGCATCCCAAACATTGAAAAAGATGATTTCTATGTTCGCAAACTAAACTCTGCTGTTTCAAACCCAATGGTTTCTTTTGACAAGTTTCTACCTAAGTTTTGGACTCCAGAAGAAGAATTGCATTGGAAAAAAATCAAAAAGGGATCCTCTTCCAAACCATGGTATAAGGAGCTTCAGGGATTCAGGTTTGTGCGTGCATGCTCTCTTACATCTCATGTATGCACAACGTTTGAGTGCACTGTAGCTTTAAATGGATCAAGAAATCAGTTTTTTGCCCTTTTTTTTTATTATTTTTTTATTTTTTATTTTATTTTTTTTTAACTAACTCCACTGGCTGTTTCTTTAAAGTTTAACAGCTGGCTTTTTTTGTGTCGTATTTGTTCAAACAGAGGTTTTTGCAGGGAAATAAACTGATGTATTATCTACAATAGACAATTGCACTTCTATCTTTTTGTGCTTTGGTCCATAATTACTCTAAATATTTCTTAACTTCCCCTCTTTTTCATTCCTCATGCTACTCTACAGTAGAAGGAAGTCTGATTCTGAGGATGAAGATTCAGCCTATAAACAAAGCAATGCCAAACCGACTGCTGATTATGTGGGGAAATCATTGTCCCAAATTGCAGAAGGGGGAATTACATACGCCTCTGATCAACCCAGGTTGATATAATTGCATGAACTGTACACTCCTGCTGCATCAAGGGAAACTACTAGTAATGCAACAGTTGAGTGAATTAAAAGTGCAACCCATGATGTTGCTGTTATCTCTGTACTTAGTCACAAGTTGCTAGTTTACTGAAAGGCATAACAAACTGTAAAAGATCGTTGGCTTTGTGTATGAGCATGTGATCTTGCTCTTTCTACCAAGGTTAATATGCTATACTATCATTTTAGAGGGGTGGATATGTGCTGCATTATAGCAAATACTGAATCGTATGTGTGCTTCTCAGAATATTCCAATTCTAAAACAAATGCTCTTCTGAATACTTTTTGTCTGCAGTCTGAGTCTTCTGGCAATTAATGATATTCTACCTTCCTCTTTTTTGTTTTATATGCTTCAGTCAGTTTTCATTACTTCAGACCCTCCAAAAATACTCTGATGACTACTTGTCTTCTGAAATGAAGACCAAAATTGATCCTACTTCTGGCCCTAGGGTCATAACATGTAGAAAGAATATTTTTTTTACACCACGATGCAACCAAAGGGAAACTATGAATGGAGACCTGTATCCAGACTTGGAAAATGATGATTTGTTTGTTCGGAAGACTGGGGCTTTCCACATGAATCCAATTGCTCTCCAAGCTTTTGAATACTTTAGAAAATCCTCTGAGCAAGAACCTCTTCTAGAGGGTGAAATAATTCTGCAACCCAGAGAGGGCCAACCTGTTATTCCAGACTTAGAAAAAGATGACATGATTGTTCGTAAAGTACAAACACAGAAAAAAGGGGTGCCTTTATCAGGTGCTCCAGACAAATACCATCCTGCACTCTTTCCTGATCCTTGGAGTCTCCCACCAGAAATTCAATCCAAATTTCTTTGTTTACTTGACAAGACTACCACAACAGAAGATGAAAAAAATGGTGGTAGAGTCTTATCACCCTCTTTTCAGCAGAAGAAGGATGATATGCTGACTCGCAAGATTGAGTCTTGGAAAGTAGGACGTGTTCTGCAGCCAGTCAGTTTTACTCCAGGTCCATGCAGCGAAGAAGACTGGAAAAAATGGGAGGCTATCAGAGAGGCCAGCAAAGTTAGACACAAGAAACGCCAGATGGTTGAGAGGTCAGGTTGTGTCCCTGTGTGGAGAGTGCTTGTGTCTGAGTATTTGACATGTTCCCATTAAGGAAAGCATCATCTTGTACTGAATGGAACCATGCATGCAGTATGAAACTGCAATGTATTTATTTTGTGTAGTCGTGGAAAAGCTTAAGACGGGGCAATACCGTATTTTCAACATGGTTTAGATTATTCAATCACTACTAGTAATGTACATTATATAATTTGAGACTGAAGGAAACATGCATCTTTCTATGATTTGAGCAGGAATATGAGCAATTACTCAAGAGACCATGGAAGCCAATAAGTCCTTTCTCAACACTAGTGTCCAAATATTCCTAAATTATCTGTATACTGTATTGCAGGGTCTTAGGAAATAGAAGCTGGGGTCGGGAAGGAATTTTCCTCCAGGGTAGATCGGCAGAGGCCCTGGAGGTTTTTCGCCTTCCTCTGCAGCATGGGTCACGGGTCACTTACTGGACGATTCTCTGCATCTTGAAGTCTTTAACCCATGATTTGAGGACTTCAGTAGCTGAGACATAGGGGAGAGAATTATTCCAGGAGTGGGTGGGTGAGATTTTGTGGCCTGCATTGTGCAGGAGGTCAGACTAGATGATCATAATGGTCCCTTCTGACCTTAAAGTCTGAGTCTATAAGCTCTGTTAATACTGCTTATGAGCTAGATTTGAAAAATTTCCCAAGGCTCACTTGCCCACAGCTTGAAGGGTGCTATAGTAGGTGAAAAATGCCTGTGCCACCGTGACCCTAAAAAGCACCGCCCCCCCAAAAAAGGGTGTCTGTGTGTATATGTGTGTATTTAACTTTCTCTAGCCCGCCTTCATTTCTCCAGTCAATTCTTCCCTTTTTTCAAATCAAATCTATCGCCATTTTATGCTCAGCTCATTGCCTGGCTCACTCAGAGCCTTGCTGTCCTATCTGCCCTCGGTTTTAGCTCCTGCCCAGCCCTCTTTCAAACTCTGTGCACACTCGGGGAGAGTGGGTTTTTCCAAGTCCTCCTTATCACTGAAAATACGGAATTGCAAGTTGCAATTTTTCTCATTCAGTATCCTTATTTCACGACTGATACAATTTTATGTTCCAGCTAATATTGTGTGTCATTAATTTTGAAGCTTAACACAGCTAAACCAAGCTTGCATTTGGTTAAAAGTATTTCTAAAACAACTGAATATAATTGACTTCTAAGGCCATTTTACTCAATAAAAATTATATTTATGCTCAGTGTCTTCACTAAGTATTTTAAAATTTTAAAAAAATTAACTCAATGCATCATATTGGATGCATCTGGTTCTGCATCTTAATGTGTTAAGCTGAATGCATTTTTGACTTTCTGTTCATTCATTCCTCTTGTTACATACATTAAAATTAGGAATGGCTAAATTAATTTGAACAAAAATATAGCTTTTCTGAACCAAACTTTCTTAGGACTCAGTTCAAAATAGTTATCATTTTTTGTCTGCACGTCCTGGTTTTAGATAGCACTGGAAGAGGCAATGAGTAATAACTATTAGACTGTCCATGCATTATTTCCAAAACTGAAAATACTAGGAATTGTGATAGGGACTTTTTCGTATTGTGAGATTTTTAAGCTTGACTTCCAGAATACATAGTTTCTGGTAAGTTTGACTTGCATCTGAACTTTGAGGTACTGATCCAAGCCTGTAACTCCTGATCTTTTGATGTTCTCCCATCACTTTAGTCAAAGTGCTTCTGCATCAAACTTCTTAATGTTCTCTTACATATAGAGTAAGACCCTGAAATAAATTTATTTTTGGTTTTCTGATTTCTCAGACTGTTTCAAAAGCTTTCCGATGAGGATGGGTAAGTTTATGATATCAATATGAAAATTTCACCATACCATTTGTTTTGTGCGTCTTATTAAACTTTTCCAGTAATTTTTATGCATGCATAATAGCTAAAAACTCTTGCTCAAAGCACCTTGTGCATGCTGCTTTGTAGTTCTGTACTTGAGTAATTTTCATAAGTTATAGGAAACCTAATAGCTATGCTTCTGATAGAAGCTCATTGTAGCATAAAGTGTTGCATATATAGTAAATAAATTGCAATGGCTGCTGTTGTCAGGCTTTTTGAAATCAGCTGTGAAATTTCACTCTTGCTGAAACTTACATGTGTTTTTTCCCCTCTATTCAAATTGGATTTTTAGAGGTTTAACAAATCTAGAGTAAAGCTAGTAAATACTTCTTCTTTAATGGAGGATATGTGCAAGAATACTGAAGTTGATGTTAATTTAAATATCTATGTTTATCCTGGTAAAAAAGTATAGGAAGATATCTCAACTGGCCAAGGTCCAAACGGGTGGAATAAATCACCTAGAATGAGAGAGAATCAAGAAAAGAAAATCAAGAGCAGCTTAACTTAATGTGAAATTAATTTAGCACAGCATTTCCTATTATTTTGGATATCATGTTTCTGTATCTGAGGTTAATAGTCTTTGTCAAAGATTGCACCAAAAATACAACTTAAAATGAGGGCATCTTAAAATAAAAATAGATAGGCAAGTGACGGTAGCTTTTCCTTTCAGGGTTATTTAAGGGTATAGTTTCCAGCAGAAAGGCTGGGCTTTCTGGATATTGTATAATTTATTGAACCTATTTATCCAATGCTAGGTGACTGAATACTAAGTGTAAACCTACTCCATGTTCTACTGCAGCAATACGCATTAAAGCACCATTTTGTCATTTGAGTCTTGCTTTTTACTTGGCTTACAATATGTGTTTTTGGGAAGAGGAGTGCTTTACTGATTTTTGCCTGAATGTACTTCGTAGATTTGCATATGCATGAATGTTTGTTTTTTGCATGCTTTACTAATTTTTTCTAGTTTTCCCTTTTGAAATCTGTGCACTTTTTGACCAAGACCTCTAGAAATGAACCAAAATCTGAAAAAAAGTTGTATTAAATACTTTTATTTATAATTGGTTAAAAATTGCCAAAATCAGCAAGGAGTGAAAACTGGTCCCAGAGGGAGCTCTGCTATATATTCAGAGGAGGGAGAATAGGAAGGTATATCCATTTGATAGGTTTTTGATGTTAAGATGATTACATACAAATTAACACACTTTTTTTATAAGTAGGTTTTGATCAAATATGTAAATTTCAATTATTTACATTTTCTGTCTTGTTCAAGGAGAATATAGAAAAGCAAGAGAGGGAAAAGCAGTTCATAATAATTAGTGTACATTCCCTCAACCAGTCTTGAACAATTTTAGTGCTTTTGATACAGGTTTATTGTAATACAAAAACAATTTCTGTGCCTGACGTAAAAGTGAATGATAAAAACAAGGACAGGACAGAAAACTAAGCAAACAAATAGTGCCTGAGCTAGTAACCGTGGTATTGTTGCTAGAATTGGCATGCTTCCCATTTAAAAAATAAATAAACGGACAATAACTGAGTGCTCTACCTTTTATGTTCTAAAGAGCAGAGTCCAAAGTCTTAGGGTGCCACTGAACTTAAATTTAGCCTCTTCCTAATCCCTAGTTGAATGCATCACAAAACCACCACATAATTTTGTATAGCTCATGTCTGCTTGAGATAGGCCCAAGTTTGGAGGAGCAGATCAGGACTGACTTATTTTGGCAAAAAGTAGGTGAAACTTGTACAATACCTTTTCATGTTATAACTGGCTTAAGTGAGTAATTCCTCCCTTTCAGGAGCATTTAATATGTTCTATTGGCCTGGTGGTCTAGTGGCCATTCACTGTCATTCAGGTCATCATACGATTGGTTCCTTCTTCGGTCACTTTGCTCCGTGAGCTGGATTGGGTGGGAGCACACCTCAGGCAATCAGCTGAAGCACTGTGATGGGAAGGCAGGGTCCCATGTCACTCCAAAAGTACATCCATGGCCAATCCAGAAGAGGCTTTCAGAAACGGCAGGGAGAAAATTATAATACACTCTCTCTATGAGATGGCCAAACCCTGAAGTCAGGCTACAAGAAAACTTGATGGATTTGGGGCTTTAGCAGAGGCCTTCTGAACCCAGGTAGTACTAAAGAGGATATGAAGACCTCACAGACCTATAGGGCTTTGTTCTGAATGAGAGAAGTAACTTTTTTTCAAAATGACTGTCCTTTTTAAATATGTAATATAGAACCATGCTGTTGTGTAGCATTTTAGAAAGATTAAGAAAAGACACTGTCCATGCCCCAAAGAGATTACAATGTAAGCAAATATAGAGCATGGGGTAGACAATGAATGGGAGGAGTAAGAAAATAAAGGGCTAGGACTAACACAAATGAATGTGAGTCCTATTCTATAGCAAGTGAATCGTAGGTTCTGATATCATTAAATGGGGGAATAAAGGTACGGCAAGAGCAGATGAGATGGTAGTACAGGAGTGGAAGTCAGACATGGAAAGCAGGGTGGAAGAAGCCAGTGTTGAGGAATTAGGAAAGAGGGGAGACAGTGAACGTACTGGGGGAGAAAGGTTGCGTAGTGAGAGCAGAGTGAGAATAAGGCTATTTTAGCTGTTGGATGTTCTATTCAAGAGAGTAGTCGGGGAGATTGAGGTGGAATTTGATAGTAGTCCAGGCAAAGGAGAACCACAGCACAAACCAGTTTTTTCAGTAGCGACAATGGAGTGGTCTTTTAGAAATCAGTTTTGTGGGCGAGTTGGTAACGTTTTGTGAGCACCTGGAGATGGATCGAGGGGAAGAGGAGAAGAGAGAATTGAAAATGACACCAAGCTTGTGAGCCTGAGGAACAGGCAGACTAATGGAATTATGAACGCAGAAGGAGAAAGTAAGGAGGAGAGTGGGATTAGGTGAGAAGAAAAAATGTAGTTGAAAGAGGCAGAGGAAATCCATCATGAGATTTTTGAACACATGAGGAGAGTTAAAAAATCTGAACAGAGGGAGAGAGTTCAAGAGCAGAGAAGTGAAGTTTGAATTATCAGCGCAAAGCTGCTAGGAGACCATAGGAGCAGAGTCTCACCTTTCCTATTCAGGTTTGACCAATGATGCTGTCACTGATGTTTGTGTTGGCACCACTGCATACAGGATACTGAAAAATAGCTAGTGTATGTTTTTTCCTGCTCTGTTTAAAAATGCACGCTAGGACAGCTCAAGTTATATTAATATAAATCCCTTCCTCCCTCTTGGAAATCTTACTTGCATAAATCCTGGCAAAGACTACATTAAGCAAAACAATGTTTTTGGTCCTAGGAGCAAGTCTTTGAATGATGTCAGTGCAGATGAGGCCCAAGTGCTGCGCCAGGTTCGTTATGAAGAGCTACAGAAAATCAAATCCAAGCTACAGGAACAAGATCAAAAGTGGCAAGATGTGAGCGTTCCTTTCTGTTCCCCCTAAATGCCCCACTAAGGGCCCAGTTCTGTAATCCAGTGTCACTTTTCACTCAAGCCTGGGTGTCACCCATCACAGGATTGGGTCGTAAATGACCAATTTAAACATTTGTAGATTATCTGGGTGTGTGGAATGTAAATCCTGAAATGCTTCTGCGTTATCTGTTTGTTTGATCAATTCTGCAGAGGAAGATTTATCTGTAGGATAGCTTTTAAAGAGTATAAAGATAAAAACCAGCTTCAGGTCCAATTTATGTGCAGGACAGTAAAAGATAAGGCACTATAATTAGCACAGTGTCATCTTACCAGTTATTTGCTTCTCTCTTTTTTGTTAATGTAATGGCAAGTGTAAATTTCTTAAAATACTAATAAACAGATAATATAATGAAGTACAGTAATCTTATAAACTAGTTTCATAGGAAGGGGTACAAAAAAGGCTGCATATGAGATTAGGAGAACAAAACCAAACATATGTGTTATGGGGAGGAGGGGCGCCATACTAGTGATATTGTGAAATCTAATGAGAGGCAGAAAGTGTATTTTTAAGTGCAGTAATTTAGCACCTAAAGTCACATGCAGTGAAATTTTCAAGCTATTTGGATGGTTTTATGTTTGAATGTTTAGTCATTCAGAAAAATATCGCATGTGTTTCCTCTCTTCCAATTTCTTTAGTTTTTCTCCCTTGAAAAAAAAAGTCCTGTAAATTTACTGTGAAAACTAATATCCCAGCTTTCAGATAAGCATTTTTAATCATCTATCCATCATAGAATCATAGACTATCAGGGTTGGAAGGGACCTTAGGAGGTCATCTAGTCCAACCCCCTGCTCAAAGCAGGACCAATTCCCAATTTTTGCCCCAGATCCCTAAATGGCCCCCTCAAGGATTGAACTCACAACCCTGGGTTTAGCAGGCCAATGCTCAAACCACTGAGCTATCCCTCCCTCCATCCATTGGAGGATATCAAAACCTCAGTTTTTTCCTTCAAATGTTGAAATGTACTGATTATAGAAGTGAGGGGTTGGTGTTAAGCACTGGGCACTGAGCAAGCTTTCAATGTTGCTTAGTTAATGCATCTTGGTTCTAAATATTTAGCACTTCTGCTTAAACTAGTTCTGGTATTCTATGGGGAAGACAGCTGACTGGGGGGAGGGATAGCTCAGTGGTTTGAGCATTGGCCTGCTAAACGCAGGGTTGTGAGTTCAATCCTTGAGGGGGCCATTTAGGGATCTGGGGCAAAAATCTGTCAGGGGACAGTACTTGGTCCTGCTAGTGAAGGCAGGGGACTGGACTTGATGACCTTTCAAGGTCGTTCCAGTTCTAGGAGATTGGCATATCTCCATTTATTATTTATTTATTTATTTTATTTATTTATTTATTTATTTTTAAACCTGCATTGTGATTTTAGAACATGAACAAAATATAAAATAGGTTGATACTTCACAGTTTCCATTTAGGATTTAAGGCGGGTATATACTCAAGTCCATACATGAATCCATTCAGATGTTGCTTTACTTTTCTGTATTTTACACTTACTCATTCACTCACTCACTTAAAGTTAATATCCAGTTAAGCATTGCTATTACATTTTAGATAAATATTAAAGAGAACATAACATAAGAACATAATGGCCCTATTGGGTCAAACCAAAAGTCCATCTAGCCCAGTATCCTGTCTTCCCGACAGTGGCTAATGCCAGGTGCCCCAGAGGGAATGAACAGAACAGGTAATCCTCAAGTGATCCATCCTCTGTCACTAATTCCCAGCTTCTGGCAAACAGAGGCTAGGGACATCATTCCTGCCCATCCTGGCTAATAGCCATTGATGGAGTTATCCTGCATGAATTTATCTAGTTCCTTTTTTTGAACCCTGTTATGTTCTTGGCCTTCACAACATCCTGTGGCATGGAGTTCCACAGGTTGACTGTGCATTGTGTGAACAAATACTTCCTTTTATTTGTTTTAAACCTGCTGCCTATTAATTTTCATTTGGTGACTTCTAGTTCTTGTGTTATGAGAAGTAGTAAACAACACTTTCTTATTTACTTTCTCTACACCAGTTATGATTTTATAGACCTCAATCATATCTCCCCTTAGCTGTCTCTTTTCCAAGCTGAAAAGTCAGTCTTATTAATCTCTCCTCATACCGAAGCTGTTCTATAGCCCTAATCATTTTTGCTACCCTTTTCTGAACCTTTTCCAATTCCAATACATTTTTTGAGATGGAGCGACCACATCTGCACAAAGTATTCAAGATGTGGGCATACCATGGATTTATATAGAGGCAATATGATATTTTCTGTCTTATCTATCCCTTTCTTAATTATTCCGAGCATTCTGTTAGCTTTTTTGACTACCGCTGCACATTGAGTGGATGTTTTCAGAAAACGATCCACAATGACTCCAAGATCTCTTTCTTGAGTGGTAACAGCTAATTTAGACCCCATCATTTTATATGTATAGTTGGGGTTATGTTTTCCAATGGGCATTACTTTGCATTTATAAGCATTAAATTTCATCTGCCAGAGGTGACTGGAAAGAAGTTAAAAGGAAAACTGCACTTTTTCTTCATGGTATAAAATTGCAATTGTTACCATTACTTAACGATAGGCGGCAGGCCACCTTACCTGAAAAATACAAACACAGTCTGTCTCAGAAACTTTTAGGTCAGAAACATTTGGGTCAGATTTTGCTGGAAGACACATGAGACTCTAGCCGTGGTGCAGACAAACAGGCTTTATAAAGCAAAATTAGGACACACTGGTATCCAGTTGGAATGAGCAGTCTTAGCAATGTAATGGGGTAGTCTCAGTAGTTGTTAAAGATCTCTAGAAAATCAGATCTCCATATATTAATGTGATTTGTTTTAGGATCTAGCAAAATGGAAAAATCGTCGAAAAAGTTTCACTTCGGATTTGCAAAAGAAAAAGGAGGAGAGAGAAGAAATCGAAAGGAGAGCCTCTGAGAATTCTGAAAGAAATAGCAAGTCACTGAAAGAAATGCAGCAGGACAGGTAATGCACCTAATTGAGATGTTGAATGCACTACTTACATTTGAGCATGTGTGTTCACTAATCTTAGAGCAGCTTTAAGTAGCATTTTAATTGTGCTCATATATAAAATAGAACTAACTCAGTACACCTTTTTTTGCTGAATATATTTCGATAAAGCTATGCTGTTGCTATATGAATCCTTCTGGTATTTACAGAATGAGCAGACTAAATATTTTTAAGACTTCTCTCTAAATAAGTAGAAAGTAAATTGAGTAACAACATCATTTGCCCTATAGGTAGTGACTTTATAAATGCACTGACATCCATTTTTCAATTAATGGGATATGTGTTTAGGTATATGTACATGCTGCATACACTTACAAACCAAATTTAAAGGATCCTTTTAAAACATAAATATAATATTTTGAGTTTCAGTAACTTTTAATTTCTATTGTTTTTATTTCTAGGATAAAAATGACATCTTGTTCAATAGCATAACACCAGACGCTCATATTTAATAGCAATATTACCAAAACTTTTAAAAACTGTTTTCTAAATAATATTTGTGTCTCAGTTCACAGTATAAGGAAATGTACGTGGCAAGGAACCAAGCTTCCACTTAAGCACTAGCAAATGCCTAAAATGTGTTCTCTATAAATTGATATACCATTCTAGTACAGTAGCTAGATCAGTAGAACTATTGAGTTTGGCTTACACTTTTCAAAGTCCTCCACCCTACCAGATCTAACTCGGCATCCACCCCTTGCCTAACATCAAAAAAATAAATAAAGTAAGATATTAAAAAAATCCCTAAAAATGAAAACCTAGTCTTCCAAGCATTTTTACATGAACTAGTTGTATTGCTTTCTCAGGCAAAAGGTTGTTCTTGGCATAAGTTTATGACTTGAAAATATCATTAGTCATTTTTAAATGTGGAAAGAAAGAATTTGTATTTTTGATTAGCAGTAGATTCATTTTCATTTGAGTAGGAAGACTTTCATAGTTTGTTCAGTCTTTGCTTTGAACATTTCATAGCTGAAAGACTTCTTAAAGTCCATGTATTCTCCAGGTCACTCCTTTGGTATGTTAATGAGTTCTCTGTCTCCTTAGGGAGAACAGAGATCAAGGATCCTACAGTGATATCCAGCAAAAGAGTGAACACAGGCGAATGTATTCATCAGATGATGTATTTAGTGAAGAAAAACATCCTTCCAGACCATCAGTAGATTACCTTGTCGAAAAAGATGCCTCTTACAGCTTTAAGAAGAATGAAAAACCATATGCTGCACAAACTAAGAGAGAAAATTCTCAAAAGCCAGAGATCTATGCAACAGTTGAAACTCAAATTCCATCTAAAAGCCTATTAGAAGAACAGAGCTCAGTGCCTTTGTCTACTCACCATTCAGTGAACGCACAAATGGGGTCAGCTCGGGTTTCAGCTTCTCTCCCCAGAAATTACCAGAAAACTGATACCTCTAGGTTAACATCTGTGGTTACACCAAAACCTTTTGGTGCCCAGTCAAGAGGAATCTCATCACTTCCCAGATCATTTACGGTAAAACTCCTTCAATTTCTTCATGTTTGTGAATGTTACTATCTTGAATAATTAACCCAGTAGCTGTTTTAACTGTTTCATGCATTTAGTTTTAAATTTCCTGCCCCTGTTTAACAAAGGATGTATTAATAATGGAGCAGATAATTCTGTGAGTGCTTAAAGAATTGCTGATGTTTATGTACTTAAAATGATCATCTGTTTCCTATGAATATACGTCAGATAAATATATTGGTACAATACTTTTATAAAAAAGTTCGTGTTTTCTTGCCAGTAAATGTATTGACGTATCAGTACATTTTTTCTGAAACTTACTTAGCATAATTATACTTTTAGCTGATGTAAATTATCATTCCATCAAAGTCAATGGAATGAGAACAATTTTACACCAGCTGAGCATCTGACCCTTAGTATATTGTTAATGAAACCTAATATGGGCAATCAGCATATCTGCATAAATTGTATTCTTTTCCATAATTCCCTAGCCTTCCCTAATTTTGAAACTGATATGTCTAAAAGCATGCTATTTTAATGCATTTCTTTTAAATCCAAGCCTGAATGTTATCCTGCTCAAATGCATCTGACGGGGGGAAAACCCATCTTGCTCTTTTAGTAATAGTGGATAATAGGGTAGTGCGTGTGGCAATGGGAAATTGCATTGAAAGAATGGATGGAGAAAAAGATAAGAAAACTTCTGTGGTTGAGCTCTCTGGTCTCTTTAGCTTAGTTTGCTGAGAACCAAACTTAAGGCTTTTATGCTTAAAATAAAAAAGCAGCATGTGCCTATATAAACAACAACATTTTCATTCCAGATGGACGATGTCCAGAAATATAATGGAGAAGTAGATGGAGCCAAGAGATCTCAACCTTTGCTCACCAGCTATTCATTTTCAACACTGGAAGCAGGACCACTTCTCTCTGCAGATGCAATGACAAGTGGTGGTGAGGAGGAAAAGGAAAGCATTAAAAGAAAAGAGTCTCCTACACTGAGAGCCTCTGCTACATCCCAATGCCAGGATGCAGTGTCCCCTGGTCTTAAATCAGAGTATTATACTCATCCTGACCCTATTACAATTGCATCTTCTTCAGAAATAAGAAGCCTGCCAGAGGTTTCAGTGTCACAGGTGAGTTTGGAAAATATATAATTACCCCTAGGAGTACTAGGACAGTGTGAACAACGATTATTAAAACCGTAGGCTAACATGCTTCACCAATAAGAGAGGTATTCAGAGAAACAAATAACTCATTTTACTTAAGCGTTTCTCTTTCCCATGGAGTATGAAAAAAGGAATACTTGGCCTGTGTAATTTGTTCTTTTGATTACTACAATCTTTCTAAACCTCTTTTCTCTGTTTTGAGTTTGACTCTCTGTTTCTTGTAAAAATTGAGCCAAACTTTCAGCTTAGCATTAAGCAGGTTTCTATTTTTGTACTCAGAATTATTTGCAGCAGCAATTAAGGTCACTGGGATGTTGAAGAAGCTGGTTTGTGGGTTTAATTAGGTTAGTTGCACTAGCGTTTATTTGCACCCTCAAACTTTAGGTCACTAAATGAATGCCAGCTTCTGAAAATCTGACCTTTAAATGTGCCTCACTCCAGGTTTCACTTTTTACTTCAATGGCTTGAGGCAGGGATTTTTCCCCAATAATTCTTTTATTTGGTTTACTCTGACTGTATTCAGTAATTACTTTCAAAAATAAATCACTTCCTCAGTATTTGCCTGTTTAATGGAAAGTTGCCAACTTTGGTTCAGAAGTTAGGTCTTGTGCTTTACTTTCAGAGCTCCAGGGCACGTAAGGTGCCATAATCCTTCCGCTGCTGACTGCTGTTTCCTGCCCTCAGTCCCTTGTTTCAAATGTAACCTGAATACCAATAGTGTCAGCTGTCAGTAGCTTCTTGCAACAGTTGACAACATCACTAACTCCCAAGACCATGCTGGGAGTCGCATTCTCTACATTGTTTATGCTGCTGTAGATAGCAATTATGTCAGCTGTTGGAAGGAAAATACAGGACCCTGAATTCCAATTGGTGCAATCACTTCCTGCTCTATTTTTGTTTTAAAATAGATTTGCAAATATTACTTTGAACAGGTTTTTTTTTTTAAACCAACTTTGAAATGAAAAAAAATTTCAGTTTACACTACAAGCTCCTAGCATTGTTGCAAGTCTTGTCATCCTGCTTTATTTAATCAAAGGTTCTCTGACAGTATGATTGCTGCATGTAGGAGGAGGAGACGGTTTCAGTGCATTGCAGTAAAAGGAATTATATTAGTTTAGATATGGGTCCTTTTTTGTGGCTCATGTGAGCTGAATGGAAACAAACTTTTCTGAGTCAGATTTCATTCTATTCTCTGACTGAGCCTAGCTGGGGCTTGGTTATCAGGTATGTGATGATAAACTCTCCTGCCTGGCAAATGAGGCTTTTTTTTATACAGCATGCGTCAAACAAGCTATAGTTAAGGTGGGAACTCCTTTCCCACAAATTGAGATGTCCACTTGTGTGCTGGTAAGCACAGCCAAGTGAGAGACTAGTATCTCTGTGAACCACTGAACCATTCATGTGGAGTTTGTAGAGCGCTGTAGGCATTGGGGTGGACCTATCCAAATGATGCAGTTCAGCGCATGAAGCCAGATTGCCCTTCTGTTGAGAGCTGGGCTTGAGGAGGGAGAACACTTCTTCAGACTGAGAAGATGAAAATAATAGACATGAGACCTTCTTGCAGGGTGGATTGATATAAATCTGAGCAATTCAAATCACTGATTTAAATCGAGTTTAACTGGTTCTGTATTTGTATTTTTCAGTTATTTTCCTAAAGAAAGGTTGATTCTCATTAGTTTATTTGCATATCAGAATGTGTTGATATGCAAATGAATCTAGTCTATACACTAAATTAGATACTACTTTTGCTAATTAGGAGAATACACTATCTATACACGTTTACTTAAGCAGTTATATAGCTTAACACATTTATTCAGGTTTTTAATTGTTACTTTTTATTGTGATAGAAAATGGTGAATGATGCATTTCTTATTTACTAGACTGATTTGCAAGTAAATTGGAATTTAATAAAAATAGCTTTATTTAATAAAAGCTCATTAAAATACTACCTTAAATATGCTGGACATGTAAACTTTTTTCCTTATCAAAACATATTTTGCATTAAAACCAATTGATTTATTGAACAAAGGAAGTAGTATCTATAGTTTAGTAAACTGAAGTGATTTTTTCTGATCACCATGTCCTTCAAAACTTTAGAACTAGTAGAACTCTCTTGTATCTAGTTTTAATCCCTGGATTAGAAGAAGAAAACAAGCTTTCCTATGTTTTCATTTGTCATTGAACTGAACTAGTTGAATACATTGAAATGAAGAAAATAATCTCTCTGCACCTGCAGAAGACACTACTGCTGTCAACTGCTAGTTTAGTACTTCAACAAACTCTCTGGTTCCAGTGCTTAGCTAGTGACTTCTCCTAGTTCAGCAGTTTGATTTTCTTTAAAACTTTAAATGTTTTTTTTATAAATTATAGTAAGTTTAGGTGTTAGCATTTGTTGTCATAATTTCAAATGTAACTTTAAATACATTTTTCTTTTTAGAAATAAACCTATTTAATTTAAATAAAAATATCATTGATTTTTATCCACCCTTCATTTATGGAACATTTAATAGCCAAAAGCTTTCTTAATATATGATACTGTATTGAACTTACTCAATATATTATAGTAACTGTAGTATAATGTTCTCTTTACATTTAGTGACATCAGTTGTATAGCAAGAAAAGTAAAAGGCGATTTAAATAATATAAGGGCCTTTACTGGTTTATAAGCTAATTGCTGTATCTTGGACTAATAATTAACTCAGAAATATCTGTCCTGAACTCTTATACTGTGAATGTCTGTGACTTTATTGGCCAAGATGATTACCTGGTAAATGGAAGGAAATGTCACATTGGTGTATTTCAGTATCTTCCTCTTCTGCTCCCTGAGCTCTGACTATTGTAAACCCCTCTGCACAACTGGCTATTGCCCTCAGACTTGCCCAACCATACGGCTGCCTTTGCTCGTAACCCCCTCTTCGTGTCATCCCACCCAGTCTTATTACGCACTATATTTTCCCTGCTTCTCCTTGCTCATTGTAATTTAGCTCTTCCCCCATCACTAATAAGAATAATTTCTCTGACTGAATTGTTTTGATATTAATGTATATGGGGTTAGACAGTGACATGATGAGGGTAGAGGCCAGAAATTAGAATGACAAAATGTGTAAGTATATGGATGGAGATTTGAGGACAGTTATTCAGAACAGTGTAGAATGTCCAGGAATTATGCAGATCTTTGTATTCTTCTTCGAGTGCTTGCTCATGTCCATTCAATTTAGGTGTGTGTGCTTGCCACATATACCGGTGCCAAAAGTATTTCCCTCAGCAGTATCCGTAGGGGACCGGCTCCGGCACCCCCTGGAGTCGCGCGCACATGCCATGGTATATAGGACTTTGCCAGTTCTCCCCACCCTCAGTTCCTTCTTGCCACCAGTGACGGTGCTGGAACTGTTGCTGCTTCAGCTACGGCTGTTGCTGCTCATTCGTACAAACTAGTTATCTCCTGTAGCAATAGTGGCCTACTCTGCCACAGTAAAGGGTTTAGTATTAGCATACTCGTTTTGTGAAAATGTCCATTTAACACTTCATTTAGACTTTTTTTGGTTGAAAATGTTATTTATCATTTTCTCATTTTGATAATGTTGAAACATATTTCACTTTGACTTTTATAATGTCAATTAATTTTGTTTCAGCTTTTATATTATCATATTACATTATATTGTAGTGTTTCAATATTATAAAAATGAAATAATATTTTTCATAGTTCTAAATTGAATTTTTCAGATTTTTTGTTTCATGGTAAATTTCAAAATGTTAGAATTTCCCAGGGAATGGAAATTTTGGTTTCTGAGGAGCTCTAGTAATTTGCTTACAATTTAAGACCCCTGTGTTCATACAGAATCCATTCATTAGAACTCCACACAGAGGCAGTGGTCCATGCTAATAGATCCCGTTACAGGATTGGGGCCTAAAGGAGCATGGCTTACCCCTGCCTTAGTATGCATAATTATAGATGAAATGAGTCATTTTATCCAGCTTTTTCAAATTCCAGTTAGGTTATGAGCCTCAGTCTCATGAGGCAGTTAATTCCACAGGTTAACTATATTATGTATGATGACCCATTTAGGGTTTCCATTTCTTCAAATCTTTCATAATTAATTTAATACATTGGTCTCTTGAGATACAATTTGTGTAAACTAGCTGTCCATTTCACCTTTCATGGGTGTCACACTGTCCTCTAATTCCTATAAACTCTTATTAAAGCATTTTGCACTAAACAGCATGCTATGACAAATTTAATAATATCTACACACCGTAAGATATGTATGTGTACACTAAATGTCTTCTATGTAACCTTTAAAACATAATTAACTAAGTAAAAAACCTAGTTAGCATGTTCTACAAAGAAAACCGGTTTATAGTCAATTAATAGATAATTAAAGCATACGTTGTGAGTAGCCTCACTTATTTAGTGGATAAACTTTCCTTCATGTAGATGCCTGTGACACCAGATAGTGCAGTGTCATGTTTTATTTTTCAGGACCAGTACAGTGAAATGAGAATCAGTATAAACCAGAGACCTGGAAACAGTCACAACTTTGGGTTCACCACAAATTGGAAACCTTCTGGGGTTTTTATACAGACAATTGAAGAAGGTAAACTAATATTTAATCCTTTTATGAACTTTGCTCTTACTGTTAATGGATTGAGACTGCTAGACAAAGGCATTTAATTTTAATGATGAATGAAAATCTTCCAAAGAATTTAGATGGAAAGAAAGTGAAAAGAAAACAGTATTTGACTGCTAAAGGCTAAATACCCTAGGATTACTTTGTATCTTCATCCACTAAAAGTGGTTTAATTTGAAATATTTGAAAGTGTATTTTGAAGTAAAGAAGACTTAAATCCATAGCAATGGTGTAAATTCTGGTTTATTTAACAGACATTATTCTAAGGCTTCAGATTGTCTGCTAAATACAGTTACTTAGGGATGTCACAGGGGCAGGCATATAAAATACAGACTGCTCCTTTCTTGAAGTATATTTTAAAAGGTTTCACTTCCTACAACCTATAGAGACAGGTACATAGGAAAGGTATTTGAGCAATTTTTTTTTTTAATTTCAGGTTTCCTTTCCTCCACTACGTTAAAGATTGTAAAATACTACATTCCATGAGTAACTGTAGCTTCTAAATTATCTGCATGAAATATTTTTTTATTGAAGTAACAAAAAGGAATTAGTCAGTTTAATTTGGTGTTGGAATAAATACTCACAAATTATAGTGCCATTTTCTTCAGATATTTACTAATATCTAGGATTTATCATTTTTTTCCCTGTGGAAATGAATCTTACTCTAATCAATATCTCTGAAGTTTCTTGTAGCTTGTTTTAAAGAACAAATTAATTTGTATTACATTATTTATTTTAAAAAATTCAACTATAAATTGTTCATCCAACACCCTATTCCCCTGAAACTATAAACTGTCAAGTCTTATGGAGTACACTGATATTTTTTCAGTAACATTCACCACATATTCGATAATGTCCTTGGTTACGACTAAAATATTACCTTGCAATGAGACAGGCTTAAAACCAGAGCAGAGAAGACACCATTGGAAGCTTCAGATTGGGCTGGCACTTCATTGCATTTCTTTTCACAGAGAGAAAAAGAATTGTGTAACAATCACCTAACACATTCACTTTAAAATGAAAGCTAAGGCCAGGTTTTAAATTACTGTAAATCATGGCTTGCTCCTTCCAGATAAAACAGGCTAAAAAATTGATAACTGCTTTATCCAAAAGGATATTTAAATTTGTTTTCACTGCCACTAAGTCTCAGTTTTACATCAGTTACTTTGTGCAAAGGGCCGTCTCTCTGTGCTCTTTAGTGTAAATCAGAAATATTTTATTTTTACCATATGAAGCTAGCTGAGCATTAGTTTGCTACCATAATATTCAAAGAGAACTAAAGAAATATTTGTATCTAAAATACGAGTAGAAAAATGGCAATATTTACATTTCTTAGAAAGGAAAATACCTTTTAGCTGCAGGAAAAATTATGAAAAAATACCTTACCTAAGTGCTTCAGTCTTTTATCTAAAAGCCTGTGCACTGGAATGAAAAAATGCTTAGTTCACACAAGTGGTCATCTGATGTTTGTCTACAGATGTAATCTGGAGACCCCGGCAAGTGCCATTGGTTCAAATTTGGTTGGTTGGTCTGGTCCTGGATATGTTACCTTCTGGTGGTGGTATGGAAGGATTTGTGTGACCTTGAATTCTTCAACTTTTTTCCTGGAGGCTTACATGAGAGTCCACCTTTTTCCTACATGCAGTTCCATGTAATCTTTTGCTACCCCAGTTGTGCAGAAACACACCACTCACTTTGAAGACAGACTTTAGCTCAGTCAAGTCTTTTGATGTCTAGTTCCCTGCCTGGCAAAACAAGGTTTACAAAACAAGGTTGGAGACAAAATCCAGGATCTTTGAAGCTAAGAGCTGTTCCTCATTGTCTTTCGAGTGCATACCCAGGTATTCTTATCTGGGAAGCCATTGTGTTGCCTTTCTGTAAGCTTCCCATTAACATAAAGCAATGAGCGGGGTATAATAAACATAACATGAACCCTAATGCAGGGGTTCTCAAACTTGGTTCGCGACTTGTTCAAGGTAAGCCCCTGGTGGGCGCGAGACACTTCGTTTACCTGAGCATCCACAGGTACGGCCTCTCTCAGCTCCCATTGGCTGCAGTTTGACGTTCCCGGCCAATGGGAGCTGCAGGAAGCGGTGCGGGCCGGGCCACTGCTTTCCGTAGCTCCCATTGACCGGGAACGGTGAACCACGGCCAATGGGAGCTGTAAGTGGCCGTACCTGCGGACGCTCAGGTAAACAAAGTGTCTCGCGCCCACCAGGGGCTTACCTTGAACAAGTCGCGAACCCAGTTTGAGAACCCCTGCTCTAATGCAAGTTAAATCAATGCATTCACTTGGGAAAGTCTTCTAACACAATATGGAATAACTGTACCTCACTGACTTGGTCACTTGAAGTGTTGATACCATGATATCAGTATTCACTAATCATTACATAGCAATTCCTGCAGCATTCATAATCTTGTTACATGTTAGCTCTATTTATGTCACCGCATCAGTTTAAATTCAGCTTATCGTTATCAACAGATATCAGGATATCGATAGATATCAGGATTGCCTCTAAGATCAGGGCTAGTGAGAAAGAGACAGCAAGAATTTTGGAATGAACAGGCTAGCTGCAAAATCAAATGCAAATCTGAAAGTTTCTTGCTCCCCTCCAACTTCCACAGATCTATTTTATAATAGAAAACTATATAGTACTTCTACACTAACCAAGATACCTAGCATTACATACCCCAGAGTGGCCAGTGTACAATAGCAAGTTTTACAAAGTTTGCTTAAATTTCTGGCTATAAGCATTATTTTCAGGGATCAAACTGAATAGCCACTTTCCCCATCCTGACTGTGGTAGAAGTGTTTAAATATACCCAGACATGAGGAATTTTTTGTCTGATCGGTTAGGTAGCACTGCAGACCTTGGCCAGCTGCAAGTAGATGATGAAATCATTGCTGTTGACGACACAAGAGTTTCACAAATGGACTATAATCAATGGGAGGAAGCCATGGCCAATGCACTAGAAACTGGAAACCTGGTCATGGATGTCAGACGATATGGAAAAAATGGTGAGTTGTTTCACTGGGCAACTACAACATGTTGTATCAGGTGAATAAGCTTTGTGTTTAGTGAAGTCGCTCTGATGGGTTGGGGCCTGTAGTCCTTGCTTCGGTAACAACTTTTCTGAACCTATGTGCTTTGTTAGTGTGTCTATTTTATTATAACACAACTTGGGGTTTCTTTGTTATATGGTTTGTATCGCAAATAACTTCACTAGCAAGTCTGCTAACCTTAAACTGGTGACCACTCTGTAATGCATTGGTCTAATTTTTGAGGGAGTACATAGTTGCATATACGTCCTAGATTATTTTGTTAGATACATAAGGGCACCACAGAAAGGAATTGAAAATGCCCCCTTCTGCCCACCTCAGTTTAGGGGTAGAGGGTAGTTCTCTCAGACCTGGATGGGATGTCCATTCCCACAATCTTGCTGGCATCTGAGAGAGGCAGCAATGTCCCCCTTTTCTGATACAACATTTCACCCTGCGTCCCCCTCAGGATGGATGATGTGTGTGAAATGCGCAGCTGGTGGGGAGGGAGAGTGCAGAGCTTGCCATTGCCCCTCTGGGGTATGATTGTCCCATACAGGGGAGGACTGTAATAGCTGATTAGGTCATTCAGCCCATCCATTTGGCATTAAAAATTCCCTCCTAGTCATGGTAGCACCATGCTGGCCCTGCAGCATGGACATACCCTTACATTCTTGCTGGGTTGTGTAGTTGCCTTGCCAGGAATCCAGATATGCTCTGAGGCTGGCCCTTTTTAGGATCAGGAAAGGATTTTCCCTCTGCCCACGTATGGCTGATGTGCAGTGAGTGTTTGGCCTTCACCATTAAAGCCTGGAAGTTCATGCATTGGGGTAGGTAGAAAAAGTTATTAGTTTAAAAACAAATAAAACAAAGTGGTCTGTCACAACTTGTCTAGTGTCCAGTGCAGGTTAGGCTAGAAGGTAATGGGGTCAGCTCTTGGGATAAACCCAGGAGGCTTCTCACAGAGACCTTGATTGATTTTGGGGTTTTGAGTGGTTTTAAGTCATCTGTAAATTGAGGTACTTCTCATTTATACACTCATGTCCTGCATGAGGGGAAGATGATGTGGGAGTCCATCTCCTGGGCAGAATTCCTTGTTGATGTCAATGTAGAGGTTAGGCCAGTGGTAGCCATCTCCTTACCCATTTTGCTGCATTGGTTTAGTTAAAGTGAGGACAATTTCTGTTCCTAGTTACTATACAGTTAAAGGTGCTGTCTGCAATTTAAAACTCTGTGTGGTCTAATCGATTGTAGTGTGGATTATAATATCCATCCATAAATTTGCAAGGGCAAATTTGGTGGATTGTGCTCCTGTAAAACTTGTAGATAGTGTTCCAGGAGCAGCGTGTCTGTCAGTTAAAACACAGCTTACTGCTCACTCCCCTTATGGCTTGATTATAGGTGAGAACTTTTGTCCTTACCAATGACATTGTTGTGAAAAAATAACTTTCAGTGAATATTAATATCTATATTTGTACTGTTGAACTACCGAACTTCATGTTTATGTAATGAATCTTAGTAAACTTGCTAGTATTTCTCAAGCCCGTCTTTTGACTAACTCTTGCTTGTTATGGGAAGCTGGTCTGTTTATAAGAGCCCTAACCATTTCCTGTCTTTATGAATTCTATCTACTTCATCTTTCTCTCTCTTCTTGTCTTTTTTTTAAAATGAGAATGTGTTTTCACTAACTTTTTTCTTTATACTTTGACTTTTCTGTCCACATTCATTTCTTGATCTTCATGTGCCAATCAGATTGGGGCAAAGACCAGCCGTCCCTGCCATATGTAAGGCATAAAATCCTCAATCTCACCAGTATGGCTACCAACATTGTAGGTACACCTGAAAATAAATGGATTGATGCGACTTCCGGAGATCACAATTCTACCAACTCTTCAAACATATCATCCAAAAGAGATTTCTCCTACAGCCTTCAAAATTCTGTAAGATTTTTTTTTCAGGGGTTGAAGGGTGTTTGGGTGTTGGGAGGAGAAATGAAGGAAAAGCTTTAAGGCCTCACAGAGGAATAAAAGTAATTATAGCAATTTTAGGAAAGCAGTTTTCATTTTGCTTTCTAACTAGAATCTCAAATTAGACACACAGGAATTAATATATTTATTTCTGTACAAAATTAGTGTAGTAATATGTGGAGTCACAGAATGATATGGTAGCAGTATTTTTCTTCTGGTAGCAATTACATTTTTAGGTAACTGATTTCTGCATAAATACACAAAGACTGCATGGTATAGTAAAATTATTTGAGCACTGATGTAGTTTCAGACATAGGGGCACATTCTCCAGAATGTGTGGCACAAAGGAGCCATATTCTGGCCATAAATAGCCAGCGGACAATTCCCCTTGTGGGGAGGAACTTTCCATTGATCTAAACCTAGCAGTGGCAGCTCTTATGCTAGATGGCACTTTCACCCCAGGATAGGAGTGGGCTGAGGACTTGGCAGATTGGATCTCTATTTTTTCAGTCCTCCACTTATATAAGTTAGAGCAGCCACTAGGCTGCTCTTGATGTCTGCACAAGACCGGTACAGAATCAGAGGGTTCCCTGATTCCCCTTTGCCCTCGTTGGGTCTAGGGGTTTGATTCTCCCCTGCACCTAGAGTTTAGGTTTACTAATTTATTCAGAATGACATCATACTGTTTGGTCTTCCTGGCTGCATAATAAAATAAGTGTGAACATGTTTACTGAATGAAGATTGGTGGCTTTTATCAGTAGACAAGGAGTGAGAGCAGTTTGGTTTTGTCATTATATTGTTTGTGTACTCGAATTATTGTTAAGTTATGTACATGCAGTGATCTCCTTTAAAAATTTGCCGATTTGCCTTAGGTAAAGTTACTTCAGGGTTTGCTGTATTCCCTTTACTTCCATATGCTTATTATAGGAAACACTTGGGATACTGCTAATAATGAGATGATGTTGTTTAAGGCCAATAACACATTTTGAGTGACCGCTGTATGCCCAGATTAGTGTGTAATCAATACAAAAAAAATTACAGGCTGTTTTAAGTTTAATCAGAAATTATTTTTGATTATAATAACCCTTAGAGAGCATGAATTCTTTAGAAATTCTCAGTACAAGGTTCACATGAAATTATACTAAAATTGTTTTCTATTTGTAGGATACTGGAGCAAAAGTGATAAATGGAATACAAGCAGATCTGAGCTCTAATGAGCAAAAAGGTAAACTGCCAATATTTTCAGCTGCTAATTGAGAGAGAGAGAGGAGAAAACACAGATTATACCTGTGATGGGTTGGTATCACAGAAACCCCCTTGGAGCTGCTACCTGGCGTGCCAAGACTACTCCTGCCCAGACTACTCCTGCCCCTGCTTTCCTGCCTTTTCCAGCTTGGGACTCCAGAATTTTGTCTGGTTTGAGCCAGACCCGCTAGCCTGCTGCAAACCCAGGTCTGAGGCACGTCCCCTAACAGTTGTAGGCTTGCCTGGAAGCAGCTTAGGAAGTGTTGTTGCCTTTGACACCCAGGTGCCCAACTCCCAGTGGGGTTCAAACCCTGAATAAATCCGTTTTACCCTGTATAAAGCTTATACAGGGTAAACTCATAAATAGTTCGCCCTCTATATCACATAGAGAGAGGTATGCACAGCTGTTGCCCCCCTCCAGGTACTAACACATACTCCAGGTTACTTAATAAGTAAAACGTTATTTTAATAAGTATAGAAAGTAGGATTTAAGTGGTTCCAAGTAGTAACAGACAGAACAAAGTAAATTACCAAGTTAAATAAAATAAAACACGCAAGTCTATGTCTAATCACACTGAATACAGATAAAAACCTCACCAGTTCCAGTAAACTTCCTTTTACAGGCTATGGTCCTCCTTGCCTGGGTCCAGCAATCACTCTCATCCCCTTGTTATTGTCCTTTGTTCCAGTTTCTTTCAGGTATGTCGTTGGGGTGTGGAGAGGCTCTCTCTTTAGCCAGCTGAAGACAACATGGAGGGGTCTCCCAGGAGTTTAAATAGACTTTCTCCTCTGGGTGGATACCCTTCCCTCTCCCTGTGTAGCATCCAATTACAAAATGGAGTTTTGGGGTCACATGGGCAAGTCACATGTCCATGCACAACTCAGTTCCTTACCAGCCAAGCCACATTCCTGGCGAAGCTCAGATGTGGATTGGTGTCTGCAAGCTATATTGTCTGTTAAGTGTTTCTTGATTGGGCACTTAACCTGCACATTCCTTTCTCAAGAAATACAACCAATATTCATAACTCCAACTACAAAAATGATACATGCATACAACCAGGAGGAATAGATTCAGTAGATCATAACTTTTACAGAGATATGTTACATGGCACATGTAGCATAAAACATATTCCAGTTATATCATATATACATTTATAAGCATCTCCCCAAAAAGCCTTATTGGGTACACCGTCATAATACCTGTAAATATTACTAGTACAGTGAAATAAAGATTAGACCTCTGAGAAAATGAAAGCTACAAGTGTAGCACGTAGGTCCAATTGCATCTGAGAGGCATGGAGTTCTATTCCAGGGAGCATTGAATGGTTTAAGAACTGCAAATAGAGTACTGATGATAAGTTCCTAGATCTCAGCATGACTGGTTGTGGACTGACTGTGTTAGGGATGAAAGAGGAGAAACAAGAAGACACAGAAACTTAACTCCACTTATCCATTCTGCAATGGTGGTTATAACACAAAGATGCCTTGTGGTGATCAGTCTTTCCTCTGCCTTTAAGAATTTGAATATGTGGTTTCTCTCCCTTCCAACCTGGTTTCTCTCCTTCCTGGAGACATGGGATGAAGAGCATCCAAATCTCTATTTTGCTAGAACTCAGGTGATATACTTTTCGGGGGGTATGTGTACTGCATATTGTTGGCTCTGTGCCATAACTGTTAGTGACTCTGTTAACAAAGGTAGCCTTGGGGGGAGGGAAGAAGGGGAGGGAAAGTAGGCACTTAAACCTCTTAATAAAATTCTAATTCCCTAATGAGATCCATTTATGCAATTACATTGTATAGTATTGTAAATGTGCATGGTGGATTACAGGTGAGCCTTGTGAACAGGACAATATATACATAGGCAAAGGTGCCAATGCATATGACTCTGAGTTAAATTGAGGGTAGTAGAGGAGAAGATATGCCAAGGAATCTGAATTTGTAAAATCTATGAGAGACTTTTAAAAATCTGGGTGGGATCTTAGGTAAGAAAAATGGTGCTGCCAGATCTCCAGGCCCACAGAAAGTGGGTCAACCATAAGTTATAGTAGATGGATAGCAGTTGTACTAAAATGAAGTACTAATCTCTGTGGTGAAACCTACTAAAAAAATCTGCATTTGTTATAATAAAAGGTTAGCCTTTCTCTATCCTTCAGTTTTTCCAAGTGATGATACTGTAGATTGGAGAAGTCTGATGAATGTCATTTGTTATCCAATGGTGATAGTCATTACAAAATATGTAGACAGACAGTACCGTATTGACTTCTTTGTATTCTTTGTATTTTTCAAATAGAATCTGAACCTATTTCTTTGAAAAACTTAAAAAGACGGTCACAATTTTTTGAACAAGGTAAAACAAAAAGCTAACATTTCATGTACTTTCATGAAATTGTTCCCACTGTACATTCTACCTAATAAGTTTCTGGTGCTGGGTACTAAGTCTCTTCAGTGTTGTTTGTTGCAACCGTGGCAAAGCAACATAATCCATTTCCATTCTTTCCCCAGGGTCATCAGGTTGTTATTACAATTCATGGGTCTACCTTTGTGGTAATGGGTCTTTGTGTGTTTTTTTGTATATGTAAAACCTTTTAAACCTCTGATATGCTGTTCAAAACACTTTTCCACTTGTAACAGAGTTGTTTCAGGTTTGCAACTCCCTACAAAACAGCTTAAAACTGACCATTCCAGCACAGTTTTAGTGCAGAGGCTAAAGAGCTTTTAAAATATTTAACAGTAAATTCAGTTTATTCAGAGCTGCTGCTTTACACCTGTATCCAAATTAATAGAATACAATACAATGGATAACTTACCATTATAAAATAGGTAACAATGACCAAGTACAAAGAAAATGTAATATACATTTTGCAAAAAAACTAATTGTAATATTATTATTATTATTTATTATGCTGTAAGGTGTGCAAAATAAAGCTCTCATTGCAGTTTTGTAGGTTTGCTTTTCTGATGTGTTCTGCATGTCACATCTCATATTTTCACTAATGTAAAATATCTAACACTATCTTCAAAGCTGTTTTGTATGTTTCAATACTTTGCTGTAGACCTTGAGGATGAAATTCTGGACTCATGGAAGTCAATAGCATTTTGCCATTGACTCCAGGAGAGCTAGGAATTCACTGAGTGGTTGTCTTTTTAAAGTGACATTTTAAATGCCACTGCACACTTCATGCTGTTCATTTCTAAATTTCTGCTTTGTATTTTTGAAAATAACGAAATTTTGAACAAACTGTTAAGATAATACTGTGTTTTTCTTGGTTAAATATTTTGTTTCCTTATTGTTTTCCGTATAATGAATTTAATAGCAGTATTTTATTTGCAGTCCTTTTCTCCTCATTTGCAAAAAAAAAAATCTTTTCACATAGTAAAGCATACTATTAAGATCCACATACATATTGTATTAATAGTTAAAATATATGATGGTATGTTAATAGTTTCACTTAAGGAGCTTTAATTTTGTCACTAATTATAAATTCCTGTTTTTGAAGATAGATAATTGATATAAAAATGAACATGCATTAATTTGACATGAGGCCTGTGAGCCATTCGACATTTTTTGTACACCAAATTTGCTCCACTTTCTCCACCATGTTTTGTTATATTGTAGAAAAATAATAGGTTCCAATATGTTGCTTTCCTGTTATTTGTTTTCCAACAATTAAATTTTGCAGGTGAGTAACATGATCTAAACTACTGGTTATTTAGGACAACAAAATTAAATGGACAAGAATTTGTTTAAAAAAAAAAAAAAAACCAAAAAACCAAAACCTGAGTCGTAAGTGTTTATTTCCCACACTTTTTCCTCAGTGTTTAGCTTATCAGTGCAGTGCATGCATTTTTTTATCACTGTGGCATAAGCTCAGAGCTAGAGTGACAACCTTCAAATATCAGGTTTGATGCACACTATCAAGTATGGAAAAGTCAAAGATACTCTCGCTGTTGGAGTAGAGTAGGAGGTATTTATGTTGGTTAATAATGGAAGATTAGTTGCTTTTGGAAGGTCTATTGGTATTAATACATGTAAAATGTGAGTCTCTAGCATCATGAATATATAAGCAGTATAACTGAATTCTAACAAAACTGTTTAGGTTAAGAGCGTAGCTTATTTGATTATGAATCAGCATTGAGTTATTTTTTTCAGAGTAGCTATGGGAAAACTATAATTAGTCCTTTATGTTACAAGGCTGGCGATGTACTGCTAATTCAAGACCAAGTAATTATAGATAGCATCTGAAAGATTTGAAGGTGTTCTAGAGTGATTCCCTTTTCAAAAACTTCCCGGATAGATGTGTATTAGTTTGAAGATAGCTAAAGATTCCTTGACCTAAATAAAGGGAATAGGGTAAAATGAAACAAGTATGGTTTACAGTTTAAACAAATTATATCCTGGAATTCATACAAGTGAAACTTTCCACATTTAAACAAACCTCATAACACATAATTGTAATGGTTTTTTTTCTATTTCTCCTCCCTACCCTAAATCCTACAGGAGGCTCAGAGTCTGCAGTGTCTGATGTGAGTACTGCTTACAAACGGCTTATAAATGAATTTAATGGAAGAGGTTATTAGTTCTTCTGGCTTTGTTCATTTCAGGGAACCCTGCTTTTATGTTTCCTATTGTTCTTATATTGCGTGCTCTTATTTTGGTCAGACACCTATCCAGATTCCTGATTAAACCTTTTTTAGAGCTTGTAATAATGGTTACAATTTAACTGTTTTAGTGTGTAGGTTCTTATTGCTCTAAGGTTGTAGCTAATGTTTGTAAATGTTTTTGTATCTAGCTTTTAAAAATGTGTATTTTTAAAATGACAGTGGATTAATCATCCTCTTTTTGTGATGTTTTAGCTCCCAGTTCCATCTGTTAATGCTCCTAGTCGTTGGACTTGGGACCAAGAAGAAGAGAGAAAACGACAGGAAAAATGGCAGAAAGAACAGGAACGTTTACTTCAGGTACAGTTTAACTATGTACTCATAGAGAGGGATTCCCTTGACTGACAAAAGGATATGGGACTGCCATTCAGGAGACTTAGGCCCTGTTCCCAACTCTGCCTCTGAGATGCTGTATAACATTGGATGAATGGTGGTTTCACTTCTGTGCACCTCACTTCTCTCATTTGTACAATGATCATTCTACTCGTTCAAGTTTGTAAAGTGCTGTGAGATCTATGAATAAAAGCAGCAGACGTATTAACAATTATTAATATTAGACTTTGGATGGCCTACTTTTCTGAACCTATCCAATTCCGGAAAAGTTACACAATAGCAGAGTTAGTTTCATTTTTCCTTTTGTCACTCTAACTTTTCTGAAGTTGGAAGTAGTTTGAAAAGTTAGAGTGGAAAAAGAAGGGAGGTGGGGAATAAAATAATCAGGGTTTTATTGCAGTCAGTGGCAAAAAAAAAAAAAAAAAAAAATCCCGCAGGAGGTGGAGCGAGGGGGAAATGCACCAAAAATCCCAAAACTGAAAATCAAAATGTTCTGTTTCAAAAGGTGAATTGAAGCACAATGTGGATGTGATGTACATTGTTTTGTTTTGAAATTTCCCTGCAAAAGTTCAAATAAACAAGTTTGAATGAAAAAATTTGTTCATAATTTTCACTAGAAAAAAATGGTTTTTCAACCAGCTCTACTTACAGGTCTTTAGCCCAGCTAATTGATTTCAGAATGATTTGTTTAAAATTAATCTATTAATTTTTAATATTTTTAAGAAGGCTCATTTTAAGAACAGTTCATTCATATTTGTAGCTTGCCAAACTAAAAATAATTTTAAATGCTATGTTTGGACTATACAGGATAATGTTTAGTCTTCATTAACTTTGATTAAAATTTTATTTTTCTATAATAGGTGACCCCCTTCACTTCCAGTTTTCTTGATTTTTTCAGTCACAATAGAAAATTAAGCAATGGAATGTAATATTTTGTGTGGACTAGGATACTAGTAATATGTATTATAAAACAAAAAAGGCAGCTACTATTGTACTAATTTTTCCAACAAGGGTTTGTATTGGGAATTATACATCTGTAATAACTTGATGTTGTATAGCCCAATATTTCAGGATAGCAGTGGACCAGTCACTCACCAGAGTGGTGTAGAGGGTCAGAGAATAGAGTGACTTGGCACTTCTAACCTCTCTTTAAAAAAGGAGAAAATAGGCTTCATGTTCTTTATGGCCAGCTTTAGAGAGTGTTAAATATTTATGGCCACAAAAAGCTGCTGTTGTACGTTAAGACTACTTTAGTTTGTTCTCCTTCCCCATTGAAAGAGGCTTTCTAAAAATGGCGTTGATTCCATTTCATTCTTACTGATTTTCATTTGTTGGTAGCTCAGTGAATTAGCAAAATATATACTTTTTCTAATTGCTAGTCCTGCAAATTCAGCCTGGGCTTTGGCATTAAGCTGGGATGTTTCCTACAGTTGCCTGGCGTCTGGTTTTTGACCAGAACGCCCGGTCAAAAAGGGACCCTGGCAGGTCCGGTCAGCCTTGCTGACCGCGCTGCTAAAAGTCCAATTGGCGGCACAGTGGGGCTAAGGCTGGCTCTCTGCTTATCGTCGCTCCTCATGGCTCCCAGAAGCGGCTGACACATCTGGCTCCTAGGCACAGGGGCGGCAATGGGGACTCTTCACGCTGCCCCCATCTCAAGCGCCAGCTCCACAGCTTCCATTGGCCAGGAACTGCGGCCAATGGGAGCTGCGGTGGTGGCACCTGTGGGTGTGGGAAGCTCACAAAGCCTCCTTGCCCCTCTGCCTATGAACCGGGCATGCCAGCCACTTCCAGATGCTGTGCAAAGCCAGGGCAGGCAGGGAGCTCTCCTTAGCCCCACTGTGCCAATGACTGGGAGCTGCCTGAGGCAAGCACCACCCGGCCGGAGCCTGAATCCCGAACCCCCTCCCACACCTCAACCCCCTGCCTCAAGTTGGAACTCCCTCCTGCATCCGAACTCCCTCCTGCATCCAAACTCCCTCCCAGAGCCCGCACCCCAACCTGCTGCCCCATCCCTGAGCCCCCTCCCACACCCAAACTCCCTCCTAGAGCCTGCAGCCATCACTCCCTGCCCCATCCTTGAGCCCCCTCCTGCACCCAAACTCCATCCCAGAGCCTGCACTCATCACCCCCTGCCCCATTCTTGAGCCCCCTCCTGCACCCCAACCCCCTGCCCCATCCTTGAGCCGCCTCCTGCACCCAAACTCCCTCCCAGAGCCCGCACCCATCACCCCCTCCTCACATCCCAACCCGCTGCCCTAGCCCTCATCCCCGGCCCCATCTTCAGTTCAGTAATGCACTTTGCGTGTGAGTAGTCCAAGTGAAATTAACTGAATGGCACTACTTATGCTTAAAGTTGTGTGTTTAAGTGCTTTGCTGGATTGAGGCCTTTGCTCTCAATAAACATGTAAAACCTCATTATCTTCAAATTACATCCTCAGTATCACGTGCAAATTCATTAACCATCCAAAGATTATTGATTGCACTGAGTATAATTTAACCCGCAGAACCTCTGTTAAGGGTGATGATGAACCCAACATGAAAACAAAACGCGTGTGCATGTGTGTGTGTATTTTTCCTCCCCTACCCTTCATCTTTCCAAGGCAAGGCCTGTGCCTCCCTAGGTGTTTGTACCATGCCAATCACATTTTGGGTGCTTCTGGAGATATAATAATAATTAATAAATAATCAGAGTCACAAGATGGGTGAAGTAAGTTGGTCCAATAAATGATTACTGCACCAACTTGTCTCTCTAATATAATGGGACTGACATGGCTACAATAACACTGCATATAATTAATGATTGACAGTTATAGCCTAGGGAAAATTTCGAGGGCTGGTCTTGAAGAACATGAAATGTGGCATATTTCTGTTTTTAGAGAGAGACACGCGCACACCATTCTCACTTTGCTTCTCTGCTCCTCTTGCTCTGGAGAAGCACTCTGACTCATAATTCCAATGCCATCTCTCTCTCTCTCTGCTACTCCAGGGACAATTTTTTCCCCCCCAAATAAATGGTAGTCTGGAAGACACTAAACTTGCCTCCACTGGAATAGCTCTGCTAACATGAAAATTAATACTTTCAGGATATTCTTACAGATCTGCTCTTCTGCAGACCTGAGTGGCAAAAGACAAAAATCACCAGCTCCTATATTCTCTGCCCAATAATAATGACTTATGATATTTCATCAGTATGATATTTCATCACATATAAAACCAGTGATGGGAAAATCCTAAAGATATACTAAGTCTGATTTTGGTTTAGACAAGCATCCAAAAGTTCAGGTACATATTTAAACTAAACCGCTGCTTCAGACTTCACTTAGAGGTCATCTTTAAGGAACCTAATTACTAACTTGTAACCAATGCTAAAGTTTTTAGTCCTGTTTTAAATAGTTAAGATTGATATTATTTTAGCTTTAGCTGGCTCTCTTGAAGTCAATGGTAAAACTCCCTTTGACTTCATTAGGGTCAAGATTTCACCACCTGTGATCTATTAGAATTCTGTGTTGCTTCTGTTTTTATTATACTTGACTTACTGCTTTTCACAAGGTTATTTTTAAAACAAATATTTTAATACAAATGAAGAAGGTTGTGTTCTCCTGTCACTTTTATTTTCTTTTAATATAATCCGTGACTCTTCCTGCCAGGAGAAATACAAACGTGAACAGGAGAAATTGCGGGAAGAATGGCTCCAGGCTCAGCAAGAAGCAGAAAGAGAGAGTTCCAAATATTTAAATGAGGTAGGCGATGTGTGTTTGTTCACCTTTCAAGTTTCTCATGATTCCTTTATTGAGCAGTAGCGGAAGTAGGTACTTAAATATACAAAGGACTTTTTTGCTTTTTCATTTGCCCAATGCAGAGAATAAATGCTCCTAAAATAAAAATAACTGTCTACAAAGTTGGTGGTTTACTGTTATCAGTTGGGTTTAGACAAGGGGTGAGCAAACTACGGCCCGAGGGATGCATCCGTCCCTCCAGATGTTTTAATCTGGCCCTCGAGCTCCCACCGAGGAGTGGGGTCGGGGGGCTTGCCCCACTCCACTTGGCTTCCAGAAGCAGCAGCATGTCCCTCCTCGGCTCTTACACATAGGGGCAGCCAGAGGGCTCCGCAAGCTGCCTCCACCCCAAGCATGGCCCCCATAGCTCCCATTGGCCGGGAACCATGGCTAATGGGAGCTGCAGGGGCGGCGCCTGCAGAAGGGCAGCACACAACAGAGCCTCCTGCCCGTGCCTAAGTGTAGGAGCCAAAGGGGGGACATGCCGCGGCTTCTGGGAGTTGCTTGAGGTAAGTGCTGCCCAGAGCCTGCCCCCTGACCCCCTGACCCAGCCCTGATCCCCTTCCCGCCCTCCAAACCCCTCGGTCCCAGCCCAGAAGACCTTCCTGTACCCCCAAACCCCTCATCCCCAGCCCTACCCCACAGCCCACACCCACAGCCGGAACACTCACCTGCTCCCACACCCCAACCCCCAATTTCATGAGCATGCATGGCCCACCATACAATTTCCATATCCAGATGTAGCCCTTGTGCCAAAAAGTTTGCCCACCCCGGTTTAGACTCATTCAAGACAGTAGGACAACATGCAGCTAAGGTGTATGAACACAAGAAATGTTTTGTTTTATAAGCCAGTTACCAACTTATACAATATCATTGTGACCAGAGTGAAAACAACCAACTTCAGCCCTGATTTAGCATAGTAATCAAGCAAGTACCTAACTTCTAGCCTATGAATAGTCCCATTTAAGTTACTAGGACTATCCCATACTCAAATTAAGACGTGCTTAACTACCTTGTTAAATTGCGGTCTTAAGGCTGAGCCATCCTACCTCTGAAGAAAGAGAAGAAATCAATGGTAGCCTTGCTAATGAAAGTCTTGCATATATCTCAAAATGTCAAGAGTGTGTCTGGTTTCTTTAGCTGCTTCCTTCTGCAGCTGTAGTCTGTTCTACAGCTGGACAGACTATGTTCTGGGTGTCCAGATGCTTTAGAGGCATCACTGTTTGTTGTTCCTGTATCAGCTCACTTCCTCCTCCTTCAGATGTACCAGCAATCGTATTTATGCTTATACAGTGGTAAACAGGAAAGCAAAACAAATCTAAAGCTTGTATAGCTTAAACAGCAAGACTGGTGTCCCTCAATTAAGCTGTTAAGTCTTTCACTACGAAGCCCTCAAGGACATTTTAAACCATAAGTGCTGGGAGTGTGATCTGGGCTGACACATTATTCCTTCATTTGAAAGGGTTATTTTGCTTCCTGCATGGAAACAAACTATTCAAATACCTTTCTCATAGGAGTGCATATAAAAATAGAATGTCAGAAATGACTGCTAGAAGCTGGGAGTGGATGATGGGATGAATCACTCGATTGCCTGTTCTGTTCATTCCCTCTGAAGTGCCCGGAATTGGCCACTGTCTGAAGACAGGATACTGGGCTAGATGGACATTTGGTCTGACCCAGTATGCCCGTTATGTTCTTAAATTTTAGCTGCTGGGGGATGTTGAAGGATGAGGGTTACATCAGTACAGTTAACATGGATACTGAGTTTAGATATGTGCTCACTGTAGTTCACTTAAGGTTGTTTCTAAAAACCTGTAAAATAAGGAAAAAAGTGAATATTCGCTGACTCACTTATTGTGGAGATAGTGTAGGAAATGAGTTTCCAGTAGGGACTTAAGAGGAGAAGGAATGGCTTGAAGCATAACTATAGGTTGAGTGTTTCATGCATAAAGGTGGTTTAAAAAATAAAAGCTGCAAACACTTTTGGAAAGACTAGGCAAAGGGGTAATCAAGGCTAGCAAACAGAATGGAACTTCTCACTAGAAGACTGTGTGTGTAGGCATCCCTAAAGCATAACCTAAGAAGCACACTCTTTGTTGCCACCGAGAGTCCCCTGAGATCCTTCCCCTCAAGTCCCTGGTCACAAATCAAAATGTTTCCTAAATAGGTAGCCTGCGCTATCATCTTTCTAAAACCATTATTTTCCTCTCCTACAGGAGCCGACTGTCCTAACCTTAAACACCGTATCGGTAACTGCACATGCACCACCTATTTCTAGCTGGAAAACAAACATGGGAGAAGACACTGATGTTCTTGAAGGAGGCAGAAGACATGAGTGGGGGGAACCACACCAGAATGAGGAAGAGAAGGAAATGGAAAGGAGGAGACTCCAGGAGGAAAGGAGACGTCAAGAGGAAAAAGCCCTGCATTTGGAGCAAAAAAGGAGAGCCCAAGAACTAGAGCTTGAAAGAGAGCGGAAAGAAAAGGAACAACAGTATGCCGAGGAGCAGAAGCGGCGGGCGGAGGCCGAGGAGCAGAAGCGGCAGGCGGAGGCCGAGGAGCAGAAGCGGCGGGCGGAGGCTGAGGAGCAGAAGCGGCGGCACATGGAAAAAGAAAGGGAGATACCAATGCAGATGCCCCAGTACCGAAGGTCTGCACTCACAATTGGGGAGATGCATTTACTTTTCAAAAGTATATTTTCAAAGATAATGCAGATGTCCTGAAGTATGTGCATATTTAAACAAATGTTTCTGTGAATCTCAAGAGAAAAGACAGCCATGAAGTCACTAAGCAGAGTGCATTCTGTGACAACCTAAACCTATGTCTCATTACACTACCAATACACATTTTGTACCTCAGTCAAACATAAGGACCTGTCATCCTTACTTATATTGAGCGATGCCTTATTTCTCTCATCATCCCACTGAGTCTCAGAGGAAAGTGCTATTCACTGTTTGTAAGGGTGTGACAAAATCAGGCCCATAATTAAAGCTGGTGGTTTTGGCTTTTAACGAAATTAGTTTATTTGCTTTCATTGGTTTTTGTTCAAAAGGGTTTACGCAAGTGAACATGGTGACTGATAAGAGCTGAGCCAAAAACTTGAAAATTTACCATGAAAATTTCTGAGGTTATCACCTACCTCTATTGACAATATGCAGCATTAATGGGAAATTTGCGAGTCTGTGGTTCAACACATCTGTAGAGATTTATAATGAAATATTGAGTTAATTATTTCCTACTAGCTGCATGTCTGCATTCCTAAGTCAAACACTTACTGCTGTTATCTTGTAGTGGTTTAACCAGCACAGCAATATGTTTCTATTAATTGTGGATTAAAGATACTACAGTATCTATGAGATAATTTATATTATCTTAGATTACACAGCATTTTAGAAATACCTAGTCTAAATCTATTTATTTCAGACCATCTCTTTCCACTACCTTTTTCAGCAGTTTATTTTAAAGAGTAAAGAGAGTGGGAGGAAGGGACACACATTAACTTATAAATAACATTCCTTTCTGAAAATGTTTTACCTACTAGTGTTACAAGTAACACAGACGTACCACTCTCACTAAAATACCAGAGAAACAAAAAAACATTATTTTTTTTGAGTGTGTTTTCAAGGATTTGCTGAATAGGTTCTGGGCTTAAGCATGTGCAAACTGCATTGCTGAAGTAGGACTTTAAATGTATTAACAATATTAACAATACTTTCCAGTCCAATTGGGATGATAGCTTCATTGTGTTAGGCATTATACAAACATGTATGAAGATGTGCCTCTGCCCCAAAAAACTGTATTCATACTGTAGATATACATATTCCTCCAATGTTAGAGCTTTGGTATCAATGTTTCATAATTATTGTCATTTAGAGACAGTAAGTCTGACTCTGACTTCACAAAAGATCTTTGAAAGCTGAATCTGTCACACAACTTAGTTTCTAATTGAAACAAGAGCTGAGCCGCCTAGAATGTCAGTTTGCTATGTACATTTAGGGATCTGTTGTTTGTACCTTATTTCTTCATCTCTTCCCAATTTGGGTTTGATATTTTCTTAATTCACCTTATTTCATATATGTTTATTTTATTTTTTGCTTATAGACATTATGACCATTATGAAGTATCTAAAAACTTTGACGATCCATCTGGAAACTTTCTTGCTGACAGGTTAGTATGATACTGAATCTCCAGGCAGGTTAGAATTTCACCTTTATATTGCAGAGCCTTGGATTTAACACTAAATTTTAACCATTTTGGTGTGGTGCAGTTTAGCGTCATTACAAGCAATATTGTTTTGCAGTCCTTGTGCTGTGCTTTCACCTCCAGGAGCTTTGGCCACCTAATTTCTTTAAGCCATACTACATTTGTAACATGAAACATCTTTCAGTCAGTAGATCTTTCTATAAAGAAAGCCAGGAAGTGTAAGGAGACGAATGTGCGGGTGGGAGTAGACCGATGAGACTGGAAAACAAACTCAGCTGTTACAATGCTTGTGTCATAATGTGTTAACAAGCTAGAGCACGGTTCCCACACAGAAAACTGTGCAACATAAAAGAAAATGAAGGCACAAAATTATCAGGAAGATGGTACACATCTTTTTAGTTTTCCTTTTTTTAAACTTTGCCTATTTTCTGTTTTGTTTTAACTCATGCCTGTTTTTTGCTATCCTCTTTTCTGCTTTTAATAGAAGCTTTTTTGTCAACAGTTACAAATGCATTGGTTCATTTAAATGCACAGTTGTATTTTCTTCCCCCTTTTAATTATTGGAATAACCCTAAAAGTTCTAAATTCCCCATCTCTATAAAAATATCTTCTATCCATAACTCTCCCATCCAACATTAATACAGATAGTATCTCTCAGTTGCTCGTAAGAGTCATCTGTATTCCTTTTTCAGCAATTAATCCACTCTTTCAATAGAAATGAGTATAGCACTTGTGATGTCACAAGAAGAAACTCCAAGACCTGAGATGGTGCATCTGATGCATGGATCTGGGCACATAAATGATTTTTTTTAGTTCACTAGCAGTTCTGAAAACTTGAAAATGAAATTCAGGTTTCGTTGAACCAAAACTTAAAATTCTAATTTTTTTTGATGAATTGAAAATGTTTATGGCCACTCTTCTGAGAGGTTGGAGGTTCCGTTCAAATCCCTTCTCCACTTTACATAGAAGGGGGCGGGGTCTCACATCCTGGATGAGTACCCTAGACCAGGGCTAACGGTTCTATGGGAGGACTACCACTAGCTCTTCTTCCTCCTTTTCTCTTCTTCTTCCCTGCCTCCCCATTTTGTGAATGGTGTTTAAATCCTGGAAAAAAAAAAATTGGCTGAAACTATTTAGCAAATTCCTGTCAAATTGACAAATAGTTTTGGATTAACCAAAACTGCATTTTTTCGGAAAATAAACTATTTGTCCAAAATATTTCGCCACGATCTACTGATGGGTATTCTGTCCTCTTAGTGCTTTGCCCTCAGAAAGTGGTGAGGGCTTTTGCACCAAATGGCTATGCTGTGGAGGCCTGGGGAGAGGCCAAAGGTGCTAGAGGCATAAGCCCCGGTCTAGCTTCCTTGTTCCCTGTTGTAACTGCTTCTATAAGCAGCTGAGCATTTGTAACACCAGCTCTTCACCAGTGCAAGAACTGATCAGTCAGACTGTTAGCACAAACAGTTAATATGGGGAGCAGGAAACTGTATACGATTATTAAGAATATTGCATCCAAAGGCCATTTTGCACTGGGTCGTGAATGCGTACAGTGATGCTGCTGTAACAGCCATCTGTAGTTTAAATATTGAAGCTGCTGCCCAAGAAATTAGCTCTTTGTTTCTTTTCTAAATAAACACCATATTTGTGTGTACAGTTAGAGCCTCACTTTCATGAGCTAGAGCTAAGCATAGAGCAGCCAGGTGCTATGTTAACTTCCACATTGGGCAGCTAGAACACTTTTGCCTTCTATTAATTTTCTTGTGCATCTAATGACTTTTGTCAGCTAAAACTCATAGGCACTTTCCCCTGCATGATAGGATCAATGAACCACAAGGATTTCCCAAGAAACATCCTCAGGTAGCATGTAAGGCCATACTTTTCTTTCAGCTGCAATAGCACTTCCAAACTAGGAAGTGGTAAATACATCACCATGTAACAAACTTAAAAATATAAGCATGCACCTGAAAAAATTGAAATAGTCCTCCTTAGACTGGTATGCTGCACTGTGTCTGGTCTTCATTGATATTCCAGTCTATGATCTAGGGGAATGAGGTAGGGACCAGGTTTTCAAATATTTGTACTGCACCTAGGAGAATGATGTTTCACTCTGTAATTGAGGTCTCTGGGAATTACTGCAAGATTAGTACTAAATAACAATAGCTTATACTGCTGGTGTGCTGAGATCACACAGCCTGTCAATGCTGACTAGTGTTGCCTCATTCTTTCCTTGTACTCTCCTATGTCTGTCTACCTGTCTATCCATCTGTTATATCTTGTCTTATACTTAAATTGTAAGCTCTTTGGGGCAAGACCATCTTTTTGGTCTGTGTTTGTAGAGTCCTAGTCCAACAGTGTCCTGCACCATGACTAGAGCTCCTGGGTGCTATGGTAATACAAATAATACATGTTTTCTGTATTTATAGAAATAAATCCAGATCGACTTCAGAACTGGATGATTACCCCAGAAGTCAAAATGGTGAGCACTTTAATTTCTATTAGTTCTTTTTAAATTGATTATTAACCGCATGAAAACGTGAATACAATCAAAGGGTAGTTACAGCAACTAGATATTTGAAGGTCAAAAATAATTAAGTTTTTGATTGCCACTCATAATTCAAGTATACAACATACTATATCAGATTTTCAGTAGTGTGGAGAATTAACCACTGAAATAGATTATCTAAGGGATGTGGTAAATTATTCAAAAGTCAGTGTGTTTAAATTCAGAATGGATGCTTTTCTAAAATAGACTTTAGTTCAAATTTATTTTAAAGTGGTATGGATTACAGTCATATTATAATCATCTATATAATGCATTAATACTTTTAAACAGTTATGTTTAAGGCTGTATTTTAATGCATTTTCTGTGGTAGATTGAATATAGAAACAATGGGGCTAATGTGGATAATGTACGATATGCTAGTGCGTTTGCATTGGGAATAACAAAACTCAATGCTACAAACACTGGGGCAATATTTTTAACACAATTGTTTTGCAACATTCTCTCTCTCTCTCTTCAGAGAGAGAGAGGGAGGAAGAAAACAGCTGGAGATTTCATGGTGGTATAACAATGGCTTCAGTTTTCTTAAGGAGTTGCTAAAATATAAGATTACATAGCATTCTCTTTAGAAATTATATTCTAGATATTATAATCTGCTTTGAGTATAGCATGTAAGGGAATGTGGGTGACTTACTAAAGACAGTATGATGGAAGATAGAACAAGCTATTTAAAAAAAATATTTTGTACAAGTGATAAATGGGTTTGTCTATGCAAATGTGACTGTAGGTGAACATAGAAAACCATTAGGTGGTATTGCCCAATGGCTGTTGCAAGATGAGTTAAACCGAAAGCAAAGTACAAAGACTCTGCAAAAGGCAAAAGAACCAGAGCTGGAGGCTACAAGAAAACAAATGGTTTATCAGATGGAATATGCTAACCCAGACCAAGGTGGGAATGTAGCTTAAATTGGCAAGAAGATCACTTTCTCAAATCACATCTCAATCACCAAAACAAATGAGATGACTAGACTGCCAGAAATATCTGACAAATTAATCTATACCAATAAATCCAATAGTAAATCTGTAGTGATTTACTGTTTTGTTCACTTAAGTAGGCCTAGCACAACGAATAGCTGAATAAAACCAGATTGCCTTTTTTTTTTTTAAACACTAGTAATTCTTTCGTTTGAGGAGAATGGCATTGTTTTTTCTACCCTTTTAAGATGTCAAGTAAGGACCAAAGGATGCCTTACACCAAAAGTTTGACCTTTCCTTCAATGTCCTAGATATCCCAGTAACAAGGTAGTAGATAAAATGCTACCAGCAAGGGGCATTTTTTGAAGCAGATACATTTATAAAGCAAGACTGTCTCCTCTAAAACACAATAAATTTGACATTTTGAACAGGGAATCATTCCTATAATTAGAGGGGGTGTGGATTATAAATTCTGAAAGGGGAGAAGGAACTTGTGATGGCAGGCTTCCATCTCATTATTGGAGAAAAGCCTCTTTCAAAGAGGGAGGGGAGTTCAGGCTTTTAGAGCAAAGGCTCTTTTTGGCTTTCATCTGATCTTAAAAGTTCAGGGAATACCCATTTGTTTAAAAGTAGTGTGGTGTTGTACCATGGTTGATAAGCATTTTTTTTTTTAATTGTAAATTGCCACATTGTAAATTATGATTTATTGCTTGATTTGACACTAGTCGCATGTAAAGCCTACATCTGTAAGAAGCAGCCTAGGGATATTTATGTTGTAAGGGCAGGGAGGAAGGGCAAAATAACTCATACCCTATTCTGGCACTATATCCTAGAAGTGCAGAATACCTGATGCTTGCTTCTGTGCTTTAACTTAGATATCTGATAGTTCACTGCTGGCTTGACACTGGATAGCTCCTTTTTTGTCTGGTGGTATCTTTAATGCTTCTAATGTGCATGTTGTCTGGTAATATTTGCTTTTGTAACGACAGTCAATACTAAAATGGTGAAATTATACTTCATCAAATATTAATAACACACAGGTTCATACGTTGCTTCAGATATGGCAACACTAGTTTTACAATTTGCTTTTCAATTTTAGTTTGTGTGTTTTTTCTCCCTCAAACTTGACAGATGTATGTATTTTTCAAATTAGGTACAAACAACAAATATTTGGAAAGGTCTTGGAACATCAGTGATTCACAGAAGGGGACTCAGAAAGAGCGTGCCCCGTCTTCAGCAGAAATAGAGAGACAACATATCCTTCAGGAAATGAGAAAGAAAACATCACTACATACAGACAACAGCTGGATTAGGCAGCGTAGTTGCAGTGTGCATAAGGACCCTGCTAATCTACACAAGAATACAATGAAGAGGTAGGACTCTCTTTGAAAATTGTAAACTGAACTTTGCCTCTAGATAAATATTTAGTTTTGGGGCACTTTAACGTTGCTTTGCAGCACAGATTGTAAAGCCAGTAAAGATTTTGAGCTAATTTGAGTCACAACATACTGGGTAAAATTTGCTTGTGTTATAGCTGAGATCAAATATTTGCAAGTACGGAGTATAAAGATGTTGTGTGGACAGTAAATACTTCCTCAATTGCTTATTTCTCCTTTGATGTACCAGTAATGTGAATTAATGATTAATGTGCCTTGTCATTTGCACATGTATTTGAGAACCTCAGTAATTTAATTTGTTTGTGAAATAAAGCTTAAATATAGGTTCTGAAGAATAATTTTCAGTGATTTCTAACATGCAAATATCTTGTAGGAAACTTTAGAATTTCTGTGTTTGTTGCTTGAGTAGGGTCTAAACGTTGGGTTTGTCACTTAAGAAGCAGTAAGATTTCAGTCATGAGATCATAACTGTGCCAACAGCTGGTTTCTGAACAATGTGACTATCTCATGGGGGGGAGGGATTGATCTATTTTAGAACTGGTATCCCTTAGAGAAAAATACAAACACCACCACTATCTGGTGTCATTACTAAATACAAACTATTTGATTTGGGTCACTCTGATAAAGCTGTCCTGAAGTGTATTCTGTTGTTATCTTTAGTGCTTTAGCCTCACCTTCTTTGGTCATTTTCCCCCCTAAGGCTAGAGAAGCCCAGTTATGATAAACAGTTTGCAGCTTCAAATATTTTTAATAATCTGAAGAATATTTTATTATATTCCTTTATTAAAAATAATTATGCTTAGAAAATAACCTTTAAAATAGATACTGTGAAAATTTTGATTCCCCATGTAAAGTGAAAATTTAAATATTTCCTTTTTGTAAAATCAAAACATGATAAAGGGTTAGTTTATAAGAAGAAATGTTTCTGGGCAGTAATATTCTGCACATAACAATTATACATTTCAGAGGTGAATCTTTAGATAATCTTGATTCCGCAAGAACAAGTTCATGGAGACATCCACCTTGGACAAATCAATCTTCCTCTTCCGCATCCTTGTCGTCTAGTCAAGAGTTTAGTCGCTCTGCTGCTCCACTAGTGTCTACTTCGAACCGAGCTTACATGCGTACCCCCTCCTCCAGTGTAGCACCTCCTTCAGCCAGCTCTGGAAGATCAGCGACTTCGTCCCATGCTTTCCCCTCAGCACTTTCTTCTGTACCTCGTGCTCAGTCTCCTACCTCTGCTTCCCAATCCGGAGCTCAGCAGCGGAACAGGTAAGTAGTTGCCCATCTGTTGAAAATTTATAAATAGCTGGCTGGACTGTGGACACTCTCATATAGTAGTTACAGCAGGGGAGTTGGAACTAATGAGTCTTGTACAAGCTTTGCCACTGGCTTGCTTTGATCTTAAACAAGCTAATTAATCTCTTAGTATTGGAGTCTGATTGTGTGTGGAACAGGTATAATTATATTGTACTTGCCTTCCACATTGGAGTGTCGTAAAACTTAACTCAAGGCACTTTTCAAATATTATCTAGCTGAAAGGCACCATAGAACAGGGTGATCACTTCTAACTTTCTCATAGCTGTTCAGAAAGTTTCCCAGGGTTTTGTTGCTACTGCCTTACACTGGTAAAGAGAAGGTGAAGCAATAAATCTTTAGTCACTCAACTCAAAATTATTCGTGGGTTACAAAAATGATGATAAAAGTCTCCTTGTACTTTCCAGACATCACTTCTGACATTTATTGGTTTTGTAAGAGTCTTTTGTTTAAAAAATAAAGACATAAAATTTTAAGACGCACATTTTATTGACCACATCTCTTTTGCTGACATGTGGTCAACATCTTTTCAGGGAACTTGCAGGAATGTTCATGGCTACTGATCTTGGGTAATTGTAGGGTAGATCATTATTTTAATCCAGAAAAGGAAGTAGTAATTAGTTTATTTTGGACTGAAGATAACCATGCTCTTTCATGTATTTAAAACTTTTAAAAATAAATGTATATAAGACTGTGGAAACACATGCACACACAGTTACATGCAATAGGTGTAATGAGACTATTGCAAAAGCATTTCTTCACCCTTCCTAGCTCTAGCATTTATGAACATTTTGATAAATTGATGAATTTTTTAAAAGCTAGACTACTTAATTTTTTTTAATAGTGTAAGAAAATGACCCTTTTAAAAATGGCTGCTTCTCTTGTTCTCTCTTCCATTTTTGGATTTCAAATAATCTGGTTGGCCCATGGAAATTGACCTCTATAAGACACATGTTCAAAGGAGTTAATGTAATGTATGTCGAAAACCAGACTTCAGTTATCTAACAAGCTACAGAGGGTGGTACTTGGCAAAGGTTTTAGTAAAGTGTAGCCCTAATAATAGTTTCTTTCAGATAAGAAATGAGGCAGGAGCACAAAAACTATGTATTACTAGTTTCCAAGCTTAGCAATATCTGTTTTAGATTCCTCTTCAACCAGCATTTAACATGATAAAATAGTGCACAAGAATGCTACATAAAATCTTATGTTCACTTCTGTTTTGTCTGTGCTTCTATGTATTTTTTCTCTCATTTAAATTTTAGATTTTTATACCTTGCAGATTTAATTACAGAATATTAATTTTAATGTTTTTTCCTGATAACCTAATTGTGTGCTGCAGTAATGAGCAGAAAGTCCTCTGTTTCAATGCTTTCTCTCATGACATGCTCTTGATCACTTTTGTCTATATTTTAAACCTTTTCAAGTGGTTTTGAGGACCTGAGCCACATTCTTGTTCTGTATCTAGGTCAGTCAGTGGGAAGAAAATATGTTCATACTGTAATAACGTTCTGGGCAAAGGAGCAGCCATGATCATCGAATCTCTTGGTCTTTGTTATCATTTACATTGTTTTAAGGTGAGAGCTGGAGAAACACCGTGAAGAAACGGGAACTAACTTGGAGCACGCATGGCTACTTGGAGTTCTGGTTGCAAAGGCTCTACTAATCACATGCTACATGCTTCACTCATATTGTGTGCTACATGCATATATCCATGCAAGAGTCCTATCCACAGGCATTAAGCATTCACTTTAATACTACTCCTCTGATCGTTATTAAAATTTTAACATCTACGCTCCAATTTTTACTTTTTTTTAAAAAAAAGGCATTTTCAGAACATGCTGAGCCACCTGCCCTCTGAAAATCAGGCCACTTTATGGTGTGTCAAGTTGGGCACCCAAAAATTGAGTCAGATAAAATCATTGGTCATTTCTGAAAATCTTGCCACTTTGCCATAAACCCCTTAGTGGGGGACAACACATAGCTGCACTGCTCCAGGAATAGATGAGAAACTAGATTAAGATTTAAGTGTCTCTGGTCATTGGTTCCCCCCAGGTTGAAGAGAAGAAGTAATCTGTGCCAGCTGTTGGGTGGCATGTTGTAGGGGAAGGAGCCAAGGCTCCACCTGCTTCTGTACGCCTGCATAGAAGAAAGAATAGTAATCCACACAAGCTGCTCTCCACTGCCTTTCCTCCATGTTATTTCCTGCTACATGGGTAGTCAGCACAGAGGAATTGCCTCTTTGCGCTCACCTGCGCCGGCACATAGGAGGAGTTATGACCTCTACCAAAGTAAATTGCTTTAGGATTAGTGCACCATTGAACAAAGTACTGCAGAGTTGAATTTATTATTTTAGATGTTATATATCGGCTTTTATGAATGTGTGTAAGGCCATGTGGAACAGCTGAATGAATACATCTTAATTCTAGACTTTTTTTTCTCCTGATACCCTTGCTAGATGCCATCATACTGTAGCATTTTTCACATAGGCTACAAAAACTAAGACCACAGACCATTTTATTTTCTAAATCCAGCATGCACATATTATGAACAGCAATACAGAGACAGTCCATCCAGACACCATGCGGTTTATATGGGCATGTGCGTCCTCTGCCTGCTTGGAGAGTCGAGAGCTATCGCTTAGTTCCCGCTGTAGTAATGCATTGTTCACCCACTACGCTTAAACATTTTAATATTAGCATAAGAAAGGCTGGCAAGAATTCTGTTTTGGCAAAATGAAGCAATCTGAAGCTCCCGAGAATTCTTTTAAATTATGCATACACACTTAGAATAATTGGGCATAAATGCTTCCTGTCTTGAAAAGCAAGCTAACAGAATGAAAAGCAGATAGTGTTGCATGGAGTCTGCAAGTGGCACACACAAATGTTCTGTGCCAAAATTGCTGTCACCATTTCAAGAATAAGTTCTTTCATGTTGTGCCATTTTAAAAATTTTGTTTCAGAGAAATTGAAGCTTAAACAAGATTTCATGAGATAATCTCTGAATCATTTCTGTTTTATATGTTTAGAATGTGCATCTCTTAGTTTTCTAGTCATCACCTTTAAATGATGTCTCATCTGCTTGGCTGCATTTTAATCTGCAAATCGTATATTTGCTTTTGCTAATTTGGGTTTATGGTTCAGGCTTTGCTGGTTTTTACTATAAGCTGCTTCTGAACATGTTGTCTCACGGTGTTTGTAACAAGTTGCTAATTATTGGTGTTTAATACAGTGCGCGGCTTGTGCATGTGACCTTGGAGGCTCACACTCAGGAGCTGAAGTCAGGATCCGAAACAATGAACTCTTCTGCAACGACTGCTATGTCAAATTTAAAAGTAAGGAGACCAGACTATAATAAGTGTGTGAACTTTATTTTCTAGTTTTGCTCTGGGGTCCCCAGAGTCTGCCTACTGCTGTACTTATCAAAGACTCTTATGTTTAGCGCTAACTTGGTATATTAGTGAACTGATTCATAAAGGTTTCATTTCAATTTCTCTATGTGGGCTGTACTCTCCACTCCCTTAACATACTGTGCAATGGTTTACCACCCCATTATTATGAATATGCGTCATTCTTTACAAATCTGGGAAAGTGGCATTTTAGGGTATGGCTACCCTGCAATCAGAGGTGTGACTGCCGCATGTGTAGACATATCTGAACTAGCTTTGATCTAGCTAGCTTGACTAACAGTAGCAGTGAAATCACAGACTAGCCACTTGGGTGGTTCTGACTGGGGTGTACAGCCCATACTGCAGCCCTTGCTTCTGTGGCTTCACTGCTATTGTGACTGTAGTATGCTCGAATAAAACCTTTGGTTGTAGTGTAGGCATACCCTTAAAGTCGTTGCTGTTCACTACATAACAAATCAGTCACATTGCAAAATCGCATCTACTTATAAAACTGATCTATGCACATACTAGAAAAATGATTAGTTTATCCTAATTATAGGATGTTGGTTACTATTTCCAAAGCTACTCTTTTTTTTAATTATAGCCTCATGATTGGTTATTCATTTGGGAGTATTAGATCAGCAGTGGATTGATTTACTTGCAGGTTTTAATTAAAGGATGCTGTATAGAATTTTTTTCTTTATTACCATTTACAAAAATTCTAACTTAGTGAGCTTGGTACTGGTGCTTTGAATAAAAAGCATTTTTCTCTTTGCAGCTGCAGAAAGTGCTAGACAACTTCTTAATTCTGAGGAGAGTTCTCTACCCAGAGTTTCCTATATTGTTACTTTTATGTGGCAAGCCCAAACTTCTTTAAATTAATAATTTTGAGAGGGGTGTCAGAGTTTCTAAGAATGAATGCCAGAGAAACACACACTCCAGCTTTTCCATTTAAATTTTGGTCTGTATGGCTCACTGAGGTTTGTAAGGGAATTGGGGATATCCTGGCTACAAGCTATGAGCTGAACCTCCAGGTCTTTTTCAGATGGGGGAGGTCCGTCAGGAGGAAGGGAAAAAATACTGGTTCCCTTGTTAGCCACCCTTTCCAGATTGGGTTTTTTGTATGTGTTTGGAGAAGGTAAAGGGATGCCACTTGTTTTTGAAAAACAATTGTGGTTTCTCTGCTAAAGAAACCATTTCTTGTCACGTATGCTCTTGCTGACTTACTTTTGATCACTTGCCCTTTTTTGGGAAAATTACTGTGTAACTGATATTACACTGGCCTTTGGAATCCACAGATTTTCTTGACACTAGCTAGCCAGTATTTGAGTGGTGGTGGAGGTTGAAAATTTGCTGCTGTGGATGAGGATGAACTGCCTCTGCTAATTTTTAAATCTCAGAGCTGCCTGTAATAATCTGGTCCACAAAGCTGTTGTGACATGTAGCCATTCCTGGACAGAATTACTCTGGAGTGGCTCTCCTCTTCACCCTTCTTAAAGGCCTAGAAGGTAGTTTGGGGCAAGGGAGCTCTCATGTAGGTTTACTGTAGGATTCTAACTTGTTACCTAGTTCAGTGTGTACGTTAAGCCATTGAGAGGGTAAGTTACAGGAGAGGGCTTATATCTTCACCACTTTTCACCCCATCAGTGGAATGAAATGAATAACACATAATGTGGCTGTATGATCACTTAAGAGAAATACTGTGCACAGAGCACCAGTGCCCCTGGATCTGCAATGGAGACCAATTTGCTTCCACGTGGAATCTTGAAATAAGTCCAGTTCGCTGGACCTGGATAGCTGAGAAGCTGTCTTTCCCACAATATGTTACAGCAGTTGTAATCAGTGGAGGCACTTGAGCTAGTCCCCATCCCATTGTAGACATGAGTGCTGTTTATAGTGCATTCTCTATAAAAGGGCCTTGACTCTGGAATTGATTAGTCTCTTCCGTCCCTTTTGGTCTGTCACAACCTATAATTTGTGAAACTTCCAGACATGCTGTACTGTGGCCCATTTTCTTCCTCATATATTTCATAGAATCATAGAATATTAGGGTTGGAAGAGACCTCAGGAGGTCATCTAGTCCAATCCCCTGCTCAAAGCAGAACCAACACCAACTAAATCATCCCAGCCAAGGCTTTGTCAAGCCAGGCCTTAAAAACCTCTAAGGATGGATTTGGGTAGAAGGTTTGTTAAGAACCTTGGGATGGTAAATGATAGGATTATTATGATAGTAACATGTAAATATATTGTACAAAGTTGTTTATTTTAATGGTAACATTTTTTAATATTGCAAAAGCAGCAGAGTATTGGATGGATAATTTAAACGTTAATTGAAAAGATTTGTAATTGTTAAGGGCTTAGCTATCTAGCAAACATTTATTTGACAAAAAAATAAAAACCGGCCCTACTCCCACACCTAAACCCCCCCAATATTTTTGACTGAGAACAAGTTTTAAAGTGATATTTTTGAGTGGATTGTATACACCATTGAAAATCCTTTTGTTTTAAATGGCAATTTAGACTTACTCTCACAGTATAACCAGCGTTACTATTGTTCATTATAGTTTGCATGTTGATTCTAACTTGTATTTCGATGCTGTGTTAATTACGTTTTCCAAATGGGAACTGCAAACAGATATTGATTAATGATATTATTTTGACAGGCATTTTTTAACTCAATATCTTACGTTTACTAAAACGCTCCAATAAACCCTTCCTTAATTAAAACCTTTTTTCTATTTCTCTCCGACCCCAACAGCTGGACAGCCAACCTCCATGTGAAGCAACCATAAATATGAAACCATTGTTGCAGATAGAAGAAGAGGTGGTTGCTGGTGATGTAGATCTATAAATATGTATTTTGTTTGTGTTTTTTAAGGGTAACTTTTTTTCCCTGTCTAGATTATGTAGAAGATGCATTGTATCTTTCATTAAACTTTACTTATTTATGAGAATGTAATCACAAGAAGGAAATCTCTGGGGGGGGAAACACATTCACTTTTTGAGTTCAATGTACTTAAAAGCACAAGGGAGAACAAACATTTATCAGTAATAACTTCAAAACATTTTTGAGGCTGATAATCAACTAGCAGAGTTTCCAATGGTATATGAAGAGGGTATTTTGTTTTTTATGCTCTTAAATGAGCAGTGTTGAAATAGTTAATATAAATATGTATTTGTCATTGCTGTCTTTATTTTTGACATATGCTACGAAGTGAATTCTCTAGAATAATATGAAGCTGCATTAAAATGTACACCAAAATGTTTGCTTTCTGTATTCTGGTTTCTAAAACTGTTTACTATTTGCTTTTTGAAAGTAAAATACAAAGTATAGTCTGTTTGCTCAGTGATGATGGCGTAATGTTCTGCATAAGAACAATGGAACCTGTTTGGAGGAAAGGGGTCTCTTTTTTCTCTTTGTTATTGAAAAATATAACTATCTCTTTCCCCTCAAACAAGTTAATCTGGAAAGTGGAGACTTTTTTGTTGAATTCCAGTATATTTGTAAATAAATATTCTGATGCTAAATTTATTAGGTATTTCCTTCTCTTTCCTGCCTTTCAAGATATCCAGGGCCATGAATTGTGCATAGAGTGAATTTGCTGAACAATAAATATGATTATCTGAATTTGCTTTAGTAAAACATTTCTTGTTTAATATTTACAATACCGCCATGCATACACAGGGACACTAATGGCTCACTTCTTGCTATATGCTGTTTCACTCACTTCAGATTTAAATGTAGTAGGGGGGTTTTTCCCTGTCAAGCTCCATTTGTTTTTTCTTTTCAAAACTTAGTACAAGTGACCTGACTGAATGTCTGTGTTGCATAACATGTGCTAGTTAATTAAGGATAGTTGGAAGCTTTGCTGAGGTCACCAGGCTGTTTAATGAAGTGCAGAAAGTATCTCTGAATTGCTGCTGCTGTGTTAGAGAACTCTGGTGGAATGTGTATTATGCAATCGTGGACAGTGGTTCTCAACATTTTTTTTTTTTATCAATGACCCTGAAATGGTAGAAAAATAATCTTGTGACCAATCATGCTGCACAGTCCTTGGCAGGTGCAAAGATATGTAGGATTTGGCTCACAAGACATTTTTTGACCATTTGATGGGTTGCATCAAAAAAAGCGTGAGGGGAGGGAGGCACAGACTCAAGTCTTGTGCAGTACCACATCAACGGGCAACAAATCTCATGTCAAAGCCCCCCAAAAGTTTGTTCATCTGACTGGCCTCTGAACCTTAGATAAGCCAAGGAGAGGGTGAGGGTGGTATAGAGAAAGAGGCCACAGTTGCAGCAGTAGAAGGAAGCAGGGGAGGGATCCTTTCATAAAGATGATGTAACCTTTTATACTAAATTTTCTGCCTCGGCATGTTTTCTTAAACTGAGCCTGGGAAACAGATTGGCACAAATTGAGGCAGTAATTTTCCTCCATTTTATCAAGTGCTATTTATCTTTCTTCACCAACATTCTAGCTTCACTGATCTTTTCCCTCAACTTCTGTTTGGTTCTTGACCCAAATAATTGCCTGCAAATCTTACTATGTATTGTTTTTAAATAAAAGGTTTCCTTTAGAAATACCTGATCACACTGAAGTTGGTAAATTGCCTGTTCTGCTGTCCTTGTGGACCTATTGACTTTGACTTCACACATTTAATATACAATGTAAGTGCCTTCAAGGAAAGAGGGATGACACAGTTAATGCATGCTAAAGCTCTTTATTGTACTGACCTGTAAATGTGGGTCTCAGTGCAATAAGAAGTAATTTGTCATACTGTAGATGAGCAACAAGAACTCCAGAAGAAAGCAGTTAAAATTCATGCACTGTGTGGCCACCTCTGTTCTCCATACTAGACACATCTGAAATTCAGGCAACTGAATTTATCATCTCTTACTTTCTTTTATAGTATGGCATTTCAGATTTTGCAAAATTACATTTTAACCGTTGCTAAAAACTTCTACCTCTGTGAATGGGTTGAGGAGCCATCTCTACAACTAAATGTTCTTTTCTAGGAAAGAAAGTGGAAGCTAATGCCTCCAGCCAAAACTTGGATTATCTACATGCATTTCTTACTTGAGGTCTCTCTAAATTTGACAAGAAACAGTTACTCTAACTAACCAAGTGAGACTGAGGGAGGAGGTATGATTGTTCTCTATAAATATACCGGAGGGATAAATACCAGGGAGGAAGAGGAGTTATTTAAGTAAGTGCCAATATTGACACAAGAACAAATGGATATAAACTGACCATCAACAAGTTTAGGCTTGAAATTAGATGATTTTTAACCATCAGAAGAGTGAAGTTCTGGAACAGCCTTCCAAGAGGAGCAGTGAGGGCAAAAATGCTATCTGGCTTCAATACTGAGCTTGATAAGTTTATGGAGGAGATGGTATGATGAGACTGCCCACAATGGCACATAGCCAATCTGCGACTGCTAGTAGCAAATATCCCTGATGGCTGGTGATGGGACACTGGATGGGGAGGACTCTGAGTTACTACAGAGAATTCTTTCCCAGATGTCTGGCTGATGGGTCTTGCCAAAATGCTCACTGTACAACTGATCGCCATATTTGGGGTCAGGAAGGAATTTTTCTGTCAGATTGGCAGAGACCCTGGGTCTTTTTTGCCTACCTCTGCAGCATGGGGCATGGGTCTCTTGAAGGCTTAAACTGAAGTAAATAGTGGATTCTCTGTAACTTGAAGTCTTTAAACCATGATTTGAGGACTTCAGGAACTCAGCCAGAGGTTAGGGGTCTATTACTGAAGTTGGTGGGTGATGAGCAAAAGGTCAGACTAGATCATGATGGTCCCTTCTGACCTTAAAGTCTGAGTCTATGAACTAATGGAAAAAGTCTTTGCATAAATTAGATGATAGAACCGTCAAATTTTACTGAACAGCATCACATATAAAAATCTTTAGTCATTTGCATTTTTCCAACTCTACTTGAGGGGAAAGTGACCAGAAAGGACCAGGTTAACCACTAGGCACAATAGGCTGTGTTTAGGGCATTGATTGTAATTCTACCCCTAGCATCTTGGCCTGAACAGGCTGTCATAGGGCCATTCTAGCCAGCCTCAAAGTTTGATATCTGTTCTAGATGCTGCTGCTGGATGGCTCTCTTCATACTGTGTTGGGTGCATGAGCAGAAATCCTCTGCACTGCACACAGCTCACCAAGGAGCTTCAGATTCCACGCCATCTGTTGGACGATTTCCATTCAATATCATATTGCCTGTATATAAATCCATGTATGCCCATATCTTGAATACCGCGTGCAGATGTGGTTGCCCCATCTCAAAAAAGAGTATTGGCATTGAAAAAAGTTCAGAAAAGGGTAGCAAAAATTACTAGAGGTATGGAATAGCTTCCATATGAGGAGAGATTAATAAGACTGGGATTTTTCAGTTTGGAAAAGAGACAACTAAGGGGAAGATATGATAGAGGTCTATAAAATCATGACTGGTGAGGAGAAAGTAAATAAAGAAGTGTTATTTACTCCTTATAACACAAGAACTGGGGGTCACCAAATGAAATTAATAGGCAGCTGGTTTAAAACCAACACAGGGAAGTATTTCTTCGCACAATGCATGGTCAACCTGTGAAACTCTTTGCCAGATGATGTTGTGAAGGCCAAGACTATAACAGGGTTCAAAAAAGAACTAGATAAATTCATGGAGGATAGGTGCATCAATGACTATTAGCCAGGATGGGCAGGGATGGTGTCCCTAGCCTCTGTTTGCCAGAAGCTGGGAATGGGTGACTGGATGGATCACTCAATTACCTGTTCTGTTCATTCCCTCTAAAGCACCTGGCATTGGCCTCTATCTGAAGACAGGATACTGAGCTAGATGGACCTTTGGTCTGACTCAGTATGGCTGTTCTTATGTTATGTTGTTCTCCCCTCCCCCCATATCGTTATTTTATGAAGAAAAAAGGAGGAGTTGGAGTCTTGAGGAGAAAAAAGAGGGCAGCACAAGAGATTAGGAGAGCTAAAAGGAAGGGATGAAAAAAATTGGGTGGGAGGAAGGGAATCTGAGCAGGCACAAGATTTGAGAAAGGAGAGATCATGAGGGCTGGGCAAAAAAGATCACTAAGGCCCATTGAGATGGAAAGAAGATGGGGGCAGTTTCAGAGGGTCAGGATGTTGATTGGAGTATGGTGTAGGAGCGGGAAGGATCTGGATCAGAAGGACCCTCTCAAGGAGCATCACAGAGATCCACTAAAAAAAGGAATTGGAGTGATAAGGCAATTGGGTGGAGATTGGGGGAAATCTGGGTAAGAAATGGGGGCGGCCTCTCTCCCAACCTACTCTTGCTTATGTGGAGCTGCTGTCCTCACCTGGTGCAGTAGACTTTGTAGGACTGCTGCTGCCCTATCAGTGTTCTGTGGGAATGTTGCTGACCCCATCTCCAAGAGCAGTGGACTGTTTAGGGCTTCTCTACACACCCTTCCTGGTATAGTGGACTGTTCAGGGCTACTGGTGCTTTTTCCCTCCCTTCCCCTTATGTGGTGGACTCTGCTGGGCTGTTGCTGATCCACCCTTACCCATGGCTTGCAAGGCTGATATTCCATCCTGCTCCTCCAAGCAGCAGGCATAGGTTTCGCCACAAAGGTACAGGGCTGTTGGGATTCAGTGCAGGAGTTGAAGGCAAATTTTGAAGTTTAACAAAATGGATATACTCTAAAGCACAAGATGGCAGTGTTTAAATGCGACTGACATGAAAGAAAAATGCCTGTTTTTAATCTGCCGAAGAATCCTAAAATCATCTTTTGAAATTAAAACTGATGTTACTTCCCTGTTAATATTCTACACAGGAACCAATGCTTGGTCGCACTATAGATCAGCAAAAAGAAGAATAGTAAATTCAAGTGATCACAGCCTGGAGAAGAGCAAATTGAAACTGTTGCTGTTTTGCAGTACAGTCGAATGTCATCTTCCGATGACTAAGTTAGTATCTGGCTTTTTGTCTGGGGAATGGAACTGTGCACACATCTCAGTATAAAAGAATTGCAAGTAGCGATTATAAGTGGTGAATAAAAATTGGTTTTACATAGCAGCTTTCATAGTCGGTATCTCAATGTGCTTAAGCAATCAGTTATACTCCCAGTACAGTGAGTATGTATAGGTAAACAGAGCAGCAATCTCTCACGCAGTCTTGAGTCTTACCACTTGTTGGTATTGTGGAGGTGGGATGTTAAGATCAAAGGATGATGGTCGTATCCAGGTTAACTGCCAATTAGATATTTAACTTCTACCTGGATAACCACCAAAAAAGACTCCCTAGGAGGATAAAGGCGGTTTAATATTCTTCTCCCCCTTCCCACCCACTCTTTTAAATCTCCCCTCTATTCCCCGGTAATGGCCGCTGTCCTCAGCTTCCCTGCAGGACTGAGTCTTCTGAAGCAGTTCAGGTTCATCAGGACATAACTCTGAAGTGATAAACTATAGGAAGTTTGCTGGTCGACACAGTTTGCTGTGGGGAGCTGAGCAGACAACACAGAATCGTAGAAATGTAGAACTGGAAGGGAGCTCGATAAGCCATCCTGCACTGAGGCAGGATTAAGCATTATCGAGACCTTCCCTGACAGATGTTTATCTAACCTGTTCATAAAAACCTGCAGTGATGGAGATTCCACTACCTCGGTAAGTTATTTGTTCCAGTGCTTAACTACCCTGACAGGAATTTTTTTCTAATGTCTATCCTAAGTCTCCCTTTCTGCAATTTAAGCTCATTACTTCTTGTCTTGTCCTCAGTGATTAAGGAGAACAATTTTATTACCCTACTCTTTATAACAATTTTTAAAATACTTGATGACTGGTATCATGTCCCCCCTCAATCTTCTTTCCTCCAGACTAAACAAACCCATTTTTTTTCAATCTTTTCCCCTAGGCCATGTTTTCTAAACCTATAATCATTTTGGGAGAAAGTCCAGGGGAAAGCAGCAATTTGTCCACATCGTTCCCAAAGTGTGGTGCCCAGAACTGGACACACAAGTCCAGCTGAGGCCTCATTAGTGCTCAGTAGAGTGGAAGAATTACTTCTCCTGTCTTGCTTACAACACTCCTGCTAATGCATCCCAGAATGATGTTTGCTTTTTTTTGCAATAGTATTACATTGTTGACTATTATTTAGTTTGATATCCTCTATAATCCCCACATCCCTTTCTGCAGAACTCCTTCCTAGACAGTCATTTCCCATTTTGTATTTGTGCAATTGATTATTCCATCCTTAGTACTTTGCTTTTGTACTTGTCTAATTTGGTCCTATTTATTTCAGATCATTTCTCCAGTTTGTCAAGATCATTTTGAATTCTAATCCTGTCCACTAAAGCGTGTGCAACCCCTCTGACCTTGGTATCATCAGCAAACTTTGTAAGTGTACTCTCTATGCCATCAGCATCAGCTCCTTCTTGTATCCACCCTTCTGCTAATGTTAGAGGGAAAGAGGTTGGACAATTGTTTGTTTTGAAATAAACTGGTATATTTTGGGACAAAGATGTAACAGTATGTCAAAAAAAATAATCTTCCATCGCAATGGTTGGAAACAAAGGTGAGGGCGGGGGAATTATGGACGGCTTTGATAGCTGGTATCTTGGATACCCAATAGGATCTAAATTTATATATATATCTTTTTACTGGGTTTAAAAGCATTTAGCACATTACCCAGGAAACAGAGGGGAGAATGTTTTGACACTACATAAAGGAGAATAAACCAGAGACTGACCCAATCATAAATTGGTGGATTATATCACCAGACTCCCAGAGAGATACTAAACCATGGAGTGAAGCTGTTAAAATAGACAAAGAATTTAAATCTTACTTGGCCAATACATTGCAACTAATGGTGTGTCTATATGGTGAAATTTTACTGACAGAATTTCTTAGTGTTTGTGCATGACACCAAGTAACCTGGCCTCACTGCTGGTTTTGTCCAACATTGCCCTTCATGATATCAGGAGACCTGCAGAATTTTTGCTCCTTAAGGTGCATGACATGCCACATCTACCCCAGTGTAAAGAGATATTTAACCCACTATGTCAGCTCAAGGCATCCTGCTTGGATAATTCCCCTAAAGAACCTTCATATCCCTTCCAGGTGGCATATAAAGTGGTGAATGCTTATCTCATGACAGATCCAAAAGTCCAGCCCCCTGGTTTTGACCTTCCAATGCCATCTTTGGGTAAAGCTCAATTGATTGCTTCAGATGTGCTCCTAATGACTATAAATGGAGCCTTTGTGACCCCACCCCTTGCCACTGTGGCCAGTAAAGAGATGTCGGCCACACACTTTCAGGCTCTATTCACTGGCAAGGGCTGTCTGGTTCCCTCATGGACTTGCACATTGCTCTTCCCTCAGCTGTTGAATAGTTAAGTCTCTTACATGAATGCTTGATTTGACTGTCTATGTAGATACAATCACAATAAACACACATACTGGCAGAATTATTCTGGTATAATTATAATGATACAGTTCTGCTGGTAAATTTCCCCATGTAGACAGGTCTTAAGAGGTTGGGCTATGCTCAGCAGTGTTAATCTGCCTCCATCGGATAGGATCAAATTCCATTTTTAATAGTCAGCCTGCTGGGCAAGTTACTGACAAAAGGTTTCCAAAGGGTGGCCTATCATTCCAATGCAGGGCATGGAGTTCTACAACGTTGCTGACGCAACGGCAACGCTGCCTCTTATTCTCACATGAATGTGTATTGTGAAGAGACACTCTACTGGCATTGGCATGTGATGCTCCATCTTAAGCAGCCTCCAGTCAGATCATGAGGGAGTATTGCATAAATAGGACTTGCATTCTACACAGGTCACACCTGACTAGAAATGATGATGGCATTTATATCAATACTCTGTTTTATTGCAAATTATGAATCTGATCCTGCTCCTACTACACTCAATTGGAAAACTCCCACTGACTTCAATGACGGTAGGTTTGTCTCTGACCAGATTACCAATGTGCAGCCTTCAACTGGTCACGGATCTTCATCTTTGGTGGGACTTCAGTGCTTCACTAGCAAGATATGCTGCATAAAAATAAGTGTCTGGGAAGCTAGTCAGAGTAGTTTTACTCAGAATTAACATTAGCATCAAGTATGACAACCCAGTGTGTGGTTCTGTCAGCAGTGACAATACAAACATCTCTCCAATGGATTTTTTTGTCATTAACAAATGAAGTGTGACGAATTGCCCCTATTTCTCCTATTGGAGTAATTCATCATTTTGTGTCTTTGAAAGTAAGAGGAATTCAATCCTCATCTGCAACATGTCATGTTTTCGTTTCTATCTCTGTAGAGCTTTTTTTCCTGCCTTGATGGTGATTGTTGGATCCTTGAGACCTGTAAAAATAACACTGAGCCTTGGCATTTCACTCTTCCTCTGTCAGACGTCCTGGTGGTGCTAAATGAAAATTCTCTGGATCTTTGTGTGTTGCTGAAGAGTCCTGTCATTCTAATAAGCTATGTTAAAACTTGGGGTGTCATTGTCTATAACTTTCTACGTAACACACATGTATCTGCCTTTTTTTCACCCACCCAACCCTATTTAATTTCATTCTCTCCTCCTCATTTCCTGCATATCCCACTTGCAAAATGTGAAGTCCAAAATGTTGTTATAAGTACATACCCAGTATCAAGGAAGTGGGAGTATGACACAGAAATTTGGCCTATGTCCCCATGTACTCCTCCAAAACTGTGTTCCTCTGTAGTTTCTCAGCCTGATTGTCAAGTATCCTGCCTGTCTGGAAACTCTGTGCATATAGTCTTTTTGAGTCTTTCTTAAGCAGATATTCCAAACCATGAGTGATCACATATAGCAACTTGAAATGGGAGAATTACCAATAAGAAACTAATTGAAGTTGCTAAACTCATTGAGCTTGTGAAATCAAAGCATCATTTTCATTTAGAGCTGGAAGGCATTTTAATTCTTCCCCTAGTCTCTCAAGGACATGACCTTTGGAATATCCTAACAAAACTATCCATCTCTATGGATAGAACCAGAACAGCTCCCTGTCCTTCAGGAAGAATATTTAAACCTGGCACTCCTAATTTTCATAGTCTAAATAATACTTTTCTCATAGCTTCAGCTCCACTGTGTGTCTACGTGGGAACAGGGGTTGTTATGATGTTCAGCAAATATATTTATCTTCCAATCATGCTTCATTCTGAGCCAGCGAAACAGACGCATGTATAATACTGTTTTAGTGCACATAGGTTGATTGCCACTCTTTGATTCCCACAAAGTCTGACTCGTGTGGTGTGCAGTGCTAAATAAAAGTAAGTCTGAGAGTCTTTCACCCATCTGTAGCCTCCTATGATGAAGCGGGCACTCTGCAAGAACACTGCTGTTATCTGGCTTAGAAGATGATCTCTGGATCTAATCCACTGGCACCAGATAGTTTTTGCTGAACACCAGTGGCTTGCATGGAATGGGAGCATGTGCAAGTGTTTGCTGAAAGTACAAAAATGTGTTAAGGCTCCAGCACCATGGGTGATTTACTCCATCAGAGAGTAATTATAGTTTGAACTGTGACTCAGTTCTGTGTGGCCTATTTGTAAGGCAGTTAAGTGGTAATTTTGACTAAGTTAAATGCTAAGAGCCGATTTCCAACTGGTAAAAATAAAAAAAATCAGCATGACTCCATTGACTTAAATGAGGCAACACTGATTTACACCAGCTGAGGATCTAGCCATGAATGTAAAAATGTGTGGGTTTAAAAAAAAAAAAAAAAGCAACTACTAGGATCTGTAGTTAACTAAAGCAATTTCCTGTCTCCCTGATTCCTGACGTATAGCTGTGTAGGTATCACCTTCTAGTATTTCTGGAAGTTTGAGAGAGGCACTGGGAAAGTAACAGTGTGTGTAAAAAAAAAAAAAAAAAAAATTCATCTGCTGGAGAAGCTGTTGAGTGCCCACACATTTTGGGGGCTTATCCATCATCTTTGTGGTGCTTATGACATCTCTAGTTTCAAGGATTCTGAGTTTCTGGTAATTTTTTGTGTATCAGGTGACTTGTTTTGAGTGAGCAAAATGAGAGTAAACCAGGAATTTCTATACAAATTAAATTAAGCTGGCAATTTTTCAGCTAATTGTCTCTGTGCAAAGCCATTTGTTCCTGATTAAATACAATTGCTTGGCATAAAATGTCATTGCTGTATTGGGTTCTATTATGATCTAATGAAGCTAGGACAGTCTCTACTGATACCAAGCTTTCACAGGCAGTGGGTTTGTACTTTCCTCATTAGACTGTACTGAAACAAATAAGTCCTTATTCATAGAATCATAGAATCTCAGGGTTGGAAGGGACCTCAGGAGGTCATCTAGTCCAACCCCCTGCTCAAAGCAGGGCCAAACCCAACTAAATCATCCCAGCCAGGGCTTTGTCAAGCCTGACCTTAAAAACCTCTAAGGAAGGAGATTCCACCACCTCCCTAGGCAACCCATTCCAGTGCTTCACCACCCTACTAGTGAAAAAGTTTTTCCTAATATCCAACCTAAACCTCCCCCTCTGCAACTTGAGACCATTACTCCTTGTTCTGTCATCTTCTACCACTGAGAACAGTCTAGATCCATCCTCTTTGGAACCCCCTTTCAGGTAGTTGAAAGCAGCTATCAAATCCCCCCTCATTCTTCTCTTCTGCAGGCTAAACAATCCCAGTTCCCTCAGCCTCTCCTCATAAGTCATGTGCTCCAGCCCCCTAATCATTTTTGTTGCCCTCCGCTGGACTCTTTCCAATTTATCCACATCCTTCTTGTAGTGTGGGGCCCAAAACTGGACACAGTACTCCAAATGAGGCCTCACCAGTGCCAAATAGAGGGGAATAATCACATCCCTCGATCTGCTGGAAATGCCCCTACTTATACAACCCAAAATGCCATTAGCCTTCTTGGCAACAAGGGCACACTGTTGACTCATATTCAGCTTTTCGTCCACCGTAACCCCTAGGTGCTTTTCTGCAGAACTGCTGCCCAGCCATTCGGTCCCTAGTCTGTAGCAGTGCATGGGATTCTTCCGTCCTAAGTGCAGGACTCTGCACTTGTCCTTGTTGAACCTCATCAGATTTCTTTTGGCCCAATCCTCTAATTTGTCTAGGTCCCTCTGTATCCTGTCCCTACCCTCCAGCGTATCAACCACTCCTCCCAGTTTAGTGTCATCTGCAAACTTGCTAAGGGTGCAGTCCACACCATCCTCCAGATCGTTGATGAAGATATTGAACAAAACCGGCCCCAGCACCGACCCTTGGGGCACTCCACTTGATACCAGCTGCCAACTAGACATGGAACCATTGATCACTACCCATTGAGCCTGACCATCTAGCCAGTTTTCTATCCACCTTACCGTCCATTCACCCAGCCCATACTTCTTTAACTTGCTGGCAAGAACACTGTGGGAGACTGTATCAAAAGCTTTGCTAAAGTCAAGAAATAGCACATCCACTGCTTTCCCCTCATCCACAGAGCCGGTTATCTCATCATAGAAGGCAATTAGGTTAGTCAGGCATGACTTGCCCTTGGTGAATCCATGCTGACTGTTCCTGATCACTTTCCTCTCCTTTAAGTGGTTCAGAATTGATTCCTTGAGGACCTGTTCCATGATTTTTCCAGGGACTGAGGTGAGACTGACTGGCCTGTAGTTCCCCAGATCTTCCTTCTTCCCTTTTTTAAAGATGGGCACTACATTAGCTTTTTTCCAGTCATCCGGGACCTCCCCCGATTGCCATGATTTGTCAAAGATAATGGCCAATGGCTCTGCAATCTCATTGGCCAACTCCTTTAGCACCCTCGGATGCAGTGCATCCGGCCCCATGGACTTGTGCTCATCCAGCTTTTCTAAATAGTCCCGAACTACTTCTTCCTCCACAGAGGGCTGGTCACCTCCTCCCCATACCGTGCTGCGGTGTGCAGCTGTCTGGGGGATGACCTTGTCTGTGAAGACAGAGGCAAAAAAAGCATTGAGTACACTAGCTTTCTCCACATCCTCTGTCACTAGGTTCCCTCCCTCCTTCAGCAAGGGGCCCACACTTTCCTTGACTTTCTTCTTGTTGCTAACATACCTGAAGAAACCCTTCTTGTTACTCCTAACATCTCCAGTTAACTGCAACTCCAAGTGTGATTTGGCCTTCCTAATTTCACTCCTGCATGCCTGAGCAATACTTTTATACTCCTCCCTGGTCATTAGTCCTATCTTCCACTTCTTGTAAGCTGCTTTTCTGTGTTTAAGACGAGCAAGGATTTCACTGTTAAGTCAAGCTGGTCGCCTGCCATATTTGCTTTTCTTCCTACACATCGGGATGGTTTGTTCCTGCAACCTCAATAAGGATTCTTTAAAATACAGCCAGCTTTCCTCGACTCCTTTCGACAATTATTACAGAATTGTCATGTATTTTCTAGCTTTCTTAGGTTAGATGATTGCAGTAGGTGTCTGTGATGTACCCCACAGTTGTTTGTAAGCTTCAGTGTTGAACTATACAAGTGTAAAGACAAAAAATGCATTTATTGAATTTTAGATTCAGTTCTGGTATGATATTAACTTTACCATTGCTTGGTCCACGGTTTTCCTTCATGGAGCAAAGTCATTGTGGCACTTGGAAGGTGGCACAGAGGAATAATTTCCAGTAACAATGGAAAGCTTTAGGAGTCACCCCATTTTGCCTGGACTTGGTTTGCTATCAGACTGGTGCAGATTGGAAACTGTGTTTTCTGCCCATATTGAATACAGACTGAACTTATTCTGAATAATATATTTTTCTAAAAAAGAGATGAGAGTCCTTGGATGCTGCAAAGCCAACTTTCCCTTTTACAGACTACAAATGGAATGTGACTGCCTCTGGTCCCGTCTTCAGTGGAGAGCTGGTGGTTCCTCTGGGGCTAGTGTCTACAGGGTAGTGAAAGGAATCCTCTCTTCTCACTTTCTCATTTTCTCCGTTTCTTTTTTTATGTTTCAAAGAGCTGTGTATCACACACCATATTTTCGGGGGCTAAGTACAAATCCTATTCAGCTGAGGCGCTTCTCTCACAGGCGGTATCTGTGTTCTCAAAACACGGAAAGGATGGACAAAGAGAGAAGCAGACTCACACAGAGGGAGATTCTTCTGTCATTCTTTCAGGTGCAGGAGTTGAGTTGGGTGGATCCTATTTTACATTACACTCCAAATGGAAAGGGAGTATTTGTACTTTTGTATAACCTCTACTCATGATTTGTCCTTTCCTGCCTTTAAAAGTAACACATTTTATTTATATACTGAAGCATCTTTCGTCCCAAAGGTCCCCGAAGTATGCTACAAACGGTTCATTTGGGAATTACTTGATCCAAAACTGAAGTGCAGCCTCCTCTACCGTGGAATATGGCAGTTGTTTGACAGTAGAACAGGAAATGAAGAATACTCAGTTGAAGAAATGGAGAATTAAGACTAGAACGATTCAAGCTGCAAACTATCCAGGAAACTGGATCCTCTACTCTCATGAAAAATTGCATGGGAACTTTTAAGTGGAAGTGGGCAGGCCCTTGCTTTTATATTTCCAAAATACAGACTTGTGCTGCAGAATCAGTGCAGAACTGTCTCAGAGGAGTCTCTCTGAATTACCAACATCAGAGCTGGTAAAATAAAAATGATTTTTTTAAAATATTATTTGAAAAATGAAGACTAATTTTTCATGAAAAATATCCCGGTGTTTGACCAGCTCTAACCAGCACCACTTCCTCTGGGACACGCATTTTCCTTGGAGTCTCACCTCCACACTTTCTCTAGGCTTGAACCTGCCTCGCTTATTAGATTTATTGAGGACCCACTGCCATGAACTCCAGGCCCATACCATGATTGAAGATTTAGCTTCACCTTCACTTAATGAAACGTGAATGTGAAGGGGGGAAAGCAAGACCTAGAAAACCAAAATTCTATGGTCTGTTCTTCACTTGCTTTAATTCTCTTCATGCTTGAGAGCTGCAGTTTATTCCATCTTTTTAATCTGGCATGTACTTGTGAGCTAATCATAGTCCAGTGTGAACTGACATATTATAGAGGACATCTGATTTTAAGGGCCTCTTACTGCTACTGTCTTTCTAATTTTTGTTTGGTAATATGGTCTGAGTTTAAACAGGACTCAAAAGTCATGGTTCAGAAATCAAGATATGCCCAGTAGTCCTATTATCTACAAAGGGTCATGCAGGGGCTGGTCACTTAAGGAAATATTTAAAGCTACAATCATTTTACAATACCACATCAAATAACAAACAGAGATACATTTATTGCCATTATAATTAACCTCCTTTCACCTTTTCATAACGCTCAAAATGCTAGTCAGCCAAGGACAAGGTTAAGCAATCAAACAAACCACAGCAGAATGGTGAGAGCATTTCCAAAAAATTATCATCTGCTCTTTTTCTACAAATGTCATTGGAATACTTTTTATTGTGCATGTTTTGTGAAGTTATTTCCTTCCATTTCATTGATTGATGCACTTAATTAAAATTTTATGCTGTATATTTTTATGGGAGTGAATGGGCTGCTTTCATAACTCTGTATAATATACAATTTGGTGACTTTACTGCTGCTTCTTTCATTTACTACGGATAGTAATTGTTAAGCTTGGGGCTCGTTTTTAAGTTTTCATTCAGATAGTCAGTGAACAGATTTCTTTTTAAAATAAGTTTTGGAATCCTAAAAATCAGAAGAGAAAGAGCTTAGAGGACCTCATAAATATCTTCTGTGTCAGAGCAGGATAGCTCCCTACATGCATAGTCTCCAGAGCAGTTTTAAGTAATTTCATAAATGGGGCTATCACTGCTTAAAATGGAAAGCGCTCTCACTGATATGGCAAATGTTTTTCTGATGATCTAAACATTTGTCATTCTATCTAATTTTGTAATTCTACGTAAAAAAGTGATCATATTTCCCAAATGTATTTTATATCAGCCCTAATAATCAATTACTTTTTTAGATGCTTACAGATCTTCATATTTGTTCCTTTTCTTTGCAATGTTGACAAAAGGCACGGTTCAGATCCTCAGCTTATGTATGTGAGGTGGTCACATTCTGAGGTGCAATTCAGACCAGTGAGAGGTTGTCACTGCCTGCCCTGTAACCCTGGGGTGCCTCACAGTGCTTTGCTGCTGTAGCTCCCAATCTGGGTTGGTCACTATCAACCTGCAGGTCACGCCTTGAGTGTCCATGTATAGCTGCAGCCCTGGTCCAGCACCTTTGACCCCAGCACCCTGTCAGCAACACACCAGTCACACCCTGGATCCCACCAGCCTTGGTTACAACCAGCAAGAGGACCCCAATACACTCCCAGTCCCAAATTTCCCCAAAATCATGTGCCCTGAGATGTCCAGCCCTCTCCTGGACAGCTCAGAGAAATAATAAGGTTCATTGCTCCTGCAGAGAGACCAAGTCACATCACAGCTTATTAACTTAACGGGGGGTAAACCAGGTAAAAATGAAATAAATTTATTAATAAAATATATGTAAAATGAAGTGAGTTTGAGTGTAAGCAATTAACATAGAGTTACAAGTAAAACAAAATACTCTTCTTAAAAGTCTAAAACTTAATCTAGAAAGGTACAATCTTTGCCTGAGCAGGTTTCTCACCAATCAGTTCCCAGTGACTCCAACCCTCTCTTGGTCGAAGGGCCCATCTTTCTCAGCTCTGTTCCCTTGTGTCTGTCTAGGGATGGATGCCAAAGATGGCTTCTGTCCTTGCTTATATCTCCCAAAATGCAATGACTTTGCTTTAGGATGCTGGAAGCTTGCTGTGTCCACCAGGAAGCTTACGTCATGCTGTTCTTTACTTCCTGTGGGCTTCCTATCCCACTGTATCTAAATGAGGCTTCCATTGTTTTGATCTACCATGCTTTAATTTACACAGAACCCTACAGGTAAATAGTTGCCTCTCCCCGCGCCACTGCCGACCCCCTCCCCTGGTCTGGGCAGGAACTGCTCTTTCCTTTGTTCAGCCACACACTTTAAAACCTAATATCAATGACTTTTTATAATTCTTCCTATATTGTTAATACATTTCACAACCATATTAATCACCAGTGTGTCATTTGTGTTTAGAAAAGAGATCTCTATACGCTTTTATAATACAGTAACATTGTATACAACCAGTTGATTCAATTGGTTATTGCTTGAGGATCAGCCCCCAAGTCTCTGTAGTCCAGTAAAACGTTGAAATGGATTCTTCTGAAAAGTAAAACCCAGACCAAGCTTCTTGCCTGCTGGGTATAGACCCTGTGCTGTCTATTCCCCCACTTGCTAGTGTGAGGTTTGCCTCCACCCCTTGTTAGCTTGATGGATCTGTTAACTGCTTATATGTAAACTGAGGTAAACACACGTTCCTTTGATTAGGAGAGACCTGTTTAACAATTCCCCTGACATGCCTGGTTTATACACCCTTGAGTTAGAATGCCAGCATATATTCATAACTCTTTCTATCTATCACACACCTACACCACACAAGAATATTGATGATCAGATTATAATATTGTGTAGGGTGTGAATACAGGGGTGGTTAGTGTCACAGAAGTCCACGGAGTTTTTGGTGGTGACTCACTGAGGACTAAGAGAGCCAGAAGCAGACAGTATGGATATTGGCAACTAATACTTAAGAATTTAGAACTTCTTTCAAGCAACTATACAGTATTACAGAAGGGTTTGGTTAAAAAAATACTAAAATCCAACAACCAAATAAGTCACATTTTATTTTTTTAAAGAATGCTGTCAAAATCCCATGCCTGTGTTACTAACGATGGCGATTATTATAACAGTTTTTATGAAGTCCGTTTACATTTGGTTGCTGTTTACATTTTTGTGCTTCAATGTGGACATTTCTGTTTTTCATGTAGTCATTTCTTAAAAATAGTTTTTAGAGAGTTGTACCAGGTTTCAATACAAACAATGACAGAATATTTAGGTTCAATCCACAAAAAAACAAGTTGTTTTGAAATTTTAATATTTCATAAAACGTTCAGGGCCATATACTGAGCCCCTTATTCATGCTGAATAGCATCTTTACTCCATAAGTAGTCCTGTTAATTTATCAACGTCCTACCCAACCTAAGCATCCTAGAATCTGAGTCTTAGTATTGGATTTTGTAAAATTTTGTTTTTTAAACTACATTTTTTAGGTAGACTGGTAGAAAGTCACTGCTTAGACTTAACTTCTGTGCAAAATTAACCAATGAGCTCATAAAGTTGTTCTGTACAAAGTTTAAAATTTCTAATCAGCAGTTTTCTGTTTTCAGCAGTTTTAGTGCATCTACAGATGAGCTCTTTTAATTTTGCTATCTTAAAATGAAAGAACATGGATAGTCATTCATTTCAAAACACAGCCACCCAAAACAACCGCTAGATGATTTGGCTGAGATCACTGAGCTCCACTAGTTTATATTTCTTTGGAATTAAACATGAAACCAGCCCACTTCTCTGGGGCTCTAGAGAATGACTGGAAAACTTGTAAATCCTTGTGATGAGGAGTTGGGGATGAAGCTCACCTGGGCAGAAACAGGCAGAGCTTCTATAAAGCCAGGGAGCTGACAAAAGAAGAGGGTTGCAGTGAGGAAGCCTGCAATCAGGCTCTCTGATACCGGGGGGAAGAGCAGGAACCTGTAATAGGAGTGTAGGAAGTAGTCCAGCAAAGGAGCACTAAAATCTGGGAGCATATAGATCTGAACTGCAGATTCGAGGGTCCTGGGATTGGAACCTATTGCAGAGGGTGGGCCTAGTTTTTCCTACACTATGGAAGTGGCACAGTCAGTACAATGGATACGGAGACTGCCTGAGACTGTGTAAAGGGAGACTTTGGCGAGACCCCAGCCGGGGAAGACAGCTGTGACTTGGCCAGAGGGCTAAGTCATGAAGGAGAGGCACTACAGCTCCTGACTAGCGAAAGAGGGGCCACAGAGTAAGTGACCGAAGCAACAGGCTGAGCAACTGCAGGCTAGAGCACAGACAGCGGTGAGCTAATTCCCCAGATGAGCCACGAGGAGGTGTCGATGAGCAGGGAGTAGCACAACCCCGTCACAATCCCTCACAAAGCTATTTCACTGTGGAATTGATATAAATTGTTAGGCAAGTTGCTACTCATTTTAAATCTGTGTTAGTCACAAGGACATGATCACTACCCAAAATGTGTTTCTCTATATTTTTAGCAACTTAAGCATTAGTTAATTCAGCAAGAGAGAGTGATTTTTAATTGGTTGTCTTGGCAACACACTTGTAAAGAAACCACCATTTAATATGTCAGTGTGGTTTTGGGCAATTCTCTGTGCTATAATGCATTGGCTTTTCATGTCACGTTACCAATTACCATTATTAAGTTGATGATGCTTTTTGTTTTTATGACCTTACAGTTGTGCTCGGCAATAGGACATCAATTCAAACTAGCAAGAATATTTATAGATTGCATTAGTATTTTTATTTTTTTAAAATCTGCTTCCGCAGACTACTAATTTTATAACCTTTATTTCTATTTGACATCTTCCCAAGCATCTGATGCCACACTGCTCCTTTGCTGAGATCACTTTCATCCCTTCTACTCTGCCTGGTTTCATTCTGGCTCAGCTGGTACATTATCCATAATACCTCCCTCTGAGATATTTACACTACAATTATCGATGTGCAGTGATGTTCTAGTGATGAATTGGTGGAGAGTGGCATGGATTGGTGATGTGTAATGTCACAAACCTGCTCTATGCTACACTATTAGACTGATGTAAGTTGCCTTGCATTGACCTAATTGTGCACCTGTCTATGCTCAAACTTGCCTCCGGCTGACATAAGCAGCCCATAATGGTGATGCAATAACACCACCTTCCCAGATTGCATCGAGCCATGGTCGATGTACTGTGTGTCCTATATCAACCCTAACAGCCCTCCAGAACCTGTCCCATAATGCCAAACAGTGACCATTTTGGTCACAATTGTGAACTCCATTTCCCAGGGTCATGGAAGCCCGTTGCCCCCCATATCCTTTGAAAAACCCTGCATATTTTTGAAATGCCTGGCTTGGAGAGCACTCCTAGCAGCTGTCCCTTGTGTGCAGCTGCCCAGCTGACCATGCCGGCTACACACTCCAGTCGTGTTCCTGCCTGGAGTACAGAGGATATATTGGATCTCTTGGGCCTGTGGGAAGAAGCTATGGAGCAGTCACAGAAACATGGACCTCTATGAGCAGATTGGATGGGAGATGGAGGTGAAGGAGTATGACAAGAATCAGCAGCAGAGCCATGTGAAAGCCAAGGAACTGCAGCAAGCATACCAGAAGGCCAGGGAAGCCAACAGTCAATCCGGTGCTGAGCCGTAGCAGCTTTTAGAAGCTGCACACCATACTTGAAGACCAAATCTGCAAAATGCTGTGTGGATATCTTCGTGGAGCCTGAGGCACAAATCCTTGCTGTGAACAGCGAGGAGGTTGGGGATGGCAGATGTGCAACGGTGGGTCCAGCTATGCCATGAGCCAGGATATGTTCAAGACTCCACTGCAGTATAGACAGTCTAGTCTGCTGAGCATAAGCAAGCCCGATGCCAGGGAAGGAGCCTCAGGTAAGTGTGTGAATGCGTTAGTGTTTAAAAGTACAAATGGTGCCCAGCCCCAGTGTAGCCAGACACCGGTAGTGACTTTAATTAATGTACTTGTGGTACAACAGACAGACATAGAGCTGTTACCTGCTTTTTATTGCCTCGTACAGCTAGGCAGGAGGGGGGCATTTGGAGCAGGTTGGTTATGTACACAGGAACATTCCTGGGATCCTCCTCCTGAGAGAACCTTGCTGGAACTTCCATAGAGGCACACTGCAACCCCCTCCAAAGGGTGTCTGGGAATGGCAGCCTTATTTTTTTGTCTGCAGTAAGTTGCTTTCCTGTGCCTCTCCAAGATGACTTCAGCAGGCACCAGTGCAATAAACAGGCTAGCAACAGGGCCTGCGCAGCTTTGGGATGCTAGCGGCTGCTGTGCTCGGTGTGCCTTTGTTACCCTCAGGAGTGACAGATCAGCTAAAATCACCACCCCCTTGTGGAAAACAGGGCTGGGACTGAGTGCCATTGCCCTGTACTCTTACCCATGGAAATAAGGGCCAACATTTTATTGTTTCACATACCTGAACAATTCCTTCCTCATTCACTCCCACCCTTGTTGGACCATACTCACCTCGTCTAGGACTGGGGAGATCAGTGCTGTGCACAGGTGGTCTAAGCTGAAATGTCTATAAGCATGTCTTATTTAGAACTTTGGGGGAGCAAGGGAAAGGAGTGCTGAAATGTAACTTTCACTTTCTGTTGTGATTATACATATAGTGATACCTGTGTGTGTTTATCTGCAGCTATTCCTATTGTGGCCCTGAGGGGTTCACCCATCCACACCCGCAGAGTGCCTGAGCCAGATAAAGAGAAGAATAAAGAAGAGGACTCAGGATGACATGTACAGTGAGATCCTTCAATTCAGTGCTGCTTAGGACTGTGACCAGAGGGCCGGCAGGGTGAATATTGCAGACAGTATGGAGACCGAAAGAGTATACAGGAAAAAAGTACAGGAGTTGGAAAGGAAAATGTACCAAGACATAATGGGCTTCTCTGGCAGCAAACACAAATGCTGTAAACTCTTGTTGACCTACAGGTACAACAATTGCAGTCTCAGTTCCTCCTGAAGCCAATGGAGAACTCCATTTTAGCACCTCCTTACACTCTAATATTCCACATATCAGGTGCCTTCATGTACACTGACCTGTGATAGCCATGGTTGTTGTATGTGTAGCCAAAATGAACAGAAATGAGCATGAATGTTTTCCCCTTATTAAGTTGTATGTTCCATTAATGTATTTCAGAAGTTATTGTCCATATTTTAATTGTACAATGCTTTCTGTTTACAATAAAAATCTAATTTATGGTAAATCTTTATTTCTATATATTCATCTTTATTACTTTACAACACATGCTGCAGAACACCTAGCACGCCTGACAGCTCCCACTCCTTGTTAATTGCACAGGGCAACAGAACTCATAGGATCAGTGACAAACAGCATAATAATTATAAATGCACAGCAAGCACTGCAAAATGAATAGGGTCATTAGCACTGTTATACTCATAAATGTACACCAAGCACCCACACAATTCCTAATAGCTCCCAAAACGTAAGTGACATGTACAGCGCAGTCCACTATACCACATTACTGTTGCTGATTGTTAAAATGCTCTTTCAAGGCCTCCTTCAGCCGCTTAGCTCTTCTAATAGCCCTTGCATCTGGCTGTTCAAAGTCAGCAGACAGCCACTCCACCTCTGTCCTCCACCCCAATGGCAACTTTTCCTCTTTGCCTCACAGATAGTATACAGGACACAACAGGCAGCTATAACCATTGGGATATTTTTCTCACTGTGATCCAATCTTGTGAGTAAATAATGGCAGCATCCCTTCAAGTTACCAAAAGTACATTCAGTTGTCATTCTGCACCTGCTGAGCCAGTAGTTGAATTTTTCCTTGGTGTTCTCAAGATGGCAGAGTACAGCTTCATGAGCAAGGGGTATGCTGGGGGGTCGTCCAGGATCACTACTCGCACTTCGATATCGATCACCAATGGTTATCTGTTGGTTGGGAAAGAATGTCCCTGATTACAGCTTTCTGAACAGTCCTGGGTTCTTAAAGATGCAAGTGTCAGACATCTTTCCTGACCAGCTAGCTTTGAAGTCTGTGATGTGTCCCCAGCGGTCAACCAATGGTTGCATAACCATAGAGAAGTAGCCATTTCTGTTGATGTATTCTGTGGCAAGGTAGGCTGGTGCCAAAATAGGGATATGCATGCAATCTACCACCCCACGGCCGTTCAGGAACCCCATTACAGAAAATCCATCCACTGGGTCCTGCACCTTGCCTAGAGTCTCAGTCCTGCGTAGCAGGAGATAATTAATGGCCCTACACACGTGCATGACAATGGCCCTCACTATGGATTTTCCAACTCCAAAATGATTCCGCATTGACTGGTAGCAATCTGGCATTGCAAGCTTCCACAGTGTAATCACCACTCTCTTCTCAACTTTCAATGCAGCTCTCATTCTGGTGTCACTGCACTGGAGGTCTGGGGGGAGCTCAAAACACTGATCTAGGGTTGCCGTCATTCACATCCAAAAGTTCTGCAGCCACGGCTCATCACCCCAAACCTGCATTATGATTAAGGCTAAGATTTTGTCATGGTTACTTTTAGTAAAAGTCACGGCAGGTCACAGGCAATAAACAAAAATGCATGGAAGCCTGTGACCTGTCCCTGACTTCTCATAAAAATACCCTGGGGGTAGAGAGGGCTGGACAAACAGAGCACTGCCGGGGCTTGCAGCTCTTCCAGTCCCACTATTGCTCCTGCAGCAGGGGCTAACTGCTGCTGCTCCAGCCCCAGGGCACTGCACCAACCCCAGCCACTGCTCTGGCAGGCTGGGGACTGTTGCTCTGGTGGTCCCAGGGCTGGCTGCTGGCCAGCTGTTCCATCAGCCCCAGGGCTGACAGCTGTTCCCATTCTGCCCCAGAAGAAATCCTGGAGGTCCTGGAAAGTCACAGAATCCGTGACTGAATCGTAGACTTAATTATGATGCAATCCCATCAGTCAGTGCTTGTTTCTTGGTCCCAGAAGCAGTGCTCCACCATCTGCAGCTGCTCTGTGAACGCCACCAACAACCTTGAATTGGTTTTGGTACGTCCCACAGCAATCCATCCTTCACAAATCGGCATATTCCCCGTTGCTGCAGTTCTTCCTATGGCTCTGCAATACCAGAGAATTATTCGTCCTGTAGTTGCAACATTGATGGCAATAGTTCAAAGCTGTGCAGGCTGCATGCTTTTGTTGGACATAGCGGACAGCGAGAAGTACTGCATGGGTTTGTGGACTTTTTTAAAAAGGCATGAAAATGATGGGGTATGGATGGCATCATGGGATGGAGAAAGTTGCATGATGGGAATTTAACCCCTCACTCCCAGTCACCCCCCTGCAGGACTCGTTTCTGCCCCATCATGCACTGCCAAAATTTTCCAAAAGGCACTGTGCCAGATGATGGCAAGTTGCACACTGGGATGCCTACCCATGGTGAACCACACTTCATACGTACTCCTGGTGAACCCATCTGGTGCAAACACGAGCAGCCAGGTGTGCACATGCATGAGCGACAAACCGTGGCAGATTTATGCCAAAATAACTTGCATCAACCAACATTTGTAGTGTAGACAGAGCGTCAGAGAATGCACTTCTGAAGAAAGCAGTAGGTGCAAAAGAAAGTTAATACAATCAAAAATTGTTGTGGAAGATTATAACATGCTGAAAACTGATTTCCAAGTACCAGTCAACAATGGCATTTTCTGGCACATCATATGCTTCCCTGGAATAGTTTTAGAATCCATCATCTCAGGTTTTTAATCTTGACCTGGACCACTTCATTTTAGAAAGCATAAAAATCACAGTACTGGAACCCAGATGTTGTACAAGACATCTACTACCTCAGCAGAAATATAGATTTGCAATAACATTTCTGTACAATGGAATGGTATGTTACCATCTAAACTTTGATACTCAGGACTGTACCCCTATAAGCAGAATGCTATAAACAGGTAATTCACCAGTATATAAAATATCTTTAATTTAGCCAGGACACAATTGTAACACTTGTTCTATTCCATGACAAGCTCTGTTTATAACACGTCATCCAAGTCTGTGAACTGCCTGGCTGGTTACAGTAATGTTGGGTACAGAGGAGCTATGCTCAGTGCTGGAGGACGCTCTCTAAACCACCTTTCTCTCCCATGCCATCCTAAAGGCAGTTTGGATCCTGTTCTGTCCAAGGTCTATATGAAATCAAAGGGGTGTGTGTGTGTGTGTGTGTGTGTGTGTGTGTGTATGTGTATAGAGAGAGAGATATAATTAATTCAGTATCACTAAAATATCATCAGAAAATTAGTCCACCCATTAAAATGAATGGGTAAAGTGTGGCTAAATTCCCTGTATTGCTTCAAAAATCTCAACCGCACTATTTTACCCGAGAGAATTCTTACACATTCCTTACACCATGACATTCATTTTTTTTATTTCCTTTTTGGCTTGTGGCCTCCCCTTCTTTATTTGAGTTGCTAATTGTGCACTCAGTTTTACTGTGCTGACTGAGCTTTTCTAGTTGATCACTAAAGGTTTTTCTTATTTACCGGGGGGGTTGGTTTCAAGTGAAAAACAAAGTAACTGACTCTTGATAAATGTACCACATCTTTTCTCTTGAGGCTTTCCCCAACAACGTCAGGCTATTGAGTATCATTGGGCTTTCAAGGGTGTCAGGTGTTAGCCATATCTTCATTCAATGTAATGCGTCACAATGGAAGTGCCTCTCGTGGTAGATACAGATACAGTAAAAACAAAGTGTTCTTTATTGGAGCTATTGGACACAGGCAAACTTTGTTGTTGTCTCTGGCTAACACCCAAGCTAACTAAACATAGATTATGCTGCCTAGAGTTACCACACAGGATCTTCCTATATCCTGACATGGAGAAGCAATCATAAGGACTCCTGGCTACGCCAAAAATATAGAAGTAAAGTGTGAATTAATAATATCAAATATTACTTTTTGTGATCCTACACTTCTGCTTGATTTATAATTTGATTTATCTTGCACTACGTCATACCCACATTTTATAATCAAACTTTGGAATGGACTGTCTAGTTCATTGGACTAGAGTCACTAATTAGTTACTATTTACAGTCTCTTTCTCCAAACACTGCTTGCTTAAACAGCTTAATGTCATTTTCCACATAGCATTACAGGCTGGATTCGCTCAACAACTTCTTTGGAGCAGAAACTCCTGGGAAAAAATTTAGTAGATAATAAGTAACCCTCCACGCTTCTTTTCCTTGATCAGTCTCTCTGGGGGCTGGAATTTTCAGGCAGCTGTTGGGGGAAATCTGTTATTGCAGACTCTCCAGCAATAAGATAAGAGCTAGCTGCAGCTGCCTTTCATGGAATGACCTGTTTCTTGTGCTGAATATAACCTTTGACTAGGTGAGCTGCCTTTCCTTGGCAGGTGTTAGTGGAAATTCTGGATAGAGGGAATGCATTAGAGAGGTCTGTAATGGTTGCATTGCTATTGAAATAAAAATGCATTCATTGCCGTCTGTCTTCATGTGACTAATGTCCTTGTCTGAACAGGACTGAATTCTCGTCTAGTGTTGTTTTATCTGTTAGGATGGCTTATCCCTTTACAATGTGACCCCTTTTGGCCAGGTGTGGCATTGCAGATGAGTCCCAACTTAACTTTCCCGCAACTGGGTGTCAACCCATCTGCTTGCAGAGATCAGGGCAATGAGATGCCAAATGAAATTAATAAAAATAAGTGTTTCCTTTAATGAGGCTTCAGATAGAATAAAAGTTAAAGGCCCTTAGCTCTGGATCCAAGTTCAGTGCTCCTGAAGTTAAAGTCCAAACAAAGTCTCTGTGTCTGGTCAGGCTAACCCTCCAGGAGTGTGGAAGAAGGGAGCAGGGGATAGGGGTGGAGAGAGAGAGATCATCACCCCTTGTAAGTTAGATAGTTTCTGTCTCCTCCCTCTTCTCTTGCTCAGGTTTCTCACCCTGTTTAAATAGGTCAGCCCTAAGGCAGAACTGAGTCTCCCTGATTGAACCCAGACTGTTCTGACTTTGCGCTTCCCATAGTGCCTTCAGAAAACAACGTGGGAGGAGCTCCATTTTCTAGTTAGGGGATGATTTTGCAAATAGGGTATTTACTTTCACTGCACAAATTGGTACATTCTTGGATACAGTTTGTACTGACAACAATCCCATCAAAATGGGATCATTGGAACAAATACCTCTGCATATATTCAGCTCAGCCAGCCTCTGGGAAATCTACTTAAAGCTGTCAGGTTCTCTTTATGTGAAGGTAAGCAGCAATCACCTGAAGGAAACATTTCCTGTAATGGATAGGATGCTCCTGAGAACTTGATTACTTAGGTGTGGAAGTAAATACCCTGTTTGTAAAATCATCTCCTCCCACGTTTTTTTTTCCTGAAGGCTTTATTGAAATGTCTTTATGGGAAGCTGCATAGAGCAGTTCCAAGTTTTGGTAACTCATTTGTTTTTGGGTTTTATTTTTTTTTATTGTTTGAAAGCGTTTTTTAAAAGTTGGCTGTCAAGGTGACCTTCTCAGATCACAGACCATGATAATTATCACACCATGGAAGATTTCTAGTTGGGAAGACTTACCGGAGAGCCACAACATGGATCCTGCCCACTGACAAAAAATACATGTCGAATCTGAAAAAACAACACTTTTTTACTTACTCTGTAATTGAAAATACACATTTTAGTTTGATCTTACACTCCAGCCCAAAACAATTTCAGGAACCAATGTCCATCTGATGGTTGTGGAAGCACTGAGGAGTTTTTCAAGTCATTATATGTGTGAAGGGAAATGCCCTCACTGCGGTGGAGAGGAGACTAACCAGCTGTTCTGGGCAATGTTCCGTCTAATTTTTGACAGGCCGTGTGTGCAAAAAAATTTCTTCTGTGCAAAGTTTTGACAGGCCATGTGTGCAAAAAAGTCTTCTATACAAATCGTTGTGCTTCTGTGCAAATTTTTGTGCGTGCAGTGTTTCGCCGTGTGCGTGGGGTTTAGAATCTGTGTGCGCACAGCTTAGAGGGAACAGTGGTTCTGGGCCTGTTCAGCACCAATGAGATGCACCTGCAAGGCTTGTTCCCCCTCAATGGGGGAGCTTACCCAGGGAACATGTGCCACAGGAAGGAGTGGTGAACAGGAAGAGGGCTGCTCCACCTCAGAGAGAGGCAAGCCAAGAGAGAGACAACGGCAGGCCTCACCGCTCCCGAAGCTGCATGGCCCAGCTACAAAGCAGGGAGGGGCTGGAGGTCACCCCCATTAAAAAGACAAGAAACCTGCTAAAGACAAGGCCCAAAGCCAGAAAGACCGGTTGATAGGCCACCTTTGCCTTTCTTTGTTTTCCCATCGATTCCCCTCCCTCACACGAGAGAAAGAGGAGAGAGGACCTTTCTTCTGGCTCTTTGTTTTACTTAAAGAACCCCGTCTGCTGTGAACAGGGAAGGACATTATAAATGACTGGAAGTGGGGTCTGGAAGAGACTTGAGAGAGCCCCTGTCCCCCACTGTACACAAAAGACCAACACTAATTAAAATTAGAAACCTACATCACACACCTCGTAGTATGTGAAGCTAAGATGCAATGCAATACGATTCCAGTGTAAAGTAATAGCACTGAAAATTATTACAGTGTTGCCAGCTCTCAGGGTGAAATTCTGGCACCACTGAAGTCAATGATAGTTTGCCATTGACTTCAGTGGGATCAGAATTTCACCCGTCTCAAGTGTTCCAAAAATTGTAAATCAGATACCCCCACCCCCTCCAAAAAACCATGAAATTGAAAAATAATAAAGTTTGCATTATTTTTAGTCTCCCCTCTGATTTGGGGGCCTATAGGAGGAAGCTGCCTACCCCCAACATCTGTGTGATCATTACCGCTATCAAAAGTGAGGGGTGGGTGCCTGTGCGCATACACGGGAGAGAGGCTTCATTAACCCTCTTATGATGGTGGGTGTTTCATTATTCTCTTCTCCATTTCCATCTCTGTGCCTGTCTTCCCATCACTTTCCCTCCCTGCCTCCCTTCCTGGCACACCCTCCAGCTTCTTGCTCCACCCCCATTCTCCCTCCCAAGTGCCCATCCCACTGTCCTATCCTACACATCCTCCTACATTCACCTGCTCTGTTTTCTCTAATTCCCCCCTGTATTCATCATATTTTCCTTCTTCACCTTGGTTTCCAAACCCCAGAGGAAAAGCAGCGGTAGCCTTCAGTGAGGGCAGCCTGACTTCAGTTCTATTAGATAGACACTATGGAGAATAACAGCCAAATGTATCTACAGCAGCCTCTCTTCCAGCTGGAAATCTTGTAGGGAAATGGCCAGCTTAGCTGAGGCACTCCGGTGTCAGGCCTGTTCAAAGTAATGGGAATTGGTGGCCATTTTGAGAAAGGTAAAGGATGCTACAGGAGAACAGGAGGCGCTACAAACAAACAACTTGCAATAATAGTGTGGGATCTGGAAATTCTGCATTAAAGCAGTTGTTCATTTGGGCAGATTGGCCCAGGGTAAGGCTTGGCTATTGGCTGACCTGCTGAGTGGAAAAAGTGAGCAGTCTCCCACCCCGAGCATTGAATGAGCCATAGAGTGTGGGGCAGCTTTCTCTACCCTTCTCTGGCTGTAAAGCAGCATCTCACCATCTTCTTTATTGTTGGCCATTGTATGACATTTTCCTTTCTGGCTTCAGCTGTTGCTGCCCTTGTGGCCTGCTGTTGAGGCAAAGTTCCTTCCCAGGCAACGAAACCGTATTAGCCATGACACCTCCCAGTCCATTTGCTCAGTCTTCGTGAGATTGCAGACTACTTACCAAAGGGGTCACTGGAAGTTAAATTATTGTCTCTAGTGATTCGCCAGACCCAGTGTATTCCAGGGCAGCTGCTGGCAAGGATCCCACAGAAGCATGGCTTCTAAGGAGAATGGTGCTGCTATGAAGGATGAGGGGTGCAGGAAATTAGTGTGGAAGGCAACGTTCCCTCTAATATCTGACAGGCCATGTGCGCAAAAAGTTTAGTCTATGCACACTTGTGCTTCTGTGCAAATCTTTGTGCGTGCAGTGTTTCGCTGTCTGTGCGGGGTTTAGGATCTGTGTGCGCGCGCACATGCGCACAGCTTAGAGGGAACAGTGGTGGAAGGTCTTAGGAGGATAGAAAACGATTTTTTTTTGAGACACAAATGGGAGTTAGAGCCACAGTTCCTACTGACTCGCATTGGGCAACTAATTGCCCTTTGTGCCTTCAAATATCAACCCACTAGTCTCTGCATGACTGTGGCGCCCCCCTGGGGTACCCAGGGTTGTGAGGCACCTCACCACTACCTACCCTTAGCATGAAGCAGTTTTGTCTGTGCTTGCTGTGCATGAGCTCCCTGAAACTAACGGCCTCTAGCAGCGTACACACCCCCTACCTCCCAGGCCTCTGCTGGCCTTGCGCTCTCTGTACAGGTAGCAATAGCCCAGCTCCTGAATATTCAGAACATTCCCTGCAGTATCCAGCCCCTTATCCACGGCACACTGAGAATTAGCAGGCCTGCGGTTCCCAAAGGAACAGCACATACTAGCTTGTAAGATTCAACTCGGGATCATCACTGTGCTTAACTCCACAGCACTTAGCTATATTTGTGGCGAAAACAAGCATACATTTATTATTAAAGAACAGAGATGCACACAAAATGAATACGAATATTGGAGACAAATGGTACCACATAAAACAAAACCATAGCATGCTGTCTAGTGGTTAAACTAACCAGTTATTGTCTTGTCTAAAGAAGCTTTTCTCACGCAAAGTTCTCTCCAGCATTTTCAACCAAGCCTTGCTGCGCCCCCTTTTGCAGAAAGCAAAATTGCTGTTCTTGTACTTCCTCAGTGAAGATGGTCCAGTGGTCCCTTTTGACCCCCTAAATATACTCAATAAAACACTTGATATGCACCTCAAGATAAAGTTCTCTTCTCCCACTGTTTTTCTCTTCCTTTTTCCTCTTTCTGATGTACTTACAATCCTTTATTTTCATTCAGTTCAGACTGGCAATAGGAAACCCATGAAGGAGACAATTCTCAATGTACATGTAAACAGCTAGATAGCTATATGACAGAAAACCTGTTTTTCACCATTGGTGGTGACATACTTTGAAACAGACTTTAAGAATGCATTTTAGTATATATATGTAAGCAGAGTCAGGATGAGCTCCACCCTGACATCTGGTGGTGAGTCATGGCAAAGCACTCCAGGGGCTGATCCAATTTGCATAGGCACACCCACCCTGCCTGGTACGAACCATAGTGGCCCAAATGGGCATTTTGGGCTGCTGTAGGATCCTCAGTTTTCTGTATTGGGGCAGGAATTTCTGTTATTGGGGCAGGAAGAATAAACTGTTGTTATACTGCTTATGTAAATCATGGCCAGTGGAACTGTACTTGGCCTTTTGTCATGTTAAAGGGGAACTTGCCATTAACTAAACAGCACTCACCAGCCAAGGGACATGGGTTCCAAAGCCCAGTGAATTGAGAGAGGCTGGGGACAGGGGATTGCTTCTCGGCCACTTGGCTAAGATCAAGCATAATACCTGGTGGTGTAGGACCCTTGTGAGGGTCTGAGACACCAATTGCAGCATCTCTGCCTCTCTCCACTGTGGAATATCAGAGCTAATGTTGAGTTCCTTGAGAGTCTGGTTTCAGACTGCTGAATTGAAATCACTCTGGGCTAATAGTGCAACTGAGCACTAGGGCTCCCCTAAACTACAAGCTGAAATCACTAAAGTGCTAACAGCCTTATGAGCTGAAATCACTGAGCACTGTGTTAAGTAGTGGGGGAGCCTGAAGATAAGTGGCTTGTGGAGCAGTTAGCAAGACAGCTGATGGTGTGGTGCTGCTGGCAAAGCAGAGCAGTTCGTGAGGACAGTCGGAGTGGTGCTGCTGGCAGAGCGGAGCAGTTCGTGGTTGCAGTTGGAGCAGCTTACAGGACGGCTGGTGGAGCGGCGCTGTTGGTGGGACAGAGCAGTTCGTGGGGACAGCGGTAGCGGCTTGCGGGACAGCTGGCGGAGCAGAGCGGCCGGTGAGACAGCTGGCGGAGCAGAGTGAAGCCCCACGGAGGGGTGAGGCAATCATCTTCACGCCACGTAAGGTGCCCCTTACCCCCCGCCCCTTCCCATTGCTGCCCAGGCGGGTGGCGTGTAGCGTGTAGCACCCTGCAGATGAACTTTTGAACTCTGGGACTGGACTTTTGGGTTCGTGGACTTTTGGGGACTTTGGGTGACGTTTGGGTTGCTGGACTCAAGAACCCAAGGGACAGGGCACGGCCCAATTGGCTGGGGTGGGTCTTGCTCACAGTTTGGCTTATGGATCCTAGTTGCGGTGTTTTCCCAATTTAAGGCTGGTATCGTTTACCTGCTGCTATTAAAGATTTCTGTTACACTGAGGCTCTGTGCTTGTGAGAGGGGAAGTATTGCCTCTTTGAGGTGCCCAGGGGTGTGTATAAGATTTTCCCAGGTTACTGGGTGGGGGCTCGAGCCGGTTTTGCATTGCATTGTTGAGAAGGGAACCCCTATGTACTGAACCTGGCCCTTGCTGCTGTCAACTCATCCTGGCAGAAGGGTTACATATACATAACTTCTTACATAGTATCTGTACATACATTTCACATGGATATTGATGACCATTGTGCTGCCAGCTTTCATTTGAGACCTCACGTGACATTCTTTGGTGAACTAGAATGTACATATCAGATGCAGGAGATTCATGTAACCCTTCTGGCCCCCCTGGTCAATTGGCATTAAGAGGTTCTAGGGTCCCAAAGATTGCCCCCCCCCAGCCTTTAGGATCTAAGGATGGGTATGATGTGTCTCACTCCTCTCCCACAGTGGAAAAAAATGCAGAAAACTCATATCTGAAAGTCATGGAGTTTCCCTGCCTACTGGACAGTAGGCACCTTCTCAGTACTGAAAAGAGGTACTTTTTGTGCTTCAATAAATTGTAAAGCTATATTACGGTTATTCTTGTTCCTTTTGTTTTATCAACATCCAAGACATTAGCAAATAGTTTTTCCATGCATTGCTTACAGATTTAGAATTCAAGCTTAGTATATGGAAGAAGAATGCTACTTTTAATGCTTACATCAGCCAAATGTTAGTGAAACTAAAGATATTTTCCCTCCACTGGCTTTGGATGTATATTTTAAGGCATTTCTGAAAATGCAGAGAACTAGTTTTGCAGTGTACTGAAAAGTCTAACCATGTTGTTTATGCTTCCCTGACACTTTAGTTTGTTCCTTTTTCCAGCTTATACATATTCCTCAGGAGTTCATGCTTAGTGCTTGGAAAATAACTGCCACATTCATAAGGTGAAACAATCTTGAAACCAAAGGAGGTGATGTGAAAAGCAAACTAATTTGCTAGTTCAGCATCCACAGGCACTGTAGTGAGTGATTAGGGAGGCAATTTTTCTCAGAGTCACATGGTACATCTCAGTACTGATATTCTGCTTGACCTACCTGTATGTCTGAACTACTTGTGTGCATGTGGAGAGCAGAACAGTCGAATCTGTGTAGATCTCAGAATAGAAATGTCGTTTTAAGGTTGCTGTTGACATGAAAAAACCTGTAGGCTAAATTCCCTTGTGTGAATAATCCATGTGAATAGCTGGCTGATGTCATCTGATGTGATGTCAAAGATCGATGTGTGGAAATTGCTTGTGAAGATATTTAGTTTATATTTGTGAGACATTAAAAAGGGTCTTTGACATATGTTAAAAATTTAATCATACTGCTGCAACCCAGGATAATCTGACATGGTCCTAAAAATCAGAAAATTATGAGTTGAAATTAAAATCCCCCAACCCACTCCTAAATACTCCCTCACTGTGATATCTTCCCAAATACCTGCTGGCAATGCACAAATATCAAACTTCCTTAAAGGCCTGGGACAAGACCTTGGAGGTCAACAGGTTTTGTCTATTTTGGACCAAAGAGAGCTAGTTCCAAATCTGAAGCTCTCTCTTGTTTAAACTGAGGAAGATGCAACTTGAGCACCTCCACTGACCCCAACTGTGGCAGTGTTGCACAAGGTGAGGAGCTCCCATGCTGTTTAGGACTTTATAAGCCACTGCCAACACCTTAAACTATATCTAAAAACCAATCAGAAGTTAGTGGAAATCCTAGATGCCCTGAGGAAATACTCTATTTAACAAATGAGCTGCCATATTAGGCACTCGGGTACTACAATTACACTGGTCTACAATTTTTGAGAAGTTGTCTGCTTCAGAGATAAAATGTGCTATTTAGTATGTATTTTGATGTGCTGAATTCAAATATGACAAAACAACTGATTGGCTACTGTTTCTAAGATATTTAAGTTTTTACATTTTATGTCTATGTATATTGTGTAGATAGTAGAGTTTTAATCATAAATTGTAAACCTGGGTCTTTTCATGTGTTTATGGTTGCTTTACATGATACTATTTCACCTGTCCTGTTTATGTAACACTTTAAAAATCAGCAAAGGGGTTATATAAATAAAATTGATTATGAAACAAAAGGCAAAAAACTATTATGTACATAGTTTAGTCCTATTCAGTGTCTACTGGGCGCTTCTTGGCTTGTCTCTTGTATTCATTAAATGGAGCATCTCTTGTCACTGTCCAGCAATAGTCTGCAAGCATTGATGGGCTCTATTTGCCCTGATAGCGTTTCTCCATTGTTGCAATGTCCTGGTGAAATCGCTCGCCGTGCTCGTCGCTCACTGCTCCGCAGTTTGGTGGAAAAAAATCTAGATGAGAGTGCAAAAAAATGTATCTTTAGTGACATGTTGCAACCAAGGCTTTTGTATGCCTTGAGGAGGTTTTCCACCAACAACCTGTAGTTGTCTGCCTTGTTGTTTCCGAGAAAATTTATTGCCACTAACTGGAAGGCTTTCCATGCCTTTTTTTCCTTGCCACGCAGTGCATGGTCAAATGCATCATCTCGAAGAAGTTCACGAATCTGAGGACCAACAAAGACACCTTCCTTTATCTTAGCTTCACTTAACCTTGGAAATTTTCCACGGAGGTACTTGAAAGCTGCTTGTGTTCTGTCAATGGCCTTGGCAAAGTTCTTCATCAGACCCAGCTTGATGTGTAAGGGTGGTAACAAAATCTTCCTTGATTCAACAAGTGGTGGATGCTGAACACTTTTCCTCCCAGGCTCCAATGACTGTCGGAGTGGCCAATCTTTCTTGATGTAGTGAGAATCTCTTGCACGACTATCCCATTCGCAGAGTAAACAGCAGTACTTTGTGTATCCAGTCTGCAGACCAAGCAAGAGAGCAACAACCTTCAAATCGCCACAAAGCTGCCACTGATGTTGGTCATAGTTTATGCACCTTAAAAGTTGTTTCATGTTGTCATAGGTTTCCTTCATATGGACTGCATGACCAACTGGAATTGATGGCAAAACATTGCCATTATGCAGTAAAACAGCTTTAAGACTCGTCTTTGATGAATCAATGAACAGTCTCCACTCATCTGGATCGTGAATGATGTTGAGGGCTGCCATCACACCATCGATGTTGTTGCAGGCTACAAGATCACCTTCCATGAAGAAGAATGGGACAAGATCCTTTTGATGGTTACGGAACATGGAAACCCTAACATCACCTGCCAGGAGATTCCACTGCTGTAGTCTGGAGCAAAAAAGCTCTGCCTTACTCTTGGCTAGTTCCAAATCCCTGACAAGGTCATTCGGTTCACCTTGTGTTATGAGGTGTGGTTCAGAGGAGGAGGATGGGAGAAAATGTGGGTCCTGTGACATTGATGGTTCAGGACCAGAAGTTTCATCCTCTTCCTCTTCCTCGTCTGACTCAAGTCAGAATGATTCTGGTGCATCAGGAACCGGCAGTCCTTCTCCGTGGGGTACTGGGCGTATAGCTGATGGAATGTTTGGATAATGCACAGTCCACTTTTTCTTCTTTGACACACCTTTCCCAACTGGAGGCACCATGCAGAAGTAACAATTGCTGGTATGATCTGTTGGCTCTCTCCAAATCATTGGCACTGCAAAAGGCATAATTTCCTTTTCCTGTTCAACCACTGGCGAAGATTTGTTGCACAAGTGTTGCAGCATATGTGTGGGGCCCACCTCTTGTCCTGATCTCCAATTTTGCAGCCAAAATCAAGGTGATAGGCTTTCTTAACCATAGTGGTTATACTGCGCTTTTGTGATGCAAAAGTCACTTCACCACAAACATAGCAGAAGTTATCTGCACTGTTCACACAAGTACGAGGCATCTCTGCTCACTTTGGCTAAACAGAAATGTGTCCCTTTGCAAAATCAAACACTGACAAATAAGAGAGCACGACACTGTATGATTTCTAGAGCTGATATAGGGCAATTTGTTCAGCAGAGTGATGTAAGCTTCGTTATGATTGCATCATCCATGACTTCTAGGAATAACATGATGCAATTCATATCATGTATGACGCAATACCAGCTTCAGATTGCATTATTCATTGTTTTGCCTAAAAAGCAAGTACTGTTCAAACCCAGTCATAGATTTATTCATAGATCCAGTCAAAGATGTATTTTAGTCATTTCTGGTTTAAATTGAGATCCCTTCCCTTTGTAACTCACTTATCCTCCGCCATTCCCAAATCAAGGGTCGTATATACTGACCCAATAGCATGTCTTGAAAACTAGAGCCAATCAACAATTTTAAGCATCATTTTCGTTCTCAGTGACCCAGAATTAGTAAAGTTTGACTACATTTATTTCAGAAGCATTTTGGCTGTAAAGCAGTGTTATGGGCACAAAAGGAGATGCTAGATGGCTAGATTCTGCACATAGACAGCTAGTCCTCATCTATGCCCCAGTTTCTATCACAAACCTTTGTGGTCTCATCTGAGTCAACTGTGACATGCTATAGTTTCTCCCTGACTTTTCATCTGAGTGCGCGATTGTTGGGTCTCCCCTTCAACTTTCACTAGCTCGTGGCTCTGCACCTCACGTTTCTTTCAGCAGCCCCACTTAGATCCTGCTTATCACACCTGTGCTCTAGTAGAGATGTTGGCGATGGCAATAAATGATCTGACCACGTTCCTCCAGCTCAGCTGTGATTAGCAAGATGCTCTTTCTATGCAAAAGCAAGGAATAGAAGGACAAGGTATCCCATATTCACTGTGAGAGAAGTATGTACAAAAGGCTTTGTTAAAGAGTGATACGACAGCAGTGCAGAATGAGAGCTGATCTTAGGATTTTAGAAGGTCCTAATTCACCCTCCTACTCATGTGAACTGCCCCAGCAAAACTCCTACCTTCACTTTGTGTACATGCAGTGAAAATCCATCCCCCCCAAGACAATGGGAACTTTGCCATTGTCTTCAATGGAGCCAGAAGGTCTTTCTGTGACCTGGCGTTTATGCAGCTTGTATTTCACAAGCAGTTTCATGCGCGTCAGTTATGCATAGACCCTGGCAAAGCACACTGAGAGCCAACCCCAGTGTTTCTCAAAGTGGAGGATGTTCTCAGTCAACCAGGACTGAGCTGTGATCAGCAAGTCAGTAGATTTTCACGTGAGTGATCTTTGCAAGGGAACCCTAGCTTCAGCAGGGCTAATGGGAGCAAAAAGTTATTGCTGGCAAGCAGGAGTCATTGAAATTTGTGTGCTGAGGACAAAGAGGGTGGCGATTGTCACTGTTGATCTGTGATCTGCAATTATTGGAGCTCTAACCGTTCCAAAACTGACCTATTAGTACTTAAGTTCATTTTTTATATTCATCCAGAGCAGAAAACCTGCTTGTGAAAGAGTTCACCAAAAGCCTTCCCCTTTCAATTTAGCTAGATCCACTTTTCAGGCCAGTTCTCTCTTGTATCACGTGGAGCACTGAAGGAGCAAGAACATGACGGACACCAGGGTCAGCTCCAGGCACCAGATGAGAAAGCACGTGCTTGAGGCGGCGCCTTGTAAGGTGCAGCAGTCCGGGGATTCTTGGGGCGGCCGTTGTTTTTTTGCTTCAGCAGTTCGGCAGCATCCTCTTTTTTTTTTTTTTTTTGCTTGGAGTGGTCAAAAAGCCAGAGCCGGCCCTGACTGACACACACATGGGGATTGAAGGGGAGTTGACAATATCCCCAAAAGGGGCCTGATGTTCAGTGGCCTGGTGCTCATCACTTTATGAAAACAAAGCCCCTTTTGAAGGTGTCTTAAGTTGGGTATCCAAAAGAATGAGGGTCTCCAAAATCATGAGTCACTTTTGAAAATTTAGTCCATTGTGTTCTAGACAAAGCGACTACCGACAACATGAAGGGTGGGAATAAGTACGATATTGGTGCCTTTGACACTGCAGGAATTGGGACAGACTAGGAGAGCAAAAAAATCAGGAGGGAGCGACTGTTGTTCTGCCTACGGAAATTAAAATGTTACTTGAAGCCGCCTCTTTCTGCTTCCCTGATTAAAATGACCTGTTGGGATCTCATTTTAGCACAGCACTGACACAACAGCTCCCTCTGCAGGGAAGAGGTCAGACTTATTAACTTATCTGTGCTCACTAACACAGCAGCACAAGTCGCCAGAGATTCTGCCATGAAAAAAACAGGCCATATGGCTTCAAAAGTTGTGAGAGATGGAGCCTGAAACCTCTGAAAAACCAGAACATATTCTAACGCCATGTGGAGAAGTGGAAAAAAACGTTGCTGTTTGCTCCCAGCAGCACACCAAAGGAGGAATGGGATGTGCGTGTGTGTGTGTACACAGAGAGACTGCTCACCACACACACACACACACACACTTTATATAATATATATATATATATAAATGATCTTCCACATAGTTGAAAACTGGAGAACATTTTCCCCTTGAAGCCTGGTGTACCATAGTTCATCTCAGCTATGAATACATTTTTAACACATTTCAAAAACAGATAACTTTGGCTGTTTTAAACTTTTAAGACCATCAGTAAAACTCTTTAAAAGTTTGATACTATTATATTCTGACCTCAAATGTTGGAAATAAAGTTTGTCTAGCAGTTAATCTCTAGTTATGATCTCAGTGTCTTTGCTATATTAAAAACAATCCTAGGTTGGCTAAGAACTGTAATTTTAAGTTAGTTGATGAACATGGGTTTATTCCAATTTTTAATCAGAATTTTCTATTCAGAACTCTGCATTTTAAAAATGTCTAAATATAATTAAAGGGTCTTTGTGGCCTATCTGATATTAAAAGGCATCTAGCATTAATATGGGATTCTAACTATGCAGTTGAGTACAATAGAGTAGACCTGTTGCATTTTAACCACCCAATAGAATGTATTGTATCAATTCTGTAAATATCAACGCCCAGAATAGATGCTAATGGCTCTGAAGAAGTCGTTATAGTCTAACAGCTCAATGACCCAGGTTTTTTAAAATCCCTAAATAGGTATTTGCATAATTTGCTCTTCGAATAGTCTATAAATGCAAATTTACAAGCTTGAGATTGGCCTAAACTTCTTGCAGTTTGCAGATGTCAGCATACTAGTCCCTTCAGCGTAACAGAACGAAAGTTGAGAGCGTTCTCCAGGAGATTGGCTCAGCTTCCACTTGTGATCACAAAGAGGCCAGGGTTGTAGACTTCGCAGCATACCCTGAAGGTCAATCTTTTTGCCATGGAGAGAGGGGGAGCTGGATGGGCATGAGTGTTATGGAGACAGGGTTTGGTGGGGAAAGTCCTATCTATTCGGTTCTGCTGGGGATGGTGTGTGCTGGGGGTTTGCTTCTCGCATTGCTCTATTGTGTTGCTATTTTAAATGTCATAGAATTATAGGGTTAGAAGGAACTGTAAGGGTCATCTAGTCAACCCCCCTGCAAAGATTCATAGATTCTAGGGCTGGAAGGGACCTCGAGAGGTCATCGAGTCCAGCCCCCTGCCCTCATGGCAGGACCAATTACTGTCTAGACAATCCCTGATAGACATTTATCTAACCTACTCTTAAATATCTCCAGAGATGGAGATTCCACAACCTCCCTGGGCAGTTTATTCCAGTGTTTAACCACCCTGACAGTTAGGAACTTTTCCCTAATGTCCAACCTAAACCTCCCTTGCTGCAGTTTAAGCCCATTGCTTCATCTTAGCATCTGAGGATAGAAGAAGAAGAAGTTTTCTCCCTCCTCATGACACCCTTTTAGATACCTGAAGACCGCTATCATGTCCCCTCTGTCTTCTCTTTTCCAAACTAAACAAACCCAATTCCTTCAGCCTTCCTTCATAGGTCATGTTCCATAGACCCCCAATCATTCCCGTTGCTCTTCAGGATGCAGGATGTTGTGTCTAAACCATCCAAGACAGAGGGCTATCCAGCCTCCTTTTGAAAACTTCCAGTGAAGGAGTTTTCACAACCTCCCTAGGCAGACATACAGAGTGGTAATACATCTCACTGGCATATCAGATCAAAAGAAATACTGTGCTAGACATTGTGGCAAATTGCTGGCACTACTATGAGGGTCCCGCACTTTCTCTTCTTGTGGGGGGTTTTCAGGGTGCCATTTCTTGTCCCTGAACTGGGGTATCAGCTGTCCCACTAGTATCCAAGAGAAGGGGAATGGAGAGGGAGGGACCCAGGCCCACCCTCTACTCTGGGTCCCAGCCCAGGGGCCCTAGGTTAGTGGGTAAACCACTTGTACTAGTGATACTTTCCCCTGGGCTCCTTCCCTCTCCTGCTTGTGGGGCTTCCTGCCTTCCCTCTGCACAAGCCAGGTGTCCCTTTACCTAGGGTCTTGGTCTTCTTAGCCCGCCACAGCACTTCTCCAAACTCTCCTCTGCTTTCCTCCAAACTGCTCTCTGCTCCACCACCAAACCACTCTGCTCCAACTCTTTCTTCCTCCTCCCCTGTCTGCCTGAAGCAGGGGGTTTTATTAGGTTCCTGAGAGGGCCTTAATTGACTGCAGGTGCTCCAATTAACCTGTAGCCACCCTCCCTAGTCTCCAGGGAACCACGCCTTAATTAGCCTATGGCTTATATATTTCCCCTCTCACACTCTACTACTGCTGCTCCCTGGCCCTCCTGTATCACATATCCCCCTCCCCTGCTCAACACCATGGGGTTGGGCTACTTGGGACGAGAGACAGTGTTGTCGTGACAGGCTGTCCGTGTTGCCGTGTTGGCTTCCGGCTCTATCCTGTATCCGGAAGTGGAAAGGTTGTAGTGATAGAAACCATCTAGTCATTTGTGCATTTCTTTCCTTGTTTGTGTGCATCCATTGGAGTGGGGCATGGTCTGTCACAAGGGTAAACTTCCGCCCAAGCAGGTAGTACCGTAGAATCTCCATGGCTCATTTAACCGCTAAGCATTCCTTTTCTACTACGGCGTACCGTTGCTCCCTGGGCAGGAGCTTTCGGCTAAGGTAAAGGATAGGGTGCTCCTCATCTCCCACCATCTGTGAAAGGACAGCCCCAAGTCCTACCTCTGAGGCATCCGTTTGTAGGATGAATTCCTTTTTGAAATCCGGGGCTATGAGCACCGGATGGCTGCAAAGGGCTGTCCTTAGGTCTGTGAAAGCTTCCTCTGCCGCCTCAGTCCATTTAACTATCTCCAGCCCTCGAGCTCTTATCAGGTCTGTCAGAGGCGCTGCCCTTGTGGCAAAGTGAGGGATGAACTGGCGATAGTACCCCACTATCCCTAAGAAGGCTCTGACTTGCTTCTTGCGGATCGGGCAAGGCCATTCCTGTATTGCCTTCACTTTGTTCCATTGGGGCTGCACCAGGCCCCTTCCGACTACATACCCGAGGTATCTGGCCTCGGCTAACCCTATTGCACATTTGGACGGGTTAGCAGTGAGGCCAGCCTGCCTAAGAGTATCCAGTACTGCTTCTACTTTCCCCAGGTGCGTCTCCCAGTCAGGGCTATGGATTACCACATCATCTAAATAGGTGGCAGCATACTTGGCATGGGGTCGAAGTAATCTGTCCATTAAATGCTGGAAAGTCGCGGGGTCCCCATGGAGCCCAAAAGGGAGGACGGTATATTGGAAAAGGCCATCGGGTGTGGAGAGAGCTGTTTTTTCCTTGGCGTCCTCAGCCAATGGGATCTGCCAGTAGCCTTTTCTCAAGTCCAAGGTGGTCAAGTATCAGGCCTTGCCTAACTGATCCACCAGCTCATCAATACGTGGTATTGGGTAGGCATCGAATTGGGATACCTCGTTTAACTTCCAGAAGTCATTACAAAATCTTAGGCTGCCATCAGGCTTCGGGACCAATACAATAGGGCTGGACCACTGGCTGTGTGATTCCTCAATCACCCCAATTTCCAGCATCTTCCTTACTTCTGCCCTAATTTCTTCTCTTTTTGCCTCTGGTATACGGTATGGTTTTATCGTCACTCTTGCTCCAGGACAGGTGACGATGTGGTGTTGGATCAACGTTGTACGGCCTGGTTGTATAGAGAACAGGTCTTGGTTCCGCTGGATCATTTCAATGACCTCTGTTAGTTGTTCTGGGGCTAATTCGGGGGATATCTTTACCTGCCCTTGTGGGTCATCTGCCTGGGATGGAGCCGGCAGGACGGCCAGGCATGTCTCCCGATCGAACCAGGGTTTCAGTAAGTTAACATGATATATCGGCTCTGGCCTTCGGCAGCCTGGCTGCTTCACCTTATAATTCACCTCCCCAACGGCGTCCATGCCAACTGGCCAGGAGCTTACTTTCTCTTGTTGGTACCAATACCAGCACCCGTTCTCCTGGTTGAAATTTCCGTGTTTTTGCCCGACGATTGTAGTAGGTTCATTGGGCCTCTTGTGCTTTCTCCAAATGCTCTCGTACTATGGGAGTCACTTGGGCTATTCGTTCTCTCATTTGGGCTACGTGTGCAATGACGTTCTTCCCTGGGTTAGGGTGTTCCTCCCATTCCTCCTTCGCGATGTCTAATATGCCACGTGGGTGGCGTCCATACAGTAGCTCGAAGGGGGAGAAACCAGTAGATGCTTGGGGAACTTCTCGTACTGCAAACATCAGGTATGGTAGGAGGGTATCCCAGTCTTTTCCGTCTTGGGCCACCACCTTTCGGATCATGCTCTTGAGAGTGCGGTTAAATCGCTCAACCAGACCATCTGTTTGCGGATGATAGACCGAGGTCCGCAAGGCTTGGATGCGGAGCAGGGTACATAAGTCTTTCATTACTCTCGACATAAAGGGAGTCCCTTGGTCTGTGAGGGTCTCCTTAGGGATGCCTGCCCTAGCAAAAACCTGCACCAGTTCTTTTGCAATTGCCTTGGACGTGGGGTTTCTTAAAGGAATGACTTCGGGGTACCGTGTAGCGTAGTCCAGGATTACAAGTATACTTCGGTGGCCCCGGGCTGTTCTTTCTAGTGGGCCCACTAGATCCATTGCTATCCTTTCAAAAGGGACTTCAATTATTGGCAAGGGTACCAATGGGGCCCTTAACTGAGGTCGGGGGCTATGCAGCTGGCATTCTGGGCAAGAGGTGCAATAGCGCTGGACTTCTGCCCGTACTCCCGGCCAGCAGAACCTCCTTAGGACTCTATCCAGGATCTTGTTTGCTCCTAAATGTCCCCCAAACAGATGACTGTGAGCTAATTCTAATACAGCCTTTGTGTGCTTCTGTGGCACCAAGAGCTGTTCTACTACTTCCCCCTGTATTGGCACTACCCGGTACAACAGATCCTGCTTGAGTATACAGTATGGCCCTGGGCCTTTGGTTTTCCCTTCTACTGGCACACCATTTACCTCTACTACCTCCTCCCTCACATTCGCATACAGTGGGTCATTGGCTTGGTCCTGCCCAAAATATTCACGTGCGGGACTGATCTGGCCTGATTCTATTGGATTGGGCTCCCCTCCTTCTCTAGGGGTGCTTCTGCTTGTGCTAGGAGCTGTCTCTGGGTCTCCACGGGACCGCCTTCCAACCAGGGCAGCTCTCTGGTTTGCCGCCAAAATCCTGGTTCCTAATCTTTTGTCTGCCCTCCTTTCTCGTTTGGATTTCCGGGACTTCCCAGGGCTTGAAAATAACTCTGGGGAGAACCCAGCAAAAATTGTGGTAGGGTCCTCCATGGGCACCTCAAACTCTGCTTGTGGTTTACTTCCCTCCCCTAATCTGATGTGGGGGAGTAGGCTCTCGAACCCAGGAAAGTCCCTGCCAATTAAGACCGAGTAGGGGAGCTTGGGGACCACCCCTGCAGTCATCTTGGTAGTGTTTCCCTGGATCTCAATCCATATTGGAATTGTGGGGTAGAAATTTACTGTGCCGTGGACACATGTCACTCCGGTACTCTTGGCCCGGCTCAGTTGGTCTTGCCCTACTAACTTCCCTGAGACTAATGTGACAGCACTCCCAGAGTCCACCAAAGCTATGGTCTGGATGCCATTCATCTTTACCGGCCTGGTGTACTCATGTGGGTCCATCACGACCCCCACCAGGCTGATTAGGCCACATTGGTCTCCGGGATCCCCCAGAGTACATTGCATGGGCTCCTCTCTGTTGGGGCACTGTGCTGCTATATGCCCCAACTCCCCACACTCATAACAGCGATATCTCATTCCGGAGATTGTCCTCTATCTTGGGCCCTCTAACTCGCTCCTCCAACCCTCTCCCCCAGGACCCATAGGTCCCTTTGGGGCCTCAGGCCGCTCCTTGGTGCCTGTTCTTCCAGCTATGGCTTTCCTGGAGTTCTCGATGATCCGGGTCCTCAGGGTTGGGACTGGTTTCTTGAAACGCCGTGTTCCATCTCCTGGGGTTTCAGACAGTTCATGGGCTGCCAGTTGTCTCTCCACAAGGGTGACCAGTTCGTCATAGGTGGAGGGGTCATTCTGGCCTATCCAGGCTCGAAGGCCTGAGGGTAGTGCCCTTGTATAGTGGTCCAGCACAAGGAGCTCCATCATTTTCTCTGAGCTGAGAGCCTCCGGGCGTAACCACTTCCGGGCTAGGTGAATTAGGTCAAATAGTTGTGATCGTGGTGTCTTGTCTTCACAGAACTGCCAATCATGGAACCTCCGGGCTCGCAAGGCCGTCGTTACCCCTGCCCTGGCCAGGATTTCCGCCTTCAGTCGGTGGTAATCTGCCGCCTCCTCTGCGGTCATATCATAGTAGGCCTTCTGAGCCACCCCACACAAAAATGGGGCGAGGATGCCTGACCACTGATCTCGGGTCCAAGCCTCCCGCAGGGCTGTCCTCTCGAAGGCAAGGAGATATGCCTCCACATCATCCTCCCGGGTCATTTTCTGCAGACAGTAGCTGGCCCGTATGGTCCGTGTCCCATCATACCCGCGGCTCAGCTCCGTAAGGGCCTTCACCTGGTTCACTAGTTCCTGCAGCGTGGCCCGATCTTGGGCAGCCTGGGTCATCAGCAGGCGATTGGTCTCTTGCTGCAGCCGCATGGCCTCCTGTTGGGTAGCTGCCTGGACCCGGGTAGCCTCCTGCTGAGCGGCGGTGGCTTGTATTAGGGCCTTGATCACGTCGTCCATCTTAAGGACTGGATTGTTTTGGCTAACCCTGGTTTAAGTCCCCAGCGCGGTAATCCCACCTCTGACACCACGTGTGGCAAATTGCTGGCACTACTATGAGGGTCCCGCACTTTCTCTTCTTGTGGGGGGTTTTCAGGGTGCCATTTCTTGTCCCTGAACTGGGGTATCAGCTGTCCCACTAGTATCCAAGAGAAGGGGAATGGAGAGGGAGGGACCCAGGCCCGCCCTCTACTCTGGGTCCCAGCCCAGGGGCCCTAGGTTAGTGGGTAAACCACATGTACTAGTGATACTTTCCCCTGGGTTCCTTCCCTCTCCTGCTTGTGGGGCTTCCTGCCTTCCCTCTGCACAAGCCAGGTGTCCCTTTACCTAGGGTCTTGGTCTTCTTAGCCCGCCACAGCACTTCTCCAAACTCTCCTCTGCTTTCCTCCAAACTGCTCTCTGCTCCACCACCAAACCACTCTGCTCCAACTCCTTCCTCCTCCTCCCCTGTCTGCCTGAAGGGGGGTTTTATTAGGTTCCTGAGAGGGCCTTAATTGACTGCAGGTGCTCCAATTAACCTGTAGCCACCCTCCCTAGTCGCCAGGGAACCACGCCTTAATTAGCCTATGGCTTATATATTTCCCCTCTCACACTCTACTACTGCTGCTCCCTGGCTCTCCTGTATCACAACATGAAGAAAGATAACATTATACCAAATCTGTTATACCTTACACCAAGGGCCAGATCCTCAGCAGGTATAAATCCAATTAACAGTAGAAACAAGGCACAAAGTTTTACCACTCGGTAATTAACCATCGGAACATCCTAGCAAGGGATGTGGTGGAGTTTCTGTCACTTGAAGTTTTAAAATTAAGATTGTCTTTCTAAAAGATATGCTGTAGCTGAAGTTATTGGGTTTGATGCAGAAATCACTGGGTGAAATTCTATGACCCAGGGTATGCCAGAGGTCAGATTAGATTATCATCTTTTCTGATCTTAAAATCTATAAATCTATGAAAAAATTCAGTGTAGCCCCATTGGTCCAAAATGGCTAATCTAGATTGAAAGCCCATTATAAAAGGCATCATGTTATCTCTGGGTATCCTTCGTGCCTACTGACAATGCTCAGTAATGTGTGGATGAGGCTTGTAATATGTATGGGTCTTGCCTCATATCTGTGCATAGAAATAACTCCATTTGATTGTCCCAGACCTCTCATGGAGAAAGAGGATTAGGGGATATCAGTTTGGGATACCATGCCTCAAGTTGTCTAAAAGATGCAGACATGCCGAGGTGTGGTATAAAACAGGAAGGAAGCCGACTTTTCTACTCAAATACTCACTATATTCCTTGCATGCATCAAAGAGGTGGGAATAAAAGAAAAGTAATTTATTCATCTCTATTTTACTTTGCCACTTTTTCAGCAGTCCTCTCCATGATTTTTAAAAGTGATCAAGCTATTACAGGACTAACAAACACAGCAGCAAAGTGACTGATCTAGTGAAGAAAACTTGATGATGGGTAAAGGTCTTTTTGAGGATTTGTTCTAGCTGGAGGGGAGAGAAAATTATGCTGATAGCAACAGATTTGAGCACTTGTGCCACATCTTATTTTTCCCACTTAAGATATCCATCAGAGAGCTGAGCCTCGAGTCTCTGAGATATTGCTCAGTCTATAAATTCCCACATTCCTTGTTCGTGTTATTCCCTATACCTTTCCTTTTTCATTTCCCTTGCAAGTGTCCTGGGTGTTAAGATATAAATTACAGAAAATGCATCAGGAGTCCTGACTAAATTTAACATTCCAGCATAGTTTGATTTTGTATAATTTTTTCCCCATTTTAAAACATACCATGCACTTGTCAACCTGGCCTTGTGGGGTGGACTACTTGATTTCTAATTTCTCATGATAATGTGAGCAACAAACAGCATGCTAACTAACATCTGGACCTTTCGTGACTGATATTAGGATTACCAGAGCCCTATGTTAATGACGATAATTTATTATATAGTCTTTATAATCTCATTTCAAAAGTCTTGTGTTTAGGGGGGAAAACATAAAATATGATGGTAGAGATCCTTTCCAGTTAAATTCCCTACAACAGTCTCTGGAGGCTACTGGTAGGGTGACCAGATGTCTCAATTTTATAGGACAGTGCCAATATTTGGGGCTTTTTCTTGTACAGGCTCCTATTATCCCCCACCCCCGTCCCGATTTTTCACACTTGCTGTCTGGTCACCCTAGCTACTAGTCTCTATGCTCAACAAGAGAAATATGAGACAACTTCCTCCTCCTCTATGGCTGAGCTGGGGGTGGTTATTAACAAGGTGGCCACCATATGAAACTGAAAGGTGTTGAGGGACTTTAAATTTGTTTCAATCAATTTAAATCTATAGACTATACACACACAAGTATCTTTACCTATTTTACATTTTAGACTATTGAGGAGATTAGTAGATTAAATATTAAATAATCAAATATGTAACTAAATACACATTAGATGATACCTTGTACCAATTTAGGGACTGACATACAGCCCCCTGAAGTCAATGAGACTTTTCACTGACTCCAATGGGTTTTGGCTCTCAGATGACAGAATCTGAACATTTAACAGTTCATTTTACCCTTCAATATATGTGCAACTTGTTTTGGTTTTCCATTCTTTCAGTTTGGACACTGAGGTTGGTTTCATTTTTGTTTACAATCAATTTCACCTTCAGATTCTCTGTGCTAGGTTGTTTAGGTTGCAAATGTTACATGGAACTGTTTGTTCAAAACCAGCTGTTTCCATCAATGTTTTAAAAAAAACACAACCAACCGTCTTTCTCAGTGGTTGTAAAAGGATGTTTTAACAACATTTAAACGTGGGGCCATATTGCAGATGACAATGTTTCTTTAAGGCTCTGCTATAAATCCGGTTGTGTCCCTTTTTCAAGGAGCCTGATCTTCAATGACGGACGCTGTGTCTCCAGGACATGGCTGGCTAGGTGTGAGTTTGCAGACTGTTACAAGTGGAACAACAGGGAGCCTCATTACCCTCCTGTGTCTGAGTGTTTTTCAAGACTGCTCTTAAGACAGACTATTTCTTCCATTTCCCATCTCAGAAATATATTAGTCTGTGCTTCACTGGCTGACTTTGAATTTGCTCTCTCTCTCTCTCTCTCTGCTGTTTGATCCCAGCTGAGTAAGGTTTTTGATCATCTTTTATTTTGTTTTACACCCTCCCTGTGTTACACCTCACACTTTTTTGCAGGAGTGGATATTAATTTTTATTTTAAATGTGGTCTTCACATCACTATGCACATGTGTATATATACACACGGCAAGATCCTCAGCTGGTGTCACTTGTTTTATTGGAACAATGACAATTTACACCAGCTGAGTTTCTGCTTCATATCCCTATCAAATGCCCAATTTGCCAAACCTGCACATGTGGCGGGGATGTGTTACATATACAGTAACTCCTCACTTAAAGTCGTCCCGGTTAACATTGTTTCGTTGCTACGTTGCTGATCAATTAGGGAACATGCTCGTTTAAAGTTGTGAAATGCTCCCTTCTAACGTTGTTTGCAGTCTATCAATTGTGGCAGTTCAGCTGTCCCTTTCCCCACTGCCATGTGCTGCTCCCCGAGACTCCTGCCTGCTTTCTGTGTGGGGGGAGGGGAAGAAGAGGGGTGCTAATGTTCCCCTGCTCCTGCATCTTGTTTACTCCATCTTCCATAGAGCAGGGGGGACACACGAGGGAGGGAGCTGCTGCCTTGGGCAGGAGCTGCAGCTGTGGGCTTGCTGATCTAATTAACAAGGCAGTGTACTTCTGACCCCACTCTTGATACTTAAAGGAGAAATGCGCATCTCTATCTCTGAAACACATCTGTCTCTGTCTGCCCTCCCTCCTTTCCTGCTGGCTTGTAGAGTGAGAGAGTTAACCCTTGGGGGCTCAGCCAACTGCTTAGTTCATTTAGCAGTAAGGCATTCCCTGGGAAATATCCCACCCTCTGACTCCTCCACCTCAACCAAGCTTCACTATCATCATCGTTGTGTACCAGTATTCAATTGTTTGTTTAAAACTTTGTGTGTGTGTGTGTGTGTGTGTGTGTGTGTGTATGTATGTATGTGTATATATATATATAGAGAGAGAGAGAGAGACTTTTTTGTCTGGTGAAAAAAAATTCCCTGGAACCTAACCCCCTCATTTACATAAATTCCAATGGGGAAATTGGATTCGTTTAACATCGTTTTGCTTAAAGTCGCATTTTTCAGGAACATAACTACAACGTTAAGTGAGGAGTTACTGTACATAGTTAGTAGCTATTTTCTCACATATAGCTACATGGATGTATGCATTCAATATCTGAAGATAGCCTCTTTTGCATTAATTATGTGAAAGATTGGTATGATCTCATAAGTTCAATATATAAAACCTGTGCTACTTTTTGAGTTTGTATGTGAGATATTTTATAGCAAGGTGAACAATGAGGAGTCCAGTGGCACCTTAAAAACTAACAGATTTATTTGGGCATAAGCTTTTGTGGGTAAAAAACCCCACTTCTTCAGATGCATGGAGTGAAAATTACAGATACAGGCATAAATATATATTGGCACATGAAGAGAAAAGAGTTACCTTACAAGTGGAGAACCAATGTTGAAGGCCAATTCAGTTAGGGTGGATGTAGTCCACTCCCAATAATTGATGAAGAGGTGTGAATACCAAGAGAGGGGAAATTGCTTTTGTAGTGAGCCAGACACTCCCAGTCCCTATTCAAGCCCAAATTGATGGTGTTCAGTTTGCAAATGAATTGTAGCTCAGCAGCTTCTCTTTGAAGTCTGTTTTTGAAGTTTTTTATTGAAAAATGGCTACTTTTAAATCTGTTCTTGAATGTCCAGGGAGATTGAGATGTTCTCCTACTGGCTTTTGTATGTTACTATTCCTGATGTCAGATTTGTGTCCATTTATCCTTTTACGTAGAGAAGTTTTGTGGGTTTTTTTTAAGTTATCCTTTTACTGTCCGGTTTGGCCAATGTACATGGCAGAGGGGCATTGCTGGCACATGATGGCATATATAACATTAGTAGATGTGCAGGTGAATTAGCCACGATGGTGTGGTTGGGTCCTATAACGATGTTGCTAGAGTAGATATGGGGACAGAGAAGGCAATGGGGTTTGTTACAGGGACACTTACACTTGTAAGGTAACTACCTTCTCTTCATGTGCCAATATACTGTATATTTATGCCTGTATCTGTAATTTTCACTCCATGCATCTGAAGAAGTGGGTTTTTTTACCCATGAAAGCTTATGCCCAAATAAATCTGTTAGTCTTTAAGGTGCCACGATGCCTCGTTGTTTTTGTGGATACAGACTAACATGGCTACCCCTCTGATACTTTATAGCAAGGTGCTGATTGTGACTGGTTGTTTTTGATTTTACAATTGGCTTTGTTTGAAAATTGTATACTAGAGCTTCTAGGTACTTCTGTCACAAACATACATTGTAAAAAAATGTGTTTAATGACACACTCCTTCCCCCACTCCTCTGGAAGCAGAAGTCCAAAAATAACATGTAAGTTTTACAAGCTCACAAAAAATTCAGCAGGGAACTAGAATGGAGTTGTGTCCAAAGAAATGCCTGGCAGTCTGTCAAGTTGTTTGGCTTCAGCCTATTGGCATGACGTTACAAATGAGCTGTACTGTGAGATTTTTTTAAAATCTGAGTTTGGGGCAATGGGTGGGGGAGGTAGCAGTGTCCGGGGGCAATGGGGTGAGGGATGGGGTGCCTAGTGAGGTAGCGGGGGCTGGGGCATGGATGGGGAGCCTGGGGAGGCAGTGGGAGCCGGGGTTCCAAAATACAAATTTGCCCAGGGTGCCATTTTCTCTAAGGATGGCCCTGAGGAGATGCCCTGGAGAAGGACAGTATAATATGTTTTGTGCTTTTGGATTCTTTGAAATATCTATGGAAGCTGCTCTCAGCACAGAGAAACCCTACAGTTTAAACCTATGTACCGCTCAGCTATCATCACACCTGCCCTCAGGTGTAAAACCTGTCCTGAAATCCAGGTGGCAAGCAAGAACACGGATTGAATGACTTTTTAAAAAACAAACAAACCTCAACTCTTGTTTTCATTCTGCTGAGGCCTGCTCATGATTTCCTGGATAATCCAATGCACTCAGAGTAGTAGTTCTATTTTAATTGAAACAAGGCTTCCAGGACTGTGGTTCTGTATTTTGGTATAGCAAAGTCTAGGTCAGTACATTTTTTTACTGCTTTTGATGATGAGACATGTTTGCCTATTTGACTCATTAGCACAATTATGAAAGTGGTGTTTATATGAAATTCACAGGCGATCTAATTAACAAGTCTAATTAACAGTTGCTGAAGCCAGCGGCGCTATTAACTGAGAAATGGCAGCAAGATGTAAATTTCCTTTAAAATGTACAGATCACAGAAGGGAGCTGTAAGTGATCACTCAGGTTTTGTTACCAGTGGGGAGGGAAAGAGTGCGGGAGAGACATCAGGATCACTGTAATCTATGATCTTTTTATTTTAATTTTACACTAAATGAAGTCCATTTACAAATGTTCTTAACTAAATCTGGGGTTCACATTGATGCAAAGTTATCAGATCTCATGAGATATGAAGCATCATTTTGATTACCTTGCAAACCACCACCACTGTTTGTTCAGAGTAAGAGATCACATGTATCGGCTTTGAGTTCTTCTCTAGTCATTCCTTTGACCCCATCCGCCATTACCACTTTCAGATAGAGAGTTCAGTTAGCCACTAGAGACTGAGAGCTAAATTTGTCTCCCATTTACAATTGTGTTTCCTCATTGAAGTCTCTGGGGTTGCACTGGCATAACAGAGCAGTTTGGCCCTATGATTTCTTTTTCAGTAGAGATCTGATGTGATAAGTGTGTTTAAAAAGAATGCCTCATTGAAACCAAGAAAGCAAACAGAAGTATGATGAGAAAAGTGCATGTCAGGTGATAGAGATAAGCCTGAAACAGCAGCTCAAAAGAGTGACAGGTGAAGATTAAAAAATGTAAATGAAGGCAGCTGCCAACATTCCTCAGAATCTAGGACACAAAAAGAGTTAAAGGAAAGAAATTAAAAAAGGGGACCTACCATAAGTGATAAATGTGATTTAAAAATAGAGTGAAAACTGAGCTGCCAGGAGGGTTTTAATATTTTTTAATACTGGAAAATATTTGATACCTTCTAAGGGTGGGGAGAAAGAGAGAGAGAAGAACCGACAAGTTCAAATCAAACAGAGGAATCAATAAGGAAGGGAAATGGGGTTTCTAAATGAGATTCCATGGAATTCTAAAGTTTTTAGGGTAGAAATCAAGTGAAGCGGGTTCAGTAGATTGAAGTTCTATTCATGAGGAATTCTAATCAGAATTCTATTGAGAAATTATAGATTGAGTTCTAAGGACAGAGGTGTTGGACAAAACCCACAGCTAATTCCTGATTTTATAATATATCTAATATTATTCAGATCTTTCCTTCACTATTTTCTTTAATCTGGCTGTTAAACATGTTTCATAAATCCGAATGTACAATTGGCCTATACTTTTGGCTAACAAATCTGAAAACAAAAATGTTGACACAGACACAAGGATGCATTCAAGTCATTGTAGTGGGATGCAAACAACAATAGCTGGCAAACTCAAGGGGAAATCTTGTATTCCTGCCTGAACTCCTCCCTTTCTGCCTGGGCATTACAGCACATTCTATTTGGAATGGAAATGGAATTAAACATTTAAGGTAATTCTTGCTCCCTTTCATAGGGATCAATCACTCATTTTAGGGATTACAGGGAATTTTCCTTCAGGACACATTGGCAGGGATTGGAGCAGAATGTTTGCCTTCTAGCAAGAGCACAAAACTGGAGAGTCATCCGTAAGGATCATGCAACTGTATCCCACAAGCTGAATCTCATGTGACTTCCAGGAGTCATAGGGAACAGCTACAGAGATTGAGTGTATCTCTGTCCTTCCCATCTTCCCCTTTTGTATTTTGATATAGCACTAATATTCCATGCTATTCCAAGAGTCCAGCAGTACATTCAGTCACAAGGAACTGAGTGCAGGAAAGAGGTCATGATTCAGCCAAGCACTTAGGCATGTGCTTCACTCCCATTGACTTAAAGTTAAGCAAGTGAGTAAGTGCTTTTCTGAGTCAGGACCAGAATGCCATCCTAATACTTTGCATTTCCTTTCATTCATCACTCTTTATCAAACAGTAGTATTAAACTTAACTTTGGCATGTTTGTGTCTCTTGCAGTTTTCCCTCCACTCTTGCATACTTCCTAAAAAGAAAAAATTACCCATTGCAAGTATATTATGACACATACACAGAACACAGCAAAAATAATTGATTTATTATTCTAACAAAGTTCCCTGATTGCAATGTTACACAGAGAGTCACTTTTTTTCTAATGTTTTACTGTCCTCCCATGAACTTCCCATTTGGTCCAAAATAGCCTGTAACTGTTCCCCCTCTGAAAACCCGTCACAAGCTCATCTTTGGGAAAGGGTGTTGGGGGACGATGGAAGTTTTGTCTCCTTTGGGGATTCAAGGTGTGGTGAGATTTTGTTCTGCAATTTTTAAAAATTGCTTGAGTTGCATTTTAATTGATGGCAAATGTGCCTTAAAGAAGGGCAATGTGGTCTTTTATGTTTGTTTAAATGAAAATCAATAGTAAACTCACAGTTGAATAGGAGTATTCAACTTTAAAATGATTGTTACCATAGAGGAAAACAATGTTATCCCCGGCTCCTTCTGAAAAGTACCATGATGGGATCTGTCTTTGGCCTTTGGAAATGTATCACAGTGCCTTGGATTAAAATCTTCAAACAACCCCTGCCCCACTGATGCCACACATTCTTCCAGGTTGGTGTGCTTTGTCATGGCTGTGGTCTCCTCCTCCTACAAGTTACCCTGTGCCATTTCTCAAGTCAATTAAGGGCCCCAAAAATTCAACACCAATCTAGTTATGGACATCTGAGCGTTTCATTTTTCCAATTTTCTACAATTATAAAATCAACTAGGCAATAGTGGCTAAACCACCGTGGGTGAGAGGGATTTCAAATAGTGCTCAGATTTGGCACTAGGAGCAGAGTTAGCCCAATGAATGGCCCACTTGAAAATCCCACCCAATAATTTTATCGGAAAAATCCCATCAAATTCTTGCCTTTTCATCTGGTATATTGTAATTCAGCCAAGTGTGCATCAAAACATCTCAGAAATGCTGTTAAAAAGGGCCTAACATTATTATTGTTTTCACTAGACAGATTCACTTTTATTTCTCAGTTGAATGTTAGACCCATTTTAAAAGTTCATCTTTGAAGATTAAAACTTGTGCTGCTTAAAATGTTTTATTTGAAATTACTTTAATGTCACTGGGTGACTGAATATAGTTTGCACTTTTTTGTCTTGGCATATTGAATGATCTATTTTCAATTGAGGTGTTAAGGATTCTTTTAAACATACAGATTGATCCTTTCTAACCTTTGCCACAAAAGATCTTAAATTGTACTTATTATCTGGGTGAAAGTGTTGGAGTAAATGGGAAAAATCACTTTGCTTTTATATACTTGACTTTTAGAGTTGTCTATCAATCACAATGATTATTAGGTCTTAGCAATTCTGACAACCAGTTTTGTAATAGACTGCAAGAGAAAAGAGCGAATCATTGACACCAGTTAACTTCTGTCATTTTGTTTTTGACATGCAATATTAACCTTGTTGGCTTCTCAGTCTAATGCAGTTCTTTGTAATTTTCAGTTTCACAAGGGCATGTTTTTCTCCAGTGTTCATATTGGTAAGGCATCGTGTCTCTATTTTTAAAAAAATGTACTAAATTATTTTGATTTGCTGTATATGGAGGACTTCTCTGACTTCTTCCAGGGTTGTAATGACTGTGTTTTGAAAGTTTTTGGAACTGGAGCTTCCACCCCTCTGCAGTCTGACATGAGTATTTGAAAAACAGGAGATATACAAGAAAAAAATTTAAAAATTACTTAAAATCATGCAAATTTAAATGTGATTTGATAATAATTAGTAAAGAATTGCATGATTCAGCTTCCTTTTCAAAATAGGAAATGAGTTACTTCCTCTCAGAGCACATGCATATCATCACTGTTCATTTTAGTTAAGTTAGTGGATCAAAAAGAGAATAAATCCCCAAACTCTGCTTTGTGGTGTGCAGTAGAAGGTTTAAGAGAAGTCTCCCAAGCTCAGAGTCCGTTTCCTTTGCAACACTTTCTACTTACCTATCTTACATTTTTCTATTATCTTTCACTCTATTACTATCTATTACTTATTATCATTTTAGTACCTCAGCACTGACACTGAGCTCTCTTATTTGCTTTACAACCACGTGTGACTTGGCAAAGATGCAGTTCTGATCCAAGGTCATTAGCCATGAAGACACTATACTGACTGATCCTTGTCAGCCAGATATTAAGAAAGAGAGAAAATTCATTCTGATCACACAAGCACCCTGCTCACAAACCTCTAGGTTTTATGGAACAACACCAATTTTAAAAGTATTTTAAATGAATTGTCCGCCAATTTCTGGAAGGAGAGTTGAGTAGAATTAACCAATTCCTCATCCAGTGGATCAGGATGGTTCAGCAGGCCACATTCACTCTTGGCATAAGCCAGTGCAACTCTCTTTAAGTTTGAAGTTGTTACTGATTTATGCCAGTTGTGAATTTAGCTTAGTATATGTGAACATCCTAACTAATGCTCAACCTGAGATGTTTGATATATGTATGTATTCTAGCCAAGCTAGTATAAGAAGTTTTGCCAGTTGTGTCTTAGGTGGAAGTCCTCTTGCATACGTTAGAGACATTCGTTGCTAGCTTAACAAACCTATAAGATCTAAACAGAAAAAGTAGTACATGCATCGTTAACTGTGTGGAGGATTTACATGCATACAGTATGTCAGATTTTCACCGGCAGGAAATATATTACAGGAAAAGATATGTTGTGCATCAAGAGAAAATACAGGGGCAGATCCTCAGCTGAGGGAAATCAGCATAACTCCTTTGATGTCTCTGGTGTTATGCCAATTTCCACCAACAGATGGTCTGACCCATGATTTCTAATGTCACTCATATAACATTATACAAGCAACTACAGGACTATTTGATTGTACTTAGAACAATGGATAGAAAATATCCAAAACCACTGAAAATGTTCAGTTCAGCAAATGTGGCTGGTTTGTATTTTTTAAACTTAGAAAAGTCTTTTTGTAATGGAAGTAGGGTGACCAGATGAGAAGACCCGAAAATCGGGACTTCCCACCAAAAAAAAACAAAACGGAAGAGCCTCTGCAGCCAAAGTTGTTGAGCAAAAAAAAAGGAAAAGCCTCTGCCGAAAAAGTTGTTGAGCAAAAAAACCCCCAAAAAACAGAGAAGCCTCTGCCTCCGGAAGCTGTGGAGCAAAAAAAAACAAAAACAAAGAAGACTGAAAATCAGGACAAAAGGCGTCCCGACCGACCATCGGTCGGGATGCGGGACACATGGTCCCGATTTTATCGGGGTGTCTGGTCACCCTAAATGGAAGAGGAGGCTTCCTTTTGTCTGCATAGAAGAAAGTCCCACCTCTGCATCGTGGCTCAACAAATATTAAATTATGAGTCATTCTTCTAAATAAAATGTCATGCCATGCTGGAAAATGTATCAATCTAATTGAAATAAAAATCAATACGGCATGATGCTTCTCTTCAAAGAGAAGTGTAAAGGAGCATTCATGAATTTTTTATAGTTCAGTGAGAATCTTTCTCCCCTTCCTACCCCTCCTCTTCCTTCAATATCTTCCATGTGATCTTTTCCCCTGGAGACTTAAAGAACTGTAAATAGTAACCTTTTGTTCCCTGGCTTTATAATTTTGTTATGGCTATACATCTTTGTTCGCTGCGCTCCGTAAGTGATGGATGGTTATAGCTATTGCTTTTAAATAAAGAACCCACAAACAATACCTGAAAAGAAATGAAATAAAGTACTTCCTTGGAAAAGGCATATGGTGCATAGAGGTACAATGGGAGAGAGGACAAATAAAGTGCTGGAAACATGTTTGTCACCTGTCACAATCAGGGTCCAGGCAGCCCAAGGACAGAACAGAAGGTTTCAAACCAAAAAAATTAGCAGATAAACCAAGTGCGTACTGTATTATTGTACTATAAAAGTATATTGAGCAAGGGCGTTTATGAAAGTTTAATGTTCTGAGCTTGATGGTCATTATGAAATTATACCAACTTGGGTTATGAATGTATGTATTTGTGTATATAGAGAACTGTGCTCATAATCGGCGCTACAACTCACAGCAGGGCAGGGGGAAGTCAGGCAGGGAAAGATACTTCCCAAGCCAGCTGTTTACACAAAATCAGCTTCAAGTAACTGTCCATTATCCATCCCAGGAGAAGACCATGGTGGATCACTATAGTTAATGGAAAGACATTGAGACAATTGAAAAGAATATCTGGGGGCTCAAGTCAAGAGAGAATTTCCCCACTCTGGAAGAGCTGTTGTCACCCTGCAAAGAGTAACTAGGCTGGTGAGAGCCAGGGTAAGACCTTGTGCATGAGGGCAAGCTAGTGGTGTCAGGGTGAGAGATCTGAACCACAGCTGTACAGCACAAAAGCCCCCAAGGTTACAGGGCAGGTGGTGACAGAACCCCTTACTGGTCTGGATGATTCCTAAAACATCCCAGTACCATAGGCGCCGACTCTGTGGGTGCTCCGGGGCTGGAGCACCCACAGGGAAAAATTGGTGGGTGCTCAGCACCCACCGGCAGCTCCCCACCGGCCCCGCGCCCATTACTGGAGAACTTACCTTTGCCCCCGACGCCGGCCAACGTTGCGGGGCCCCGCCCCCAACGCACCCAGCGGAGCCAACGGAAGTCGGCGCCTATGCCCAGTACTACTTGTCAGTTTTAGTGGACTGTTGAAAACAGTGCACTGGGTTAGCTAAAATTACCGAACGTGCACCCACCTTGTACAGTCATTGACGGTGTGTGTTATGTTTATAAGTTACTCCAGCTCAGACATGAACTGATGCTAGTGCAGTTGCTGAGCTACACCTTGAATGGATAATTGGCCATGTCAGATTTCTCATCTGGAAACTGAACCTCTCCACAAGCTCTCACTGCGTATTCCTGAGAGCAGCTAGGTGTACAGTAAATTAGACCCTCGCAGGCTAATTTGAAATGCTGTCACCCTGCAGCTTCTGGGGTGACTCCTGTATGTATTGACATGATAATTTCCCTGAGCTGAGTATCATGAATGACAGTTTAGGCAGGTGAGTAATCAGGACTTCTTAATAAAGAGGGGATAAAAGAGGCGAAATAGTTAACTGGTGTTCAGAGTCTGCATGCAGTGGCGTAGCCAGGTTTAGAGCACAGGGGGAGTGGAGCTATAAAAAGGTGCCTCCCGGCTCCCCCTGTACTCACCCCAGCGGCGCTTTAAAGGGCCTGGGGCTCAAGCTGCTGCAGGCCTTTTAAAGTGCCCCCCCCCACCCCCAGCCTGGGTCCGGCAGCAGGGCTGGATGTGGTGGAGGTGCTTTAAAGGGCCCGTGGCTCCCCACAGCGGCAGGAGCTGCGGGCCTTTTAAAGCACCCCCCACAGCGGGGCTCGGGCGGCGCCTTAGCGCTGCTTCTCCTCACAGGGGGAGTGGCCGCTCCCCCTGCTCCCCGCCCGGCTACGCTACTGTCTGCACGTTGCCTGAGCAATGATGAGCCATTTTCAGACCTTGATGGTGTGCTAGGTTTAATAGGAACCAAGCAGAGCTGCCTTCAGGAGGATTCCTGGCCAGGATAATAGGAACTGATTTGATTCAGGGCCTAGAGTCCAAAGTGAGCGCGCTTAGCTTTTGTGGACTGCGTCGTGCCACACAACCTATTTTTGTATCATTTACATGAGTAGTTTTTGGTAACATGGATGACACCCGCAATCCATACACTTTAAAGTCAGACAGAGTTGTAAGATGTAACAGACAAACCTGTGTGTGTTGATCGTGGAGGGTAGGGTGACCAGATAGAAAGTGTGACAGATCGGGACAGGGGTGGGGGTAATAGGCCCCTATGTGAGAAAAAGCCCAGAATATCGGGACAGTCCCTATAAAATTGGGACATCTGGTCACCCTAGATGGGGGGCACAACCCTGGAACAGCCCCCACCCCTGGCAACCTTCCCCTTTCCAGAAAGCAGCACCCGACTCCACTCCGGGAAAGCAGCAGCCCCTCCATGCAGCTCCCAGCTGTTCCTCTGCCTCTCCCGGCAGAGTTAAAGCAGCAGCGTCTCCGAATAGCTCCCAGCTGTTCCTCCACTTCTGTCTCTGCCTCTCCCTGCTCAACACAACTCCCTGGTTCAGCTGCCCAGTCATACCATGTCGTCCCCCCCCCCCCCCCCCCGCCCCAAGCATGCAGAGTTCCACAGGTGTAATGAAGGTGAGACTCTGATCCATGATATAACAGTTCCCTCATTCCTTACGGTTAAATGTATTGTTTCTCCTCTCGGTTACTCTGGTGTAAATCAGGTGCAACGCCACTGACTTTAGTGAATTCACATGGTATAAAAATGGTGTAAGAGAGAGGCGAATAAGGCCCTAGATTTCCATTCTTGGTCATTAATTAATATCATAATGTTACTTTATGACAATGAAGCAAGAGTAATCTCTACAGAGATTAACTGCAGAGAATGCATTTGTAAATTTTCTGGCTTTCCTTTTTTGTTGCTAAAGAGAAAGATGGGTTTCACACATATCTTTAGGACCAACTGTGAAAATTGTTTCAATAGACACATGTCCCGAGTAATGGAACTCACACAGTTATGTCCTAGTGATAAAGCTTCTTGCTATAAATATATATCAAACCACGTAGTGTACTGTCTACTTCAGAATTATTAGTCTGAGATCTTAAAAGCTCGTTAGCTCTATTTATACATCTTTAACTCTGTAACACAGGAATGTGCAATTCAGAAAAGTGGGAGCAACAACAATTAAAAACAAACCAAATTAAATGCCTATTCCTTACAATATAAACTCAACTATCTGAATGTCATGAGAAGGACACTGAAAACATTCAGATATAACGAGGACCACAAACTCATTTGAATTTCTGTGTTAAGTTGTGGGGGTCGTGGCAATGTTTCAGCTAAAAGGCACTTCAGATGATTGAGGTTGCATGTGTTAATGACTAAGGAGGGACATGTTCCCGCCCTGGTCAGAAACGGGTTAAAGAGCAACTCTGAGCACAATCAGCCCCAACCTGGCGTGCCTGCGAGGCCTGTTACACCTGGAGTAGGGTGTGAGGCTGTATAAAAAGGTGACCCTCTATATTAGTGTGGCAACCACTGTTATACGATTGCAATAAATCTTGTAGAATGCATGCCCTATAAAGTTATCAATGGAAAAGTTATAGTCTGCTAAGTATGAATATTCTGTTTAAATCCATGTATCATAATGGTATATGAAGTTGTGAATATTCACTAGATGTTTGTATTTCAAGTATGTCGTGTTCCTGGGTAACACCCACAAGACAGATTTGCATCAAGGCTAGTCAGCCATGTATTGATGGCCCACTAAGGAGAATCAACTCTTCAGTGAGCCCCTTCCGAGGATGTCTCTGAAGGCCCGGAGACGCTGGCTGCTTCATGACTCAGCGATGGCATGTAAGGACATGTGATCCAAAACTCCATGTTTGTGCCGCTAACTTTCCACGCACATGGGCTGAGGATATAAAAGTAGAGACTGTGACATCACTTCTTGGCCTCTTTCCTGCTCCACATCTCTGGATTATGATTTCTAACAAAAGAGCTTTGAACAATGGACTGAGGAACCCAATATTTGGGATGAACCAGAGAGGGTTATTACAAACTGGCAGATTTAACATCACTGCTATTATCCTGATCTACAAACTTTGAAATCAACTGTAATGTATTTGATTCATTTTAACCTCTTAATGACTCTTCCTTTTTTAATATTAATAAACCTTTAGTTTTTAGTTATTAAAAGATTGGCTACCAGCATGATTTTTAGGTAAACTCTGAAGTATATTTTGACATGGGGTGGGGTGTCTGGTTCTTTGGAACTGGAAGAACCTAATATATGTGATTTCTGGTTTTAGTAATCATTTATCATGGAAGTCTGGTTTGTCTGGGTGGTATAGGAGGGGCTAAAGGACCTGAAGGGGCTTCATAATAACTAGTATAGTATTCTATTCCATTTGCTACTGGCTTGGTGAAATCTTGTTAGAATATACCACCAGTTTAGGGGTACATGCCCTGTTTTCTGGCAGTCTGACCAGGCATTCTTACTGTAGGGATATTACAGAAGGTACTGAAAGTGATTCCCCATAATTTGTCCCCCACATATTAAAATCCAATAGCATCACCAAGTAAAAAGATCTCTTGGGTATCCTGTTAAAACTTGCAAGCTACTGTCTGTATAAACCATTGATTGTATCTGTTCTCAGAAAGATACTTTATTGCTATGTAAAACTTGCAAACAAGTTAATTGACTTTGTTCTTTAAGCATGCCATGTAATGAATACTATGTTAACATTCCCGCTATGAGCCAGCAATTGACTCTGTGCTCCAGACAACGGTTCCTAGAAACAGACTCCCACCCTCTGTGATTAAAGGGCAGGGAGTCTCAAATAAATTAGTACACACCCCGAAAGTTGTGGAGACAGTAAAGTAAATTGTGATTAAGATATAGAATGTATGTTGATGAATGCTTGGTGTACATGAATGGTTAGGGAGGTGCCAGCCTAGGAATGCAGTATCCATCCGCCGAAGAAGGTGTCAAGTGGAATGACCAGACAACCCCCGGAGGGTAAACTGGGATCTACCCCACCACCTGGAAGGATGAGAAAAACAAGCATCTGACAGCATGGAGCCATCAGGAATGTGCCACCTGCTGATTGAGTCAGCAACAGCAGGATGAAGCAATTCCCGTAGTCTGACATAGGAATTAATTCCTATAAAAATGGACTCTGAAAACTGAGGTCTTTGAGTCTGGTTCTGCTACCACCCTCCACATCACCCTCCAGGAGCATCAGGTGCGCACCTGACAAGGACTCGGCTCCACCCTCATGCCCAAGTTACCTGGCCAGTAACTTGGCATAAGCAACTTCTAGGCTGGTAACTATAACATCTATGCAGAACCTGTGTGTGTGTGTGTGTGTGTGTGTGTATGAATGAATGTGAAACAGAATGTAATGTTATAGCTATAACTGACTGCTTACTATGATTCTTTTTATATTCACAATAAATGTGACATTTTGTCTTATCCCCTTTAATAAGATCCTGCTGGTTTTTATTTTATTGGTATAACGTTACCTGTTGCCTTGTGAGGAACATCGGGATAAGCCCAGACTGTTGAACTGCAGAATGTCAAGTTGCCCCCCACCCCAGCTTTTTTTTTTTTTTTTTTGTCTTGGGCTGTGGTCAGACCCTGAAGTAGTGGGGAGCCACCTTGCTAAGATTTACAGCTGGGAGACTGCCTCTCTTGCTCCAAGCTGGCTCTGCAGTTACATGTACACCCAAAGAGGGATGTCTGGGATGAGCGCGGTGCCCACCCTCACTCCAGGGGAGCACGCAAGAGGTACAACCTATGACAATGAGAAAAACTGGAAAGGAGGCAACCAAAATGCAGTTTAGGCAGCATTAGCTTCCCCAATGACAATTTATGCAGATTTTTCAAGCCTAGCAACCACTTGGTTGCCCCCAGAGTCATGCTAATACCAGCGAGGTGTTGATCATCATACAATCTACCTTTGTTTGAGCAGAAAGAACTTGTTTTAAATGCTCAGGTGCTGCATTCTGTTTCTAGCAAATAACTGCCATCACGTAAACCTTTAAGATGTGGCTATTCTCAGACACAAACACACACTCTGTAACAGCATTAGCTTTTAATCTTAGTGAGATCTGAAATCATATTACATCAAAGTCTTGTTAGAGTTATATCCTGTGTTATCAAGATTAGAATACTCACTAGAATGCAACTGCAAAAAAAATCTGAATACTTTCTTTAAAAATTAGGTAATTTAATGTCCATGGGAGGAGGATTTGAACTAAAATGAAAAAAAAACAGCCCATAGAAATTCAGTTTTAAAATTATTTCTCTGCCTCACTGGAAAAAAAGGTAGATGTAATTTTGTGATTATTATTATTTAATGTTTATTTTGCAATAGTATACAGAGGCCCCAATTATGATCAAGGCCTGAACGTACAAACAAAGATAGACCCTTTCCCTGAGCGTCTTACAATCAAATTCAGACTTGAACCGTTAAGAAAAAATATTGTTATGAGAAAGTGGTAGAATTGTCACAGCTTTGTTGCTGTAAAAGAATAAGTAGTTTTGCAAATTATCATTAAAGAATGCTGGTAAAATACTGATGCAATCCTGGTTAAACTCATAGGATGTACGGTTCAATTTGTGGTGTAGAATGCAGTTCATGGGCCGGTTCCTTGGCCAGGCTGCTCTGCTTGCCGTACTCTACATCCCAGCAGTCTCTAGCAGCTGAAACGGCCCATAGGCACCATTGGCAGCTGACACAGATTAGAAGACTCTTTGTCAGTGGACCTGTGCCAGCCAAGGACGCTGGGCTGTAAATAGCACTTTGGCACATGCCTGTGAGCTGCATTGAGCGCTTGTCTACTACACCATAGAATCTGGCCTTGTAGTGTCCAACAGAAATTGGATGAGCAGCAGTTCATCCTTTCCCTCAGTAATGTGAATGTTATCCTTACTAACTGTTCTGGAATTATAATACATTTTGAACAGTCTTTCTTCAGCATTTCTATTTTCTACTCTTTCTCAATATGAACACCTCAGAGCCATAAATGTAGGAGACTTCTTTCTCATTTACAAGAAGACGGCATTTCTCCCCTGAAACACAGGCCAGTTTTGTTATCCCCCTTGATATCTAGTGGCTGAGGCCCTGGTCCTGCAACTGATTGCATCAGCCTACTCTTTCTCCAGCTTGCAGTCACTTGCAGGATCAGGGTTTGATTTGCTGTCTTGGCTATAAAGTCACACTGAATATAACCAAGAAGATAATGAACCACTCAGAGCAAGAATGTGGCTGAGGTTATTTTGGTCCCCATGAAAACCAGGACTTCTACTGATGTACCGCAGATTAAAAATATGCACACAGGCACATGCATGCACAATAGGTCAAATGCTTCTCCTGTTATTCAAGCAAATAGATACATGAACTCATGTGAGTAAAGGCTAATCCGATTCTGCCTTGTATCTGAGACTGTTCTAATGTATATATTTCAAATAATCTCTTCACTTCTCCCCTCCTCTCATCAACTGACCTAAGATGAGCTCTGTGCTATACTGTCCATATTTTTTTTTCAAGAACAATGTTAAACAGATGCAGTTGTAAAATGATGCTTTGGGCCCCTGGTGCCACCTGTACTTCCAGGTGTTATTGAGGCTCCAGCAGCACCCCAAATTCAAAACTTCTTAAATGAAAGGAGGATAGGAAAGACAATCACTTCATTTTCCCTTAACACACTATCAGTGCCTCCCTTATGTCCAAACTAAGCTTCTGCCAGCTTCCCTTTATCTAAGTATTGCTCTCCGCCACGCACTAGGAAAGCAAAGATGCTGCACCATCTGGGTTTGATGGAAGAGAGGCAAAAAACTGTGTGTGCCATGTGCAGCTTGATAGAACTACAGCCCAAATTGTTCTATTATTTTCCTCAGCATGACATACAGGATGGGCAATCAAAATCAGCCTGGCTGAACATGCATGAGAACTGTCTCTAGACAGATATGCAATTGATCAAAATCACATTCTCTGATCTCTTGGGGCCAAATTCTGTTCCCACTGAAATCAAAAGGAGTTTTGACACCTGTGGTATAAGCAACATAGCCCTTGCTTGAGTGGTTTTGTTCTTTTGATTTCAATGGGAACAGGATTTGGCCCCAAGAGATCAGAGAATGTCCTTTAAGTGTAGGCGTTTTCCAGGATCCATTGTGAGCTAAGTGTTCCTTAATGGGCCATTTAACTTGACTTGTCCCTTCATGTGCCAGCTAAATACCTTGTGGACATTACCACAGGAGCAAACATGTAGTAAACATAGCTAATATTCATAACTTCAGATACCAAGATGAATATACATGCATAGAAATAGCATAATCATAAGAGTAGCGCAGCCAGGTCCAGAGCGCAGGGGGAGCGGCGCTATAAAAGGCGCCTCCCCCTGTACTCACCCGGCGGCGCTCCGGTCTTCGGCGGCACTTCGGCGGCTCACTCCGGGTCTTTGGTGGTACCCCGCACCAAAATGCCGCCGAAGACCCGGAGCGCTGCCGGGTGAGTGTAAGAAGTGGCGCTTAAAAAGAAGCGGCGCCTTTTTTTAGTGCTGCTAAAAAAAGTCGCCGCTTCCGCTGCTTCTGCTCAAGGGGGAGCGGCCGCTCCCCCTGCTCCCCTCCTGGCTACGCTACTGAATCATAAGTACCAGCTATTTCACGTACATGACTAGTCCCAAAAAAGGTTCTGAAAAATCACACCACATATCTGAGACCCTATGTGCCAGCACCATGTCCCACTGGAGTTTTGTTATCTGTTATGTAACAACAGAGATGGAACCAGTGACGTGACTCTGTTTAGCCTAAAAGATCAAGGTTAATTTTTTGCTGTTCAGGTGTGACTGAGCCTTTGAGCCTAGTCAGTGAGGGCATATTGGCACACATTCAGGTTAATGGGCAGCAGAGTTCCTTTGCAGTACATTTTTTAATGTTCATAAATCTGGTATGGAATGAGGTAGTTTAAAGCATAACACAGGTTTTTAGGTTTGCAAATCTGTGAACCTCTGCCTCTTTGAGATTTTATTATTATTTATTTATTTTTGCTGGTCATAATGTGGGAGGGTATCCTCTCCGCCCTCTGCTCATGAGGTTATGTATGTGTCTTGCAGCACTCTTCTGAACACCAGTTGGAAGGATTTTTTTTTTCCAGTAAGTGTGGACTGATTCTTTTCTCTTAGAAGGCATGAAATTTTTTCAGGTACACACTGATTAACACAGAAAACAATTAAACTTTCTTCAAATTCCATAAAAAATTAAGTTCAACTACACCTCTACTCCGATAAAACACGGTCCTCAGGAGCCAAAAAATCTTACCGCGTTATAGGTGAAACTGCATTATTGCGGTAGAGGGATTAGAGTGTACAAAGAAATAATGTGCTTTGAAATTTTACTAGGAAAGATATTTTTATTCCTTTAGGATAAAAATGTTTGTAAACTTGCAAACTAAATCATTTTTGTTGGTAGGGGCAGAGGGTCTCGGGCGGGGGCGTGGGAGGGAGGCAGGAGCCGACTGAAGCGACGGCAGGATCTGCAGGGCCATTGCAAGGAAGTTTCACGCCCTAGGCGAAACTTCCTTGTACCAGCCCTGCACCGCCCTGCCACCCCCCCAGCCAGCTCCCCCGCCCGCGGGTGCTCAGCCCCCCGCCACTGGCTGCGGGAGCTGAGCCGGGGGCCGGGGGGCAGCTCGCCGCGGCTGTCCCGTGGCTCCCCACTCAGGCGCTGAGCGGGGGGGCAGGGAGGCGGCTCACGGCTGCTGCCCCATGGCTCCCCGCTCAGGCACTGAGTGGGGGAGGGCAGCGGGGCGGCTCGCGGCGACTGCCCCTCGGCTCCCCACTCAGCGGCTGAGCGGGGAGCCAGGAGGCAGCCGCCCGCCACCCCGAAAATCTTGGCGCCCTAGGCGACTGCCTAGGGTCGCCTAGTGGGCGCGCCGGCCCTGGGCATCTGCTTTAAAACTGCCCAGCCCGGCGGAGTGGGTAGCACCCCCTGGCCAGGGCGCAGGAGGCGCAGGGCCGGGACTGCAGCATGGACCCGCTCCCTCTGGCCTCAGGCACCCGGGCTGGGGCATGAACTTTCAGCCATGAGCCGCCCACCGGGTTGCTGCAGCCTGGCTGAGCCCCGCCGCAGCCCCGCCGCTCTGCCCCTGCACGTCTGATGCTCGCCTGGCAGAGCATGGCCCACGGGAAGATCTCCTCGGAGTCCTTCAGCTCGCTGGGCTTGGACTATCTGGAGACCAGCCCGGAGGAGGAGGGCAAATGTTCCCTGTCAGGCTCTTCTGGAACAGCAGCCGGAGCCCGCCTGGCCCGCAGGACCCGCTTGCCGCCACCAGGAGGGCTCTGTGCAGGAGACGGGTTAACCTGGACTCGCTCGGGGAGAGCATCAGCCGCCTGAAGGATCCCACGGTACATAGCCCGGGTGGGGGCAGGGGATGTGTCACGTTCTGGGGCTGGAAGCTGCTTGCAGGCGAGGGGCTCCCCCAGCAGATCTCTTGCCTGTCCCTTGATGGGGGAGCTCAGGCTTTACCGTGTTATATCTGATTTTGCGTTATATTGGATTGCATTATATCGGGGTAGAGGTGTATATTTTCCAGTACAGTGATGACATAGGTGTTTGTATATACAAACATCAACATGCTTAACTACTCACTTTCCCCCCAAATATGTATGTAAGGGGACTGTTATCCCCTTACTAACATTCAGAGCTCCCAGTACCAAAAGGGGAAGGGTCGATGGGACTGACAGTCCCCAGGAGCAATGGGGAGAGGCCAATGCTCCAGTTCAGCCTGATTGACAGGGCGGGCAGGCGAATCAGGGAGTCAGGAGGTCAGGGTGAATCCCGCCCTCCGTGTGAGCTGAAGTTGCCTGAGTCAGAGTGAGTGGGGCTGAGCTAAGAGAGGCCAGAGGTGAGCTGGGCCAGATCTGGAGGGGCCAGAAAAGCAGCCCAGAGACACAGACCTGCCCTGGGAGCAGAGCTGCAGCCCAGAGACAGACCTGCCCTGGGGGGAGAAGCTGCAGCCCAGAGACAGACCTGCCCTGGGGGGAGAAGCTGCAGCAGCCAGAGGGGCCAGGGCAGCAGCCCAGGCAGCTGGAGGCAGAGCAGCAGCAGCAGCAGCCGTGCTGAGGCAGAGGAGCTGGAGCTGAGGCAGAGGGTGGAGCTGGGGCTGGAGCAGTCCGGAGCCGGGTGCGGTGAGCAGCTGGGGAGAGCGAGGGGAACCCTGGGCAGTGGGCCCAGCGCAGGGAGACGCCTCAGCCAAGGGGCCCTGCAGGCCAGACTTGCAGGGGGATCGTAACCCCGACGGGGCGGGGGCGACGCTGGGAAGAAGGGTCCTGCCACCCAGAGCCTGCGAGCGTGTGGCCACCGCCGGAGCAAGTGTCCAAGCCACAGCGTCCCTGCAGCACAGCCAGGGCCTGAGAAGGAGCCTGGGACTTACACAGGAACAGACTGAACTGCCCTGACATTGCAGAGACACTGTTGGGATGTTCCCTGCCACAGAGCGGGGTGATGTGTTTTCATTAGCCTTTCCCATTTTTCCTTATTCCTGTTACAAATTAATTGTTAATTAAATAATTTGCCTTTGCTTTGAATTGTATGCAGTGATCAGTGGGTCAGGGAAGCATCCTGTTTAGAGAGTACACCCCGGAGTGGGGACACCCTAGCCCCTGACCTAGGTGACCACAGCAAGGTTGGGGGTCGAGCCCCCCAGGAATCCTGGGCCCAGCCTTGTTGGGGTTACGAGGACTCTGCCAGACAGGAGAGTGCAAGGGGAGTCCTCGAGGGCAGGGAGGCCTCTGGGTAAAGGAGGTGGGAGCGAGGACTCAGATCCTTCTGCTAGCCCATTTCACCGGGGTAGTGCAGAGACGAGGAAAGTTCCCCACAATAGCGGGACTATTCCCCCGCTTACATAATTGGCGTCACGAACAGGATCCTATTCACAGGGTCCACCCCATTGGTTTACTGGTTGCATTCTGGTAGCACTGTCCAGGCCTGGTCAAGAAACCTACCATGGCTCGAATTGAAGAACTAAAGGCCCAGGTTGCTGAACTTCAGCGCAGATTGTCAGACCAAGCTGAGGCATTACAACAAGCTAGAACAGAACAGAGAGAAGCCTTATCACTGGCTAAGGCTGTAATAGACCAACAGGCAGCAGAAGCTAAGAAACCCCCTACTATTTATGTCCCACGGGAGCAGAAGGTCACAGAGTTTGGTGGCTTCCCGACCAGAGCAGGAGACATTACAGTAGAGGAGTGGGTCAAGTCTGTGAAGATGGCTCTGCGTGTGCTAAGAGTACCTGAGGAAGACCATGTGGACTTCATAGAGGAACACCTCAAGGGCCAGGCGAAGGCCACTGTAAAGTTCATGGCAATGGCAGACAAGAAAGATGTGAAAAAGGTGTTTGAACTCCTCCTGGAAGTGTACGGAGACAAGGTACCTATTGGAACTCGACTAAAGGAGTTCTTTGAGAGAAAGCAGGAGCCCGGTGAAACTATCCGGGCATACGCATATGACCTTCAGGAGAGAATGAGCAAAGTGGAGCGGCGAGACTCTCAACGAGTTCCAGACCCAGATATGTTTCTAAAAGAGCAGTTGGTGTTGGGGCTCCGGGACGACTCCCTCCGACGTGAAATGAAAAGGAGGTTTAAGGAAGAGCCCAGTAAAAAGTTCCATGAACTCATGCAGGCTGCCATTATGTGGTCAGAAGAAGAGGAAGTTCCTGGGGCAGAGAGGGCCAAGCCTAAACCCCATACACAAAGTGGGGGCCTAGTGAATGCAGCTGCTGGGGAAAAGGCCCTGCCCCAAACACAGCTAACATTGGAAAGCCTAAGTGAAGCTGTCCAAAAACTGGCTGTCCAACAGGGGGAGATGCTGAAAGTGATGACTGAGGTGATGAAAGGAAATACCTCCACTAATGTGCCAAAATATCCAAGAGCTCCAGGATCCCGAAGATCTCCACTGAAGGATGAGCTAGGGAGGTACATTTGTTACACCTGTGAAAGGCCAGGACATACTAGCCGAGATTGTACACTGAGAAGGAGACCAGAGTCCCAGGCACTCGAAATCGGTGGGGCACCAGGAGCGAGTGGTCCATCTACAGTAGAAGGCCAAGCAGTGGCAGAAGGATTCCTAGGCCTCTCCTTCGTGGAAAATCACTCTGCATACAGTGATGGGAGGAACATGGGCAGGACCAGCATATCTAGCGACTTCTGTAAGCGAGCATTTGGAGACTAACTGCTGAAGTATGTATAGCAGGGGTAAAAACCAGATGTTTGTTAGATACTGGCTCAGAAGTCACCACCATTACTGAATCACATTTTCAAAAATACTTGAAAGACAAGGAGCTGACCACGCACAACACACAGTTTGTACATCTAACAGCAGTTAATGGACTGGCAATCCCAGTGGTGGGATGCCTCGAAGCAGACATCGACTACATGGGCCAGACACTGCCAGGGAAATGCATCTTCATCCTGAAAGACAAGGCCTCTGAAGGGAGCCATATAGGAGAAGGAGTCCCAGGGATTCTGGGGATGAACATCATTAGTGAGCTGAAAGAGCTACAGTTGCCAGTAAAAGGAACCAGGAGGATGAACCGTCATGGGCACTCTAAGAGGAATGCTGTGCTGAGTGGAGTACTGGCTCGAGCGGAGAGGCAGAGTCATTCCCTGGGCCCCACAAGGTGGATTGGAAATGTTAAAGTTGGCAGAAACCGGAAGACCATTATTTCTCCTTGGAGAGAGAAGATCCTTCATGAACGCTGCTGGATGCCAGGAAATACCAATGAATATCGAGTGCTGGTAGAGCCTACAACTGGGTCAAGCCTACCTAAGGGACTTCAGTCAGCCAATGTATTGACTAGTGCCATCAAAGGAAGAGTACCAGTGAGTCTTTTAAACCCAAGCGTGAAGGCTATGGAGTTGCAGCCTGAGGAGGCGATCCCTCAGGTGAAGATAACATTTGGGGAGAAGGGAGAACAAGTTACCTTTCCTCAAGAAAGATGTGGTGGGAGACTGCCAGTTCCAGTTCAAGCGGTATGCCAAGGGCTGATTCCTGCACAGGTGGCTAACTTAAGGGTGTTGCCAGAGAAGCATCAAGTAGCCTTTTCTAAGGATGAGGTGACCAATTTTGATGACGGGGTCAAAGGTGTCCATTACAGGCCAAAGACAACCAGCAAAGTTGCTCTCAGTACAGCTAAAGACACAGCCCAAAGTAGGAAAAGGACTTATGATCGCAAGTCCAGTGGGGCTCTCATCAGGCCTGGTGACCGTGTACTAGTTCGTAACCATGGACAACAGGGGCGTAATAAAATACAGGACAAGTGGGAGTCAAATCCCCACATTGTAGTTGCTCACAACAATCCCGAGCTACCAGTTTATACCATCCGGCCTGAGCGAGGAGGTCCTGAGAGACTAGTACATAGGGATCAACTAAAACATTGCACTCTTAGTCCAGTCAGGGACCATAGGAGGCGTACATCAGCACACCCTGAGGAGACGGAAACCAATTGGGGGTTGGTTCTAGTCCCACAAACTGAGTACAGAGGGGAACAGAGTGGGGCAAACACAAACCCTAACAAGAATGGCCAGATCCCTCAAGCTGACCCAGTATTACCCGAGGACAGGGAAATAGAAAATATGAGTAATGAACCACCAGTTTTAAGAAGGTCCCAGAGGGCTAATAAGGGTGTACTGCCTGTTAAATTTAGAGATGATTATGTGATTGGTTCTATGTAGTGTTTTAATTAATATTGTTATGTATAGTATGAAGAAGTAGATGTGAAATGTTTAATATGTTAAATGTTCTTTTGATGTTAATGGGTTTGATATGATATGATGTGGGTATATGTTGTTAATAATGGGTCCGGAGGTATTAGTGTAAACGTGGTTGTGGCAGAATTTTAGCAAGGGGGAATGTAAGGGGACTGTTATCCCCTTACTAACATTCAGAGCTCCCAGTACCAAAAGGGGAAGGGTCGATGGGACTGACAGTCCCCAGGGGCAATGGGGAGAGGCCAATGCTCCAGTTCAGCCTGATTGACAGGGCGGGCAGGCGAATCAGGGAGTCAGGAGGTCAGGGTGAATCCCGCCCTCCGTGTGAGCTGAAGTTGCCTGAGTCAGAGTGAGTGGGGCTGAGCTAAGAGAGGCCAGAGGTGAGCTGGGCCAGATCTGGAGGGGCCAGAAAAGCAGCCCAGAGACACAGACCTGCCCTGGGAGCAGAGCTGCAGCCCAGAGACAGACCTGCCCTGGGGGGAGAAGCTGCAGCCCAGAGACAGACCTGCCCTGGGGGGAGAAGCTGCAGCAGCCAGAGGGGCCAGGGCAGCAGCCCAGGCAGCTGGAGGCAGAGCAGCAGCAGCAGCCGTGCTGAGGCAGAGGAGCTGGAGCTGAGGCAGAGCGGTGGAGCTGGGGCTGGAGCAGTCCGGAGCCGGGTGCGGTGAGCAGCTGGGGAGAGCGAGGGGGACCCTGGGCAGTGGGCCCAGCGCAGGGAGACGCCTCAGCCAAGGGGCCCTGCAGGCCAGACTTGCAGGGGGATCGTAACCCCGACGGGGCGGGGGCGACGCTGGGAAGAAGGGTCCTGCCACCCAGAGCCTGCGAGCGTGTGGCCACCGCCGGAGCAAGTGTCCAAGCCACAGCGTCCCTGCAGCACAGCCAGGGCCTGAGAAGGAGCCTGGGACTTACACAGGAACAGACTGAACTGCCCTGACATTGCAGAGACACTGTTGGGATGTTCCCTGCCACAGAGCGGGGTGATGTGTTTTCATTAGCCTTTCCCATTTTTCCTTATTCCTGTTACAAATTAATTGTTAATTAAATAATTTGCCTTTGCTTTGAATTGTATGCAGTGATCAGTGGGTCAGGGAAGCATCCTGTTTAGAGAGTACACCCCGGAGTGGGGACACCCTAGCCCCTGACCTAGGTGACCACAGCAAGGTTGGGGGTCGAGCCCCCCAGGAATCCTGGGCCCAGCCTTGTTGGGGTTACGAGGACTCTGCCAGACAGGAGAGTGCAAGGGGAGTCCTCGAGGGCAGGGAGGCCTCTGGGTAAAGGAGGTGGGAGCGAGGACTCAGATCCTTCTGCTAGCCCATTTCACCGGGGTAGTGCAGAGACGAGGAAAGTTCCCCACAATAGCGGGACTATTCCCCCGCTTACATGTAGTATTCAGTCTCTTTATATGAAATATGGGTGAGGAGCCATTTCAGCATATATATGACTTATTAAAAGACAAATTTTAAGTAGAACTGTATCCTAAACTGCATTATGGTATTGTACCCAAACATTGCATTTCAAATGGGGGGATTAACTTCCTTTATAGGAATAGACTCCTGAAACTCTTACCACAAAAGTGGTCCATAGTCATGCAAATAGTCCCATTGTCTTCAATGGGATTGATCAAATGATTAAGCGTTTACAAGATTAGATTCGCCTGAGCTGTCAGATCAGAAGGAGTTCCGTTCGAATAAAGGTGGGCATATGTGTGATAAGTCTTAGCTCCATTGCTAAGATGAAGAACATATTTTCAGCAAAGTTCTTGGCAGATTACTGAGGCAGCTGGTTTAAAGCTGTCAGAGTCCAGCAGCATTATAATCTTCACTTATAGTTCTCTCACCCACAAAGCTGGAAAATGAGGCATTTGTTTTCCTGCGCCAGTTCCAGTTAACAAAATGAATGTTAGACTAGCTTGGCTGCAGAGAAGAATTCTATGTTTAATTACACTGGGGACAATACCGCTGATTCCTGTTAGGCTGCAGAACTGGGCTGACATCAGAATCCAAACATCCTCTGGTCAGTGCAAGCAGATGCATTCCTTTAATGATTTGGACTTGATGTGATGAAATATGAATGTCATGGATAATACAGACCAATGGGGGAGAAACAGAATAAAAAAACAGTTTTATTTAAACACCTTCCATCCCTCCCACCCCTCCCCCTTGAGGAATACTGACCAACGTAAAACAGCACAATACATATGCTAACAAACTTAAACAAAGCCTTTGTTTAAGTTTGTTAGCATATGTATTGTGCTGTTAACGCCATATAAAGAATGAATGCCCTCCCTAGCCGCGTTCTGCTCCTTTAAGGAGCAGAGTGCAGCCCCGCACCCCCAGCCCTGTGCTCCGTCAGGGGAAAAGGGGGGACTGGCTCCACATCTTTTCGGTATCCCGTTCTGTCTAGAAATCTCTTGCAGATGCGGGGTACCGGAGGGAACTGCCCTACTTGCACTCCTGCTTCTGCCCTTCCTGTGTGACTGCCCCTTGGGTGTGGTTAAATGTATGACCTTGGTGCTGATGTTATAACTTAGTTGGTTTCCAGCCATTTCCTGTTTGAAATCAAACCTTATTTTCCATTTGCAGTGGGGCTGTTTGGTATTCTTGTCCTAATCTTCCGTTCGGAGGGTTTTTCCATAGATTTCATTAGGTTGTGGATCAGGCCTATAGTGTTTTTCTAACTATTTCAGGATTATTTGTCTTTGGCTCAAGAATCTGTTCACTGTGGGTCTCTCTCTGTGCCCAGACCAGAGGATATGAGCCTGTTACTGCTTCCAGTAGAAGACTTAGCTCACATTGTAAAGGTTTCTGCTTTTCTTATGGCCTGTGCTATGCAAGAGATTAGACTACATAATCGAAATGGTGCCTTCTGGCCTCATAATAGATGAATTATGAGGAGTGTTGTGGTATGCTACTGAATAGCCAAAATGAACCAGTTGTGAATTGAAGGCCATTATCGTCTATCAGCGGCTCTGGTATCCCACAACAAGCAAACTACAATTTACAATATATCATACATTACATGTTGTTCAAGATTTTTTTTTAAATAGTTCACTGCCAAGAGGTATTCTTGAATCTTTGATTCTATTGTGTCAGCCTTGGACTAAAGGTGATGTGAATTTTCAGGTGTTTTCAATGATTTTTTTGTACTTTTTCTGTATGTTATAGATTTCACATGCACCATGGATCAGGTTTCTACAGTTCTTAGTACCCTGATGGATGCTGTGGATTATGCACAGCATTTCTGACTTCATGCTGTGTGCTATTACAACATGAGGTCATATGTACAGAATCCCATCATGTGCAGCAATTTCACCTCAGAATTCCCAACAAGCTTTTATGCTTAGAGGCGCCTTGGCACTTTCGAATATTGCTGTAACATCAAAAGGGCTGTACTAATTTGTGTAGAGCAAATATGATTACATTTTTTTAACCAAGATCATTCCAATTTAATTTTAATAACATCCTGTGATATTCCCCAGCCCCAAAACATTCTGGAGCACAAACATAAAAATTTGGCTTGAGTTAAAAATCCTTGTAGCTTAATTGTATTAAGTCCCCTTAGTGCACACATGTGCCTCCTGTTAATGTGTTCTTCAACAGGAAGATTAAAATAACTTATTTTAAGCATAATTTTTACTGTGTAGTTCAGATGTCAGGAAACTAGAGGATTTAAAAAAAAGCTTTTATCTACGTTTAAGAAATAGTGGTCACCGTTCAAATTATTCCGCACAATTTCACTAAAGTTCTAATTAAAAACGATGATGATGATAAACCAGCGGTTCTCACACTTCATTGCCCCATGAAGCTTTTCTAACAACAAAAATTACTATGTGACCCCAAGGTAGGAAACCGAAGTCTGAGCCTGCCCAAGCCCCACTGTCCCAGGAAGGGGGCCAAAGCAGAAGCCCAGGGAATTCAGGCCTGTATCCTGAGCCCCACTACTCAGGGCTGAAGCCTGAGCCCCACTACCCGGGTCTGAAGCCCTTGGGTGGTGGGGCTCAGGCTTTGGCTTTGGCCCTAGGCCCAACAAGTCTAATGCCAGCCCTGGTGACTCCATTAAAATGGAGTTGTAACCCACTTTGGAGTCCTGACCCACAGTTTGCGAACCGCTGTAATAAACATTCTCTAATAAACAGGTGCTACAAATGCTCAGATTCTTGTGAGGTTTGAGAAGAGTTTAAAATACAGTGTCATTAGTTTTGTCACAGTGTATTCTAATATTACTGCAGCCAGGCTGAATGTAGACTTTATGATATTTATGTTTTAATTAGGCAACCTCATTTTATTTTGTTTACAGGGAAATCCCCATATTATTAAAATCTCTAGGGATTGTCGGTCAGACACAATACAAAACTGACCAACTTCTCTGGGAGATCGTGTCCTGGAGATGATTCAGCTCATCCTCTACTTGTCCCTTTTTGGTTTTGCTCCCAGATTTGATTTCCTGTATCTCTTTTGATGGGTGTTTCTCCTCCCTTCTCCCACTGGCTGTAAAGGTTTCCGGGCTCAGTCCTTGGCCCCTTGCTGTTCTTACTTTATATCCTGTCCCTGGGCAACCTCATCTGCTCAGGTAGCTTCAGATATTGTATCTATGACAACAATTCAAATATATCTCCCTTCACCACTAACCTGTCTTCTTCCATCCAGTCCTGCATCTTAGCCTCTCTCTCTGACATCTTCACTTAAAGTTAGCATGGCCTAAACTGAACTTCTCCTTGTCACTCATGGGTTATTTTTGTCCCACACATCTAGCTTAGATACAAATCTTGTTGTTTTTTCTTCTTCAATGTTTCCAAGATCTGTCCTTTTTTTCCCACACCTATGGCCAAATCTCTCATTCAGGCCTTCATTATTTCCTACCTCAAATAGTGAAATGTTCTTCTCTCTGGCCTCCCAAGCCCAGAAGTACTCCTTTTTAAATCCATACAAAAGGCAGCTGCTGAGGTCATTTTCCTTGCCCATTGATGTGATCATGTCAAAAAGTGAGGCCTTGTCAAGCTCTGTTTTGTCGCACCACTCTGCCATGTTTCTACCCTCAATCTCCTATTTGTAAGCTTCTCACACAGTTGCCTCTGTGCCTTCTTGAAAGTGGTTCACTATCTTTGGTTTGATCTCTCTGAGCGCATCTGCACGGCTTTGACCCTTGCTACATTTAAGTCATTTACAAAGAACCATTATGCCTTGCTAATTATAATGAACAGAGTTGATTTGAATAACCTCACCCCTCCTTATTTTTTGTATAGTTACCCTTCCTTTAACATCCACGTGTGCATTTATAGCCTATAAGAAATATATGGCAGGGACTGTCCTTTCTTGATTGTCTGGAAAATGCCTACCACATCATTGGCCCTACCATAAATGAATAATTATTAGAATTCTGTTGAAACAGGATATTTCTATGGGGGTTTTTTTAGCTGACTTGCCTACATACTTACAGTAGAACCTCAGAGTTATGAACACCTTGGGAATGGAGGTTGTGTGGAACTCTGAAATGTTTGTAACTCTGAACAAAACATTATGGTTCTTTCAAAAGTTTACAACTGAACATTGACTTAGTACAGCTTTGAAACTGCTTTTTTTTTTTTTTTTTTTTGTCTCTCCTGCTGCCAGTGTACTTCTGGTTCCAAATGAGATGTGAGGTTGGCCAGTCAGTTCGTAACGCTGGTGTTCATAACTCTGAGATTCTACTGTAAATTGTAAGCTGTTTAGGGGCAAACACCAGTTGTTAGTGTTCCACAAATACACATCTTCACTTTGAGCCCTATACTTCCATCTTCAATTTATCAATCTGAGTAAACGTAATACATAAATACATATTCCAACCCAATGATAAACATAAAAAAGAGAAATCTTGTTTAATTCTAAATTGGTGGATGGATCTGGCTGTGGAGTTTCAAAGCAATTAATACATTGTTTTATATAGCAAAGCACTTAAATGCTGAGGCAGCACCCCACAGTGTTGCTGTGTGAATAGTTCAGTGAGTGACAGGTACAACGTAGAAACCACCTGTCATTCATTTATAGTTGCTGGGCATAAAAAGAATCGTCAATCTTTTTAAAATAAACATTTCCTTCCCTCTGTAATCTAGCAATGTGGAATCAGTACAATGGGATATTTTTAATAAAAAAAAGTCAGGTTTTATAGCCCAGGTAAACAAAGGCATCACTTCATAAAACTCTGAAATCATAAACCTCACACACTTTCCAATATATCACAAAATCAGGGCTAGAGAGAGCTGCAAAAGTTTAGTGTTTTCAATATACCAGTGAAAACACTGGCAAGTAGAATACAACAACTGTATTATTAATTACTTTAAATTTCCTAGCCAAACAATTCATCCTTTTTTTAAACAATATCACTGCTTGGCAGGTGTTTCTATGTTTGTTTATTCACTGCTCATATAATCCTGCTTACTTGTGCTTTGTTATTCTGGCTCATTAAGCATGAGTGAGAAAAATATATTTGTTACACTGGGTTGTATCATCAGTTGTGTGATCATGCATCTTATCAAATAGCTTCCCAAATATAATTCATAACATGTTGAATATAGTTAAGAGTTGCAGTAAGGGTCTAGGTTTTGATTTTATAAACCTTTACCATAATTGTGCCTCTAAAATACCAAATAACTTTTCAAACCAAACTTACTCCTGGTGTAACTCAAATGTAACTAGAAGTTGCATCTGGGCTGAATTCAGCCCACTTGATCAAATTTTTGAAAAGGATAGGGTGAGGATTCTACACCAAGAAATTTGCTTACTCTGTCAACACTGTGGGCCACTCCGGAACTGCACAGTTAGTGTTTTTTGTATACATTCATGTGAGGATGCATGTATTGTGGGCTTGACCCAATGGCCGTTGAGGTCACTAGGAATCTTTCCATTGGCTTTAACGAGCATGGGATCAGGTCTTTTTTGTGCAGGCCTCAATCTCTATTTACAAAATAATTACCTACTCTAAACCCTTTTTTGAATGGTACTGTAATCCTTTGTATTGAAGTAAGTAGCCCGCACGCCTACTTATGGAAATAGCACAGTGTATTTCTGAAAAGCCGCTCACTTTCTTGCTGCAAAAGATTTATTTGAATTGTGCTCAGTAATGGGTAGAGTTTAGAGATGGGAGGCACGACGCCTGGCTTCTGTTCTAGTTCTGACATTGACTAGTGGGGTGGGGAAAATCACTTAATTTCTCTGTGCTTGCAGTTTGCCCATTTGTAGATGGGTATAATAACACTTGCCTAACTCACAGGGGTGCTGTAATGAGTCTTACAAATAAAAGCTTAAAGATCTACCATAATTCAAGAAATATGAAAGGTGAGTTTGATCCAGTAACCTGAATTAGAGCAGTTCAAATGGATGACCTCAATACAGACTTCAGGGCAGCATGGATTCAGCCACAGCCTCCTTTTCCTTCGCTTTCTGTCTGTCAGTAAGCCATAAACCCCCTGATGAGCAGTAAAAGCAATAAAGGCTGAAATGAAACAGGTATTGCAGTTTCAAAGCAATCTCCAAAAGGGCCAGGCTTTCAGCGAACCACAGGTGCACCACAAAGTCCATATTTTCTTTGCCACTCTCTTAGAAACCTGCAAAAAATCCACTCTCTTCCGCAATTTTCTAAACCCATGATCACTAATTGCCAGGATTCCTAAAATCGACAAGACTTTCACCATTAACTGATTCCTGCAGACCTATGACATCATGCTGTGACAGCTTTGAATCTCACAAGCTAAGTAGGGTTGGCAAGCAAAATTCAGGTCTGCATAAAATACTGGTGATGCGCTAGGTACCACTCTTCAACGCGAGTGGATACTGAACCAAAGGCCCAGTGTGTTGGAGTACGTAGCTTGTTTTCTGAGTACTGCATCTTTAAAAGGAACTAATTCTAGAAAGGGTTTACTCTCAAAAGTTTAGTTCCAACAAGCCAGGCCACATACTACGTTCACTTCCTCTGCCATGTGCTCTCAATAAAAGAGAGTAAACCTTTTCCCAATCTTCATTGTCTTTTCTGGATGCTCAAAATGTCTGGAGGCCGGTCAACTTTATGATGACTGTCCATAGCCCCATATGGATTTTCCAGCAGCTGGCAATCACTGGGGCATTGTAATGTGCAGGCCACATGCCCATTTCCACAACGGCAGTTCATGTGCCAAAGATTTGGAGAGGGAGTCATGGTATCACCAAGGCAAATCTATCCCATCTGGGAATTCCCCTACCCAGGGTGAATCTTCAAATGACCCTTTAAGTCTGTGTTGTGCTGCTTAGGAACCTAGCCCCAAATATCCAGAATCTGCACGATTCATTATTTAACCAAAATGACCCGTTATACTGGATGTTCCCATCATGTACCAAACATGATTTAAATTATTATGAATAAACATAATTCAATTATTTATCAATGGCGACAACCAATTCTAGAAGGTTTGTTAGATTATCATGTTAGATTATCATGAAATTATCAAACAAATTCCCAGTGGAAAATGCTGGAGCACCATTACAAGACCTTCTCCTTTGTGGACTGGGTACAGAGATGGACCTGTACCACACACTCGCCACTGACTTACATGCTCCCTTTGATCAAAGGAAACTGGTGCCGAGCATCTGGGGCCCACAGCATTTCACATCCTGGACAAGCTCCAATTTATGTGCTGGTTGACACTGGTGGAATGAACTAGAGATCTCCAGAGCTAACAAGCCAAGGCTCCCTCGTTTGGACTGTAACAGACTCATATCCTCTGTGGATCAGGCACGGGGAGTGGGGGACCTGTTACCCATACTCACTTCTGGGTTACAGTATGTGCCCATTCCATATTACTGCACACAAGCTGAGCACTGTGATGCTATATCGGTATATTTTTCAGAGCAAAGTATAAACATTGCCCGCCAAGTCCAATTTAACATGGCTGTTTCCCGTGATCCTGCCTCCTTCATTATTGTGGTGATGAGACAGTTCTTGTTTAAAGGGAAAAGTGAATGGAATTGTCAGTCCCCCCGCTTGTCCCCTGTCCACCACACAGTATACAAGGTTTATCACAAGCAAAGGGGGACTTTTTTGTGTGAGATTCTTGTTAAAATAAGAACAGCATATCACCGGCACCTTGGATCTTTCCTTGATCATTTCAGAATTCTTTTTTTAAAACTAAGTAATGTTTATTGTTGTTAGCACAGGTCTGCAATGAACATATAATTTCTACATTTGTCTATACATGGCGTATGATAAACCAGTACAATACATTAAAATAATATACTATCATTAACAAAACCACCTGGCTAATAGGAGAAAAGGTAGTGAGCCTTGCAGATTTCAACACACTGCTAGTATTGCTTTAATATATCATAGAAATTAGTCTCTCTGAAATGCTTAAAAGGCTTTTCATGAACAACTCACTCCACCATTAATTAAGCCATTTATTAATTGGAATTATATTTGGAAATCTTCATTCGGAGGTTAAGATCCCTAGGGCTACTGAGAGGAGCTGTTTAAGTACAGGTCAAAAGGGATCAGCATTTCTGCCCTTGTTATAGTCCAATGAATCAAATTCTGGACTAGGATTAATTTGCTTATTAGCACAGTGAAATGTTATTTTGATATCTTTTGCCAGTCTACTTCAGTCTAATTGAAATTCCTATGATCATTTTTATAGGCCTCGCTTTATCTTGCATATATCTTCTGCTCTGTCTTCTCATTCTGTTTTAAAGGGCTAAGAATTTCCCTTTCTTGCCACTTGTTCTATTTCATACTGTTCTGTCTGGTTTCCATGAATAATTTCTTTCCAGAATGCCTCCCCACATCCCACTCTCATGGATGGTCCATTTTGTTGTCTAGTTGCATTGATACTAGCTTTTCCATCCTGGAAGTGGAATATTGCAATCGGTTTTATGCTTCAGCCAAAGCTTGTTTACTTCAGTTACATATTGCAGAAGAAATAAACCCCTCTGCTGCTGCATTTTGTGAGGGGGTGCCCACAACAGTTCTTAAATGACTGGAATGTCCAGTGTGAGGACTATATTCAGGGCTGAGGGGGTCAGACCGGCATTTCAAACCTGGGAATGTCACACAGTTTACGAGGCGTAGTCAACCACAAAGGAGTGGCATGTTTCCTCGACATTCCAAGCATATTCTGTTAGCACTGATGTGGTTAAAATACTGCTACTTACCATCTCCTTCACTTCTGTAGGTTCTTTTATGTCACTGTTTGTTGGACTCATCACACTGTTACACAGCAAGCTAGTAAAAAAGAAAGAAAGAAAAGAAAGTCCTTTCATCTAACGCTCTTCAGTGGTGGTGCAAGGAATAAGCAGATTAAGCAATTGCTTAAGGCCCAAAGCAGCTCAAGGAGTCCCCAATTTAGCATTACTCCAAAAATATCATTCATCTTATTTAATGTGGCCTTTTTAACAAGTGCATTGATATGTGTTGTGTCGCTATATGTTTTGGTTTGTGGAAATAATGCAATTAGCACTTGGGGGGTGGGGGTGTAAAGAGGCCCACAAAAATATTCCTGCTTAGGGCCTTGACTCTGACTTTAGGTCTGAAAATGCATCAAGGAAATATTTTTCAGCTATACATTTTTAGAAAAAAGATACTGCAAACATTTCTTATAGACCCAAACTCTCACTGACTGGAGTGGTTGTTTTCAATGTACAAGAAGTGCAGAAATGGACCGTGACAAGTGTGTGTGACTTTAAGTCAGTGGTGTGCAAACTGTGGGGGGTGCCCCACTAGAGGAGCATGGAGGAGCATTCGGGGGTGTGTGGGGTGTGTGTGGGGGGTGACGCCCAGCGGCTCATGCCAGCCCCACACGGCGGGTGGACCTTCACAGGGATGCCACGCCCTGACTCACCTCAGCAGGCCACCCAGCCTGAGGGTCAGTGTGCTGTGCCGATTTCCACTCCCAGCAGTCTCCATGCCCAGCACTGGCTCCACCCCCAGACACCATTGCACAAACCTTCCCCCACCCTGAAAACATAAGGGGGTATGGGCAGAGAGGCAGGTATTGGCCCTGCCCTAATGGTGCAGCCTGGATGCAAGGTAGAATTCTTGGCTGTGCAGTAATTGTGTGTGTGTGTGTGTGCGGTGGGTGTGGCGGGGGGGAGGAGAGGTTGAGACTGGAAAAGTTTGTGCCCCGCTAAGCAATATTCAGCCTTTCCATTTCTACCTGCATCATTCCTCATTGTTTTTTTTTCTGCTTCAAAAATATTTAGTTCAGGCACCAGCTTCCTTTTGAATCTCTATTGCTCTGAGAGAGACTCTCCTCCCTACCCTTCAGCAGTTCGCTGTGATGCACTCTATCCTGCTCCTTCCTTGTTGAGATTAAGGCCATCTCTTTTACAGCATTGTGCTTTTCTGAAATCCCACACCTTCTGTTCCTTTATGCTGCTCCATAGTTTCCCAGCCACTGACCCATTTCACCATACTCATTCTTATTTATTATTTGTTTCCCAACGATACTCACTATGTGCTAGGCACCGGATAAACACTCTCTGATAATAAGCAATTGCTCCTAAAAAGCTTTCAATCTAGACTGAGCAGAGAAAAACAGAAGGTAGGAGGAAGGAATAAGCCAAAGAAATAATGTGATCACAGTGATGATTGGCTATATGTTGATACTCCTTTTTTACAAATCAGAAATCTGACACCTGCATTTGCCCTCTCCCTCCCCATGCTTAGTTGGTTGGTGTCACTTCAGAAGTGAATCTTTAGGGAGGAATTTGAGTGTGGAGAGGATACTAGATCTGCAGATTAGCTCAGTTCAGAAAATAGTGAAATAGCATTAAAAAAAGCACAGGTACCACTGTAAATGAAGCAGGCAAATGGTATATTGGGGCTGTCATCATTGGTGTAGAAGGGGAGAGGAGCTGAAATAAACAGACAAGTGGGTAGGGGCAAAATTAAGTAGGGCACAGCAGGCAAAGAGAAGTAGCTTAAACTTTATGCGTCAGGAGACATAGAACCACTGGAGGGATTCAGAATGAGGGGAGACATGGTCAGAGCAAAGGGCAAGGAAGATGATGTTGTCATCTATGTTGTGTATGAACTTGAGAGCAGAAACATAAATGCTGAGGAGGCTAGAGAGGAGGAGTAGGTTACAGTAATCAAGATGACAGACAAAGAAGGCTTGACAGAGTGTTTTAGCTGTAAGGGCTGAAAGAAAAGGTCAGCCATGACAAGCCAACTTACCTAAAAGCACCATTTGAATTTTTTTCCATCCCTCACTTTAAATGAGATGCCCGACCTTCCTCTGTAAAACCTTGCATCTCTTTTCTTCATATTAATATCCATGTCCTACTCTTGTCTTAACTTACCCTAGAGGCCCTTAGCATTTGTAGCCTTTCTATTCCTGAGAATGATTAGCACTGAGAAATCAGAAATTTTAGTATTAGGTGTAACTCCTTTGGTGGGCATGCTCCTGAAATACCATACTGAGCACTAAGGGGACTTGACCCTGGCCTACAGCCCTTCTACCCTCCACATTCCTACCCAAGGGGACACTTTGATTCCTTTTGGGATGTCTGGGACATTGAACAGGGTCATCTCAGCAGAGACCAGAAACCCCAGAGGCTGAGGACAGTCACAGTCAGGCTACCAAGAGCCAGCCTAGCTGCACATTGCTATCCATACCAAAGAGCCACAAGAATGATCTTGGTGTGGATACTACCTGTTCATTGATTTTGCTATTTTGTTTTAAACCAGTCTCTAGAGTCAATGCTGCACCACCCTTCATGAACTCTGCCTAAACTTGCTATTTGCCTATGCAGTTGCTGGGAAAGAGCACAGGGTGATTTGTATCGGCTGTACATGTTGAGAAGGTAGAGTTACGTTTTGTTGTTTTGTCATTTATTATCCTAATCTCCTTTTCCACTGTCTCTTATTCTGAGTTCCCCAGGCCTAATAAAATCCCACTATTTTATTACTCTGGGAATTCTGATTGCTATTTTATTTTTGTGTGCTCTGACAGACATTCCTCTATGTGAGATTGTGTATTAAATATTTTCCCAAGAGACAAACCCTCTGTATTCTCTGCATTAGGAGAGGTTTCCTGGTACCAGATGCCCTTATAGGTGAATCCAGGACCCATAACCCTGAGGGGAAAAAGGGAGAAGGCTGCAGCCACACCTCAGGGCTGGGGTTACATAGATGCTAATCTTTACACCCTCATTTACCACTTTTGGCAAAAATGTCATTAAGATGTAATACTGAATCGCCACCTACCTTCAACTCCCTGCAACTCCTTATGCTCTGTATTATTTTTTGTCCTCACTCCTTTTTTTTTTTTTGCTTCTTTTTACTATCCTGACAATCATTTCTGGCTGCGTATCAAATTTTTTTCTCCCCAGGATGACTATTCTCTACTTGAAAAACTTGGAATCTGCTGTCTTACACACTGCACTAGGCATATGTAACACCGACAGACCCTGTTCTTCGGCAGGCAGGATCAAACTTGGGACCTCTGGAGCTAAATGCATATTACGTCTCTACTACATCAACTAAAAGCTACAGGGTTCTTAGCTAAGGCTGTAGCAGACTCATTAATCTCTAAATGGTCTCGGTACCACTAGAGGGGACAGAACACCACACCCGGGAGGTATGCGGGTTACACATAGATCAGATTTCTTTCATACAGGTTACATTTACCCATATCTTCCTGATTGTGTCTACTTTTCTTTAGCCCTCTCAGCTTATTTTTGCAATAATAAGCATACGTGAAATGCTTCTTGGCTCTTCATCATTAACAAACGCAACGTGCCATTACCCTGGCAACAGACTCCTTGATTTAGTTCTGACAGTTTGCTTTCTTCAACATAGGAAAGCCACCGGGTAAACAAGAACTGTATACAGCTACACAAGTAAACTTGAAACACTGAGAATGGGAGAGGAAACAAAATGCATCATTGACACAGCCACTCATAAATTCAGAACAAGCATATGCCAGGTGAGCAAGTTATTGATTGCCAGGAGTATAACAGCAGCTTAACAAAGACATTCACATGACACTTAAGTCCAGGATCTACACCTTAACACACTCAAAACTGCCTTCACCAAATAAGGACACTCCACCAGAAAAGTAGATTGCATCATGTGTTGGGGTATGCCTTCGCACATGCAATTAGGGTATCTTGTGTCTTCAGACACGGCCAACGGACACACAGGAACACACAGAGACTGGAGTCTTCCATTATGGTTGTGTGTTTACTGTAGCAGAAACTCAGCTACACCCTGCAGAAGCATAGCTGTACCACCATTTACCTCCTCCACGTCCTGAGGAGTGAGCATCAAGATCCTTTTGCATTTCCCCTTTATTGTAATCATCAGCCCTCCCTCTCACCAGGTGGGCAGCTATGGTCTTGATCTCGGCCCAATAATTGCCCTGTAATTTCCCTGTTAAATTCCCCAATCCTGTTTATGTTTACCCTTGCTCTGACCATTGTTGCCCTAGGGGTTGTTATTGAGCACTTAGCTGTCTCTGTTAGTGAACGCTTGCCAGCTTGTGGTTTTGGGTGTTTTCCATGAGCATCTCTGCCGGCACGTACCAGGCAGACTCGATGTAACTCCTCACATCATGGAATGGGCCATCCAAATACCCCGAGAGAGCTTGCTTCAATATGGAAATAAAACCCCCATACCCCTAGTCATCACTTACCACCCAACACTGGAACCCATATGGAGTATCATTAAACAATTACATCCCATACTCTATGGGGATCACGTCCTGAAATAAAGGTTTCCTCCCTCTTCTGGCCTTCGAACAACTCCCCAATCTCTCCAAGCTCATCATCAGAAGTAAGATCCCCACAGAACAGGACACACCAACTCAAAGCGTCACCAGACCCTGCCAGAACAACAGATCCAAAACCTGTAGCTATATCTCTACTTCTGGGATGATCCACACTGCACCCAACACACCTTTCAAGACCCATGGGTCCTAACAGATGCCTGTCACAATATATGGTGCACCTCATCCAGTACACTAAATGTCCCAATAACAACTATGTGACTGAAACGAGATAATCACTACATTCTCAAATAAACTCATGCAGAAAAATGATAAAAGACAAAAAAAAGTATCACCTGTGGGTGAACGCATCACAAAACGATCACTTTGTGTCAGACCACTGTCGTCCTCCTCAAAGGAAACCTGCACAACACCTTCAAAAGATGAGCCAGAGAGCTTAAATTCATAACATTGCTAGACACTAAAAATCATGGACTGAATAGAGACACTGGATTTATGGCTTATTACAACAATCTGCAACCCACTAACTCTGGAGAGGTATTAATGGGCCACTTCACATTGAATATTCCCTTGAAATATGTGTTAAAAACTTATGCTAAAGTTCCACTTTGGCAATGTCTACACTGAAATACAAGACCCATGGCACGGCTGGCCTGGGTCAGCTGACATAGGCTTGCAGGGCTTGGGCAGCAGGGCTAAAAATTGCAGTGTAGACATTTGGGCTCTGGCTGGAGCCTGGGCTCTGGGATCCTCGTCCCTCATGGGGTCCCAGAGCTTGTGTTCCAGCCGGAGCCCAAATGTCTAGGCAGCAATTTTACAGCCAGAGCATCACGAGCCTGAGTCAGCTGACCCAGGCCAGCCAGAGGCATTTAATTGCTGTGTAGAGTACCTTTCCCAGACCTGAAGATGAGCTCCGTGTAAGCTCAAAAGCTTGTCTCTGGAATGGGTTACCTAAGGAGGTGGTGGAATCTCCTTCCATAGAGGTTTTTAAGGTCAGGCTTGACAAAGCCCTCTCTGGGATGATTTAGTTGGGGATTGGTCCTGCTTTGAGAAGGGGGTTGGACTGGATGACCTCCTGAGGTCCCTTCCAACCCTGATATTCTATGATTCTATGATGCTCTCTCACCAACAGACGTTGGTTCTGTGATGTTATTGACATGAACTGTGACTGTATAGATCATTGGTGCAACCAAGGTCCTATAGTTGGACCAAATCTTGTACAAAGGAGGTCAAGTAAGTTGGCTATAGAAAGGTTGTAATTTTCTGGTTATGATTATGCTGTCTGTATGTGTGTATCATTTTTGTACTTGAAGTTATGAATATTGGCTATGTACTTGTATCTCAATGTGTTTGATTCTAAGTAGTCTCAGTGAAGCATTTAGTCAGCTTCTTGAGAAAGGACTATTCTCAGTAAGTGCCCAATCAAGAAACACTTAACCAACAATGGACTTTGGGAGACGCCAATCCACATCTGATCTTTCCTGGGAATGTTCAAACTAACATGTAAACAAACGGTGTTGGCCTGCAAAAAGCTAAATCATTCATGGACATTTGACTTGCCCAGGTGGTACAAACTCCATCTTGTTGCTGTGATTTTGCACAGAAGAACAAGGGAGTTTCCACCCAGAGAATATAAGAGAGAATATAAAAGGCCCTGAAAGCCCCTCCATTTTGCCTTTAGCTGGCTCAAGAAATGGCCTCTCTACCCCAAAGAGATCCCTGAAAGAAACTGGAACAAAGGATTGTAACTACGGGGGTGTGGGTGATTGCTGGACCCAGGCCATAAGCCACAACGTTGGTTTGAAAAGGATTGGGCCCAGACTAGGATGGCGTCTAGTCTGTGAAAGAAGTTTATTGGAACATCTCTGGGGGTAAAATTTACCTGTATTCAGTTTCCTACTGTATTAGGCTTAGACTTGCGTGTTTTGTTTTATTTTGCTTGGTAACTTAGTTTGTTCTGTCTGTTATTACTTGGAACCACTTAAATCCTACTTTTTATATTTAATAAAATCACTTTTGCCGATTAATTAACCCAGAGTAAGTAAATAATACCTGGGAGAGCAAACAGCTATGCATATCTCTCTATCAGTGTTATAGAGGGCAGACAATTTATGAGTTTACCCTGTATAATCTTTATAAGGAATAAAACAGATTTATTCAGGGTTTTAGCTCCCAGAAAGACTGAATACTGGGTGCTGGGAAAGTCCCTGTTAACTAAGAAGCCCCTGAGCTGAGTGGATCTCAGTTTCAGTGAACTGCAGAGAGGTGTGGCCCAACCCCTGGGTCTGTGCTGAAGCTGACTGAAGTGTCTAACTCAGCAAGACAGGAGTGGAGGGAAGCCTCTTCTGGTAGGGGGGGTTTGTTCTCAGTGGTATCCCAACACATCTAGTGACAATTTTGAGGGAGTTTCTGTGACCCAACCCATCACAGGTTCAATAAAAGATATTACCTCACCCACCTCATCTCACTTAATTCAATAGCTGGGCAGCTATAATTTGCTGTCTGGAACAGGTTACATTTTACAGGCATCCAAAACTGCAGTCCTACATGGCAAACCATTAAAGCAGACTATTGCCTTTTATTTGTTCTATCCTGATTCATAAGAAAGACCGTTTCTCCCTCAGGAGTTCATACAATTCTATTTATTACAGATGTTATGGAAATATGGAAAGAGGCGGGGTGGTGTTTTAGGGAAGTATCAGTTTTCTCATCCGGACTTTTCCTCCAGAACTGAAGGATGAGGAAGAATTTGAAAAATGGGATGTCAATGGGCTGTTGAACACTGGAGACTTTTTCACATAACGCTTACTGAATTTTGAACAGCTCAGATTTAATTGAATCTACCTGCTCAGGATTTCTATATATATCTATAAATTACACATTTTCTAAATGCAGGATACTCCACAACTGAGGAAGAATTGATTAGAAGAAACACTCAGATGGTGGCCTACCACAAATAAATTGCTACCTTAGTCTGGTGAACTATTTCTTTAATGAGAAATATTCCAAAGAGTACACCTCAAATTCTATAACATAGACTTCAGGACTCAAAATTCCTCTTACGGATAATAAATTGCAGAAAACACTTTAATACCCCCCTTTGATGTCCCTATTTGTAACAAGCAAATGTGGTACTTCATGTTGTAAAGATTGTACTATTTTCCTTCCATTTTGAACCAAACAAAATCAGATCTACATTTAAGAGACTCCAAATGTAATTAACAATCACTCTCACTCGTACATTATGTATTGGGCTGTCATTACATATGCCAATTTGGGGCACTGATTCACCGTTTCATAAGTTCGAAGTTGTCTACCGATTCAGCATTTAACCCTTATTTTATGTCCTGGGAATGATCCACTGAGTCAAGCCCCAGTGGAAGTTAGGAGCCTACCTACTTTTGAGACTCTTACCTTACCTTTGTCACTGACTTAAGAATACAGAGTATGATGTCTCTGGTGGGGAAAAAGTTATCCTAAATGTACGGACTGTACCACAAAGCGCATGTTCATATTTCCATTTATAACCTACTTTACCCTGCTGAAAACAACATACAAGAGCACACCACCAAAGAAAGCTTCTGTCACCTTTGAGGCATGTATAAGAGTATCTTAGGACTTTATTAATGATAAATCGATTGCCAGTTTAGACTCTACTGATGTCTGAGTTATATTCAAGTTAATCAACATGTTGTCCAAGGTATTACTGGAATTTGATACTGAGTTTTATAAAGAAGGTTAGATGTATGTCAAGAAAGTTTATTAATTAGAATTTGTATTAACTGTATTACAGACTCTTAATTTGTAAAAAATAAATAAAGACTAAACTAAGCATTTGTGTATACTGAGTGCTTTATAATAAAATACAGTTCTCCTTTTACTTCCTTTATCTGATGTAACATTTGATACTCTTGTCTGTTAATGATCTTCTTGAATTCAAAAAATAGAACTTTAAGAAAGAAAAGACACGTATTTTGAAAAATATCATTTGTAATATTGTGGTTTTAAAATAACATCCCGGAACCCATCCTGAAAGATATTTCAGTACAGAAAAATAAAAATAAAAAGGAAATTATTCAATAGGCCTAGATTCTGTGGTTCAAATCTTTTTGGTAGGGAGGGAGAAGGGGAAGGCAAAGGTATACTGACCAATGTAACTGCAGAGTTCAGATATTGCAAAGCATGGGCTCTACGGTAAGTGCAACATTACACAAGCTGTTTATCAGTATCTGCAGTTTAAAAACTCAACACCTCAGAACTGATAAATAGTTATTTACTGCATAGTCTGCTTGTGAGTTATTTCAAGGTTACATTTGTTTTTGGTTAACAACAGTCAGTGCTACATTGGAAGCTTTTTAATTGCAACACTCAGAGCTTCCTACAAACTGCAATGTATTAATTGCTCTAGTTACTGAATATTTGTGCTACTTGTTAGCGTGGCAGCTCACATCACTGTGGTGCTGTTATAGACTGTGGTAAAACCATTCACAAATCACAGCTAAGAACTGTATTTAAATAATATTAAGATGGTTGTGGCCAAAGCCTACAAAAGCAAGCAAGCAAACAAATAAGGTAGATTGTTAATGTATGTCTCATTGTACCCAGGCGGAAAAAAGAGGCTAGCACGATGCTGTTAACCCTATACTATTTGGTGTTATGTATTGTAGAATAATTACTGCCTTGACTATTGCAGCACACTGGTGAGGCAGAATGAGGGAAGCTAGCCTGGGTGCTTCCCATCCTGTGCTGTAATAGCTGTGTGGATAAAGAGAGAACTTTAACAACATCAAACATTTCATGAACATCATAGTCACGTTTTAAAGAATCACAGATTTTAAGTGGTGAAGGAGAACAGTCAAAATTATGCATTTCTGTCTGTCAGACTTTGGTTATGCTATTGTTTATGTGGTATGACCACAAACGTTGGGAAATTTCAAAGCCCAACATCCCACTCTCTACAAACAATTGTTTTCTTACTCTAAGAAGTGGAAGAGAAAGTGTGTGTGTGTGTGTGTGTGTGTGTGTGTGTACACGCGCGTGCGTGCATAAGCAGAAATATAATATTTGGATTGCCAGTACTAATGGTTGTTTGAAAAGAACAGCCACTAGGGTACATTAAAAATATAAAGAATTATATCAGTTTTGAAAACAGCTATAAGTAAAATTAAGGTAGGTCAATTGGAGGCCTATCAATCTTAACAATGTCCTCTTAATTATAGCATCATACAAGTGATGCCAGAATACTGTAAAATCTGACTGTACTATAGGAATATTAAGTCATCACTTGCACTGTTATTTATTTACATTTTGGAGCAATTTAAGCTTAGCACAGTTCATAATGACGCCAAGTTAAAGGACATTTGAAGGCATGGGGACATAGGGGCACGGGGTTCAGACCAAACTTTCAAGTATTAGTTAAAAACAATTTCATTTTCCATATACAAAGCCATTGCCACAATATTCCTGCATCCTCAAATGGTCAGTTAAAGCCTCCTTCTGGCAATGAGCTCAACATGGGTTGAGACTTGCACCTCTATGCCATCTCACTAAAGTAAATGGAACTACACCTGTACGAAGCCCAATGCAGGTTGGTGCCTAAGTGTCTTCATACATTGTGATAAAGGCACATAGGATGAAATTCTGACCCCAATGAAGTCACTGCTAACTCCCAATGATTCAATGGAGCCAGGATTTCACCCAAAGAGCATTATGTGATCACCCTTTTTTTGTATGTATTGATATCGATATCAATATCAATTAAACAAGAGAATAAGTAATTTCTCATATCTTCATTTGTAATGATTCAGTTCACTATACACTGCATTAGAATGTTAGAGCTCTGAACTATAGTAACAGTCATTAAATTATTAAAAATACATGAAAACAGATGGTGAGCCTCCAGGGCTCCACCATCTGAGAAGCAGTATAACATTATAATCCTACCTTCAAGAGCAGAATGTGTAATTATATGCCTTAGAATGAGAGTTCCACAGAAATGAGACTTTTTCACATTAAATAGTCTGAATCCCAGTTACCAAGGGGATAGCGAGAGAGAACTGTAAGAAATAAAAGATTCATCAGCTGAACTGTAAAAAGCAGGACAACTTCTCTTTAAATTAATATCAAGAAAGAAACAGTATATGGTATAAGCTAGTAACAATTACTATAGTTTTTGGCAACCATGGGCTAGATTCCCCAGTGGGACACTAGGCACAACTCCATTGGTTTCAATAGACCTACACCTGCTTATGCCAACAGTGAGTTTGGCCTTCTGACTTTATAACTGGAAAGTCAGTGCTCTGAATGAGCTCTCTTCCGCCATCAATTGATTAACTATGAGAAAAGACCTCAGGTGTAGACCTTATTTGCACAGACACATCTACTTAGCCAAGGTGATCCACAGACATGCCTGCTTTGTCAATATGATCCATTCTAGCTGCTTTCGGTTAAAATTTACAGAAGTTTTTGATGCAGGGACAATGAAATGTTGTTCTCCTTTTTGTATGACTAAAATGCAGTAGAACTGTACTTAATATGGTCACCCTAACTGTAACCTCACTCACTAAGCATCAGGCAGCGAAGGAAAAGCAGGCGACAGTCAGAGGGAGGTGGGGATTCTTTTTAAGGATCCTAGATGCTATTTGTTTCTTTAATTCTCCAATGTTTAAAGACAAAGCTGATTAGACTCACTTGAGAAGCTTTGTCTTTGTCTCAGTGATCGCTAGAGCTGAAATCACTGCTAAGCTGGTCTGTGGGGCTGAGCCCTAGGCCTGATGTGGAGACAGTGTTCCAGTGAAAGACAGTGCAGAGGAGGCATCAGCAGTGAGGGTTCCCCACTATCCACTGACATCACTAAGAGCTGAAACCTCTGCAAACTGGGCTAGGTGGTGGAACATGGCGTTGTGGCTAAAATCAGCATGGTGAGAGATGCAGTAGCAAAGGTGGACCCCATCCAGCAAACCCGAGAGCTGTGATTACTAATAGCTTTGCTAGGTGATCGTGACATTGCAGGCCTGTTCTGGTCTGGGCTAAGGACACAGCAGAGACAGAGGCAGCAGCAGTGGCCGAGGCATCACTCATGCCCCCTTCGGTGGGGTGGGCACTGGAGGTGAACCCACCCTGGATTCGGGGATTTTGCTACTGACCTCAGCTGACAAGCAATGAGTGGTGTGTAGCAGCAGGAAGTGGGGAGTGGTATGTTAAAGAGACTTTCATCTATTGGACTGTCACAGAGCAAGGTGGCAAACTGAGGCAAAGGACTACTGCCCAAGATACTGTGGAGGTGGGTGTTTTACTTGTTTGAATACTTTTGAGTCATTGTTGCTGTGTTTCCCCAAATTAATGCTTTGGTCCCTTTCCCCCTTTCTGTTATACACAGACTCAGTGCATGCAAGTGAGGAAGTATTGCATTTAGTTTTCAGAGGTTTCTGGGGGCAGATGAGTCTCAAGCCAGTTTTGGTTTTTTGTTTTGTCATTTTAAGAGGGATCCCTAGATATTGAACCAAACCAACACCATTTGGCAAAAGGGTTACAAACTATTTTAATATTTTTAAGAGACAAGCCAATCTCATGAAAAAGATCCACATCTCCTAGAGGGACAAGGTGTTGCAATAAAGTCTGTTAGAGGCTAACCTTTTATTATATAAAAAATCAGCAGATGGCACCATACAGCTAGCATTTTTTGTTATGCTGTTTTGTGCTGTAGTTAATAAATGGAACCTTTATTAGATACATTTTGTATGCAAAACTATAGTCTATTTAGATACATAAAATATGATAAATGTGGGTTTAGATTCTTCCTTACTTTGCTTCCAAGACATAACTATGCTCATTTGTATTTTTGTTTTCTTCTTTCCATTTCCCCCCCCCACATATGGTGAGATTTATTACTGTTATATTGTCATCTTCTGCACTTTCCTCAACCAAAAAGTTTCAGCAAAAGCAGCAATTATTGGCACAGCAGGCAAAAAAGTTAGAACAAAGGAAAGAAACGTCAAAGGTTACTGGAAGCTGCTGAATGTTCCAAGTTAGCAATGCGGGTTAGGTCAAAAAGGCCTTCACATAATTTTCACTGTCACTGGAGTACTGATGAATTGCCTTTAAAAGAATAACCATGAACTTTTAAAAAACTCAGACTCACTGGATAATCTATTACCACAATGTGCCCTAGGAAGCCATACAGAGTTGTTGCAGAATATTGTTGTGCAATCCTGATTTCAGAAAGTGCTTAATCCTACCCTTATATAACTCACCCTCTACGTTTTAGAGTGAATACAGATGGATCAGGTTAAGGATCACTTATGTTGCAAGTAATTTAAGTTCAAAAGAAATTCTTTTACTGGCTCCAGGTCTTTCTGCACATTTACTATATGCAATAATGAAACCAGTGGGTTAACAGTATATGTGTACTCTCACACAATGGTATTGTTGGGTGACAAATGAGATCCAGTCCAATTTAAAACAGTTTCTTGCAGCCTTTATTTTGAATGTTTTAAGACAATGCTATTATCATCTATGTATTGCATATAAATGCAAAAACAGACAAGGCAAGAAAAGTAATTGGCAAAATTACCTCTCCTGGGAGCAAGGTGACTTTTTCTTTTCTCTGGTCCCTGCTATGTTCTTCCCTTGTTCTTCTCCACTTTCTTATTGTCAATCACATTGTCAATCACAGACTAAGGTTTTATGAAATAAGATAACCAGATTTCACACAACTCTGAAACTGTTTTAACTAAGTTTGGAAATGCTGGATCAGCAGAGACAAATACAAAAGCAAAAATTCCTTTATATTTTCTTTTGCAATATTCATTTCTCCAATATTATTTTATATGCTAGATTTTTGCAACTTTGTTTGAATTTAGTGGTACATACTGTAAGAAAACTGTGTAATAAATTGTACTAGACATACATGACTAGTACAATTCATTACACAGTTTTCTTACAGTATGTACCACTAAATTCAAACAAAGTTGCAAAAATCTAGCACATATGATCCTTAGTCCTTGTTTTGCTGTATTAGAAAAACAGAGCCTTTCAGTTGCTATTGCTTTTTTTCTGGGCCCCAGTTTTAAAGTGCCGTTCTATCAGCTTCTAGGCTGCAAAGAGGAAATGTGAGTGCATACATACATAAATGCACTTTACACTAGCGCCACCTAAGGTTGCCATATTGTATTTAAAAACTAAGGGACTTCGCACCTCCTCCCAATATTATTATTGTAATCATTATTATAATTAATAATTATAATAATTAATAAACAGTACTCACCTATATTCACCAAGGATATTTCTTGCTGCTTTTTGCAAAACTCAGCAACTCCCGATCTTATTGTACAGAGATTAAAAAAACAAAGGACATCCCTTGTAATAAGGGACAGCTGGCAACCCTATATTCTGTTAGACTTGTATTTCTTGTCTCTCATAACTGGCACCACATAGCAGTAGCTTCCTGTTTTATAATCTTTGGTACTTGAAAAGTAATGGAAATAATGATAAAGAATGTGATTTCTAAGCATTTAGGAGTATTTCATATGGTGTTGACAGTCAAGTCATGAATGGAAAAGAACATCCCATCAAAAACGACTGGCATTCCACAGAAAGGGAACACCCCAAAAATTCAAAGCAATTTGGGCTGACTTTTTAGAAATCTATGACTAATGTCTATGTTTTAGAGGTCTGTGATTAATCCTGAAAATAGTTATGTTATTTCCCCTCCCCTCCCTTTAGCCGATCCCTCTTTATTTACTTTGTGTATTATGATGAATCTGGCATTTTGATATATTTGTTGTATTTGAAAAAATAATAAGAGTAATCATAAAAAAAGAACATCCGATGAATTTTCTAGAAATCTTTGAGTGTATTTATAACTTTAGAAGATGCAGCTTTTGATGCTGTACTTCTCTTCCGATTGATCTGCAGAACAATCTGTTTTGCAGAGGTAGTCATTTAATGGATGAAAAATGGGTTCAGTGATACAGTCGACATTACCACAATTTATGTAGTTCATAACAAACAAGATGAAATTCTGGCCCTATTAAAGTACATGGGAGTTTTACCACTGACTGCAATGGCTTGCAGATTTCATCCACAGGTTTTAAGTGATGCTTCAGAGATCAGTGTTTGAGAGGAGAATTGTAATTTTGTACAAAAAGTCTGGTATAATAAATAACTGATATATCATGAGTTCATTTAATACCAAAATGACAAGTTATTTGTGTATTATCCCCTGAGAATCTCATGTTAGGGTTGCTCTGAAGTTGAAAAGGCCTTTATTCTGATCAATAGGAAAGTATGATACTTCAGCACAATTTAATTTTGCAGAAATGAAGATAACTTTTCTGTTGTGCTTTTCATTGCAGTAAGTGAAGGAGAAGACAAGCTCCTTTTCATACCCCACTGTAATAAACTCTAATCTAACTTGAAACTCTTTTTACAATATTTTTAAAAAGAATAATACATCATGTATGCTGCTCAAATGGGTCTAACATCAATAATTCAGGAAGCCTTTTACAAGACTATAGAGACATTTTCGGAGCTCATAAAATGGCGTCTTATTTAACTACTGGAAAATCAGACAGTGCCTTGCAATCTCTTTATAGGAAAAATACAAACTCTTGTTCATCTCTGTTCTCCCATCCTGCCACAGAAAGTCAGGGACCTGCTGTCCCCCTGTGTGTAAACCCCATTCCATATCCAGTTGCCATCCTGAAAGCCTGGATACCCTTGCCTCAGGGTCCTCCTACTTTGCCTCCTCTTCTAATTTCTCATTCTTTTTGTTCCCTCTTCCCTACAGTCAAGGTCAACAAGAAGGAAAAGACAGAGAAATCTAACATCCCTAATCCCTCTGAGCATTTAGACTCTTTGGAGCTCATGTGGAGTGAACAAAATCAGAGAGAGAGAGATTTTAAGGCAGTGTACTTTACTCTGCATTTGAATCCTGTGCTAAGAGTAAGGGGCCTTTGGAGTAGAAGCCAAGGCAGCCAATGACAACATACACATTTATCTGGGACTTCATATTAGAAGGTCTGTTATTATGCTAACTCTGTGCAGGGCTTGAGCTTCATTACCTGGCCAGAGATCTGTGCTCCTGCACTGTCAATTCCTGTGTTTCCTGGTATTCACCAGACATTAAATGAATTATAAAGTTTTAACTTGTCTCATTCTCAAGAGTATCAAGTTGTTTGTATGTTTTCAGGGATCCTTCAGAGAAAGGCATCTGCTATTATAATTATTGCTAGCTAAATCTAGGAGGCAGATCTTCAGCTGATGTGAACTGGCAAAGCTCCCACCTAACTGAAATCTGAACAAGTCCAACATTCTTCAAGGTAGGGGTATTTCTATTTTCTGGACAGTAAGAGCTGAAGTATCAGTCTTCAAAGTGCATAAGGAAATGTAGTCATTTCCTTACACATTCATGGTGTGTTACCAACTGGCTTTCCATTGAGCTTGAGATTCTACAAGCATGCCAGAAACCTCCTTCACAGACTACTACTTACTATATCCACCGACTGTCTTACTGACCTTGTGCTAGTGTAATGCCGACAGACCCCAGTTGTTGGCGGGTGGGATGGGACCTCTGGAGCTTAGGCTACAGCCACACTACCCGCCCGATTCGGCGGGTAGCAATCGATGTTCTGGGATCGATTTATCGCGTCTCGTCTAGACGCGATAAATCGATCCCAGAAGCGCTCCTCGTCAACACTGGAACTCCAGCTCCACGCGAGGAGTAAGCGGAGTCGACGGGGGAGCCTGCCTGCTGCCGTGTGGACCGCGGTAAGTACTTTTAAAAATCGATCTAAGATATTCTACTTCAGCTACGTTATTCACGTAGCTGAAGTTGAGTATCTTAGATCGACCCCCCGCCAGTGTAGACCAGGCCTTAGTGCATGAGCTAAAAGCCAATTAATTGACTGTTAGCTAAGGCTGTAGAGCAAACTCATTAATCTCTCTCTCTAAGTGGTCTCGGTGCCACTAGATGGGACAGAACACCACATCCAGAAGGTGTGTGCGTTACACTAGCATGGGAGAAGAGAACCATTTGACAAACGAAAGTCAATAATTCTGCTTGTCATTGTTTCCTTTTCTCCTTTTCATCCTGCTCTTTTCTCCTGTGAGAAAAGCGCCTCTTACTACACTTCTTCTTTCTATTATTCCTCTTCCAACTCTTCTCTTGCTCTGGAATTGTCTAACTGGAGAGATGGGTCATGCTGGAGTTTACATAGATTTATTTTGCCTCCTGATACATGGAGGCATGACACCAACTGTCCTTGACTGTCTCTGTGGGAGGCTGAAAGATGAGACTATGACTAACAGAATTGCCAGTGAATAATTTCCCCTTAATTTGGATATTGATGTATCATCAGTCTGCGTTAGTAAAATGTGCACGATGTATGACCAGTAGCGTAGCTAGGGGGGGAGCAGGGGGAGCGGCTGCTCCCCCTGAGCACATTTTCCAAAAGTGGCACTTTTTTAATTTTTGAAAGGGTGGAGGTGGAGCGGCATCCCCCGCTGGCCCCACCAAGAGCCCGCTGCTGGCCTGGGTGAAAGAACCCAGACTGGCAGCGGGCTGAGAGACCCCTGCTGGCAGGAGCCCGCGGGGGCAATCCTAGAGCGGCAGCTGGCTGAGCCGCTCAGCCTGCCCCGCTCTGGGATTCCCCCCCGCGGGCTCCTGCCAGCAAGGGTCCCGCCGCTGGCCCCACAAGAGCCTGCTGCCGGCCTGGGTTCTTTCACCCAGGCTGGCAGCGGGCTGAGAGACCTGGGCTGGCAGCAGCCCGCGTGTGGGGGGGGGGGATCCCAGAGCCGCTCTAGGATTGCCCCCGCGGGCTCCTGCCAGCAGAGGTCCCGCTGCTGGCCTGGGTTCTTTCACCCAGGTCGGGTCAGGTGGTGCCTTTTTAAGGTTTCACATAATTGTGGTCTATTCTAACCTGTAATGTGGTATATTCCCCAATTAACAATACATATGCAGCAGCAAAGAGCCTAATTCCCAGCCTAACTGTTTAAAAATAGTCCTATGCAAATATTTGCAATAGAAAATGAAACTTGCCAGTGAAGCTCCTTATTGCAGTGTGGGAGGAATTCCCACATGAGGCAGGTCAGCGGACAAAGGGGAGAGAAAGGAAAGAGTGGTGAACAGGGTTAACGGAGGTTAGGGAGGAAATTGAAAAGATCAGATGTGTTTGGAGTTTGTTCAAAACCTCCAGGTGTAAATATTCATTTCTGTGTCAGAGGTGCATGCGCTCAAAGTTGCTCCTGCTGGTACTGCTGCCAGAGCGTGGGAGGACGGGGGAGAGAAACATGTGGGAGCAAAGATCTTTTCATAGACCATCTAGGAAGCTCCCTCTTCTATGGTTCTAGTCATACCGGTGAGTGGGGGTGGAGGCTGCTGGGAAATACTGCCTCAATCTGGTTCACGGGGAGCGAACTGGCATGCCCTGGATTGGGTGCTGCATTCAGTGCAACTTGTGGGGTGAGGACAGAGGAATCATCTCTCTTCCCGCCTCCCCACAATATAATGGAAATTAAATGCAGAAAGTAGCATTTTATTTTCAACAATGAGAAAATATAAACACTCAAAAACCAGAAAATTCCATAAGTCAAGGGTTCCACCTCTGCATTAATTCAGCCACATTGCACTTTTTCCTGTTTCTGCTCTTTACCATGAAATTTCTGATGTGCAACTATTGCTCATTTAAAATAGGCCATACAAAATATAGAGTGCACAACAAGTCTGCTTTAGTAAACACTTAACTGCCAGATGTCCTGACATTCTTCTCCTTAACATTGCATGAATATTAATTTTTGCTTCTGATATGAATATGTGTTTTTAGGACTCAGTTAATGAGTTTGTAGTTTATATTATACAGGTAGCACCAGCATAATTATGTCACCGAGGCTAGTCTTTTTATACAATGTATAATACTGCGTTTCTGCCTGTTAACGTCTGTATTCACTTATTTGAAGTTTCATCACTTAGTGACAGTGCCTTATTACCTCTGTTACCATGGTAACTAAATATCCCATAATGGCTCTGTTCTGATGCCAAAATTGTTTCATTTTAAGTTCATCTATTCAATTTTAGGACATTATGCTGCAGACCTAGCAGGGACTAAACTCCAGGTTTTTTCTTTTCTTTTTTTTTTGCTTAGGTTTGTTTTGTTGTTGAAAAAAGAAAGAAACCAAACAGACTATTGTGTATAAGAAACCCTGGGATGCCCATGCATTGAAGAATGCTTTTATGGCGATGTGGCATCTAGAAACAGTATAATGAAATTGTGAACTTGTGGCCTTCACAGCTTTCCCTTACAAATGACTTTTACTTTGATAAAACTTTGATGCCCTGCTTTGATTCTTTTGTCCTTGTTCTGTCCTTTTAGATTTTGGATAATCCTTACTTTTCCTCTACAAGCTTTCATAGTTTCGCTAGAATTTTGAAACTCAGATTTCATGAATAACGTCTTTTATGGCCGTTCTTTAAGAGTCATACAAACAAAAATTGATTGGAAGATTGTCCAAAATGGTAAAAATGTGATGCTGCACCCATTGAAATCAACAGCAAAACTCAGGGTACTGAAAATTATGCACCGATGGCCCTGATCCTGCAAACACATGTGCTTAGCTTGAAGCATGTGTGATAATCTTACTGAAGTCAATGGGGCTACTCCACATGCTTCATGTTAAGCACTTTCATTTGCAGAATCAGCACTCAGGGTCGGCTCTAGGCACCAGCAAAGCAAGCACGTGCTTGGGGCAGCAGATGTCTTGGGGCGGCAAAAAACCTAGAGCCCGCCCTGCATATTGATATGTGCTTCCGGTAGCACATTCCTACGCAGAGCAGAATCCTACACTACACCGGCTCTGCCCCGTTGCCTGCCCCTGGAGGGGGTGGAGGGACTGGTGACAAGAGCCTGACGAAAGGTTGGTGTAACCTGAACAGGGTGGCGTCGCCTCAGCCCGACAGCTGCATGCACGGGCGGTGGAACCAGCCCTCCCCTCCGCCGGTGGATGCAGCGCGGCGAGGCTGCGGGCAGGGCAGCCATGGAGGAGGGATCGGAGGGAGGTGGCAGAGGGGGCATGCTGCGCGGGGAGGGACACTCCCCACCCCTGTCCGGCGTGCAGGGGGCTGCCGCAGTTTGCTAAAGTGCTTCCCGGAGCTGCTGTAGCGTGGAGCAGCGGGGCTGGAGCCGGAGCCTCCGGAGGCACCTCTGGCGCTGCAGCCCGCAGCCTCGCCGTGGGGGGTGTGGGGGGGGGGAAGGATGGGCCATCGCTGCAGCCCGGGTAAGTTGCCCCCTGGGTGTGCACATGGGAGGGGGAGGGTAAAAGCTGCCCCCGCGGAGGGCAGGACCGAGGTGCCCCACGATGGGAGCTGGGCTTGGCCCCGGGTGGCTGCTGCAGCTCCCAGCCCCACGCAATTGGGTGGGGTGGGCACTGTGTGTGTGTGGGGGGGGCAGGGCTTGTGGCAGGAGTGGTCGGGGGCTGGGCATTGGGGGGCAGTCACTCTGGCAGGGTGCTGGGGGTGATTTTTTCAGGGAGGGGGCGTGGTGTGAATAGTGCAGGGCTTTGGGGGTTGTGTGTTTGTAAGGGTGTTTTGTGTGTTTTTTTGTAAAACAAAAAAAAATTGCAAAGTTCAAACGTGTAAAAGTCAAAATAAAGGGGGGGGGGGGCGGCCAAAAATGTTTTTGTTTGGGGCGGCAAAAAACCTAGAGCCGGCCCTGTCAGCACTTACATAGAAGTGGCCTGGTTTTCTGAGGTCCTGAGCACTTTAACTGAACTTAGAGTGTACCGCTGTATTTCACAAACAAGGCTCCAGGTGAGGGCTATGATATTTTGTGTTCTGTTATGCATGGGTCATTACTCAGTACCCAGTGTCTTAGGAGCAAAGTAAAGTATACAGAATTCCGGCAAGTAATATCACTAAGTGGCATTGCTCTCTTTCTTTGTTCAGCTGTGGAGTATTCAGCTTGATTTCTCCGAGGATTGTTTCGAATTGAAAGACTTCTGGTCTGATGTGAGCAAACTGATGCAAGAATTATTTCAGGGACATAGCACCACAAATTCCTGGTATTGAGGCATTAATAAAATGTCCTGGTTTGCTGAAATTAAATGAAGATAGAAATCTGCTTAGAATTCTTATGACTGCAGCCAGTAAATGTGTTAAATCACTTACGGTTTGAAAAAATAAATACCATCACCACAAATGTGGTTAAGCAGAAAAAAGAATTGAGAGAAATACCTATTTTAGATGAACAACTAACTGTTTTGAGGAAAGATGGGTCAAATCAGATGAACAAAAAATCAGTGATATAACTTTATCGTAACAATATGTATGCCTGGAAAAGCTGATCATTAGGGGGAAGTGGGACTAAGCCCCATGAATGATGGCACAACTATAGCATAGCAGAGGTGCAACAAAGTGCAGTACCACTTGCTGCCAGTAGGGGGTCTTGTGGCCTTGCAGCACATAGCTCAGGCAAGGCTAAGATTTTGTCATGGTTATTTTTAGTAAAAGTCAGGGAGAGGTCACGGGAAATAAACACAGATTCATGGAAGACATGACCTGTCTGTGACTTTTGCTGTTGCGGCTCCATGGCTTTCCCCGCCACCCTGGTAGCTGGGAGCTGTGGGGATCCCCCTCCACCCGTGGCAGCTGGAAACTGCAGGGGGCCCCTCCCCTCTGCCCAGGGTGGCTGGGAGCTTCAGAGTGACAATATTACCCCGCTCACCTGAGATGTTCCCCTCCCCCTGCACGAGGCTGTCGCCCATCGAACCCTGAGGAGGGCCCCCTCAGGAGTCTGTCACCTGTTGCTGGAACCTTGCAGGGGGGCCCCTGTCGCTGCTGTTGCCTGTCGCTGGAACCCTGCCTGGGCCCCGCTGGCTGCCAGCTCCAGAGTGCCCCAGCCCCTAGGGCTGAAGCAGGGAATGCCTTACTCCTAGGCAGTAGAGGCAGGGAATACTGGTTTTGGTGAGGTAGCTCCACAGAGCCAGATTACAAGCTTCCTGGAGTCCCTGAAGAAAAGCCAAAGTATAGGGGCTGTTTCAGATCACATGCCCATACCCATACTCCTCCTCTGCTCCTGCCTTTTCAGACCCATCAATAGCTGTTGGTTCCCCTGTCTTCCCTCCCCTTCGCCCCCGCCCCTCCCTGTCCCCTGACCTGGGGTTTCTGACCCTGGTGGTGGAAAAGCAGAATTGCCAATCCCACAATCCCATTCCTCTCCTTCCCTCACCCCAGATCCCACTCCCCACTGGCAGTCTGCAGTTGTTCCATTAAATCACACACAAACAGCAGGTTCCAGCAAGTAGTGACTTCCTTGGGTAAGCTACAGTCAGTAATGCTCTCCCTAGTTCCCAACCCACCCACCCCTGGTGGACTCTACAGTTGCCACAGGAAAGGTTGGTTCAGTACTGCCACTTTTTCCTCTGAGCCAAGAGTGAACTTGTCATCATTCTTCTGCTGTAGGATTTCCTTTTGGGTTAGATGTAAAATGGAGGTGCTAACTGGGTTAGGTAATTAAAAATCCCATGGCACTTTTCTCAAGAGTAGAGTTATTAACTCTAGACTCCTCTCCAAAATACAATTGGGGTAATTTAGCCTACCTACAATTCCCAGTGTATTTCCAGTAAGATGTGATATTCTTTTTTGCTTTCTCTTAAACAGTTATGTAGTGTTGGCATGCGCTGTTAAAGCACTTGCCATATTCCACCCTCACAGTGCTTTTAGGAACCTTTCAGGTGAAAAGAATTACATGGAGCTAAGAAAACAATCTGTATAGACCGGGGCATAGGCTGCCTAGCCCAGTTGTCACAACTTGGCTGGTGTCCACACATCAAGGACAGCCACAAGATGGTAGTCAGGGAGCAGAGATTGGAGAAATTTCCAGAGCCAGGACCAATAATCAAGAGTCAAGGTCAGAGTCCAGCCAGGGTAAGAGACAGGAGATCTGAGGTAGTACGAGGCTGGAATCAGGAGGCAAGGGCCAAAGTCAAAGTCAGGCTGGGGTCAGAGGCTGGAGATGAGAAGACAAGGTGTGGTCTGGCATCACAGCAGGCCAGAAGTCTTTGTGTTGCCCCGGTGACTTCCTGAGTCACTCCCCAGTAAATAATGCACATAACCAATCAGAAGGCCACAGGGTACTGTCACTCTGGATCCTTTGGGCGGTACTTCCTATGGCACCTAATCTCCATCATGCTCCCCGGATATGGCAATATCTGCCATCCCTAGCTCTGCAGACCCAGATTCTAGTCCACAAATCCTTACACAGTCATTATCTAAGCAGATGCACTCACAGTAGGAAGGGAACACACTTCTCAGGATAAGGCGAACACCTCCAGAAGTCAGTGGACTTAGAAAGTTTGCTTAGTAATAGCTCAGGAGGAGCCAGTCTACTGCCTTCATGTAGTTCCCCTGTCAGTAGCAAAAAGTGAAGCTAAAGTAGACAAAATGCAAAATCAGAGCTCAAATTCTTATCATAAAAAGCAAAAGGAAAATATATCCCAGAAGGAGTCATGGTCCAGCATTACAAACCTTAGTGGAGTTGACTCTGACTCACAAGATGCTGCACCAGTGGTGATAATTCAGATATTTCAAAGAGATGTGTGTGTAATTTTCAGATTGGAATTTAAATATACAATAAAAACAATTTAGTGGACATTTTTTGATTTATTTCTACATACAATATATAGTTCAATCAAACAGAGGGCAGCAACGAACGTGCAATCTACTGACATCATCCACTACATTCCCAGGGTTGAAGAATTTTGACTGTTCCACAGCCATTAGCATCAGATGGTTCAGCCTCTCACTGCTACACATCGATCAGATGCAAGTTTTGACTCTTTTCACTACACAGAAGAAATGTTTGTTTGAAGCTGTAGTGACAAGCAGCATGAAGAAGATCTGGAGAAGTTTCAAGACTTCTGAATATGCATCTGACAATGTCTGAAGCTTGCCTTATAGATAAAAAAAATCTTTACTCTTTTTCTCCTTCTCAATTGATGCCATAAATGATTTTGCCTCAGAGAGTTGTGAGCTCCAGAGTACTTTGTCAATGTGCAAGCTATAAAATTGTGAAAAAATCTTCCAATTTCTTGAAATCCGTGAAGTTTGAGGAATCTTTTTCAAATGCTTCCATAGAGTCCAACAACTGTTGATTGTCCATAAAATGCTTGTCGAATGCAGAAATAAAATGGTAAAGAACAGCAAAATAAGTACTTTGAAATCTAGTATTGAGACTCATTTCATCAATATTCCTTTTTTCTAACAGTATTGTTTGATAGATAGTCAACAAGGAACTTTCAAACTTTCAGAATTCTTTCAGAGCATTTAGGCAATGAGTCAGGTGTCCCAAAATTCAATTAGCTGCCAACATCAGCAGTGAATTCTTTCTCATGTTCAACTATTTTTCCCACCCAACTTCAGATTTTGTTGATTATAGTTCTTTTTGTGTTCCTTTAATCAGGTGTGTAGCACATAGTAAAACAAGTCCACTTTGTTGAAGCTGCACTGATAATTCATTTGTCACACCAAGTATTCTTTCCAAGAAAAGCATATACAATATGAAAGAAGTAGACTCTAGATTCATTTTAAATTCAGTTGCCTCAGCTGAAACTCCCAAATGATCTGTACTGACTGCTTCTAGTACAGCAAGAATGGCTTCTTAGTGCAGTTTTATCTTATTTATTGCTTGGTACAATAAAGCCACTTAGTAAATGTCATTTGCTCTAGCTGAATAACTTTCTGCTGGAACTGTTTTTGAGCTTGAACAAATAACTCGTGTCTGGTATTGCTTTTGGCCACTGAGCTATATAAAGGGCTGGTCCACACTAGGGGGCGGGATCGATCTAAGATACGCAACTTCAGCTACATGAATAGCGTAGCTGAAGTCAAAGTATCTTAGATCGAATTACAAAGTACTTACCTCGGGTCCACGCGGTGCAGGCAGGCTCCCCCGTTGACTCCGCTTACTCCTCGTGCCGAGCTGGAGTTCCGGAGTCGACGGGGAGCGCTTCTGGGATCAATTTATCGCGTCTACATGAGACGCTATAAATCGATCCCAGAACATCGATCACTACCCGCCGAATCGGGTGGGTAGTGTGGATGTACCCAAAGCTTGTAGAGTTGTAAAGAATTCTGAAAGTTTGGGCGTATCTGAGATAGTGTTGACTAAAACAAGATTTAGCTTGTGGGTATGGCAGCGAATGTACACAGCATAAGGTTCCTTTTAGTTTAGGTTAACAAAGAGAAGGTTAAGGGGTGACTTGATTATACTCTATAAGTATCTACATAGCAATAAAATATTTAATAATGGGCTCTTCAGTCTAGCAGAGAAAGATATAACTAATCCAAGGGCTAGAAATTGAACCTAGACAAATTTGGACTAGAAATAAGGAGTAAAATTTTAAGAGTAATTAACCATTGGAACAACTAACCATGGGTCATGGTGAATTCTCCATTAGTCACAATTTTAAAATGTTTTAAAATTTAGATGGTCTCTAAAAGATATATTCTAGGAGTCATTTTGGGGAAGTTCTATGGCCTGGTGTCACATAGGAGGTCAGACTAGATGCTCACAGTGGTCCCTTCTGGCCTTGTAATCTATGAATCTATTAATTTTATTTTTGTTATCTCCGTTAGCCCACCCACTCGTGATGCTTGCACCATTATAGCACTGTCCCACAGAAAACCACCAGTCGAGACTCATACTGCATAGTTTGCCAAAGAATCAGCACCAAGTTTTTGAATGTGGTAGGTGGCAATAGCTTTTTCTTTTATAAAGCATTCATGAAGGTATCAAATAACTAGCGCAAGTTGGTCATTCTTAGAAATGTATTTAGTCTCGTGAACTAAAACAGCAAAAACCTTGGCTTCTTGAATCTCAAATATTATCATTTTCTATATCAGTTCACCAAAAACTCGAATGAGATCATTCTAATATTTGCGAGACAAGTACTGACCATACCAGTGCCCCACTTTTGATTGTAGGTTTGCATCTGTCTCCAATAAAGTTGCAAGGAACTCAACAAATTTTCCTTTATTTCCTGATCCTTCAGATACATCAAATTTGTTGCTTGCAGAAGAGACTTCACATGACTGCTATTCTCGTTAATTTTTGTAAGTCTAGTTGTTGAAATATTTGAAGCAATAGCTTGTTGGGTGGTGGGTTGGTTTTTTTTGCTAGAATCAGACAATTCAGTCTGTGTGAGACAATCAAGTGTTTGTGGCATGTGCTTTCTGCAGAACCCCCTGCAAAGAAGTGGAAATGGTCAAAAACTGAAAAATCTCCTCATTTTCAAGCATCTTGGTAGAATCAGTTTGCCGTCATCAATAAAAATGGAAAAAACTTTTTGCCTTCTGTACAGAAAAGAAAGGGACTATAAAGGATTTAATGTCAAATGACATTTTAATCTGTCGCACTCAGAATTTAACAAGAAATTTATGTTAAATTTTTCTAAATTCTTCAGAAATGCCATTAACTTCTGGCAAAAATCACCCTTTTTCTATTTGTCACACGAGCCACTTAATTGTGCATCAATGATTATGCGCCATTAAGTTATTAGTAACCGGATAATATTCTTTTTCTGAAATTTTGAGCAAGTGCAAAAAATGTTTGGGGGCAGCATTTGCCTCCTTTCCCCAATTGGTGCCACTGTGCTGCATCTCAATATTGAGGGAATTGCAGCAGTCAAAAAGGGATATCCTCTGCCAGTTGGCTATAGAAAATGAAGCACATGTCAACTTGCTTCAGGGAACACACTCTACTTCTGATACTCAACTATCAATTCCTGGCTTTGCTGCTGTGTCTCACCTCCATCCTAGGCAGTACAGGATAGCAGCCTATGTCAGGGAAGGTATTCCAGCAACTCCAGTCCCATCATTAGGTGCAAATGACGTTATTGAATGGCAAGCTATAAAAGTGAAGGACCTGACTCTTATCAGTGTCTACAAATCTCCATCTACCAACTGGCCAACTCCTGTCTTACCCATCTTCTCGGGACCCTTAAGATACACCTATACTGCATGGTTCTTTTGGTGGTATATAGTGTACATACATGTGTAGTTCACCTAGCATGGGTATAAATAGCAGTGTAGTCAGTAAGGCACAGCTTAGAAAAGTTGAGTAAAAACATGTCTGAAGAGTAAGGATATATATGCAAGTACACACCTTACACAGCTCTCTATTCACCAAAGCTATGCTTCCCCATCTACACTGCTATTTTTTCCTCGATTGACGGAGGCTTTACCCACCACAAGAAAAGACTTTGGCAGTGGGGAAAGACTTGCGCAGCTCCCTGATGTTGGAGCCCTTCCCTGCCACAGGGAAAGACTCCTGCCGTGGGGAAAGACTGCACCTGGCTCCTTGTCCACTTGATCATAAATCATGGACCAGGCTCAACAGGCTATTTTTTGGGTCATCTAGCATTACCACACCTATGCACCAGCTTGGCCTGGTTTCCTGTCCATTGTGTTGCAGCATTGCAGACAATAACTCATGTGATGGAAGCATGCCCATCTCAACTGCTCAGTGGGAGGGAGGCATAGCTCAGTGGTTTAAGCATTGGCCTGCTAAACCTAGGGTTGTGAGTTCAGCCCTTGAGGGGGCCACTTAGGGATCTGGGGCAAAAAATCTGTTAGGGGACAGTACTTGGTCCTGCTAGTGAAGGCAGGGGACTGGACTCGATGACCTTTCCAGTTCTAGGAGATTGGCATATCTCCATTTATTATTACCTGTGGAGGGCAGTTTACAGTTTAACCTTGCTTGATATAGGGTGTATCCTCTGTTTACAGAACCTGGACATTGAGCTCGGACGTCTGCATATGTGAGGCGGAGGAACTGAGCTGCTAAATTTAAAAGCATTTGCCTCAAAAGCCAAATTGCATTAGATTGCCTGCCAAGTAAATCTGTTTATGTCTATTGATAAAGGATATCAAAAAGAATATAGTACTGAGCTTTATATCTTGTAACTGCTTTGAAAACTGTACCTGCCAGATATATGTGACATGTACAAGACAATGGGAAAAAATTAATGCCTGCATAATAATACCTAAAGAAACAACAGGCTTGTAAGACTGTGGTGTGCTGCATGTTCTTGCCTTGTCTAATTTAAAGTATGGCAGTGAGGGAAACATAGTTGAAACTTACCTTACTAGGTTGATCCTGACTGTGTTCTCTTGTTTCACTGTCAAATAATTGGTGTCCTGCTCTGGTTTAGGGTGCCCAGATGTCCCGATTTTATAGGGACAGTCCTGATATTTTGGGCTTTTTCTTATATAGGTGCCTATTACCCCCCACCTCCTGTCCCGTTTTTTCACACTTGCTATCTGGTCACTCTACTCTGGTTTCATGTCCATAGAAACAAAGTCAGAACATTTATCATGGGCCATGCCATTTACATGTCTGAAGATGATGTCTTCAGAGATCTTTGAAGTCAGAAACTCTTAAATGCTGATTGTCACCTACCCAATACATAGGTGAAATCCTGGGCTCACTGAAATCCTGAGGAAAATTCTCATTGGCTTCAATTGGGCCAGGATTTCTCCCAATTGCATTTAAATGTCCAGCTGGGACTGATGAAATCAATCCACAACAGCCACCCACCTTCAGGATGGAAATGCAAACAGGAACAATTTTACTCCATTTCACGCTCTTGCTGAGTACAGCAGAAAGTCGTATGTGGTGTTTTAAGCTTTATACTTTATCACTAATTAAATATATGCAGCCTATACAATTGCAATAAGCAGTCACTTTTCAGAACTGGTTGGCATTAATTTGCCATATGCAATACATAAGAACTATGATTCTGCAGAGGACTTATTTTAGCCAAATATTCTCTATGGTGGGGTGTCTTGAGTGATGGCAGGAGATCAATTAAGGCTTAAGATATGGGAAAGTAAAAATAACAGTGTAGACTAGTTAGATCTTTTAAATGTATCAGAGGGGTAGCCGTGTTAGTCTGGATCTGTAGAAGCGACAAAGGGTCCTGTGGCACCTTATAGACTAACAGAGGTACTGGAGCATAAGCTTTCGTGGGTGAATACCCACTTCGTCGGATCCGACGAAGTGGGTATTCACCCACAAAAACTTATGCTCCAATACCTCTGTTAGTCTATAAGGTGCCACAGGACCCTTTGTCGCTTCTTTTAAATGGACACTGCACAAAATGTTGTTGAGATGTTGTTTTTGGTTTTCTCAAGTTTTTTTTTAAATTTTTTTTGCAACTATATTATTTTTAAATGACTTTTTCCTAATGGAAGTTCTCTTAGCCTTTTTCAACGTCCCAGAGAGAAATGAAGACTTATTTTCCTTCTTTTTTTCTTACCTGATTTCCTTAAAGACTGCACTTCCTGACCATCCCTCCAGATGTATCCCATCAGCTCTGCTCCTTGCATCAACCAGACTAAATCACTGGCAAATACTATAAGGCATTCCCTGTCCCTCCTCTCAAGTCTGAGCATCCTGATTCTGCACCACTCTCAAACCCTGCCACAGGAGAATGAATTAATATTAATTTAAACTAATAAGTATTTGTGTTTCCAGTGTGAAAAGTTCTTCAAATTTTTAAATTTATGCAACTCATGATGTGCCCATACGGGCAGGTGGGGCTCGTTAGCCCTGGAAGGCAGCCCACCTAGGAGAAGGAAAACTCTGATTTAAAACCTCCACTGCCTTGTGGCAATACCCACTCATGGGAAAGGCTAAGGGAGTCAACCCTGCAACCAAATCCGGTGTCGGAGTCCCGATGGTGGTCTGACGTTGTCCTCAACATCATTCCAGCAACTCCTGCGACGCCACTGGTGCCAAGTTGTATCAACATTGTCTTTCCCTTGGATCCATCAGTTGCGTGGAGAGGGGGGTTCTGCTGCATGGGCAACAGCTGTTCCTCCTTATCACCCTGACCTGGATTGCGCCCTGGAGAGGACACTCCAGCTTTGCCTCACAGCGTCGATACAACACGGGAAGCAACAGTTTACTGGTTATAAGCCTCCTGCTCGATTGGCGTAGAGCTGGCGCCAGGGGTTGCTTCCGACGGTGGGAGGGATCACCACGTCTCACTGGACAACTATCGCCCGCCTCAAGCTGGGCAGCCCCCAGCCAATAAGGTGTTGTCCCGCCACAGTTCACCTGCTTCACTGGGTGTGTGGGGCTTAGTGTAAGTGAGTAACCAACAAGTGGACTGCGAACCATGCACCAGGCAACAACAAAAACATTTAAGAAACTAGCCCTCAAGTTAGGATGCTGGAACGTACGGACCATGACAACTGGCCTATCACAAGATCTTCAGGCAATTAGCGATGTTCGGAAGACTGCAGTCATCAACGATGAGCTAGCACGACTCCAAATCGACATAGTCGCTTTGCAGGAGACACGGCTGCCAGATGCTGGGACTCTCAGGGAAAAGAACTATACGTTCTTCTGGCAAGGGAAGAGTGCCGAAGAAATCAGAACGTGTGGCGTTGGATTTGCCGTGAGAAATTCTTTACTGGGGATGGTGGAACCTGGTCAACAAGGAACTGAAAGACTGTTATCACTCCGACTCCACACATCTACTGGACCCGTCAACCTGATCAGCGTGTATGCACCAACACTCGGCACCACCAGGGATACCAAGGACGAGTTCTATGACCAGTTAGACACGATCATCAGGAGTATCCCTAAAGAAGAGTACTTGATACTACTGGGTGACTTCAACGCCAGAGTGGGCGCTGACTACGACTTTTGGCCATCCTGTCTTGGAAAGTTTGGCGTTGGAGAAATGAATGAGAATGGACAACGACTACTGGAACTGTGCTCGTACCATGACCTCAGCATTACCAACTCATTCTTCCAGACAAAGCCTCAACACAAAGTGTCCTGGAGACACCCTCGCTCCATGCACTGTCACCAACTCGACCTGATCATCATCAGGCGGTCTGCCTTGAAGTGCGTCCTGCTTACTCGCACCTTCCACAGTGCTGACTGCGACAGTGATCACTCGCTGGTGTGCAGCAAGATGAGGCTACAGCCAAAGAAGATCCACCGCTCTAGACCAGAGGGCAAACCCCGCATTGATGTGAGCAAGACCGCACACCCAGACAAGGCAGGGAAATTCACCCATGAGCTCTCCGAGGTGCTGAACTGTATGCCTCCCGGTGGCTGCGCCAAAGAGAGATGGGGCCACATCAGAGACGCAGTACACAGCACAGCCATGAAAGTTTTTGGAAAGAAACAAAACATGAACAATGACTGGTTTGAGGCTAATTCCGCCATACTCACTCCAGCCATTGAAGAACGCCACGCTGTTCACCTGGAGTACAAGCGTTCCCCCAGTCAGAGGACTCTACAAGAGTATCGATTTGCCAGGTGCAAAGTACAGAGACTAGCTTGACAGTGTGCAAATGATTACTGGCTCCAGCTCTGCCGGAGCATTCAACTATCTGCTGACACTGGAAACATCAGGGGAATGTATGATGGCATCAAGAAGGCCATGGGACCCACAAAGAAGTGGAGAGTGTCACTAAAGTCTGCAACAGGCGAAAACATCCAGGACAAGGGCAAGCAGATGGATAGATGGGTGGAGCACTACTCTGAAGTGTACTCCAGGCAAAACACCATCACCGAAGCTGCCCTTAATACCGTGGATGGTTTTCCCGTTGAAATTGAGCTGGACGAGAAGCCCACCATGGAAGAATTGAAGAAAGTCATTGAGAACTTGTCCACAGGAAAGGCTCCAGGAAAGGATGGCATCCCACCAGAAGTTATCAAGTGTGGCATCAACGTCCTCCTAGAACACCTCTACGACCTCCTCTGTCAGTGCTGGGATGAAGGTGTAGTACCTCAGGATATGAGAGACTCCAACATCGTGACCCTCTACAAGAACAAGGGTGATAGAAGCGACTGCAACAACTACAGAGGCATATCGCTCCTGAGTGTTGTGAGTAAAGTCTTTGCACGCGTGATCCTGAATAGACTGCAGAAGCTTGCTGACAGAGTTTACCCAGAGTCACAGTGCGGGTTCCAAGCAGGGAGATCTACAACGGACCTGGTTTTCTCCTTAAGGCAGCTGCAAGAGAAATGCAGAGAACAGCATAAGCCGTTACTCCTTGCCTTCATAGACCTGACCAAAGCTTTCGACCTTGTGAACAGAGATGGGCTGTTCAAGATCCTGGCAAAGATTGGCTGCCCACCGAAGTTGCTGAGCGTGATCCAGTCTTTTCACGACAACATGAAAGGCACAGTACTGTATGATGGCTTGTTCTCCGATGCCTTTGACATCCACAGTGGAGTAAAACAAGGCTGCGTTCTCGCTCCCACACTCTTCGGCATCTTCTTCGCAGCGTTGCTGAAACGTGCCTTTGGAAATTCCACAGAGGGAGTCTATCTCCACACCCGGTCTGACGAGAGACTTTTCAATCTGGCTCGACTAAAGGCCAAAAGCAAGGTACGGAAGGCAACAATCAGAGACATGCTGTTTGCAGACGACGCTGCCCTGGCCACCCACACAGAAATCGATCTCCAGCATCTGATTGACCGTTTTTCCAGAGCTTGCGAAGAGTTCGGGTTGACAATCAGTCTTCAGAAGACCAAAGTTATGGCCCAGGATGCAGAACATCCAAGCATTGCCATCAATGACTATGTGCTAGAGGTGGTCAGTCAGTTCACCTATCTCGGATCTACCATCATGGACCACCTCTCACTGGACCCTGAGATCAACCGTAGAATCGGCAAGGCCTTCACAATTTTGGCCAGTTTGTCACAGAGAGTATGGAACAACAACATGCTGACCATCAACACAAAGGTCGCTGTGTACTGCGCAAGTGTGCTAAACACTCTTCTCTACGCCAGCGAAACTTGGACTCTCTACGCTTCGCAAGAAAAGAGACTGAATGCCTTCCACATGCGCTGCCTCTGTCGCATACTCGGGATCACTTGGAGTGATCGAATGACGAACAACGAGGTGCTGGAACGTGTCAAGATCTCCAGCATGTTCACTCTCCTCCGTCAATGCCGCCTCAGATGGCTTGGCCATCTAAGTCGTATGGAAGATGGACGGATCCCCAAAGACCTGTTGTATGCTGAACTTGCCTCTGGAAACAGAGCTACAGGACGGCCCCACCTTCGCTTCAAGGATGTCTGTAAGAGGGACCTGAAGACTGTTCAAATCGACATCAACAGCTGGGAAGAGCTCGCCCAGGACAAATGCAGATGGAGACACGCTCTGACCACTGGATTGAAAACTGGCGAAGACAAGCTGCGGCAGCTTGCTGAGGAAAAGCGGGTTCAACGAAAAAGGAAGCAGCGGCTCCAACCCACAGTTGACACCGCCTTCAAATGCAGCAAATGCAATCGAGACTGCCACTCTCGTGTGGGGCTCTATAGCCACAGTAGACGCTGCACAACCATCAACTAAACGTTCCCCATGGGCGCATATCCATCGTCTCTCGAGACTAACGGATGTCAACAAAAAACAACAACAACAACAGATGTGCCCATAAGTTGGGAGCTAGACAAACAAGCTCTTGACTTCCATGCATATAAGCCGGGTGCATGCAAATTGAAAAATCCTCTCCATGGTTAGCCCCAGACAGTCTGTCCCTTTTAGTATAGTTTTGACGTATTTGCAAGAACTAAACTATGTATTTCCCATTTTTTACAGCTTTCTCCTTCAGTTCTCAGAAGTATGGCAGAGGTTTAAAGTGTAGCAAATGGGTCACCTCAGTTGTCATAGTATCTATGCAGACACTACATTTAGGGCTATGATATAGAATATAATCCCCTCCCTTAACCCCATTTAATTGTTGTGCAGACTTAATATATGGAAACAATTTCGAAAAGCTGGACCTGGCAGAAGCCAGCTAACAAATGCTACTGGCAGAATACAATGAATGCTTCTTGCTTCTCACTAGAGGATATGTGGTGTTGTGTGTATGTTTTTGTACTATGTGAGCATGAGCTAGGGCATAATGGAGAACTGAGATTAAGTGATTTAATCACACAGAAGGACTGTGGAAGAACTGTGATATGAAACCAGATCTTCTGAGTCCAGTTCCTTAATCACAAAACCATTCTTCCTTTCTAAATGTATTATGTCATATACTGGAGGTACAGGGACTGAAGTTATCATGGGTCAACACTTGGGACGACAAATGCTGTAAATGCCTTTAAAACAGATACATTTCTATAATACACCTTTCTTTCCAATACATGGAGCTCCCTCTTGTGCTACTTCAGGATAAAGGAAACACTAGAAATAGCAATTCTTTCCTTCAGTTTTTCCTAGCTGGAACATAGATTCAGTTTTGCAGTGAGTCACTCAATGCAACTCTCAAAGCTGTGGGAGTACATGCAGTGGTTGCAATTAAATCCTGACAACACAGGAATATTCCCTTCATATTACCTGGAGTACAGAGGTAGTGTTACTTATTTACAAAGAAACTGAAAAGATTTTAAGGATCTCTACTGTTTTGTGGGAGATTGACTGACTGTTTACCATGTTAGGCATTGGATCTGATTTGTATATCATAGTTCAAGGTGCTAGTGATGATGAATGTTTTAGGTAAAAGATGTGTAATACTTATATATCTACCAGGAAGCTGGGCTGTGCAGATCTTGGGAAAGTTCTAGGCAAAAGCTCTGAGGCAGAGAAAAAGAGAGAGGGATGTTTTCCTTATTTCTAGTAAAGCTCCTTGTTCATGGTTAGACAAAAACAACCCTCTTTATGATTCTGTACCATTGTCACATGACACTCTCCTGGAAAGTTTTATAAAATCTACTCTCCCCAAATGGCTAAGTTTTATGCTTCAAAGCTTCTAGGTTTTCATTTGACCTTGTAAAATGCCATCTGTAATTTGCTTTTTTAAAATGTTCTGCAGCTTCAACAGTGAGCATATTTGAGGACAATATACAGTATATATTACTAGTCTTTCAGAAATCACAGTCTGAGCAGCTAATACTAAACTCTTTTGCTATTTTATCGGTTTTGATTTTTCTGGTTTAATACGGTACATGTGGGTCCGAAGACTCAGAGTTCAAAATTCTGGCCCTCTAAGGGCTGTGTTTTTGTAATCATTGCACCTGGGATGTCAGATCAGGAAGCAAAAAGAGGTTTAAAATTTGTCACCCATTCTACTGCGATTGATTAAACAGATGTAAGGCGGCACTATCTGAAATCCAGGAATAAAATTATGGCATAATAATGACCTTTAATATTTGTAGGATATCTCATAACACATAGTAATGTGTCACTTTGAATAATGGAAAAGCTTTTCATCCACACTAGGAAATCAGAATTTTTTAGTTGGTCCAACATACAGTTTATGAGAGTACATTAATATGCATTTCAGCCATCCATCATCCAACATTTCATTCATTTTATTTTTATAGCACCCTTTATACAAGTGCCACAGGGTGTTTGATAGCAATATAAACTTAATTAAAAACACAACTAAGTAAATAGGACTGAGTTTTATAAACTGTAAGATTCTGAACGTGTAACCCTAAATGGAAAGGAAATCCACAGGCAGGGGACATAGGCGTTGACCTAGCAAAAACGTTCAAGCGTGGTCACACTGTTTTGTCTGGCTTTGTGATGTCAATGGAGCTACACAAAAAACTCAGGACAACATGCATAATAAAGGGGTTGCAGGACCAGGAACAAAATATGCAAGGAACTGAGTACTGAGAAAATAATTTCACACTGTATTCTCACTAGTCCTTTGACATATGAGCTTATGTCCAGGAGGATATGGGACCAGCTGAGCAAATCTCTTCAAGAAGGCCCAATTCCTCCAATTAGATCTGGTTGGGCAGACCCAATTCAATAATGGTGTGACTTCAGTAAGCTTGGGATCAGGCCCTAGAAACCATGTGAGCTCTTAATTATTTTAGTTATAGTGTGAATGGTAGTGAACACTAGTATTGCAGTTCATAGAATCATAGAATATCAGGGTTGGAAGGGACCTTAGCAGGTCATCTAGTCCAACCCCCTGCTCAAAGCAGGACCAATCCCCAATTTTTTGCCCCAGATCCCTAAATGGCCCCCTCAAGGATTGAACTCACAACCCTGGGTTTAGCAGGCCAATGCCCAAACCACTGAGCTATCCCTCCCCCCAAAAGTAGTTCATAAGCTCCTGGTGTTAAATGTTCCTAAGTTAATCTTTCGCCTTTCGCCTCAAATCTTTCACCTTTCAGGAAGAAATATTCATGACTTAGTCACCATGAATTTGTGTGTGTGTGTGTGTAAAGTTTGAGTAAAAAACATTGTCATTTTTGAGTTCTTTGGTAACAAAACAAGTTTTCCCATGGATGCAAAATGGTTTCAGTCAGTAAAAAGATGTACTGAATTATTCCCCTTTTAAAAAGTTGACACCTCCTGATTTTTGATTGCTTAAAGGGACTCCGTCAACTTAAAGGTACTATTTTATATAATGTATATTTAGGGTTCCCATGAATAGTTTTTCCGTCTACATTTTTAGTTTGGTCTGCAATGTGAGTTTGTGGCAGGTTAATGTCTCAGTCAGATGTTCTGTAGACCCTTCGGGTATATCTACGCTGTAGCTGTGAGTGAGCCTCCTAACAAGGGTAGTCAGACATGTGCTACTTCTGCTTGATCTAGCAAGCTAAAAATAGCCGTGTGAACATTGTGGCATGGGTAGAAGCACACCCCCCACTCCACGACTCTATGGGTGTGAACTCAGAAGGTTAGCCTGTGCCAGAGTATCTACACAGCTATTTTTATTACGCTAGCTTGAGCAGAGTTAGGCATGCTCCCAGTTGCAGTGTAGACATACCCTTATAAACATCATCTTATAAACAGGGTAGCCTTGGGAGCATAGCCCTCAAGCATGTGCTGTTGTCACTTTCAGGATTTTCCCAGAAATACAAGAGGATACAGTTGTGGGAAGAGTAGGGCAGCTGAGCTTAGAGCACCCTTCCATTATGGGTTGAAGACAGAAGAAGAGGAGCCAGTTGGATGCCCCTAAAGCTTCCATGATGGTTGGTAGGGTTGGTAGGAGGTGCTACTGTAGGCCCAACTGAATCACTGGTATGATATTGCATGGATAGGGCCCTCTTCTCCTTGAATGCTATTTTACAATGAGGGGGGAGGGATAGCTCAGTGGTTTGACCTGCTAAACCCAGGGTTGTGAGTTCAATCCTTGAGGGGGCCATTTAGGGATCTGGGGCAAAAATCTGTCAGGGGACAGTACTTGGTCCTGCTAGTGAAGGCAGGGGACTGGACTTGCTGACATTTCAAGGTCATTCCAGTTCTAGGAGACTGGCATATCTCCATTTATTAATTATTATTATTATATATGAAACAAACAATATTTCTCACTTTACACATTTAACTCGGACCTTAGAGCAGCTGATCTCTTCTCATTCTCCCCTGTAAACAGCCTGGAGAGAGTGCATGCCACTTCCACAATGGTGTAAGAGGCTGATGATGTTTTCATGCCAGTACATGTGAGCAGCAAGTATCAGGATGTCTGAACAGCACCTCTGGCTTGACAGAGGAATTAATATATGAAAATAAGCTGTGAAGCTGGAGAATTTCAAATCCAATTGGAAAACAAATGTCACTGATAGGTTCCTAAGGTGCTACCAGTAACAACAGAAGCTAATAATGGCTTTGAAAAATATGATTTTCAAGTTGAAGTTTCTTTAACTATACAAGCTTAACATTATAATAATATAGTTATGGGGGGTGTGCCTTTATTATTATTATTTTTCATATTTTTATCATCATGCCTCAAAAGTGTACATTGTCGTCTGTGAAACCTACAAGAAATTAGCCTAATAATTACGGGTCAATAGAATCACAGTTAATGTGCCTGTTTCCATTAAAATAACAAAGGTTCTGGATGTGTATGCATTTACAACTGTCTAGATGTTGACTGTACTTGTCATGTTAAGCCCTGATCTAGCAATTAGATCTGTTTTCACAGACATGTGTTGCGGTCCTTTGACTGCCATGGAACTCAGCATGAGCAGAGATCTCATGCCAGCAGATCTCATTGCAGGAATGGTGCCTCTGGCTGTAATGTATTTGGGGCAGCAAGTGTCTTATGATGTGACTGTACAGTTCCCAGTACAATGGGGCCCTTATCCTGATCAGGGCTTCTGCTACCCCTGATAAATAAATAAACAAATAAATAACATTAAAAATGTGTGTTCATACGAGTATAATTTTCATTAAAAACACCTTAGTCCTGTTAATAATGTGCCTTTGTTAAACGCAAATGACAAGTGCTATAAAAGAAAGCAAAAAGCCCTGAAATATGAAAAGCAAAAATTAAAATTACATATTTAATTGATATATTAAAGATGAACAGAAAGGTTGGTGCATCTACACTTGACAGTTACAGTTGTCACAAAATGAGCTTGACATTTAAATGTCAAAATTATTTATATGCATATGCTATTTTTATAGGGTTTACATAATCTTTAATAATTCTGGTATTTCCCTTCACCTTGTTTTGTGTTGCAGTCTTCTAATTTCACCTAGAATTTCTGGCTCAGTGGTGCATACTTTATCTATTAACCCTATATATTTTGTATGTACAAAGAAAATGGCCTCCTAGGAATGGGGGGTTGGTGCCAAACCCTCACCTACCACCTTCCTCAAGCCTCTTCACTTCAGCTTCACTTCATATCTGCCCCTTATACCCGCCTCCTTCCTCCCCTGCCTGGTCCCCCTTCTCCTTCCCCATAGTCCCTTGTCCCTTTCCTTGTCATTCCATTCATCTCATCTCCTCCTAACTATACCCCACTGATGATGATGTTTTCATCATCTGGCCTGGTGGTAGGGGACGGGTGGCAGGCGAGCTCTCTCCCACCCGCGCTTCAGGCCATCAGGTGGAGTGCGGGTCCGCTGCTCTATCTCGGCGTTTACCTTTCTGCCACGCATCCATCCCCGCCGGAGAACTGACAAGGTTTAGAGGGCAGGGTGACAGAGTGGATCTGGAGATGGACAGGACTACTCCGATGCCTCTCCTTTCGAGGGAGAGCACTGGTAATCAATCAATTAGTCCTGTCCATGCTCTGGTACCGGCTCAACACCCTGGTCCCGGCCCCGGGTTTCCTGGCCAACCTCCGGACATCGATTCTGGAGTTCTTTTGGTCAGGACTGCACTGGGTCTCTGCAGGGGTTCTCCATCTTCCTCTGGAGGAGGGTGGGCAGGGCCTGAAGTGTCCACACACTCAAGTCCATGTCTTCCATCTCCAGGCCCTGCAGAGGCTCCTTTATGGTGCAGGTAGTCCTGCGTGGAGTGTATTGGCGCACGCCTTCCTACGCCGCTTCCGAGGGCTCCGATATGACCGGCAGCTCCTTTATCTCCATCCGAGAGGTCTTCCGCGAGACCTCTACGGGCTGCCGGTCTTCTACCAGGACCTCCTCCGGACCTGGAAGCTATTCTCAGCGACCAGGTCCGTGGTGGCCACCGAGGGGGCAGATCTCCTCGCGGAGCCCCTGCTACACAACCCCCAGCTCCGTGTGCAGGTGGCGGAGTCCCCCTCAGTGCGCCAGAGGTTGGTCCTGGCAGAAGTCACTAGGGTCGGAGACCTCCTGGACTACGACCAGGGAGACTGGCTGGATCCCCTGACGCTTGCTCAGCGCATGGGGCTCTCCAGACCTCGTACTCCCCGGCGTGTACTTCAGGAGGTGAAGGCTGCTTTGCCGCCCGCTGCTCGGGTTTACCTCGACCGGGTCCTGCGAGAGGGTATGCCCTGCCCTCCCTTCACCCCAAGCCCTCCGGACCTTTTTATTGGGCCCCTGCCCCGTGGAACCAACCGGGTCCTCTGTCCCTTCATGGTGAGCCGGCTGCACGAACTGCAGCTGGTCCGCTTCCAGACCGCGCCAAGGAAACATCTATACACACTCGTGCTCCACACCCTTCATCTCCTCACCCTCACATCCCGCCCCGATAAGAAATGGCGGGACCTCCTGCCACCTCTAGAGGGTGAGAAGCCCCGGTGGGTCAGCCTTTACTTCTCCTTAGTCCCAAGGCCCGCCGGGGATGTCAGTTGGCGGCTCCTTCATGGAGCCGTGAGCACGGGCGTGTACTTGGCGCAGTTCACCCCAATCCCCGACACATGTCCCTTTTGCGGCATGAGGGAGACCCTGGCGCACATTTATCTGGAGTGCACCAGGCTGCAGCCCCTGTTCCGGCTCCTCTTAGACATTTTGTTGAGGTTTTGGTTGCACTTTTCCCCTCACCTTTTTATTTATACACTTCCAATCTGCAGCCCCACGACGTCACAGGACCTCCTGGTCAACCTCCTCCTGGCCCTAGCTAAACTGGCCATCTACAAAACCAGGGTGGGGAGGTTGGCCGATGGAGGCTCCTGTGACTGCGGGGCCTATTTTCGATCCTCTGTTTGTTCACGCATCCGGGCAGAGTTCCTCTGGGCAGCATCCACTGGCTCCCTTGACACCTTTGAGGAGCAGTGGCCGCTGTCCGGGGTTCTCTGCTCGGTGTCCCCATCTGGTTCGCTTCGTTTGACCCTTTGACCGCACTCCCGTTCCTGTTTTTTCATTTTGTGTCCCCCGGAATCACTTGGTATCCAGGTCCTGTGGATCCCTCCCCTTAGGCTGAAGGGGGGGATCCTTTAGCAGTGGGTGGGCGATCCCAATAGGAACTATACCCCACTGATTTAATTAATCAAAAAGGAAGAAAAGAAAAAACGTGGGACTTCTACGAAGTTTGGTGCCATCACATTTTTCACTTGCCCACATGTTAGACCTCTTCCCCCCACTTTCTGTCTTGCCTACTTAGAGTTGTAAACTCTTGGGGGAAGGATTGTATATTATTCCATGTCTATTCAGTGTCTAGCACAATGAGGCCCCTATCTTGGCTGGTCCCTAGGCACGACCATAAGAAACACAATTAAGAATAGTAATCTACAGCAAAATGAGATGCTGCCTAAAATGCCACAATAACAATAATACTATTTTACACTTGTATATAATCTTGGGGAGTAATGATGGGCTGTTGGTTCTCAACTGAGGCTCAAGAGAGGGAACTGACTGAGTCCCCACATAAACATAGAGTTGGGGCTGATGACTGTATTGTTTCATAGCAATTAATATCATTCAAAGGGGGTGGGGAATGGAGGCAGAATAATAAGTAGAGTAAAATGAAATGTGGAATAAACAAACAAAATGGGTAGGCTGTGGAGTGCTATAAATTTTGTGGCTTCTTGTGTGGGAAGTTCATCATAATGTGTTAGCAGCTCTGGGACTCGTGGTTATTGCGGTCACCCCAAACTTGTGGCAATAAAATGTGATCATCCAACATTATACACAATATGAAGAGAAGCATAAAGAATAATACCCTATATTAATATAATCTCATGGAGATAGCTATGTTCTTCCTTTTAAAATATCTGTAAATAGTATCACCTCATTTTCAGTTATTTTAGTGAAATACTTAATAAGCAATTAAGACTCAATGGGTTTGATCCAAGGTCACCGAGATTTGGATTAGGTCAATAGAGTTTGATCCTGTACCCACTGAAATCAATGGCAAAGCTCCCATTGACTCAATGGTGCAGAATCAGGCCACTAGTATGTAGGAAAAGGGGAAGGGACCACTGGGCTAGGTGTGTACAGTGCATTTGAAGTTTACAGATGGAGGCACAAAATTACACATGAAAAGAAACCAAGATATTTTCAGAAGAAAATCTGAAATGTCTAGTGCAATTGCAAATAATTGTTTGTTTGCACTTGTCATTTGGCACATTCAAAGCAGATAGACTGCAGACACAACTGGGAGAAGTGTTTATCAGCTTTCCAAAATATTCAGGAGGAAATAGATTTTGTTTGCATTTACACACATTTACTCATTGGTATATATAAGGGCATCTGGATGATACAGCTAGATAGAAGTCCCTTCCTACTTATTCTCTCATTAGTACTATGTACTCAGCTTCTAACAGAATTTAAACAAAAAATAGCCTAAAGATAATTAGTAGCTGCTGAAAGCTAATTTGCAATTAGCTGAGATAAAACTAGCAATTATTATATTACTTTATATGTAAAATGTTTTTCTTTCTGAACCTCCATTGACTTCCTCACTGGTGCCCATATATTTTGTAGTACCTCTCAAATCAGTGAATGTGGTGGTGTGGGCTCACAGGAGATCCTGGCAACTACTTCTTACAATTCTGCCCCTAAACAGAAAGGAAGGTGGGGATAAGTCCCTGCTTCTGAAGGAAATGCCTGTTCTCTAGATACTGCTAATTATCTTTACCAGGAGTGATTCAACAGTGGGGCTCATTTAAAGAAATGTTTCTGAAGCACCATATTTCTTGCACTTGGAATTCAACAGATCCAGTAAATATTAAGATTTAGGTTTACATTTAAATTCACGGAGAATATCCTAGGGTTCCCCTATAAAGTATTGATTCCCTTTTCCCATTTAAAATGACTCAGGGTGAACACTGTGCTGGGCTATCAATACTATTCCTAATATAATTTTTCAGGACCAAAGTATTAAAGTTTTCAGAAATGTGCAGCTGATCTCCCGCATAACGCAGGCTGAAGAACCTCACCAAGTAAACTTTGCATAAAGCCCATAACTTCTGTCTGAGCTAGAAAGATTTAAAGACTTCAGATTATGGAGAATCCTCCACATCCCTACATAAGTTGTTCTGATGGTTAGTTCCCTTCACTGTTAATAATTTGCCCCTTATTTCTCTTCTGAATTTGTTTCACCTCAGCTTCCAAACACTGGATCGTGTTATACCTTTTTCTGATATATTATAGAGCCGTCAACTCTCAGAAATCTCTTAGCCTTTGGATAAACTACATTGAGCTTTTTAAGCATTACTATAAAGCAGTTTTTTCCCCATACATCAAATTATTTTTATACCTCTTTTTTGAACCGTCTCCTATTTTTCAAAATCTTTTTTAAAGTGTGGACACCAGAAGTGGATACAGTATTCCAGTAATGGTCTCGTTAATGTCACATACAAAGCTAATAACAACTCCCTATTCCTATTTAATAGTGCCCTGCTTATAAATCTGAGGATCACATTTTGCCCTCTTAGCCACAACATCACACTGGAAGCTCATGTTCAGCAGGCTAGCTACCATGACTCCTTAGTTCTTCTCAATGTCACTGCATTCCAGATCATAGTCCTCCCGTCCCCGCATTTTCTAAGTGAGGCCTACATTCTTTATTGCTAGATATATGACCTTTCATTTGGCTGTCTTAAAATGCATTTTGTTCAAATTAACTCACCTTACCAGGTTGGCCTATATAACTGACGTATTTGCAACATTATTACCACTCCACTAATTTTTGTGTCATCTGCAATTTTTACCAGTAGGGCCGGATTAAATTTTTGTGGGCCCGGTGTCTAAAACTGGATACCTGGCAACAGGGGTGCCAGAGGAGCAAGTGGTGGGTGGGCTAGGGAGTGGAGAGGAGCTAGTGGGCAGGGCCATGTCTGCTGTACTGCCCAGGTAGGTTGGAGACTGTGGGGATCAGTTGACACAGTATCCCCAGCCCAGGTGATGTGACAGCCAGTGGTGGATTTAGAGTTAGTGGGGGCCCCGGCCCTGTGCTCAGCTTCATTTTTGGGGCCTCTCCTTAAGACCCAGCCAAGAAAAAGAACATTCTCTCTTAGCTCCTCCCTGCCCCCATTTCATTCTTTTTTTCTTCATCCTCCTCCTATAAGTAATAGGAAGTAAATGAAAATAAAGTGAGGTACCTTGATTGTTCATGTAGTCTAACTTATTTTTCCATAGACCACATGAAAATTGCGGAGGGTCTTGACGAACCACTTAATGATCTTTCCAAATGTTGTTTGTACCATTAGCTAACTATTGTAAAGCGCTTTGGATAAGACCACTTTATATATATAAAAAAATGTTGGGGTGCAGGGTCTGGCCAGGAGCTAGGGTGAGGGAGGGGGATCAGGGTTGGGGCAGGAGGTTGGTGTGTGGAGAGCTTACCTGGAGCAGCTCCTGTTTGGTGCAAGGGGTGAAGGTGGGAATGGGGTGTGTGTGCAGAAGCTCCCATTTGGTGCTCAAGGTGGGGGTGGGGATGTGGGGGGTGCAGGAGTCAGGGGAGGAGGCTGGGGAGGTGTCAGGGCTGGGGGTTTGTGAGGGGGGTTCAGGGGGCTGGGCAGAGGACTGGGGATGTGGGCTGGGGTCGTGGGGGTGCTCACAGCAGAGGGCTGGAGGTGGTATGCCCCGATTCCACCCCCTTCCCCAAGGCCCATAGGTGCCGACTTCCGGTGGCGCCGGTGGGGGCTGACGCCAGGCCCTGCCCCCGACACCGGGTGATGTTGCGGGGCCCCGCCCCCGACGCCAATGCAACGTCGCCCAGTGTCGGGGGGCGGGGCCCCGCAACGTCTCCCGGTGCTGAGGTAAGCTTGCCGCGGGTCCCGGGACTGGCGGGGAGCTGGGCGCGGGCCCCGGGAATGGCAGGGAGCTGCCGGTGGGTGCTCTGCACCCACCAAATTTTCCCCGTGGGTGCTCCAGCCCTGGAGCACCCACGGAGTCGGCGCCTATGCCAAGGCCCCACCCCAACCTCCAGGGCCGGCCCACAACATTTTGTCACCTGAGGCGGGGAGCTCAAATGATGCCTCCATGCCCCCTCGCTTGGGCCAAAACTTTGAAAGGTCTCAGTTCTGCCTTCTTCCTGTTCTACTCCTCTCATGCTACTGCTCTATCTACCCCAATAAAGGAGAACTAACAACTTAAAATGCCTTGTTCAAAAATTTTAAGTAACACTTAACTTTCAAACGCCTGAACTGCAAATGTAACTTTTCTTGTTTGCATAGTAAACATTGCCATTTTTATCTGTTTGAATAATCAAAGTGGTGCTTTCCGTGCCTTCTTGATTGCAAAGTTTTGAACTGCTTCTGCTTCCTAACGGTCCACAGTCTGGGCCAGCTCATGCTCTATTGAGATGGTTGGAAGGCCGACCAGCCTCTCCTGTGTCATTGTGGAGTATAGATGTGTTTTTATTAACTTCAGCTTGGAGAAGCTGCGTTCTCCACTGGCAACTGTTACAGGAAATGTTAGAAGTATGCGCAGAGCAAAAAAAGCATTTGGAAAGAGGGTGGTCATCTTATTTGTACACATATATTCTAGAACAGCCTTTGGAGTTGATCCTGCTGAAATGTATCTTGAAAGGGCTTTCAGTTCATCACCTAAATCACTCGCATCAACATTGTGCATGTCATCATGTGTCACTGTTTCTAGTGCCCTGCATTGCTGGTGTAGGTCTTCTTCAGGTATAATGAGGAGTTTTGGAATATCATACAACATCCCAAATATACTGCTGTGTTCCTTGAGCTGCATGAAATGTTCTTCAACCGACTGCATTGCACAATCTAGCATCTGGTTAAAGAATTCAACTTTGAATTGTTCTTTGGGGTCTCTTATTTTGATTATGAGGCATGGGATAATCCCATGTCTTCTTTGGTGACTCTTGAATGGATGGGAAAATAGCTTCAGGGTGAAGTTCTTCTGCCAACTTCTGTGCACTCTTCAGAACATTTTGAAATCTCTCATCTGACCGGTAAGACTGGAGGTATGACTTTTCTTTGTTCAGTGGTGCCATTGCTCCAGATACATCAAGGTCAACACCTTGGAGTCTCTTGCTTACAACATTTATTTCAAACAGTAAGTCATGCCATAACACTAAGCCACACAGAAATGTGAAGTTATGTATGTTTCTGGTGATTCTATTTCCCTCTGCCACTGTTCTCCCACGAACAGTTCCTGTCATAGCATTATCCTCCATAATGGCAACTATGGCATCATCTATCTTCCCAATTTGGTGTTTGATAGGCTTTATTGCCTCCACTCGACTTTCCCATTGTGTGGCACTCAGTGGTTTCAGTGTCAAAGAGGATGTTCCCATATGTTACTTCAAAATTTGCTATCGATGAGTTGCAGAGAAAAATACATAGATGCTTTGAATTACATTTAAAAAAATTCAGCAGCCTCACTAGAAGCTGATGCTGCATCACTGACCACCAAGTTCAATGAATGAGAAGTGCATGGGACAAAAAAAAGCTCCAGGGTTTAACTCTTGGCTCCATGTCTGCACTCCTCTGTTGGTTCCTCTCATGTTATCATAGCCCTGACCTCTCGTGTCAGCTATCGCAATTCCCGTATCTCCCAGCTTTTTAAGAAGCACATTTGTCATACCAGCTCCTGTAGTATCATCAATGTCAATAAATTCTAGAAAATGCTCTGACAGTCACCATTGCAGGGACATTTTCACTAGGTTCTGTTGTTGTTACAAAACGCACCATTAAAGTCATTTGTTCCGTATGGCTGATGTCAGGTGTGCAGTCCAGAATAACAGAGTAATATCGTGCTGACTTCAGAACTGCCACAATCTTCTGTTTGACTTTTGTTGCCAGTAACTGTGTATCTCATTCTGAATTGTTTTTCCAAGGTAGTGGGGAGTGTACATTTCTTGGGTGGTGACTCTTCTTAGATGGTCCTGGAGCACAGCATCAAACTCAGCCATCAGCTCCACAATTTTAAGGAAGTTTCCATTGTTTGGCACATACAGCTGATCTGAAGTGCCACGCAGTGCTAGGTTTTGGGTAGCAAGCATTCCACAATGGCAATGAGCCTTTTCAGAACATTTTGCCGGTAAAGAGACTCTGATGCAATCTTCTCTTGATGCTGATCATCTACGGTGGCTTTTAACCTTAGTCTCATCTCAAGATCTTTCCACCTATGGAATGCTCTCTGGTGATTTGCTGCCTTCTCATGGCATGCCAGATTTCTAGCCAGATTTTTCCAATCCTTTGTTCCTGTAGAACTCAGTGTGGCTGGAACATTAGACTGGAAGAGTTTGCAACAAAAACAGTATGCAGCATTCTGGGTTTTTGAGTACATAAGCCATGGCCTCTCCACTTTGTCACCATTGGGGATTTCATGCCAGTAATATGTTGGATGGAAACTTCTATTTTCATTGTCTTCGGGGAACATGAAGTTTTTCACTTGCTGTGGCCCATGCAGTACAAGGAAGTTCCTCAGGCTACTGCTCAAGTGGGTCCACAGTCCTGGATCATCTAGACTTAAGGAACTAAACACAGCAGCAGCTGTTTTTTGCGCCTCCACCACATTCTTCTCCAACCTACACTTTTCTTCAGGAATGTGCACGGTTACATCCATTTGAGATGGAGATATGGACGCTGCAATAGCTGCCAGATCACCTGCCCTCTGACTGGAAAATCAGGCATCTCCTCACCACTCACTTCCTCACTGGGGCTGGAGGGCTCACCATGAACATTTGTGTCTATATATCTCAGGAGAGTTCCTTCCTGCTTAGATAGAAAAGCTTCCTTTGCTTTCTTTCTTTTTCTGAATGCTGCCCCAGAGGGGCATTTTCTTCTTTCACTCATGACTGCTGTTCTGTGCCAGCTATAGTGGCTCTCAACACTCAGTTGAAGGGGACAAATAAGCAGGCTGGTAGCAGGGCCTGAGTGAGGGAAGACATCAGTGTCTTAAGGGCCTAACAGGCTCCTACTACTTCAGTTGACTGCCTGTTCTCCTCAAGTGGATTCAGGGAAGCAGCAGGAAACAGGAAGCTCCCTGAGAAGCTGGTGTTAATCAGTCCAGGCTCCTGGGGGCGCTATAGAGGTACATAAGAGGCTCCTCCTCCTCTTTCCCTGTAGCTCCTGCTGCTTTCTGTTTTTCCATCTCACCTTTTCTCCTGCCTGCCTGTTATGTCTCTTGTACCCTCCGTCCTCCAGCACAGCACTCCACCATTTCTGTGCATCTAGAGCAGAGAGAATACACATGCACCAGCAGCAGACATAATTTTTTACACTCTGGTTCCTAGTGGCACCCCCCCCCCCCCCGCCGCCCATAGTCTGGCACCTGAGGTGGACTCCTCAGTTCACCTCATGATAAGGCCAGCCCTGCCTGCCTCTTCTCCTCCTCCTCCCTGGAGCAGCAAGAATGCTGCTGCTCCGCTCTTCCCCCTCCCTCCTGCTGGCAAACAGGAACGTAGCACGCTGGGGGAAGAGGCGGGGGAGGAACTTGGCTGCCGGCAGAGCCTGCCCTGCTGCAGCAGGAAACCCAGGAGCCGGCAGCACCAAGCATCTGCCCCCACAGGAGAGAGCGGGGGCGTAGAAAAGTTGTAAATCCAGTACTAGTAGTAATTTTATATTTTATTTCAGATCAATGAATATATTGAATAGCATTGACCCGAGACCAGATCCCCATTTACAATTAAATCTTTTTGAGATCTACCAGTTAACCAATTTTTAATTCATTTAATAAGGGCTACATTAATTGTGTATCTGAATGTCATGCAAGCTAAGTCTTACAGAAGCTTAAGAATATTGTGTCAACACAATTTCCTTTATCAATCAAACTTGTGGTCTCATAAAAAGCAATAACTTAAAAGTTTTGCCACTTTCACTGTGCTGGCATGGTGAAAATTGCCCTATTGTGGACACAGTTCTACCAGTAATAAAAGTACATATAATGGTTGCACTTATTCCCATTGAGAATGAATATAAACAAGGCCTGTATAAGGCACCTTTATGCCATTATGATTATGTCTATGCTATGGCTTTCTACCAGCATAATTATGTCAGTAAAAAACCACACCCCTAACTGATAGTTATGCCAGTAAAACTTTATGTGTAGACCAGCTCCTATTTTCCTTATAACTGTCTTGACTGGCATTCATATGCTATCATCCTTTAATTCTTTACTGAGTGCATCCCATATCAGCCTTTCCATGTTTGTTCCCACGCTGACCTAGAGTCAGAAAGGTCCTCATCCAATTTGAATTCTCTTGGGTGCAAGCTATCTGGTCCTGCAGATTTAAAAATATTTAACTTTAATAGTTGCTGTTTAACATCCTCTCTAGTTTCTGATAGAATAGAGAGTATTTCATTATCACTGTGAGATTTAATTACATTATCCTGTTTCTTTTCAAATACAGAACAAAAATATTTGTTGAATATTTTTGCCTTTTCTTTATCATGGTTGACAATTTTACCATCCTTATCTAGTATTAGACCTATATCATTGGGAGGATTTCATTCACCCACCTTTTAGAATAAGGTATATCCAGCGATTCTAACATTCCAGTCATACGTTTCAGTAATACCAATTTTATCAAATTTCTTTTCATAAATGAGAAATTCTAGTTCCTTTTGTTTATTTCCCATGCTTCTAGCTGTAGTAGATAATATAGCTCTGAAATTCGTGTCTCTCTTTACAAAGAGTTATAATAATCTTTGACCTCCATGGTCTTATTAAGCAGTGAAAAATAGCTTTTCTCTTCTCTCTCACTATTTCTCATACAAATGACAACCTATGAGATAGCTGTGATTTATAATGGAATATTTGTCTCCCTTTTCATATTTGCTGGGATGGTGGGATATTTGCATTTATATCTCAGCATAAATTGTAGTGCCTACTTGAATACGCATGTGTTAGTGAATCAGACATAAACAAGGTGTTTGTGCACCAGCTGTATTTATCAGGGGCATATATATTGTGCTATAATGTTTTGTAAACAATTTAATATTTTGTTTTGTGGCTTCTCTGACAGTTGGTTGTTTATTTGGGACTGTCATTAACATATTACTTCAGTCCAAAGCAGATAAAATGAGCATCATACACATTTCACACTCTGTCTTATACATTGTAACAGAACTTTTGTGGCTTAAATATATGCTGAGATGTGTTGTAAATTTGTGACATCAGACATTTGTCATTTCACAACAAAAAGCATAGGCTCTACAATTCAGTTGGCTGCCAGCTGCACATGCACATTGGCTTGGGAGATGTCACACTCACTAAAAGGTCCTCTGACATGTAACAAAACAATCCAGAAGACACGCCATAGCTATGATGGACACGGTCAGATACATTTTTTTAAAAACTTTTTTCACATCAGTTTACAGTATTAGCAGTTCTTGTAATAGATCCAATTTTTAAGTGTAACCCACACACCTTCTGGGTGTGGTGTTCTGTCCCATGCAGTGGTACCAGGGGAGGGGGAGGGGGGGAAAAGAAAGAGAGAGAGAGAGAGAGAGATCTGCTCTACAGCCTTAGCTAACAGTCACATGGCTTTTAACTCATGTAGTAGAGGCTCATGCACTAGACTACAGGTTCAATCCCGCCCGCTGATGACTGAGGTTTGTCGGTGTTACATAAGCACATTAAATTTTAACCCACTTTATTTGCTGCCTTCTCTCTAATCTATATAAAGACAATTTGATTCTTATTTTGTGTAAAATAAACTTCATTACTTTTTTTTACTGTGTATCTGAGCAAGTTCCTTACTGCTGTTCTCAAATGACAATAAGTCAGATCCTTACCTGAGGCAAACTGTTATAGCTTCCTTGATGTCAACAGAGTTATATACCAGCTGACAATCTGACCCAATGGAGTCTGTCCTTATTGCAGACAGAGAAATGTAAAGGAGACCATACATTAACTGACTAAAGGCATAGAAAAGGCTATGCTGTTTCTTTAGAAAAGTGGGCTAGTAGAGAGCCGAAACCCAGACTCAACAAGTTAGTTTAGTTCTGTTGTTTGGTGCATAAGCAATTTAATATTTGCTAACCAATACTGCAATAGGTAACAAATGTCACCTATTGTAAATGTAGTTGTTCCCACAATTATACTTGGTCTTCTGACTGCATATGCAGTTGCCTCTTATGTATACAGCTGAGGTACATATTCAAAGATATCAAGCCCACAAGCTCATGCTGCCTGCCAAACTAGAAACACTCCATATGGTAGAGCCTGGATAAAGGCTTCCAGATATAAGACATATAAATAATAGGGATCATTTGCTTTTCACTAGAAGATTTGGGAAATTGAATCCCTGTGGAATAAATGCTAGCCTTTGCATGCAAAACCAGCCTGTCGTAGTCTCTCTCCCCTGGTTTTATTTATTGAGACCACAAGTCTTGTTTCAATGCTTTTGCTTAGGTAATAAGCACTTACTGAAACTGTGTTGCTTTATTCTAATGCCAACAGCTTAAGAACATCATTCTTTCCTAACAAGAAGGAAAAGTGATTAGATGGCTCATGAATTCAGTTCATTTTATTTCCCTGTATTCTTTAGCGTACAGGTCACATCTGAACTGAAGGGACTTGCTACTGTCTTTGAAAGCAGAGCAGGAATGAATTGCAAAAAGAAGGAATCAGGAGAACAAATACAGGTATGAGTGAGTTTAGGCAAGGAAAGTTGCTATGAATACTATAGGTCAAATTCAGACCTCCTGGAGGGTGTCACTTGAAAGGTCCAAATTGTAACGTGTCTCTTTAAACTAATTATGAGGTATATTAGTTTATTTTCATCCACTCAAAAATGTATGTCATATTTATGCCACTGCATTATACTGCCTAACAATACATCCCTATGTTCATGAAAGATATTTTCATATGCAATGCAATTACAACAGCAGATTGCTGCAGTCTATAGGTCTTCATCTAGCTATAGGCAAGCTGCTTGGATAGTGGTCTCTCTCAACCTTTTTGAAATATGTTGGGTATAGATATTTTAGGATGAACTGGGTATGGATGGCTGTGTTTTGTCCTTTGCAAAATCTCAGCTTTTTCTGTGACAAAATAAAAATACAGATTTCACTTGGTTTTGAATTCATAGCTAAGGAATATGGAATATTTCTAACTGCTCACTTGTGATATTACCAAGTTAAAATAACAATCTCCTTTCTTTGTTATTACTATTTATTTATATATTTATATAGTGTTATTTATATAGCGATATATATAGTGTTGTAGTGACTTTATATGTACATAGCCATAATACGATAGTATCTGAGCATCTCAGTATCTTCAGTGAATTTATCCTCACAGCACCCCATGAGATAGGAAAGTACGATCATCCCCAATTTAAAGGTGGGGACCTGAGGCACAGTTGACTTAAGAGACTCACGCATGGTCACACAGGAAGTCTATGCAAAACAGGGACTTGAAGCTATGTCTGACAAGCCCCAAATTAGCACCTTAACTAGTGGACCATCCTTCTTTTCTTTGCACAGAGGTATACATTTTGGTCCTTGCTTCAAAAGGTGTGTACTGACTTACAATCAAAATACTGGAATTATTCCAATAAGTAATTCTTGCCCTGATTCTAGCTCTATGTGAGGAATATAGAATCTCTTTGTTCAACATCTTTATTGATGATGGGATGGATTTCACCCTCGGCAAGTTCGCGGATGACACTAAGCTGGGGGGAGAGGTAGATATGCTGGAGGGTAGGGATAGGATCCAGAGTGGCCTAGACAAATTGGAGGATTGGGCCAAAAGAAATCTGATGAGGTTCAACAAGGACAAGTGCAGAGTCCTGCACTTAAGACAGAAGAATCCCATGCACCGCTAAAGGCTGGGGACGACTGGCTAAGCAGCAGTTCTGCAGAAAAGGACCTGGGGATTACAGTGGATGAGAAGCTGGATATGAGTCAGCAGTGTGTCCTTGTTGCCAAGAAGGCCAATGGCATATTGGGCTGCATTAGTAGGAGCATTGCCAGCAGATCGAGGGAAGTGATTATTCCCATCTATTCGGCACTGATGAGGCCACATCTGGAGCATTGTGTCCAGTTTTGGGCCCCCCACCATAGGTGCCAACTCCATGGGTGCTGCGGGGCTGAGGCACATAGCATATGAGGAGAGGCTGAGGGAACTGGGCTTGTTTAGTCTGCAGAAGAGAAGAGTGAGGGGGGATTTGATAGCAGCCTTCAACTACCTGAAAGGGGGGTTCCAAAGAGGATGGAGCTCGGCTGTTCTCAGTGGTGGCAGATGACAGAACAAGGAGCAATGGTTTCCAGTTGCAGTGGTGGAGGTCTAGGTTGGATATTAGGAAACACTATTTCACAAGGAGGGTGGTGAAGCCCTGGAATGGGTTACCTAGGAAGGTGGTGGAATCTCCATCCTCAGAGGTTTTTAAGGCCCAGCTTGACAAATCCCTGACTGGGATGATTTAGTTGGGGTTGGTCCTGCTTTGAGCAGGGGGTTGGACTAGATGACCTCCTGAGGTCTCTTCCAACCCTAATCTTCTATGATTCTAATAAAACAAAATTAATGAGAACCGGAGGCTCAGCATTACAAATCTACATATTCTATAGGTGTTAACATTGCCCAAAATCATATAAGAGAATGCAGGAAATCAGCTGTAAGCGTTGCTCCAGTACTTGAAAGAGCATGCAGCAAACTACATTCTAGGAAGCCTGCATCTCCTTCTAATCCACCCTGGGTCCACTATGTCGCTGGGAAGAATTGTTGCACTCCCATCACACTGATACATTTTGATTTCTTCTGCTTCTCTTCCTGACTACTTTTCCTGATCTCCTCCCCTGACCTCTATATAGTTTCTCCTTACTGGGAGCCCCACTACTTCAGGCAGCTCCCCACATTGGCTCATCAGTCTGCTTGCCTTTCTAGATGCTGCTTAGGCTCCCCTATAACTAACTCCTGCCCGCCGGTCTCTTCTGTCTGCCACCACCTGATGACTTTATCTCCAGTCACATATTGTTCTTCCTCTCACTCTCATTGTCATTATCCACCTGGCCCTACACCCTCAGGAAACCCCACTTCCCATGCTAATTTTTTTCTCCCATGGCTGCTTTCCATCTGTTCCTGATTTCTGTACCCTCACTTACCTCCTCCTCCTCCCACCCTTTATTTTAAAAAAATAATCAAAGTTAAAAGATTAAATTACCCTGACAAGAAGTTTAAATCAGCCACATCCCAAAGCTGGTTTTGATCTTTCTTTGCTGATAGGTTCACTCTTAAGGTCAGCTGTAGAGAAAGGTGATTGCGGGATTTATTAGTTGCTACAATATGTCCCGGTTTACTAGCGTCTTCCTTTTCTTCTCCAAGGAGGTGGGGGTAGGGGGGAGAGAAACAGCACGCTTTCTGGCATAAAACGGCTCTGTGGTTGATTTTAGGAGACCTATCATCTGGGGAAGAGAAGTAAAGGCCATATGTGCAACCTAAAGATTAACCTCACTTCCAAAAAAATTGTGATGTGAGGGGCAGCAATATGAGATAATTGAAAACACTTCTCCCAAACACACAGCCTGTCTTTGTAGATGGATTAACTCCCACTTACTTCTTAGTAATTGACTGAAGAATAGAGGTTGAAGAACCCCCAGTAGAATTATGCATTTTCTAGAGTGGGAGGTAGAAAGATCATTTGCTTTAAAAATAAATATATTTGTCATTTTTAGAGCTAGATTTTCAAAAGAACTCAGCTCCCACTTAGGGAACCTTTCAGAACAATGAGAGTTGATGAGCGCTGAGCACTTTTGAGAATCTGGCCGCTTCACTGAGGTGCCTGAATGACAATTGAGCTCTCTTGGAAATCCAGTCCCAAGTGTGGGCGCTGAAGACTTTTGAAAATCCATACTTCTTCTCTTACTGATTATGGACTTTAACATTCTTCTACATTTTTTCCTTTAATTAAAATTAATGCTGTTTATCTTTTAAATCGACTGATCATGTTCCTGTTTAGGATTGGGCCTGACGGTGTGTTTCTTTTGGATTTGACCATTCTTCAACTAGAGCCGGCATGAGGCATAAGCAGGCTGAGCAATTGCTTAGGGCCCAGAGCAGCTCAAGGGGGCCTCCTATTCCGTTTTTTATTATGTGTGTGTTGGGGGGAGGGGAATATTCCTTCTTAGGGTCCCTAATGAGCTCGCACAGCCTCTGTCTTTAACACTTGTGTGACGGGGTTTGACTCACCACTACCGACACCTCCTGCCGGTTGTGCTGGGAATTAGCTCTCGACCACTGCAGAGTGCCCTCAACATGTGGTGTCCGGCCCATCATCCGCTCCGCTGCCCTGGGACCCGCGTTGCTCCCTGCTCGGTGGCATCCTCTTCAGGACAGTACTTTCTTCTGCTTCAGGACACTGCCCTCTGGCAGTGCCCACTACTCCACTCTCACCCCCTTCTGGGGAAGGGGGGCAGGGGGTGGTTGTTAACAGCAGTCTTCCTGCTTGCACCTGCCTTGGTGGCCAACCACAACCCTATAGTCTGGCCCCTTGTGTCAAGGGCAAGTTGCAGTGTGTTTTGGCCCCTTTCCTTGATGGCTAAGTGCAATGCAAGGGGGAAAGGGTGGGGGAAGAAACCCAGGCCCACCCATTACTCTGGGCCCCAACCCAGGGACCCTCTAGAGCAGTCTCTTCCCTCCCCTCTTTGGCTGCCTAGTTTTCCTCATCCACTTCCCCTTTTGGCCCTATGCACCTTCTCGACCCTTTTTAGCAGGGGCCACAGCCTGGCAGGTAATGGGCTGGAGCTCCGCTCTGCTCCCCCAAGCCTGCCCAGCACTGCTCTGTCCAAGGTGATGCTCCTTATACCAGGAGCCAGTCCTTCTCCCTTGCTAACCAGGGAGTGACTGCCTTCTCTGCTGCTAGGCAGCCTTTATATAGGACCTAGCCTGGCCCTGATTGGCTGCCTCTTCCTCTTCCCTGATTGGCTTTCCCCAGGCCTTTACTGATTGGCTGCTGATCTGTGCAGCCTCTCTGGCCTGGGTTCAGCCCTTTTTCTCAGGGGTTGGGGCACTGCCCCACCACAGTTTGCTTTCACTAAGAGCTAGATCCACAAAGGGAGTTAGGAACCTATCTGCCACGTTAGGTGCTTAAGTCCAAACTTTAGATGCTCAAAACTCTTGCTCAGCTGCTGCCTAACCCTGTAGGTACCTAAATTCCCTAGGCACCTAAGCCCAGGGCTACACTAGGGGAGGGGGTCGATCTATGATACGCAACTTCAGCTACGTGAATAGCGTAGCTGAAGTCGGCGTATCGTAATCGACTTACCTGGCCATGAGGACGGCGGCGAGTCGATCGCTGCCGCTCCCCCGTCGACTCCGCTTCCGCCTTTCGATGAGGTGGATTTCCGGAGCCGACGGGGAGCGCGATCGGGGATCGATTAATCGCGTCTTAACGAGACGCGAAAAATCGATCCCCGATAGATCGATTGCTACCCGCCGATCCGGCGGGTAGTGAAGACAAGCCCTAAGTTTCCACCAATCAAGTGCCCATGGTGCCTACATGACTGGCTACACAGACAGCCACCTAAATCCTGATGCCCAGGGCCTAGCTTATTCCTAATCCCCAATCCGATTCAGAAGTAGGGTCTCTCCCACCTATCTCACCTGCAGGGGCCAACCCAATGGATTTGTTCACAGGCCTACTGAATTTGGCCCATGCAGAATAGAGGATAAAGTTGGGTCCCCATTTTTATAGGCCCCCAGCGTTTAGAGCACACAACTACGATGTGGGTTCAGATCCCTGCTCTGCCTGATTTGGAGTATGGACTTGACCCATCTCCCATCTGTGAGGGGAGTCATCTAACCACTGGGCTATGGGGTTTTCTGGGATTGTGTTTTTTTTTCAGTCTCTCCTGTTGAGGCTGTTCCACTTCATAAAAACTAGTCATTGGAGCAGGGACTGAAACCTGTCTATCCTCCAGCTCAGATGAGTGCCCTAACCACTGGGTCATTTTTACGCTCTCTGGCCCAATGATTAACCCCCTTTGCAGGAATTGGCAGCTCCTGTTGTCTACCTTAGGTGGCTCCCTGCTCAACTTGCTGGCATTTGTGAATCCCATTCTGGGCACTTAACTATCCACATGCATCATATAGAGTTTGGTTGCCTACTTTGGAGGTATGGATTATACTAGATGGCAGGATCCTAAGTGAAGCATTGCAATGGTGAGTTTAAGTCCCCTTTGTGGATTTAGCTAGAGCTAGGTGAAATTTCCCCAATTAATATTTTATTTGCCCCCTGCCCCTTCGCCCTCCAAAAAAAGTAATTGTGGTCAACATGAAACTTTTTGGGACTAGGGGATGTAGATTCAAATCTTCTCTCCACCTGATTCAGAGGAGGGATGCAAACCCAGATTTCCTAGCTCCTAGGTGAATGCCTTACTCCCCAAGGTATAGAGTAATTCTCACATGCTCTCTCTTTGGTCAGATGCCTATTTAAGTTTTTGTACAAAGTGGAATAGTTTCAATGGGGGAGACTAAAAGCAGCCTACTCCAGAATAGCTTACAGCTTGGTGGTTCAGATGCCCAGCTAGGAAAAGGAGAGTTGAGTTTGAGACCCTGCTCTAGAATGGGGATTCAAATCTGTCTCTTCCAACCCCATGCAGGTGCCTAACCACTAGGCTAACGATTATAAGGTAGGGGGCACACAGTTTGCTGGCCCAAAATAGATATATCCAATTTGCTGACAAATTCCAAACATTTTTAGAACTGACACAGCTAATTTTTCTGATTTTTTTTTTTTTGGTTTGCTGGCTGAAATTAAAAATCAATTATTTCCCTAGCTCTAGGTTATCTCCAAGTTACTACTTTTATTTTCTATCATAATAGAAACTGCACCTTTCGAAAATTATTTCTGGTGTTACTGACTTATTCTTAATATGACAGTTGTAACCAGAAGCCAAGAGAGAGTGCAAACCCTCACATATAACTATGTAAAGAATTATCAAATATGTATGAGGCAGAAAATATGGACTGGTATGTGCAGAAATAGAGGGCAGGGTTAGGGCAGAGACGGAGCTTTGGCATGCCAAATGAGAAAGCTGCTATAATTCTTGGAAGCAGACTTACATGGTAGCTGCAAGCCTTCGGTTGAGGGAAAATATATGAATCTTAGAATACTTTAGTCCCTGTATGAATGCAGTGATCACAAAAGCCATACTCTTCATTGGCAGAAATTGATGCCCATGTGTGTCAGTAGAAAGATTAATGAGTAAAATTGTCAGGTGTCTCAACCTGGGCAGACAAAAGCAGAGATGACCCATCGCATATGCATTACATAGCACAACCCCTTTCTGTAGATTGTGCACTGCATGTAGTTGTGTGATGCTTCATGTCATCCCCGACACAGTAGCTGCAGTTTTTGATCTCTTCAATGGGTGTGTCTTGTCACACCTGCGATGGGGTATTACAAATATTTTTTCTCCTCACCGCATGGCATGATGTGTATTATTTTAATCAGTTCAGTTTTGCAGATTTGAGCATGCTAACTCTTTTCCATCTGTGTACTACAAAAAGGAACATATCACATTATTTTACTAGACAAGAGGCAGTTTTGCTTCCCTTTGAGAAAAAAGCCTAGAATATTCCTGTAATCACTGCTATATGTGTCATTTATCTATGCAGTCAAGCAGGAAGAGTGTATTTCCAGATCCAAGTAAGCCAGCCATGCCTTTTTAATGAACTGTGATGACTTTAATTCGATAAGAACAATGAGAAGAATTCAAAATAACAAAAATGATTCAAGGCAATATGGTGAGGGGATCTTTGTTATAAATTGTAACCAGGACACTCTAGTTTAAGGTTCAGTTTCAGCTGCAACTAGTGCCTGCTGATGAATCTTTCTTAACTCTGCCCAGAAAGCTCCAGACCTAAAGGTAAAATAAGTATACAGTATTCTATGTGCCACAGCAAGGACACTGGGAATTATTTTGCTTCTTAGTACTCAGGATCAGACAAAAAACATGTCAAAAGCTGGCAAAGGAATTAAAATATCTTTGTTTTTTTAAATAAAGAAAAGCATGTCTGAGATGTGTTAATAATGGTTTTGAGGAGCCATTGTAGTTACAGTTAAACTAGTAGCTGCATCTCTGAAGGAATTACCATCCATCATGATTTCTAGACTTTGAAACAAGTTCAGTATTAGTGAGTGACACACTAGTTCTGCTTAAATCAAGATTCACAGAACAAGGAAAACAACTGGACATTTTCCCATCAAAGATTGATGGGAACCTACCAAATAGCCACATGTGATGCTAAAGGAAATTAAAGAACATAAAATATATGGAAAAATCCAGTTTAAACTGACACAACAAAGGAATTCATAATATAAATTGACAAACTCTGACATTGAGCCTGGAAAGGACTAATAAATCATTCTCAGCTCCGCCATTGAACTAAGCCCTCAATCCTAAACTCATCCTGTTGTACCTAAGTATTGCTATGGTTGTAGAACAACAGGTAATCATAGTGCCTGATCCTGCAAGCCCGCTCATGTTAATTAATAGTCCTTACCCACTGTAGTCAAGTAAGGTCTGTAAATGAGTATGGGTTTACAGTATCTAGCCATTTCTGTAATGCCTATGGTAAGCAAAACAAGATGAGTTAAGGGTTGACTGAGGCTATAACTTTGAATTCCATTGCATGTTTCTGTATAAATCAGACTCAGTATTTTTTGAGTTGGTAATTTCCTTTGTATTTTGATGTTGGCATAAAATAAATTATTTAAAAGATATTCTGCTAGATATTGAGAGAAACAGAGTTCTCTAGTGATTAGAACCCAGGGACTGAGAGTTTGGGAACCTACGGCATGTTGTATTAATTTAGATGGAATATATGGGCTACAGGTGTTAGCACAATCCAGTAACACAACCCACCATTAAACAGTGTTAAACAAGATTCAGAGTTAAATATAAAGAGACCCAAGCCTGCTTAGTACCATGGCAAACACACTATAAAATTCATGCCAATGCTTAGAATTATATTGATTGAAACACACAAAAGAAACAGAATAAAAACAAGTTAAAGAGCATTGAAACTGAAATGGATTAATTATAAAAAACAAACAATGAATCAGAACTTATCAAAGTCCCTTTTTGGAGGTAGCAAACATTTGTTGAAGTGCCTTAGTGAGTCAAATAGTCCTTTTAGGTGGCAAAGAATGGGTTAGTTCCATTGTTCAATTCTGAATTGGGAATCATAGTCACTGTCCTGTTTTAGAGAAAACAGAGAAACACAGAAGGGAGAGAAGAGATAAGATAGTATTGAACCGTGGCCCCTTTCTCCTGTGTCACCCCTTCTGCCTGAGGCCGCACCCCTGTGCAGCCCGTTCCCCCCGAACTCCTGCCCTTGCACCACCCATTCCCCAGAAGCCCTGCCTTCGCACTGCCCCTTCCCCCCGAAGACCCTGCCCCCTGCTCACTCCTCTCCGTCCCCTCCCTCCTGTCACTCGCTCTTACGGCTGGTAAAAAGTGATGGGGCCATGGCCCCCAGGTTCCCCCTGTTCCGGCACCCCTGCCTCTAGCCCATTGCCATGCCAACTCCCGGTGGGGTGGCTTGCCACTTCCTACCTCTGGTGTGGAGGTCAATAGCAATACAGGCGTATCAAATACTTTTTCATTAGAGCATACAGGGCTCTGGGTGAAGATTTTCCTTGTGGGAAGGTAGCTAAGCAAATGCTAGAATCTTCTCTTTTTCACTCTTGCTCTTCACAGTCACTCAGCAATCCTCCTCTTTTATCTTCCTCCTTTAATTTATGAGCCATCTATGGAGTTCTGTGATTCAGAGCCAATCTTTCTGGGGGTCAGTTTCACTGGAGGGCCTGATTCAAGGTTTTCTTTAAGGAGGTGTGATTGGAAGTAAAAGAATGAGGTTGGGTCTGAGGCAAAATGAAGCCCTAATACAGGCAAGGTTAAGAGTATAGAAAGTTTCAAAAGGGCCCAATGAGAAAAGAAAGTTATTTTCCCCTATGATACCATTCAATGGGGTAAAGGAGCCCCTTTCTTCTCCTGCCTAAAGCATTTTTCTTGAATAGGGCCTGTGGAGTAAAGACCAGGGCCTGTGGAGTAAAGACCAGAGGTGAAGTTTGCCTGTATTGATGATATCAGACATAAGGGTTGTGCTGCAGATGTTGAAGGTATAAGTAGGCTTTGCAACCAAGTTTAACCCCAATGTCATTTGAAATAGCCAAGAGAAATGTTAAGATATAGATATTCAGGCCCGTCTGTAAAGGCCTATACTTTAAGAATTTAGGTATATGTTTATCACTTAGCAAGACATAGAGGTACAAAACAAGAATCAAAATCAGTCTGCCTGTTTATAGGCCTTCTCTCACTATGATAGTATAAGGCCTTGTTCTTCGGCTAAGGCCTTTGGCTAAACAGCAGAGGCAGCCATAAACTGGGAAGTGAACAGCCACGTCCCCACCAGTCACACTGAAATAAGGCAGTTTTGGGCTGTTAAAAAGGTGATCCGATCTATCATCTCCAGAGAAAGGGAAGAGCCTAGAAGATTTAAAGAAAACTTGGTTTGATAGCATCCTGTCTGGCAAGAACTCACTTATCAATAGCTGGGGTGTGAAATCCTCATTTCTTTGTTGTTCTGTCACTGTAGTTCCCACTTCCCTATTGTTTGTATAATCTCTGTCCGGTTTTGTGATTGTTTCTGTCTGCTGTATAATTAATTTTGTTGGGTGTAAACCAATTAAAGTGGTAGGATATAATTGGTTAGATAATCATGTTACAATATGTTAGGATTGGTTAGTTAAATTTCAGTAAAATGATTGGTTAAGGTATAGCTAAGCAGAACTCAAGTTTTACTATATAGTTTGCAGTCAATCAGGAAGTAAAGGCGGGGAATTGGAATCATGTTTTGCTAAGTGGGGAATGGAAACAGGGACACAGGCAAGGGTCTGTGGCATCAGAGCTGGGAAGGGGGACACTGAGGAAGGAAATTGGAATCATTGCTTGCTGGAAGTTCACCCCAATAAACATTGAATTGTTTGTGCCTTCCGACTTTGGGTATTGCTGCTCTCTGTTCACATGAGAAGGACCAGGGAATGGGAGGGTGAAGGGATAACCCCTCTAACAAGAAACCATGCAGAAAAATAAGTTTAAACTAACTACAGATAGCGTGTTTTGAAAAAGTCCAAACCAGATAAAAATATTGTCTCTCTCTCCACCTGCCTGAACAGAACACTATATTTTAGACAGTTCATATAAGAAACAAATATATTATATACAGTATTGCTACTCAACCAAAAAACCCTCCTTGCCTAACAACTCCCCACATGACTCTTTTCTTACCACCCAGCTACCCCCACATGCATTGCCCATGCTCCCTTCACCCAGGGTATGGCTACATAGCAAAGAAAAACCTGAGGCTGGCCCATGCTAGCCAACTTGGGCTTGTAGGGCTTGGGCTATGGGGCTGTTTCATTGCTGTGTAGACGTCTAGGCTCAGGCTGAAGCCTGAGCTCTGAGACCTCCCTCCTCACAGGGTCATAGAGCCTGGGCTCCAGCCCCAGCCAGGAAGTCTACACAGCAATGAAAGAGCCTCCAGCCCAAGCCCCAGAAGCATGAGTCAGCTGGCACAAGCCAGCCGTGGGTGTCTAGTTGCTGTGTAGACATACCCCAAGAGACACTGTCACACACCTTGTCTCTTTGGGCCTGATCCAAAGCCCAGGTGTAATGATTGGGGCATAGGTGGTTAGGCCTTGTGGTGGGAGCAGGAGTCAGGCCTAGTGGTCAAAATAAAAGGCAGAACCAAAGACATCATCAGGTGCCAAGCCAGATACAGCAATAGAGAAAGACAGAGGAACAGGGACCTGCAGGCCAGCAGGAACTGGGATTAGACAGGAGTCTGGGATAGGAGAACAGGAACCAGGAGCAAGCAAGAATGCAGGGCTCAGGAATCAAGTAAGCTACTCCTAGTTTATATGGAGCTCCTGAGCCAATGGGGGGTGCAGGATGTTTCTCACAGTCAGGTGCTTCAGAGGTGGGGCCCTCTGCCAGCTAACACTTCACTGTTCCCGTCTCTGATTACTTAGGTGAGCTGATGGTTGGCAGTTGTGGCCTGAGTACTTCCTGGAGACCCATGGATCCATCTTTGAGGCCCATGATCCCTCACATCACACCCCCCTTCCTCTAGTGTTCCCTCAGGATGGTCCTGGGCCAGGTTTTTCAGGGTAGTTTTAGTGAAAGGTGTTTACCAGATCAGGAGCACAAACGTTCTCTGAAGGTTCCCAGGTGTGCTCTTCAGGAATCCACAAAATAACAGAGTTTACCCCATCTGATTTTGGCATCAAGTATCTCATAGATGATGCACTCATTGTGGCCTTGAACATGTAGCAGTGGCGGTGATGGTGGTGATTGGGAGCAGTGAGGGGATTGGTCAAGAAGAAGGGGCTTCAGGAGTGATATGTGGAAAATGGGTGTATTTGAAGAATGGGGCAAGTTGAGTTCAAAGGCGACAGGATTAATTTTTTGATGAATTCAGTAGGAACCAAGGAACGGGTAGTCTAATTTACCAGATGGTCTATTCATGTGTAGGTTTTTTTGTGGAGGGCCATACCTACAGTCATACCAACAGGGTGGGACCCTTTTGTCATTGGACATCCACATATTGTTTGTAGCTTGTCTTGGCCCCCTCCAGGTGAATTTTTAGGACATCTTGGGTTTGGAGTATCTGTTGCAGGACGAGGCTAAGGACGAATTGGCCTGAATAGATACCCCAATGGGTCTGAAAGTCTTTGTGATAAATAAAGTGGTTGTGGGGATAGCTCCCTTTTATGAACACCCAGCCAGCCAGTTAGCTATAAAGTCCCTCTTGGTGGCTGTTCTCTGCTTGCCCCAGGTAAAGGAAAAGGAGTGGGCACCTGACCAAAGAGCCAGTGGGAAGGCTAGAACTTTTTAAAATGTGAAAAAAACTTCCCCTTTGTCTGTTGTTCTCCGGAGAAGGAGACAGGGAGCAGCAATGCTATAAGCAGGAGTGCTGTGTAAGTCTTGAACCAGGTATGAAAATTCATCTTCCATACCTGGAAGAAATCAATTGCCAGGGAATGTTTAAATAGATGCGATCAGGTTTATTTTTTTATTTTGGCTTGTGGATCTCCTCTGTGCTAAACCCCAGGTACTTTTGTTCGCTTGTAACTTTTAAGCTGGACGCCAAGAAAGCTATTCTTGGTACTTGATTTTTGGAATTGCTCTTTTAAAATCTAGCAAAAGGCTAAGTTCCAGATGTATTTTCTTCCTTTTTGTTTCTAATCAAATTTACCTTTTTTAAGAACAGGATTGGATTTTTGGTGTCCTAAGAGGTTTGTGAATATTGTTTGATTAGTTGGTAGCTACAGCTATTTTCCTTTATTTTCTTTCTCAGCTCGTCCCCAGATGGGGGTGAAAGGGCTTGAGGGTACCCCACAAGGAGGAATTCCCAAGTGCTCCTTCCTGAGTTCAAAGGGGTTTTTTTGAATTTGGGTGGTGGCAGCATTTACTAAGTCAAGGTGAGAGAAAAGCTGTAACCTTGGGAGTGTAATACAAACCTGGAATGGCAAGTATTAATTTTTAAAATCCGTGCGGGCCTCCACTTTCTGCACTTGAAGTGCCAGAGTGGGGATTCAGCCTTGACAGCCTTCTTAGACCTGGTCTTCCATATTCACAATCATCTACATGAACAATGGGGAGAAAGAAGAGGGGCATTGCTGTTGTATCCAGTCCAAGGCTGCTGGATTGTGGGAAGTTGAGAGTAGCTCTGGGTAGAACTGGGAGGTGGAACCCATAATTTGAAAAAAAGGGGGGTGGGGGCTTTGCCCCATAGATATGTGTTCCGCCTTATTGTATGCAAACTCTGCCTGGGACAGCAGCAAGGACCAGGCATTCTGGTGGAAGCTGATATAACATCAAAGGTACTGCTCCAGTATCTGGATGGGTCTCTCTGCTTGACTGTTAGTCTGAGGGTGATAGGTGGAGAAGAGGCAGGAGCAGATGGCCAAAACCCAGAGAGCTTCTCATCAGAAGTGGGAGACAAATTGTGCACCACGGTCAGAGACGTTGGGCTCTGGGAGGCTACGGAGGAAGACAGCTTGGTCCATCCAGAGCTGGGCAGTTTCCTGGGAGAAGGGTAAGCCAGTGCAGGGAATGAAGGGTGCCAACTTTGTGAGTTGGTCCACGACTGTTAGGGTGGTCATGGACACATTGGACTTGAGTAGTTCTACTATGAAGTCTAAGGCAATGACTGTCCAAGAGCCAGAGGTTTATTGTGTAATGCTTTGGAGCAGGCACATACATTGCAAGAGGCCACACAGGCTTTCACTGTGGCCCATATGCGTGGTCACTAGAAAACACAAGAGATAAGGTGCTGAGTTTTAAAGCAACCAAAATGTCCTGCCAAGGGGGAGTCATGGCATATCTGTAAGGCTGTAGTCCTTGGAGGCCCCGGGGAACATATATATGCCCTTTTACATAAGTTACCCTGTCTTGGACCTCAGCAACTCGTGCCTGGTGTTCTGTGCTCCCCACTCTCCTCAGCAGCTTGTGCTCTGATGTCCTGGTGCCCTCTTCTTTCCCCCACCCCACCCCACCCCACCCTGCTGTCTGGCACACGTGCTCGTGCATAGAGGCCCAGAAAACATCTATGGACATCTTATGTAGGATTTAAGTGGTGCATAGGTTTCCCTGCACAGAGGTGAATTTTACCTTTCATCCCTATGTTTAAGGAAAATCTTGCTTGTTCTGCGGACAGCTGCTCCGTATAGTCTAGGTCTGCAACTGAGTCCACGTAAGTGAACTCCTATGGCCATCTGGAAATGCACTGAAGTCAATGGGGCTCCATGCAGGTGCAAGACTATCCCTGCACAGAGCCAGTTATATAATTAGGGCTTAAGTCAACTACCTTGGTTGAGTAAAATGTCTGTTATATGTTGAATATTGACCCCTCCAGTGGATAGTAATCATCACAAAAGAGGCTCAAGATAGCAGTAGCATGGACAAGAACAGTAGCTGGAGTCAGGGAATTATCATTCAAAGACAGGGGTTGTGAGGTGGTGAGACTAAGGAATTATATGAAAAATGTGCTTATTTTAAAATGTACTGAGGTTTTTATTGTTAGGGTTGATTTAGATACACTGCTGCAGGAGCTGAAAAGGCACTATTTGCATACTGAAAAGGTACAATTTGCATATTCATGGTAATTTTTTTCACTAAGAGTTGGAAAATGCTTTAACCCTTTATGGTTTCTAAAAATAAAAATTTTACAATTTGCAATAGTCCTTTATTTTGGAAAATGAAATAATTAGACAAGGAGAGAACACAAACCTCAATGAAAAATAGCATGCAAGTTAATCACTGATAAATGAGATCACATGATGTCATGCGCATATGGCGTTGGACATTCCCTAACATTCTGTTCCTCTGGATAACAATTAAATAGAACAGAAACACATGAATATCCCACTTAGAATGAAGGAGTTAAGAAGTCTTAGGAATTATAGTATCAGAGGGGTAGCCGTGTTAGTCTGGATCTGTAGAAATTTCTTAGGAATTATAGTAGCAGTGTTTATTTGTCCTATAATTAACATTAGACATTACCTCCTCTGTTATGAGTAGAATATATAATCTAATCTCCCATTAAATTCTACACTTTCCATCTCAGTAGGCTCTCTGTACCAACTAATTATCACAAAGGTCATTGTTCTCATTTTTAGAATACCAACAGATCATTAAAACAGCACATCTCTGATTATGTTGATAGATGTGGGAAGCCGCAGTTGAGACAGAATTTTCAATTTCACAAGGACTGAAAACAATTCTCATAAATTTAACAAGAGGATAATCTATTGCACAGTATACTCCCTTTATAGTGTATATTTCCAAAGGAGAAAGAGGAAGTGATAAGTAATAAACACACCCAAACAGAGAGATGGAAACTGAGCTGGCCATCATAGTTTTAACAAATGTAATCACTGTTCATCTGCAAAAATCCGATGCATTAAGTAATGTTAATGGTCTGAGTCAAACTAGTGATGGCCAAACCTCAAAGTATCAGGAGATTCAGTTTGGCTTTTCAGTCAGGATAAGCACACACAAATTCAGATGCCTATCTGAAGCCAACTGGGCTGGAAATCTCATAAGAACGAGCTTTCTTGTGAGGTTTCTGGTACCTCCAGCTTTCGTTTGTGTTGCAAATACAATGAGAATAGAACAATATTTCTCATAACTGACTCACAACTTTGGTTTTGATTCTTGCTGGAATAAGGAAGTGCAGAGACTATGAAAATGAAAAAAAGTTTTTAGACTTCAGTTTGAGTTTGGCTTGAATTTTACTTAAAAGTTTGAATCGGTTCTTATTTTATCCAGAGCTTTTCCTGTACCCTCTAAGTAAATGATTCATACATTTTAAGGCCAGCAGGGATCATTATAATCATCTAGTCTGACCTTCTACATAACACAAGCCATAGATTTTCACCCAGTAATTCCTGCATCAAGCATATGGCTTCTGGAGGAACAAAAACATATCTTTTACACAAACATCAAATGGGGGAAAAGCATCAACATTTAGAGTTAGAGGTGAGAAGAAATCTAAGCCTCTGCACCAACTTTTGTTGTGCAAAAAAGACCCCATTTTACTTATGGTAAATATAATCTGATTGAGATTGAAGTGAGTTAGCCCACACACTGTTTGGTGATTTTGTTTTAAAAAGCACTAGGGTTAGACAGAGTTGTAGAACTTTGTTCCTTTTGAGTTCTACTCAGTGAGTATCAGAATAAATGCTCTACAAATAAAGGAGATTGTAAATTACAATTATTTTAATTCTTAGCCATAACAATAAAGTAGGCTTGTTTGTGAAAAATGCCTCTCTTCAACTCACAAGGACAATGATTTCTGCTTCATCATGTTCAATCAGATTTTTAGTTGATGACATGCACTATACTTCCTTTGGGATGAGCAATATGATGACCCTAAGGCAGTGACTTTAATATGAAACCTTCTGAAATTTGCTGAGACAATGAAGAGAAGGAAGAATCTGCAGTATTTTAACTGTTCAAAGAAGAGAGGCTGCACAGCCTAAATCAAAGAAAACAAAGTGCAAACAGGATCAGAATATTAATTTCTTTTAAGAAGTGCAAATTAGCCAGCAGTCAGCATATGGAAACTGCACACCCCCACACTTTTGGGGTTGAAATGTCAGCCTGACTATGCTGTCACCTGCTGAAATAAAGTAAAACTTTTAGTTTTAATTATATATTGGCTTTTTTTCTCTCTCATTTTTCATTGCCTCTGCATTTTTACATTACATCTGGGGCACAATAGCCCTTGCCATTTCTTTTGGGTTTGCCATTAACATAGGATATATGGGACAAACAAATAGAAGTTACAGAATGATATCCATTTCTATCTAATTACTCCAGACAAATGCAATAGATATTGAACAGATTGTGCTGTAACAATGTACATGGTTGAATTATTACAGGCAATGCAAGCAATATTAAATACCCACAGGAACGCTTGCAGAAGTCTACTTACAAAGTCTATGCCTATGCCAGTGCAAGTACACAGGGAGGGAAGAGAACTATGAGGCAGAGAATCCAGTGAGTCCTACTCCCACCACATTAGGCAGGGGACAGCCCTTATTTGGATGCCTGATACTCTAGTCCAGCCAGCTCTGCAGTGCTATGGTGTGACAGCTGATCCATGTTGGGGAAGCACCAGCTACACCTGTCAGAGAAGTACATCAGGTCCTTCAGCTCAGTGTGCTCTCCCTAGCACTCAGTAGATACGTTATGCCTTACAAAATCATAATGGCTTTAGGTATTCATGGCTGGAGTGGAACACCTCATCTCAAATCTCCAGCACACCTCTGCCATGTCAAAGGAGTAATTGAGCCATATGGGCCAAATCACTAACTGGTAGAAATTGGCATAGCTTCATTGACTTCAGTGGAGCCTCACAAATTTACATCAGCTAGGATCTGGTCTGATGTATTCGCTATTCACACTACAGTATTCCTACCAAATAGCCAGTTAGATCATAATATAATATATTAGTTAGGTGCAAAGCTACTTTCTAAAATCTCTGGTCAGTGGTTCTCTCCAGCTTATTCTCTGCTTTAGAGCGCTTTGTACATTCACAGCACTACAAAGTTGTTAAATCTTAAAAACAGTTTCAAGAAGACATGCTCTACCACAGAATAAGATCATATTGTACTGTTTTAAAATGAAATAATGCGAACACTATCTTCAAAACAGAACTAAAACAAATATTAAAAAGTCCATACAATAATGCTGTTTTTATTGCAGCTATTTACATTCTGCATTGCTTCCCCTGATTTGAGCTAGCAGCTATTCAGAAGAGACCTTAATCTAGTGTCTGATCTGTAACCTATGCTTAATACTGGAGATTGCTGCTAAAGTTCTCATTTTCTAGTCTGGAACCTCTGCTTTATAATAAAAGCACAGTCAGCTCTACTAAATCCAAATCAGTTTTGAAAATCTGTTTCTAATCTGTTTTTGTAAACCTTCTGTTTAACTCATTATGCCCCAGACTTGGTGTAATTATAGCTTCCTCTTAAATCATTCAGCTATCCAGGTACATGGATAAATTAAGTGCCAATTAAGCCACAACTGACTAACAGCATCTCTCCATGAGACTTGTGTCAGTGAAAGAACACAGCTTTCTCCAGATGATGCTGCAGTATGATGGAAACATTACAGTAATGGCTCATATGTGAAGTGCATTAGCCACATTCAGGAAGCTCTGTTTTCAAAGTTTCACAGAAAAGAACTGAGTAAACAGAAATTATCTCTGATGGAATAATCACTGGGGAAAGAAAAAAAAATTGATAGGACTCTCTTTTCCTCTTATCAACTTGATATGTATGTAGACCTTAATTATATTTTGATTTCTAATGCTTTTTATTTTCTTCTTTGAACCCCCCCCCTCAAAATGCTACTTTGACAGACAATTAGTTTTCAAATGTTACAAAAAAAATAGAAAAAAGTACATTCAGTATCAAATATTTTTGCCCTGTTTAGACAGGCTTATCTACAGTACTTACTGTCAAGCATAGCAACAATATGCTGTAGCCATGGCACTTAGTAGAAGTGTAAGCCCTAGAAATGATGCATGACTATAAAAAGGCAAGACAGTGGCAGCAGCAGCAAGAATCAGAGCTACCATGCAAACTATTTAAACCTAAAAAATAAGTGTGTGTTGGCCTTGAGTGTACTTGCAGGTGAGGAGGATAATACTCTGAGAGCCCTATCCTGCTATCACTCATGAATGTAATAATGGTCAGCCTTTATGAATAAATGGACACAAATCTGACATCAGGAATTATAACATTAAAAAACCAGTAGGAGAACACTTTAAGATCTCCTTGATCACTCAATAACAGACTTAAAAGTGGCAATTCTTCAACAAAAAAACTTCAAAAACAGACTCCAATGTGAAACTGCAGAACTAGAATTAATTTGCAAACTGGACACCATCAAATTAGGCCTGAATAAAGACTGGAAGTGGATGGGTCATTACAAAAACTAATTTCCCCCTACTGTTACTCACACCTTCTCGTCAACTGTTTGAAATGGGCCACTCTCATTACCACTACAAAAGTGATTTTTCCTCCCTTGGTATTTTACTGTTAATTGAATTGTCTCATTAGACTGACCCACAACTTGGTAAGGCAACTCCTGTCTTTTCATGTACTATGTATATATACCCGCAACTGTATTTTCCACTCCATGCAGCTGATGAAGTGGGTTCTAGTCCACGAAAGCTTATGCCCAAATAAATGTGTTAGTCTCTAAGGTGCCACAAGGACTCCTCATAGTCTTTATGTTAAGGTTCCCTTTATAAATAAGTTTTATAAAGTGATTAATAGATGATTTAACAGATAACTAATCAACTGACATCAATTGTCATAGAGTCCAACTAATAGTTTCTAAACATCTGTAACATCTACTGATGTGCTTAATGTCCTCTATAACACATACTACTCATTTCTGTAATGCATTTAAAACTAGAGATGGCCAGGAAATGAGAGAGTGAGTACCTAAGTGAGTCAGGTTGCTAGCTCCCATTGACTTAATGGAAGTTGTGTACCTAACTTACTTAGGCACTTTTGAAAATCCCAGCCTTCATTTCCATAAGTCTTTTATGGAAGTTGCTTTAGATACAGGTTGGCAGCCTGCATAATAAAATGTTACCATGGCATTACCTGCATTCGTTACCCCAGCATTTCTACTAACACCATGGGACCAAAACTGACTCTCATTGAGTCTCTTGTCCCATGAGAATTGTTGAAATTTTAACAAAATTTTCCTATCCCACATCAGGATGAAAAATTCAAAATTCAAAAATTTTCATGACCTGACTGTGACAGATGTGAGTCCTGGGAAGTGTAAGGGGTTCAAAGGACTATATTGATCTGTGCCAGACAGGTGCAGACTTCTGGGACAATAAGTGTTAAGTGGGGGAATCCCTGGGGAGAGGTTAATGCAAATTCCATGACTCTGGTTATGCAAAACCTCAGCCTTTTGAAGCTACTCCCTAAGGAAAGGGCTATCTACTGGAGACAAAGGCTTGAGCATTATAAAGAAACAGCTGAACTGTACCGTAGGGGTTCTTATTCCTGATCTTAAAACTGACATGGACTTGTGACCAAATGGGCAAACTCACTTGTGGGGTTTGAAAGACTGACATGTACCAGAGCACTAGGTTGGAATTGTGGTGATCTCTGGTAAGCTTCTTTTATGTGTGTAGGAACTTTTATTGTTTTTATATGTTTTGACTATAATGCTTTTACTCTAAGAATAAATGCAGTTTTCTTTGGGAAGGCTGGTTGGCAACTGGTGTACACCATTATAGCTCCTAAAGAAAGAGTTAACCGCAGTTGCTGGTCCCTCATCGGACCTGCTGGGGAAACCAAAGTGAGATACAGTAATCCTATACCCCTGGTCTGGAAGGAGAAAAACACAGATCTTCACCCAACAAAGGTCAGATATGACAACTTGAAACCTTAAGAAGTGCTCTCAAGGAAGAGTGGGGGGTCAAAGGTGTAGTTAACCTTGAAACTGTGACACTGAAAATCTGGGGAAAAAATTGGATCTGGTCAATTGAAATGTTTCAGTTCAATAATTTCAATTTTTTTTTTTAGATTTCAACCTTGAAAAGTTACCTTTTTTAAAAGTAGAAATTAACGAAAATTTTAAAAGGAAAAGTCATTTTGAACTACACCTCCAAACTTCATTAAGAAAATGTCAAACCACCCATTTTGACAATTTAAATGCTTTTATTTCTTCTTCTTCCTCCTTTTTTAAGTTTGTTTATTTATTTATTTATCGGGAGATTTGTTGAAACTAACCTTTTCAAACAAACAATTTTGGTTTTGATGAATCGGCATTTTCCAATGAAAAACATTTCATTAGAAAATTCCCACCCAACTTTACTCCTGTATTTTTCTGATCAGACTAGGTGATCACAGTGATCCCTCTGGGCCTTGAAATCTGAGAAAAAATATCTATTGATCACTTATATTGAGGTTCTTTAGCTACATAATTTATAAAGTGCATCTGAATAGTTTTACTGACATGAGTACTTCCACTGAGGCCAAAACTACTCATGTGAGCAAAGCTATTCATCTACTTCAGTGTTTGTAGGATCAAGTCCTTAAAGAGTACGTTTTTTGGGGTGGTGATGGTCAGCATCAATACGCAAAAAGTCTGTCTATGCCTCTCAACACTGCCCTCAGTAATCTGCTTGAGAAATGGGATTTAATCATTGATCACATTTAGTACTATATTTTAATTTTATTTTTACACTGGAGATGTCAAATTTCTTTTCTCTGTTGGAATTGTAACATGGACACATTTATAGTGGATAAATGCTCCACTGATGATGGGCTCATGCTTTACTTGTCGGCTGTATTGTAACATATATAAAATGAGCACAGCCCACATTTCATTAGAGATCCAGAGCAAACCTCAACCAAAATGAATGGATACACACGCACAGTGTTGAGTAGGTTGGTCAGATAAAACTTATTTCAAAATTAAAATGGTTTAGAAGCCCTTGTACTTGTCCATTCTCAAAGCTTAAAACCCAAATGTTCTCCTCCTTGATCCTTTCCCTCACACTTCTATTCTTTCCTCTTGCAAATCCCTCTTCAAAATACAATTCCTTCAAAAGACTTGTACACGAGTCATCCCCACAATAAAGCAAAAATAGATGTTGGAAAATCTAAAGTAAAAATCTATTCTAAACAAAAGTTGTGAAACAAACAAGACACAGGCTTAACTTTATCTCTTCAGTCTGTGGGAGCTTTTCCCCAGCATATATCATCCCCCTTTATCTGTCTCTGTAGATTATTACCCTTTTTGAGGCAAAGACCTTGTTTATATATTTGTATGCAAAATCTCTGGCACAGATTTGCACTATATAAATAATAATAATTCCTTACTTACATCAGAAACTCATATTTAGTTAAATAGTCTTCACTAGAGAAAGACTGGATGTTTATATATATATATATATATATAAGGATTTTCTTGTTCCTCCTGGCCCCATATTAGAATATCTGGAAATATTTCTGATTTTTCCCTCCCAGCTCCATCTGTTATGTTCCTTATAAATCCCAACTTTTTATTAAATAAACATCCTTTTTTTCCAGAGTTAACTAGCAAATGATCAGTTTCTTCCTTTAATGGTCTCAAGTACTGTAATACTTCAGTGAAAGACTTTACAACTAGTGGTAACAGCCTTAGGTTTAAAATAGAATTGCAGAGGATTGAGAACTCTGGTGAACAATGCTCTTATCTGAGATTGGCCAAACCGGACAGTCTCTACGCAAAAGAATAAATGGACACAAATCTGACATCAGGAATCATAACATTCAAAAACCAGTAGAAGAACATTTCAATCTCTCAGGTCACTCAATAACAGACCTAAAAGAGGCAATTCTTCAACAAAAAAACTTCAAAACCAGACTCCAACGAGAAACTGCAGAACTCGAATTAATTTGCAAACTGGATACCATTAACTTAGGCTTGAATAAAGACTGGGAGTGGCTGGGTCATTACACAAACTGAAACTATTTCCCAATGCTAAGTTTTCCCTTACTGTTACTCACACCTTCTTGTCAACTGTTTGAAATGGGCCATCCTGATGATCACTACACAAGTTTTTTTTCTCCTGCTGATAATAGCCCACCTCAATTGATTAGTCTCTTAGAGTTGTTATGGCAACTCCCATCTTTTCATGTTCTCTGTGTGTATATATATATTCCTACTGTATCTTCCACTCCATGCATCTGATGAAGTGGGTTTTAGCCCACGAAAGCTTATGCCCAAATTAATGTGTTAGTCTCTAAGGTACCACAAGTACTCCTCGTTCTTTTTGCTGATACAGACTAACACAGCTACCACTCTGAAATTTATCTGAGATTGGCACTACAGGATACTGGGGGGGGGAGAGGGATAGCTCAGTGGTTTGAGCATTGGCCTGCTAAACCCAGGGTTGTGAGTTCAATCCTTGAGGGGGCCATTTAGGAATCTGCAGCAAAAATCTGTCAGGGGACAGTACTTGTTCCTGCTAGTGAAGGCAGGGGACTGGACTCAATGACCTTTCAAGGTCCTTCCAGTTCTAGGAGATAGGTGTATCTCCATTTATTTATTTTTTTATCTGAAGCTTTAGGAACAAATTTCCTGTAATGTATCTGACCTGAAGAGCTCCGTGTACTTCAAAAGCTTGTTTCTTTCACTAACAGAAATTGGTCCAATAAAAGATATTACCCACCTTGTCTCTCTATAACATATAATGAATACTTAGGTTATGTTTAGTTATGCCCCAGGATTTGTTGTCCTTAGAAAATTTACACTTTATCTGAGGTTTATGTTAGTTTAATGGAAAATTGCTACTGTACTTTTAAGGACTTTAATAGTAGTCTGGGGATTCTTGTATTGTTGGCTGGTGGCTTGAAAACAGGTATCATTTTTTCCTCTAGAGACACTTGCTATTTCTGTAATACCACCATGATTGTTGTTGTTGTTGATATTGTTTTATTTACTTATTTAACATGTCTACAACAGTCACGCCTAGAAGTCTCAGTGAAGTCAGGTGGTGTTAGGTACTGTACATACACATAGGCCTAAATTCTCACTTGCCCAAAAGATAATTCTGCAGCTGTTCCGTACCTGGAGTCTCTTTGGCTTCTTCACTTGGAGCATCTGTGGCACCAAGCCTTGTCAAGATTCTGTGGCTTTCTGATTTATTTCAAGTAGGTTGGGAGGGGGGAATGTATTAGAAAAAAGAAGTCAATAGTACAATTAAGAAAAAAATCTTATTTCCTTTAATTTCTTCTCATTTTCATCTACAAGATGCTGATACTGCAGCAACTTCTGACAGTGATGAGTGGTGTGTAATGTAAGTTATAGCTGAGAGCTTAGAAGAGTAAAGAGCAATCTTATTCAATACGAATCCCATGACGCCAAAGCAGCAATTTAAAGTCCTGACTAGTCTGATTTCAGGAAGGAATGTTCTCAATTGTATTCACTGGCTGTGAATACCTCTATTTTTGGGCGCTGAATTTGAGAATCTTAAGCCTGATTTTCAAAGATGCTGAGTTCCCATGGCTCCCACTGGTTTCAGTTGTCTTGATCTCTGTTTGACATTCCATATCCTTGATTTATCCCAAGTCTTGAATCAGTTATTGACATGTCCCTTTGATCAAACCTTCTGGCATCTCCTGCTGGGGTTTCAGAATCTGTCTCTCTCTCTACCTTTACTCATATATCTATTAATATGAAATGTATGCATATCTATAAAGAATGTGTGTGTATTATAAAGACATATGTTCGTGCATGCATAGAATACATGATGCTGTGCTATGACATAACAGTAACTAGTATATGTTTGGCATCGGTGCATTATTAGTGGCAAAACCATGAGGAAGTATCAAGACATTTAAAATGAGTGCTGGATTTTATCCTGTAGAGTATAACTCATCTGTGCAGTTATCATTCCAATTGCTGTTCTTCTCAGACTTTCATGGGCACTAGATTCATAATTTTCAAACCAGCCAAGCCTGGTCCACAGAGGGACTTAGGTATTGTAATGCCTAACTCATAGGCACCCTCCCACCTAGTGGAATCCACAAACCCTGAGTTAGGCACTTAGGCTCCCTCTACAATGCCTGGGGAGAAAGAGGGACCTAAGAATGAGATCCACAAAAGCCAGTGTGCTAATCTCTACTTGTGATACAGAGCCAGAAGCTCTCTCCCGAGGTGAGATGTCTGTGACTCAAGAACCTCTTGCTGCTAAGTAGCCAATGGCCCAGGGGTGAATCAAGATTACAGCGATCCCCTGAATCTGGAATTTACATAGTAGTTTACCCAAAAGTGTCATGTAAGGTCTCTACTGAAAGCTTGAATCACACTGAGCATATTTTACAAAATATATGTGGGATAATACGTAGGGAGATATGTTTTGGAAACTATGTTATTAAGGCCTTGTAGTTAAAGGTAGGTGACCCAGAGGTAGCGTGCCTTAAGACAGCTTCCATCAGACAGGAAGTGGGAGACACTTATCTCTCAAGCTGACTTATGTGTATTGTGAGTCTTACAATAGCAGTCAATTTGCATACTGAGTCAAATGCTAATGAAGAGATTGTGAGGACTTCAAGAGAAGAAATTAACATGAGGAAGTGAACCCTGGGGCGGGAACACTCTTTACAGGCGAAGAACAAAGGACTGGCCTAAAATATCTAGGGGTGCAGAGAGATACCCTGGCATCCTTCATCTGGGGATATAATCTGCCATTGGACTTGGTCTCATGAAAGGAGGATCTCAGTCATGCTGGTTGAAAACATGAGAAGGACGTTGGGTAGGCAGTTTGTTAGACCAAGGGACATTTTGTTCGTTATGTTTAGGCTCTGGAATGCATGTTACGATTTTATTTTATATGTAAACTTTGTTTCCATTAATCCTTCTTAAGATATTATTTGACTCTCCGTTCTTTGTTAAATAAACGTATACTTGCTTTCTCTATAAATAAATCAAAGTGTTGTGTGTTAAGCAGAGCTATGTCCTGAGGTGAAACTGGTAAGCTGTTGTGTACTGTTTCTTTGGGAGTAGTGAATCTGTGAATTCTCTGAGTGTCCAGTGGAAGAAGGGCTGGACATGCCGGGGGGGAGTTCAGAGAACTTGGGGGTTGGTGTTTGCCTTCTGCTAAGCTGCATGACAGAAAGCAGAGCCTGCGTAGTCTGAGATGGAAGTATTTTTGCTACCTGTCACAGAGCTGACCCCTGTCAGGCACAGACAAGACTCCCTCATGCTAAGAGTGGGTGGTAGTGAGAGGCCTCACAACCCTGGGTACTCCCGGGAAGCATCACAGCATCTTAGGTGCCTGTGACAGGGTTGGACTCACCCCTGCGGCGCCTCCTGCTGGTTTCTTCTGGGAATTAGCTCACCAGCCTCTGGAGACCCCTCTGCAGGCCAGTGATCCACCTGACCACTCGGGCCCACGAGTCCCTCCCAGGACCCAGTGCCCCTTTTACTGGGGTGCTGCCCCCCAGCAGTACCCCACAGATCTGGGTCTCCCCAGGGGACCCCCAACTCACTATCCCCACCTCGCCTCAGTCGTAGGCTACTGCCAGTCACCAGCTAGCCCCCGCTCCCTGGGGCAGACTGCAGTATAAGCCACTCATCACAGGCAAAGGGGGTTTGGACCTGCTGCCTCAGCCTACCTGTGGGCTGCCCCCGCAACCCCAGTACCTAGTGGGGCCTAACCCTAGGCCACAGCCTGGGGTTCTCTCAGGCCGGAGCTCCCCAGCTCCTCTGGCCTTCCCCAGCCCTGCTCCACCCTAGGTACCTGCTCAGGTCCCTGCAGCCAAGCCCTTCTCCCTCTAAAGGCAGAGAGAGAGTGTCTCTGCTCCAGGCCCACTGCCCTCTTATAAGGGCCAGCTGGGCCCTTATTAAACTGGCCCCAACTGTGGCTGCTTCCAATCAGCCCAGCTTCCAGCCTCAGCACTCTCCCAGGGGTTTGCAACCCCTCAGGGCAGGAGTGGGGTGCCACCCCGCTATAGTGCCTATGCCATTTCTTGCAAGAAATGTGGTGACACACACCTAACTCCATGTAGAATGGGGACTTGGGGAGTAGGCCTCCTGAGATCACTGGTCAGGGCACTCATGACGGATGTGGGAGACCCTGGTTCAAATACTTCCTCTATTCAAGATGGATAAGGGATTTCCCCAGTAAGCTTGAGAGAGAGCTTCTCTTTTTGCTGCTCACTGATTCCAGTGAAGCAACAATTGCTGACATGGCAGGAATTGCTGACATGGCAACACATGTTTTATCATTATTAAATCACTGGGGGGAAAAAAGACCTTATTGCAGGTACTGGCATCTGAAAATGAGAAGTACTTCTCATCTGGTGAAGTGCATCACTTATGTCCCATTTAAGCCTGGAAAACTTCTGTAGACTTCAACGAGAGTAGTTCCAACACAGAGTTTTCAGTTAAAATGACCCTTTCTTTATGTCTTGTTTAGGGCCACCAGCTTGCTAAAAAGTGATGTACATTGTGACACAGGCAGTAAAGATTGAGATCCTCACCTTACTAGAGGTAAGCAATACAAGAGAAATCTAACCATTTTGCTTTAATAGTGCTATAACTGTTGGAAGAAGTCTGCTCTTTACAGATGAAACATTTTGTCTAGCCATCAAAACCTAATGTTCTTCTGACATCAGTTTAAATGGAATGCTGATTTGATAAATGTGTATGCAGTTTATTAGCTAAAAAATGTAAGGCTACACTTATGTTAGGCCTGATCTGTAAAAATTTTCACACGTGATTAATTTTACACACTTGAGAAGTGACACTGAAGTCAATGAGACTATTCACATAGGTAAAGTTAAGTATGTATATAAGTCTTTGTAGGATCCGGGCCTTTCAGAAATACATTATTCTGTGAGTAGTCCCTTTCATTTAATTGACTTTGGAATTTAACAAGTAAGGGTAGCAGAATCTTTTATAAGATAATGATTTCCAAGAAGAGGCTGCTTTCACCTGGTGCAACCCAGAGTTCAAAATGTCTCTAAAGACTGTTTTCAATATGCAGCATCAAATTTTTCACGTGCAGTTTTGCACACACCCCCTGTGAACACTTTACTTTGTCTGATTAAATGGCAGTGTGCATTGAATTGTATATGCAAATTAGTGCACGGGCAAAATTTCACATGAACAATTAGCCAATTAATTGAAAATTTGGCCCTTAGAGACAATTTGAACTCTGTGTTGTTTGGTCTAAGTAAAGTAGACTTCCTTAGAAATCAATATTAACATTAAATATCCTTTTCAGCAGTTTTTAAATCTGAAAACAAAACCAATTGGTCAGAATATATTCCTTTTGTATTATAAATGCATTAAATTAATGTTGATTGTTCTCCTGGGTTTTGGTTTCATGTCAGAGCACTATATTTGCAGATGATTTATACAGAAATAAAATATAGTGTTTTGTTGTTATGGCAACCTAGATCACTATTTTTTTCATTTAGGAATAATAATACAAATTTAACTGAATCAAATAACATTTTCATTCTCACATTTCCTGAAGCAGGCCTTTCATAATCTCAATTTAAACGACTTTATTATCCTATTTTACAGGATTTTTTCATTTTCTGTGTTAATATCATAACCATTGGATTTAGCTAATACCATGTTCTTGTCAGTCATTATTACATACCTGCATAACAAATGTTCTGTTCTGGAACTTCACTCATGTTGTTTACTGCTCTTGTTCCAAATTCCATCTAGCAATGGCTGCTGCAGTCAGTGACCCCATAATATATTATCTATTCCTTATCACCAGAGGGATATGGCTTAGAGGTCTAAGCATAAGGTTTGAAAGACTCTCTTGGACCATATCTTCAAACCCTAAGGATAAGATCAAACCAACCTTTCAACTTCTCAAGGTGAGAACTGGGCTCTATTCTGTTTACTGCAGGTGAGCTTTCAAATTAAATTGTTAAAAAATGAGGTCTTCTCTGCTTTATGTGGATATTAAAGATTTCATCAGACTTTTTATGAAACATACCAGAATCTTTCAAGCACTAGATAAATGTATAGTAGTATTATAAAATGCAACTCCCTTCATACATTAGATTCAGTTATAGTGTATGTCCCTAATGTATGTCATATCACATTCCCAAATGCTCATTTTAAATCAGTTAAGATTCAGAAATACTTTTAAATGATATTTTACTTCCCAGAAGGGGTATTAGTGGGAGCATTGAGGTATGCGGGCCTGGCCCTCTTCGTGGTGCCTGCAATGACAGAAAAGGAGGTGATTGTCATGAGTAACTGTCTAAAAGGCAACATTAGCAAAGGTAGAGCAGCCGGCTGAGGGAGGGCTCCCTGAAGGAGTGCTGGTTCCCAGGGGAGTCATAACCCTACCTGCTGAAGCCCAGGAAAAGGTGATTATACGGATTTCTAATGAAACAAGCCATGATGTGTTTGTGAAACAAGGCAGAAGTTAACAGACCACTTCTTCAGCCCTAAACCCCATGGCAAAAGTATTTAGGCCGGTTGCTGGCACACCCGTGCCAACCATGAGACCACCGTGCGATGACACATATAGGTTATTAGACAGTGGAGACATACAGGTGGAAGGTGTCCCAGATGCCTTGGGCTTTCCACTATTAGAATCAAAGATGCAAGGGCCTATGCCTGTAGCCGAGGGATCCTCAAAGGAACCCACACCATCCCTTGCCCAAGGAGATGTTCCCCCTGTCCCTGCAATGCCCACTCTCAATAGGCAGGACAGGGTTATAAGGCCAGTAAGTCAGTTAACTTATGATGCACCTGGGGTTGCTTACACTCGCTAGGCAGGGGACATGAGTTCCAAAGCCCAATGAGTTGAGAGAGGGTGGGGATAGATACTTGTACCTGGTGGTGTGGGCCCTGTTTAAGGGTCCTAGACACCATTTGACCCTTTCTCTCTCCATGGTATAAAAAAAGAGCTAATTTAGACTCAGTTGAGAGTCTTGTTACATGCTGCAGAGCTGAAATCACTGATATCTAAGGGCTTGTCTTCACTACCCGCCGGATCGGCGGGTAGCAATCGATCTATCGGGGATCGATTTTTCGCGTCTCATTAAGATGCGATTAATCGATCCCCGATTGCGCTCCCCGTCGGCTCCAGAAATCCACCTCATCGAAAGGCGGAAGCGGAGTCGACGGGGGAGCGGCAGCAATCGACTCGCTCCGTCCTCATGGCCAGGTAAGTCGATTACGATACGCCGACTTCAGCTACGCTATTCACGTAGCTGAAGTTGCGTATCGTAGATCGACCCCCTCCCCTAGTGTAGCCCTGGGCTAAGTATTAGACCCACTTTGGGACAGTGTCTCTATTGCAGCCAGTGCACTAGTGTCTCTAGTGCACCTGCAGTGAGGCTCCCCCACTAACAGCTGAAATCACTGAGAGCTGAAATTGGTAAGAGCTGTGTTAAGTGGGGGGCCTGAAGACATCTTAGTGCGGCCAGTAGGGTGGCTGGTAGGGAGGCGTGGCAAGCGGCCAGCAGGGTGGCTGGCAGAGAGGACCAGAGCAGAGCTCCACAGAGAGGCACAGCAAGCGGCCGTTGGGGCGATGAGCAAGTGCCCGAGCAGTGGAGCGTGTAAGGTACCTCCTTACCTCTCCCTCCACACAGGGTGGGAGGTGAACTCTGTGGATGAACCTCTGAACTCTAGGGCTGCACTGACCAAGAAAGGCAACTGTGAGTTGGGTGCAAAGAAGGGATGGGCACGTTAAAGGGACTTTTGGTTTGCTGGACTTAAGAACCTGAAGGGAAAACGACACTGCCCAAATTATTTGGGGGTGGGTCTTTTGCTCATGGTTTGTGTTTATGAACCCTAGTTGTGGTGTTTTCCCAAATTAATGCTGAGTTACTTCCCTCCTTTAATTAAAAGTTTTTGCTATGCTCAGACTCTGTGCTTGCAAGAGAGGAAGTATTGCCTCTTAAAGGTGCCCAGGGGGTGATATGTAATTGTCCCAGGTCACTGGGTGGGGGTTTGAGACGGTTTTGTGTTGTATTGTTGAAAAGGAACCCCTAAATACTGAACCCAGCTCTTGTTTCTGCTAGCTCCATCTGGCAGAAGGGTTACATTTACTTTTAGCCTATATAGTATATATTCTGAAGGAGGTGGGGAATTCCTTGAGTGGGGGTATCTGTGGTATTCATACACAAATGTGCACGCACACACATACTTATCACACTGTATTTGGCATTCTTCTTTCTTATTTTTTTCCTGTGTTTCCAGGATTTAAGGAAGTGATTTGAGTCCTTCAAATCAGAATGCGCCATTAAAGAGAAGTTTGCCTTATTATTCTGATCTGTCATTTTTGTGTGTAACAAGCCAGCTGTTATTTGAACAGCATCATTCATATCCTCAATGGAATGATGACACTACAATCAGCCTTCATTATCTTCCCAAGCTCTTATATCAGAACTAAGTGCAAAGGAAATACTTTGTAATTACTCTAGGCAGATTTCCCACATGTTAGAGATGCCATAGATGGGATTAATGAATATCACTTGAAAAAGTTGAAGTAGACAGAAACAGAATAGGCTTCAGCAATCGTAACATGCAGATGGGTTGGAATGCTAGTGGGAAAAAACTCCATCAGCAATTAAACTCATTTTTTGTAACTGCAGATGTGCCTTGCCTCTATTGAATACTGAGTACACTTGAAAGGAACTTGTAGAGGAAAAGTGTGGTGAAATATACACAGTTTAGTTCAGCCAAATGACAGGGTTTTGATTATTTTGGTTAACAGACTTCAGAAACCCACAATCTCTGTTCAAAGGAAGCTAAGCCTCTGCTCTTCGAGTGCTTTCCTGATCATTTCTCCATTTGGCTGTACTGAGAAATGAAAGGTTTTTCTGCCATCAGAGATCCATTGCCTGAACTTGGGTAGGTTGACTCTTTAATCTCTGAGATACACCATTACCTCTTGAAAGGAGATGTTTAGAAGCCTTGTTTTGTAGCAGGCATTAACATTACAGAGTCACTCCCAGTTTGCCTAGCTAAATAATTCCCCTATGCTTTTACTGGAAAGAGATACTGAACAACTAAAGCACCACCAGAAGCAATTTAGCATTGTAGATGTACTTGTTGTAGGAGATAAAACAGCAAACTGTGATATGGACAGGTAAATATATACATGTTCCACAACCCCAAAGTCCTAAATGGTTGATTTTTTTCTCTAGTAGAGAAGAGGTGTATTAGTTGGGCTACCTGACTAAACAGACTGTTGCAAGTCCAATGGGGCAGAAACTCAGCTGGTGTAGTCAAAGGAGCTATTGCAATTTCCACAAGCTGAGGATCTGCTCCATGTGCACAAAAAGTTCTGTTTGCTTCTGGGCCTTCAGAACTATTTCAGTTGTACAGATTTTGGTGTTGCTGCTCTTGCTGATTCCACTGGGGTTTCTTTCCATATTTCAGTCACCTGTTCAGAGTTTAATTTCTCAACGAGATTAAGGTACCTTTGTGGGTGTGTATTTTAGCCTCTCAGTTACTGAAACAATTGAAGTTGAGCTCTTTCAGTTTTAGGAGCTGGGGTGGATTTGAATATCAGTGTAAGCTGGCAGGCTATCTCACCAGCCCAGGAAAGAGCCAATGACTCACCAAAATCAATTTCAGGCCGTTGCTTTGGGGCACAATTTATTGTTCAGAACATAATATTTGTGAGTAACACAACACCAAAGCAATTCCTCTGACCTGTGTAGACTTCATTCCACAGATTCCTCTCTCATCGCTGTATGGAGGACACACCCTTCACTTCAGTCCCCTGCAGTGTTACGTGCAGGCAGCCCTTAAACATTTCCTGGCTTTTACCCTGTCACAGTCAGAGTCAGATCTTAGACTGAGTTCAAAATCAGACAGATAAACTTGTTCCTGGTTCTGATTCTGCCAGAATGCCATGATGGCAGTCATACTTTCAATAAATCAGATAATACAATGAGACTTGTGCCATTTTGACCTTAATTCCCAGGACAGCAGCTTATGGGATTTCAGCACCAGTGAATCCAGACTGTAGCTCTGATTTGGCACTCGGCTATAACCTACCATTAATCCAGACCTGGGTATAAACACTGCTTCCTCAGCCTGCATCTAGACCATATAATGATGAGTTACCAGAGCACAGAGCTCTTTTTGGGTGGTTTTGCAAGAAGGCGGTGTCATGATGTAAAACCACTAATGCTCCAATTTGGTTTCTTATACTCAGAGCTGATTCAAAGGAGTTCATAAGTTTTTCTAAGCACTAATCCATTCCTGATAGTTCTTTTTTGTCCCCCTTATAGTAATAAAGGTAATAAAAATGGTTACCATGAAAAAGTCAGTATCAGCTTACAGATAGTGGCATCAAAGTTACTACCATTATTTCCTATTTGAAGGGCAAGGAAACATAGTGTTATCCCAAATATCACTGTGTGGTGACTGGTAAATCATTATTTTTAAATTTTGTTTATACATCCAAAATATCTTGAAGCATATTACAATTTTGAATACTATACTTAGGAATAACTGCACTTACTACTGCGATACAGCCATCTTTGGGCTGAAGCAGTACACAGCAAGGCTCCTCAACCATTTATGACAGGAAGTGAAGAAAATCATAGCATCTTTTCAAAACTGCATGGTGATTTTACATAGGCAGAAATAATTAGCTGAGTAGTCATCTTCTGTACTCTAAGTGATACACTAACTGGATTACATTCAGTTTCAATAATTGGATTCAAGGAGTTGATGTTTCAATATGAAAGAATTTTCCTTAGAGGAGGAAAGATTCCTAATATATCCTTTGTCAACATTTTGTTAATATGTGAGTCATGTATTCTGATTTGGTTACCTCAGCAGTGTCCTTTTTGGAACCCTATTTGTTTCAGAATACATATTTTATTCTTGATTAACACATGATTAATGAAAGTATCAGGCTTAGAAATGCATCAACGGCCTTGACAATGACATCCCCATAAGACTGTTTCAAATCCCTATAGAAGGGTCACCAACATGACAGTTGGATTCCCAGGAGTAAAGCCTCATGAACATCTGCCACGCTTACTTTATTTTGTCTACAGGCTCACACACAGTGTTCCATTTCTTCACAAGCCTTTCAAGCGTATATAAAGAGCTCATTGCAGAGATCAGCAGATGATTTTCATTGTCATTATTCCTGTCGGCACCAATAAATGCTTAAATCAATGAGGCGGGTCTGGAACAGTGTTTCCCCCTCTATTTCTAGTTTTGTTTTCTCAGTCATCTCCAAATTCTCAGACTATCCTCAATGTGTGGCTTATCCGTTTCCCTTATGCCTTTATAGAGAGGAGGTTAATTTTTACTTCAGGCACTGTGGTGGGGGATACAAACCCCACCCTAATTGAGAGACTTAAGGAGCTACTGTGGGCTCACTCAGCCTCACCCTGCTACACCTGCAGCAGGTGCCATGCTTGGAGGGAGGGGTTAAAAGAGGAGAGCACAGCTCATTTGAAGGGATGAAAGTAAATCTCCAGCTCCACTTTTTGAGGGAGCCTTGGTTGGGGCCAGCGGTGGCTTGAGGGACTGCTGCCTGCCACCCGCACCCGGAGGGAAGGTCAGCCTGTTGTGTGACTATTGTCTGACTTGTCACCAGTGCCTTATTTGCTGGTGTTGAGTAAGTCTGCAGCAGATGGTGTCAAACCTGATTCAGTGACTGTTAAATAAAAGACTTTTTGTTTCCTTACACTTGACTGAGGACCTAGTGGTGGCTTGTCCTGAGCCCAGAAATAACCAGATCACAGGTTCTTTTTTTTGCTTTGTTGTGTTTGAAAGCCTAGTGGTTTTGATCTTTATTATGCCTGATCTTTAACCTTCTTATTATTGTATCAAATTATCTGTATTTAGAATATGTCAGCTAGTTATACAGAATTGAGTATTATAGGTGGGGCAGGTAGCACAGCCTATTAAAATTGCCTGACACGTCCCATTAGAAGACCCTGTATTCAGTTGCTTATAGCTCTCCCATGTTTTAATTGTTTGGGTTGAAATTGTCCATGCTGGGGAGGTGTGCCTCAGACTGATTTCTTTCTGTCTTTATCTTCAGTCAAAACAGTTCAGCCTTTTCTGAAAATGAAGAGAGGGAAATAATACACTGTTTTGCTCCTGTTTTAAACTTCTGGTGACCTTTCTCTTCTGAAAAGTTCTCATGTCCCCATGTTTTGGAGAAAGGACTTGAAATTTGGCAGGGGGTGGCCTTCGTATTAGGCATATGTCTCTTTCTTTTTCTCCCCAAGAAGTTGCCCAAATTTGGCCAAATTATAAACCTTTAAAAAATCATGCTTAACGCATGCTCATTAGGGGCCTTCTACCGCACCACAGTTAAAATCCCTGACGATTCCATCAGCACTGAATATGCTCTAGCCTGGGACTACCCGGGGCTGATCAGGATTTTCCAGGCTGCTCTGGGCCATGCCAGGTATAGGCATCAGAACTGACAGCTAGGATCCGGTCTCTACTGGGCTCCCAAAGCTCCCTGCTGCTGGGTCCAGGCAGCAAGGAGGAGGAAGCTGCCTGAATCAAAAGAAGAATGGACAAGAGACAGACCAGGAGGCATGGGCCCAGAAGCACAAGATTGGAACAAGGAGCCTGAAGGTGGGGAAGAGACAAGGACTTGGAGGGGGTGGGGGAATGGAAAGTTGGAGGGGATACTGGGACCGTTATCTGAGAAAATGATACTGGGACTGGCTGGACAACTAAATTGAGACTGGGAGCCAGGAAAAACATGGGCGGTGGGAATTGGGAGCCAATGGATGAGGAAGGAGACTGAGATTGGATGAGGAGTTGCGGGGAGACTGGGATTAGCTGGACAAGGAGACTGGGAAGTGATGTGGGGAGGAAAGACAGATCTGACAAGGAGTCAGGATGGTAGAATGGGGGGCAAAGGGAGAAGAGAACAAGGCCGGGCTGAGCAAAGAGACTGACACAAGAAGCTAGATGGGGAGGAACACTGACATTGGACAAGGAGACGGAGGAGGAAGATTGGGACTGTGAGCCGGTGGGGGTGAGGAATGTGGGCATGGTGGGTGATCCGAGAGAGACCACAGACAGGAGGAGACTGGGGACAAAGAGCTGGGGTGGGGGATGCAGAGGAAACTGGGAATGGTTGGGTAAGAAGACAAGGACAAGGAATGGGGGGACAGATTGGGACTGGTGCAGGGAAGACTGTGGTGGGGAATCCAAAGGGAGAGACAAGAACTGGCTGGGCAGGGAGACTGGAACTGGGATGAACAACCTGAGGAGGGAAGACTGGGACTGGCTGGATGAGGCGAATAGGACTGGGATGAAGAGACAGGTCTGATCCAATGAGGGATTGGAGGGAATGTGGCAGAAGGGGTCATGTTTGGGGGATGGGAGAAATGGGGAAAGTCTGCCTACAAGAGCATGTTCCCCTCCAGAGCCTGGAATGGAACCGAAGGCTCCTGCATCTCATCCTTCCTCTGCTGTCAGCAAATATTGGTGAAATCCACTGGAGAGGTGTCTCATTCCTCCCTCCTCCTGTACTGGTCTGCACAGATAATTACAATCTACTACTGCTATCATTTACTCTATTGGCTCAAGTGGAAGATGTCTATATGGTATATCTAAACATTCCAACCCTATTGAAGAATCATATGGATGTCAATATAATGTCACAGGATGAAATCTGCTATAAAGTCCAGTAGCGCAGCCAGGTCCGGAGCGCAGGGGGAGCGGTGCTATAAAAAGGCGCCTCCCCCTGTACTTACCCGGCGGCGCTCCGGGTCTTTGGCGGCACTTCGGCAGCGGGTCCTCACTCACCCCAGGTCTTCGATGGTACCCGCCGCCGAAATGCCACCGGAGACCCGGCGCGCCGCCAGGTGAGTGCAAGAAAAGTGCTAAAAAAGGCGCCGCTTCTGCTTACAGGAGGAGCGGCTGCTCCCCCTGCTCCCCCCCCTCCCCCCCGGCTACGCTACTGATAAAGTCTGCTTTTTAAAAAAACGTAGGAAATTACACACAGACATACTCTAAAAGAACATGTTTAAGGTTGCAAAGTCAAGCTCTCAAAAATTAGGGTATGCCAAAATTAAGGTTGCCTGTGTTAGAGGTTCTCAAAGAAAAGGACACCAGAAAGTTTTTTATCAGGGGCAAGACAATTTATTTTTCCTTAGCCTTGTTCTCTGAAACAGTGAACCCTCGTGGCTGAAGTTTTCCAAAGAAGAAAAAAATTCAGCCTGTTGTAGACACTTGGCATAGAAAATTTCATCCCAAATCATTCAAGTTTGGTGATATTGTAAGAAGCAACTGCAAACAGGGTCTTATAATAGGAAGGGTCAAGAAATCTTATAGACAGTGCTACGAGCCATTCTTGTAAGATACAGAGCACTCAGAGTCTGCAACTAATTGTATCTCTGTAAAATCTGACCACTTCTCAGACATGGTACTTATATTACCATATTTCTAGATAAAAATAATTATTTGGGGAAATAATCCAGTCCATCCTTGCTTCCACATTTCTTTCCCTGCACCCCACTTATGCAAGATCTTGAATAAGTTCAAAGAACCAACTTTGGACCAAACTGTGGTAATTTGGTTTTAAAATGAGGCATTTCTTTGAAGAATTATGGAAAGGGGTTGGCAAAATGACAGCAGCTATAAAAAGCAGACTGAAGCTGTCAGCATGGATGCAATAATGCAGCTGCTGCTTGTGACTGGGAAAGGTCAGGAAAATATGCAGAATGCTCAAACAGCATGTAAAAGTTCTTGAGCATTACAGAATGCTTAGGCAGAGGCCTGAGGTACAATACAAAAGAAAATAGAACAAGCAAGAATAAATTAAGTGGGGTTTACACTTTACACGTATAGCACAAATGTTGTCAGCGATAAAAACAGCATCCATGAATTGATCATGCAGTCACACCTCACCACTTCAGCAAAGTGAAACATGCTAACCTAGCTCACTAAAAATCCCATAGGAAACAGGGGAGAAAATGCCCTAATGGGCTGATCTAAAGCCCATGGGAATCAATTGAAAGACACTCATTGACTTCAAGGTTGTGTCTACATTGCATAGTGAATTTTGGCCTCTGACTCGTATTTAATCCCAGTCCCTCTGCTGTCCACACACAACGTGCTTTGTCATATGACAGAACCCTCAGAGCAAAAGCCTGCTGGCTCACCCAGGGGTATGGGTCCGAGGCCGAATCACGCTGTGGCACAGGTCTAAGCCTGCTCACTTTGCAGTGAGGGCATAGCAGAAACCAGTGTTGCCAGGCTCGAGTTTGGAGAGTCCACCAATGCTCTCCCATAGTCCCCTGAGCCTATGTGTCCCAGTCCTTCTCTCTGCAAACTTCCCACTCAACTTCCAGAAACCAAAAACAACCACCTGGTTCAAATACAGCTGCTCACTGTTTAACCCTTCTTTTCAACACAGATTGCTCAGTTTTAAGCACATTAAAGCCTATCTTATTAAAAACTGAGAAGATTCTCTCCATCCTCGCTGGCCAGAAGAACACACCAAGATCCTGGTCAACATGTGGTATGAGGAGAGCAAGATCCACGACTTTAACAAGAGTACAAGAAACTAGCATGTTTATGCAGACATATCAAAGAGGCTGGTGGTGTTGGAGATCCACTGGACTGGTAGTCAATACCAGGAGCAAGTCAAGCTCCTCAAGATGGCCTATCGCCAGGTGAAGGATGGAAACCATCCATCAAGGGGCTCCCTGGGCTACTTAGCCCTACCATGAGGAATTTGATTAGGTGCAGGGAACTGTTCCAAGCACAGAGTGTACGGTGCTACAATACAATTTCTGGAGAGGAGATAATATGCTTATAATCTTGGAGACAGAGGCTGCGTTGGACTAGGACCTGCAGTTGCTGGCGCATGACCCCAAACTGACCATATTGCTGTCACCAGGCCTGGATCAGGCTATACATCTAGACCAGCTACAGCACATCCTGGGCCCATATTCAGAGGGGCTGTTTAGAGATAGCTCTGGGAAGCAACCCACAGATGAAGCAGCACAACAAGCGTTGGAGCCTGGTATGAGAAATGGTGGTTGCAACATGTTATTCTTAGTAAGAACGGGAGGGACTTACAGGTTATGCCAAATAAAATTATTATAAGCATGGGGTGGTAGTATGCTTCTGCTGAGGATGGAAGCCAGGTCATCTCTTTGGCTGCCACCTCCACTCCCTGCCTGACACCAGGTGGGATCCCATATGGATTCTGGGACATGGGGAAAAAAAATAAGCAGTTAGCACTAACTTTTTACTAGGGGACATGCTTATCGTTTGAAAGAGGGGTTCGGTATTAGCATCATCAAGCTTAGATTCACTTCTTTTTTTTTTTTTAATCCATTTCTGCATGGATATCTCTGTTTAGAATTCAGCCATGCTGGGACATGTTCGTGGCACAGCTGAAGTGTCCCAGTATGCCTGACTCATTGATCCAAATGCCTCAGTTATCTGTCCCAATGGCAGCAGTGGATGTGTTTTGTCTTGTGGGCCCCTGCCTGGTTTATGCAGGATGGTTGTAAGCGGGCTGTAATGAGTCTTCCATCCTACATCACTATCTTATTGATTTTTGCCAAGACTTTTCATCCATCCCTTGCTAGTGATGCATGTAAATGTATCACGTAGTAGGAACTTTGTACAGTTGGTAAAATTCTGGGGCAGGGCATACTTATGCCCAACACTATAACTCAAGGGTCATCTCCATTGGTAGATGTGTGGATCAGTCACCAGATGCTGAAAAATCTCTTCAGCATAGATGGGTGACTGTCCTGTGCTGCCCTGGAATTCTTGCTTCCACTCAGTCACCTCTAGCAGATTAATATCTTCAAGAGCTTGTACTGCCTGAAAGCATGGTAAAACCAAAGCTAGTAATAGGGTGCTTTTATGAATCTCCCCTCCACACACACAATGGAAATTTTGTTTTTTGAGATTTATAAATGATTGTAACTGATTGTATTATGTCAATCTTACCATAATATGTCTAGGCTTGGACCGTGGCTTTCTGTAACTTCTGAACAGGTGAATAAAGAATGAATAACATGAAACAAATGATGAAAGTATATGCTCTTTCATTTTCCTTGACAGGTCCTTCCACTTCTGCTGGGCAGAAGCAAGGAACCAGAAGACTGGAGGAGCGGCTGCTCAACCTACAAGGGAGAAGGAAAAAATCAGGGATGAAATGCTGCAGGGCATTTTGGTCAAGGTGGACAAATAGCTGGAGTTCCAGAGAGGAGGTTATAGAGGGAAAAGGAGGCAATCCAGCACAAGGAGAGAATGGCTGCTCAGTTCTTGGAGCATGACCAGAAGTTGAGGGGGAGGAGGACAGAGCACGAGGAAGGAACTTTTTGAGAGGTTCTTTGTTCTCATGGCCACCAGGCCCCAGTGCCTGCTTCACTGCCAACTGAAATTCCAGCTACTATCTCAGACCCATGCTCTGAGTTCCCACGACACTATCATGTCCTGCTGCTACCGGACCGGATAATTCTGAGGTTGGCTGGCCTATCATCCAAGTAATGAACAGTGCATAGAACAGTCAGATGTACCCAGGGCAACAGTTCACCCCCGTGAACTTACATGTGCAAAATGTTCCAGAGGGGGCAAGAAGAACAGGCACACAGGGACACACAGTTCCGTTACCAGACAGACTGTAGTGGTTTCTCTATATGTAGGTTGGCAATTTTGCACTTTTGTTGCTTCAGTTGTTTGTTCTGCATTTTTTGTTTTGTTTTATTGTATTTAGCTTCTTGCTGGCAGCTGGTCTGCCTATAAGGTGCTTTAATTGTTATTTAAATAAGTCTCAGTCTCTTGTTTGCAAACAGGAACAAGTTGTATTTACTTCATAGGCTGTTGTGGCCCCAGAAAGTGTGGGATAATTATACGATTTCATTTCCCTCTTATCCATATCACCATCCAAACCCATCATGTGGGCTCAGTAGGGATCCCTGATTTTCCTTGCATGTGGGATCCTGTCCCAGAATTGATAGGAACATTTTCTGGTTGCATGTTCCTGTAGTTCAACAGTGTCTCGAGTCCTCTTCTGGTGAAAAAATTCTTCTTTTGACTCACAGTGCACAGCAGGCCACCATAATGTGGATCACTTTGGCAACACCCAAACATCTTGGCTTCAATCTGCCAAATGTTTATTCCACTGCCATACTAAAGTTACTGAACATGTAACTGAACTTTCTTTTTCCAGCCCTCTGGAGTCAGGGAATGGTTTCAAAAGCCATGGCAGAAGAGGGGATGTGGGGTCTCCTAGAATTAGAGTGGAAACAAACTTCATTTATAACAATGTCATTTGGAGAGAATAAGGTCCCCGCTTGTCCATGAAGGTAAAAGCTTGATCTCTGTAAAACCCTGGCATCATGCACCCAGCTAGTACATCCCATGTTGGCGTCTATGAACCTGCCTCTGTGGTCGACCAGGGCCTGCATAACAATAGAGTTTAGTACTCATTTGTTCATTATAGAGGACAAATTATTGGTACATGAGTCCCATTGATAGCCGTAGTGCAGTTTGGGAAGCCCATTTTCTCAAAGCTGGCTACTATTTCTGGAACATTCTTTATGCTCACCACCTTTCCAACAATCCCGATTGCCTCACAAACCTCCATCACCACAACCTCCGCAGTTGATTTTCCAACATCAGACTGGTTTGCCACAGATGTGTAGCCATTTGAGGTAGTCAGCTTCAAAAGAATTATAGAGACCCACTTCTGGACCAGTCTGGCTTCCCTCCAGCATGTGCGCTGACAATGGAGGGTTGGTGCAAGCTGCTTGCACAGGTTCAGGAAAATCTGCTGCTTCTTGTGAAAGTTCTGGATCCACTGCTATTCATCCCAGGTCCACATGATGATGTGACCTGATCCCACCAATCTGCTTGTGGAATCTGCTCCAGACGTGCTCGTCTACACATGGGGACTCTGTGGCAGTGGCAGCAGGCATCAGCTTTATCAACTGAGTCATGAATGACATGTCTGTGTCCCTCTCCAAGAGCTGCCTTCTATAGGACAGATACTGCCACCAGTGGTGGTGATTTTTGCGTGATGGATAACTTCCCACTAGGACCTGAACTAAGATCATCAACTCATTTCACATAGGTCACCCAGCCTTCATCCTAAGGTAACAAATTTCCATCACCATTAACCTGGGATTGATTCAAATTTACAACCTACAGATGAAAGTCCCTTTATTCCACATCCAACCCCATAAAACATGTAGTGCCATTCACACTAATCTAGCCTACCTTTTACCTATCCTAATGACCATGCTTAAGCTACATCCCTTGAAAGGGTAATTTGTTCTGGTTTCTAATATACTTCACTTTTTTCATTATTATGTAATTGTGGTTTCAGGCTATTGCATTTTGTATTGCCACCCTAAATCATATAATTTTTGCCCCCCTGTATGTTCTATCATTGTTCTCTCAGAAGGCAGGACAGGAGGCAATGGGTTCAAACTTCAGCATAGATGTTTTAGATTAAATCTCAGGAAAAACTTTGAAACTGTAAGAACAGTCGGACAAAAGAACAGACTGACTAGGAAAGTCATGGACTCTCCTTTACTGGATGTTTTCAAAAGGAGACTGGATAGCCATCTGTCTTGGATGGTTTAGACCCAACAAATCCTGCATCTTGTCAGGGGGTTAGACTAGATGACCCTTGCACTCCCTTCTAGCCTTATGGGTCTATGATTCAAGTATTTTATGGAGCACAAACAAATTGTCCTTCACCATAATTTCTTTAGGTTATGATGTTAAATGCCATTAATTTCCTCCGTTTTCTGTCTATTGTTTGGTAATGGGAAACTCTAGGCAGTAAGCAGCACTCGCTGAAGGCAAAGCAAACATCTACATAAAGCAATTATTGCCACATATAAGTGAATCTTGTTCAAAACAAGAAACAGCCTGCATTTGTAATCCAGCACTCTAGGCTGCCCAGGCACTTTAGAAGAGGAATAAACAGCAGGGGGCTGCAGAGTTCAGCACAGGGTGAGCAGCATTCTCATACTAGAGTCTAGTATAAAGACATCACCAGAGACCAGAATAGCAGGAGGTGAATGTGAGGGTATAGGCAGGGAAGAGGAGTAAACCAGAAACCAGGCTGGAGAAGAAGCTTGAGAAGGGGAGAGAAACAATTAAGAGAGCACCAAGGAAAGGCAGAAGGGAACAGAGCTGGGAAGGGGAGAAATCATGAAGAAGATGATTGGGAGAAAGTTAGGGGAATAATGAGACAAACAGATGATAAGGAGAGGTGAGAAATGTGGAGAGATGTGATAACTGACATGAGTAGGAAGAGGGAAAATAATCACTACATTACCTACTGCCTATTAAATGCTAATGAGAAAACGCTGGAAATGTACAGCAGGACAGGATTTGGCACTGAAAAAGCAATACTTCTAATTTTATGTATGATTTGGCCCACCAGGATGTGTTCAAGTCCTATTGTAAAGTGTATAATGCTCTGCTATTTTGCTTTCAAAACTGATAACTGACCACAGATGGGAACTTTCTTCTATTTTTGGCTGCCACACAAGGGCACCATTTACTTACGAGAGGGAATTGAGTCCCCAGGAACTGGACTCCAATGATTGCTGTTTAAACACAATGGAGGTTGTTATGCTCTAGGGTGCAATCCAAACCAGTGAGGCCTTGTTGTCACTGCTTTGTTCTGCAGCCTTGAGAGCCACAAAATGCTGTGCGGCTGTAGCTCCCTGGGCTGGCAGCTTCCAGCCAGCATGCAAGCATCCACTGAGTGTCTGTGTAAGAAGCAGCTCTGACTCAGCATCTCTGATTCCAGTCGCCTGCTTGTTACACCACTGCCCCCATGCTGGCCTCCACCAGCCTTGGTTATGCCTGGCAAGATGACCCCAACATGACCACCAGTCCCAAATTTTTCCAAAACCATGGGCTCTGCTATGTCCAGCCCTCTCCTGGACCATTAAAAGTAAAAGTTTTATTAGCAAAAGGAGATAAGATTTGAAGCAAGTTCAAGTCTAAAGGATAGTAAGAAATGGATACATGCAAATAAAAGTGAAAAATGTTTTCTAGTGGCTAAGACTTAACACAACAAGCTACAACCTTTGTTCAAGGTAGTTTCCTTACCTATTTACCTTCCAGAAAGATGGCTGCCCACCTTCATGGTCAGGCTCTCCCCATATAAAGTCTAAAGGATCCTTTTTCTTCCTAGCTGAAAGATAACTTAGGGGTTTTTGTCCCTTTCCTTTATAGTCCAGTGAACCTTTGAAATGTATTCTTCTGAAGTTTGCCCTCCAAAGTAAAGTTCATTCAAGCAGTGAGAAGGGCAACATGGAATTCTGGTGGTGAAGGAATTTGCATGTTGGTTTCTTCCCCTGCTGGTGTTTGCTAAAATGTAAATTGATCTGGTTCCTGCAATCTCCTTCCCCTGCTGTGATGCTCTGTGGTTATCTCCCCCCACCCCTTGTTGCCTTACTGGTCCTGTTTACCTTCTATGTAATGTGCATTCCCATTCTCTCTTAACCATACCTTGGAAGTACCAGTAAGGTGAAAGAACCACATTTGTTTGTCTAGGGTTGAGTAACTTTAAGCCTGTCTGGCAGACACACTTTCATAACATACTTTCCAATATGTTTGTAATTTTGAATTTGTCCTCCATACATACACTACACAATAATATTAATGATCAGTATGTTATTAGCTTTCTATAAGATATTCTATCTTACATGACACCTTCTAGATACAAGTTATGACATTAGTGCATTGTGGTACACTGAACTGGTCAGGCCAGCTGAAACTTACTATCAGATATCAGAGAGCTCCTTGCCCTCTTGCATAGGGATGCTGTTAGGGTCACAGAGGTATGGCCTCAAATTTTGTTATATGAAGATATATCACTAATGTATCTTTTCTGTCAAACACTTCATTTAGCCTATTTTGCAGAAAATGTAGCAAACATTTGTTCCATCTCAGTTACTGCAGTGGTGTCCTCTTTGGATCTATATTTGTTTCATGACAACATATTTATGCATTGTTAACACCTGATTGCTGAAAGTACCAGGTTTAGGAATGCATCGTTGGCAAGTAATGCAAACCCCATGAGTAACGGTTTCCAGTCCCTATAGAAGGATAACCAATGTAGCAATCAGATTCCTAGGAGTAAAGCTCGATGACCATGAACATCTGCCACTCTTACGTTATAACTATCTACAAACTCCTACAGTTTCCCCCCTTTTTTTTCAGATCTGTCAAGCATAAATAAAGAGTTCATTGCAGAGCTCAGCAGATGGTTTTGCTTGTATTCCTACTGGCACCAAAGGATAATTGAGTCCAGCGGCTCTGGAACACTTTTTTCCATTGATATTGTAATTCCATTTTGACATTCATTTCTACATCTCCAGACTTCCAGCCTATGCTCTGATACATATTAATAATATGGAGCACCTTCATAGCGCTTTACCTCTACAAAGCATTAATTAATTTTCACAACACCCCAGTGGTGTAGGTCATGGAAATAAAACTGAGCTGGTCAACACTCCTGTGTTTCAGACTCTAAGCACTGCCCCTGTTTATATGGTAAGCTTTTTGGGACCGGGACTGTCCTCTTCTTCTGTGCTTGAACAGCACCTAGCACAATGGGATCCTGGTCCAAGACTGGGGCTCCTAGGCTCTAGTGCAATACAAATAATCACCTGGATCACCTGGATCGATCGGACTTCAGCTGTCGTTAAGAGTGCGCCGATCACAACACGTCTGCTATTCTTCTCGCACTCTTGCCTTTCTTCTCCACGTTCGTCCAAAACGTTTAACGATGTCATCTTCCCATCTTCTTGGAGGCCGACCGGGGGGTCTTTTCTCTTCTTGCGGGTACCACTCAGCAATGATTGGGTCCACCTGTTATCCGTGAGCCGTGCTGTGTGGCCCGCCCATCGCATCTTGTTATGTCTGCTTTCCACGACAATATCTTTCACACCGCTGCGTTCTCTGATGATTTCATTTGGTATACGATCCAGAAGGGAGATTCCCAACATAGCTCGTTCCATTGCCCTTTCAGCTACCAACAGCCGTTGCTCTTCTCTCTTCGTCAGTGCCCACGTTTCACTGCCATACAGCATGGCTGGCAGCACTGCTGAATTGAAAATATTTTTACGTGTGGTCTTGTCAATTTTTCCTTTGAGGATGTCCTTGATGGAATTAAACGCACACCATCCTGCCCGAATCCTTCGCGAGAGTTCTCCGTTCAGGTCTTGGCGCATATTAACTTCTTGGCCCAAATATATGTACTGTTCCACTTCTTCGATGTCTTCTCCTGTTACCGTTATTTGGGCTTTTCGTAAGACGTCTGATCGCATATATTTCGTTTTGCAGCGGTTCATTTTCAGGCCGACCTGACTACTTTTCTTGTCGAGTCTTCATAGCATGCTCTGCAGTTGGTTGGAGCTTTCAGCAATTAGTACAATGTCGTCTGCAAATCTGAGATGAGATAATCTCTCTCCGTTTATGTTGACACCACTCCTCCAATTGATCTTGTTCATGACCATTTTGAGGCAGGCGGTGAATAGTTTCGGTGAAATTGTATCTCCTTGCTTTACGCCTTTCTCGATTGGGATGCGGAGGGGAGTTTCAAGGAGAGTAATGTCTGTTGTACATCCAGTATTCGCTTCCTTCAACAAACTAATGTACTGCGTGTTAATGCCCTGCTCTGCGAGCGCCTTTAATATTGTGTTAAACTCAACGCTATCGAAGGCCTTTTCATAGTCGACAAAAGTAATGCACAGCGGGAGTTTGTATTCCCTCGCTCTTTCTAGGAGCTGGCTAAGGGTAAATATATGGTCGATTGTACTGAAATTTCTTCGAAACCCTGCCTGCTCTCTCAGCTGTTGTTCATCAAGACTCTGCAAAAGCCGATTCGTTATCACCTTTGTGAAGAGCTTGTAGATGTAGATAAATTATTATTTATTATTTGTATTGTAGAGCAATAATGTATTGCTCTACAATACAAATAATAAATAATAATATTGTACAGATGGGAAAAACAGACACAGAAGCTCTGCTCCAATTGATGTACATGTAAAAATTCCTGTGGACTTCAATGGTGCAGTGTCAGACCCAAAGAGATTAATGATCTGACTCTCAGTGGTGCTAAACCCTGAAACTCCCATTAACTTCAAATGAAGTTGTGGGTACTCTATTCCTCTGAAATATTATTCATCCCCTCTCCCACTAACTGTAAAATGGGGGAGACTAATGCTTAAATACCCACCCCATAGAGTTGTTGTGAGAATTAGTATTTGTAAAGTACTCTGAAAATGCTTTAGAAGTTGTACATATTGCTGTTGATTCAATGAGGATAGTTATAAACTAACTTTGCAAAAATATTGTGTACACACAGTCCTATGTTCAGTAATGAGATTGTGACACAAATGCACAGTAGCAAAGAAAGTCAGACTTAAGGCTAATAAGCTGTCTATTCTATTCCATTGTGAAATGCAGAGGGGCTCAGATCAGTGCATATTACAGACACAAATGGACATTGTGGTTTTAGGGTCATCATGTTGTTTTTGTGAGGGTTTTTGTTTTTTGTATTTCATGAGGTGCCAGGTATAGACAATCCTGCCTCCTCCTGGGGATGGAGGGTGGTCCAGGCCTAGAGGACCACTTGAGTTCCTTCCAGCCCTACGTTTCTATGATTCTATGACAGTTCATTGTAGTAAAAATTGTGGAAGGAGGAGGTCTAGGTTCAGTTCTGAAGCCTGATACAGACTCTCTGTGGCTATGGATAAGTTACTTGTGTCTCTCTCTGTAAGCTAGTACTTATCTACCTCACAGCAGTTCGGAAGCTAAATTTATTGTTGTTTGTGAGGTGCTCGGATGCTTTGGTAATATGGTTGTATAAGTACAGGGTATGTAGTTGTGGAAGCTTGAAGTGTGATTTATTGTGTGCATTGCATTGTCTATCTTTTACAATGACATTAATCTTAAATCTGAACCAGCAGAAGATTCAAGTGCTGCAGAGGCAGTGCAGTCTGCCCTGAGGTGAGGTGGTGGGAAAGTACAATGATACTAAAAGCAGTCTTCACACTAAGTATAGAGAATATCTGTTCAATCTGGTAATACCTTTCTTAAAGGAAATGAGCACCCACTATAGCTGATGCCTGGAAAGGCGCTAACTGACTTCAAAGGAATCTGCACCCAGCCCAGCTAAGCCCAAGAGAAGGTTGCTGTGAGATCCAGTGGTTGAGAGAGTGAGGAAGGAACTGAATGCAAGAAAGTAAGTCTAATTTGTCACTTTAGGTGGATTCTTTCAGTTGTGTAAGCCTAATGTGTCACTCATTTTACCTACAAACAAGAATTTGAACGTTTAGGCTCATGTTCTTTTCTTTTATCTGTTCATGTCAAAAATTTAGTAATTTTTGATGCATGATAATTTTTTGGGGGGGAGGCTTCAGGTATGGTAATTGGTTCATTTTAGATACTGCTGCAGAAATCTCACTCCTGCACAAACATCTTCCTTGCCAAAGCAATCCAACAAGTCCCCAGAATGTACTTTAAAATCTCTCTCTCTTACATAATATGCCATGTGCCCTTGCCACTATTGAAATACTTTGCAGCTGATTTCTCACATCTCCAGCAATGCTGCCTAGTAGGAAACTAATGAGTAAAATGCTGTAAACAGAGGAAAGAAAGGTGTTACTTTAAATATGACAGTATGTTCCAAAAGCCGGCTCCTGTTCTTTCTGTTGAGGTGTTGCCCTCACATATTAAGGGTCCTCACTTTACCCAAGCTGTTGGGCTAGTGTAATATTAGCAATGGTTGTTACACTCAAACTGTGACCTTTAGCAGGGCCCTGGATGGTGGATGAGTAGGAGGAATATTTTATTCCCTGTCCTCACATCCAAACATGTGAAGTATCTTCTGAATTCCCAACATTGTAAACATTTTGCATGGGAAATATTAATTTGGCCATTCAGTTATCGTTTCTGCGGCTGAATACACTGTATAACTTAATTGCACACAATGTCTATGTTGAAAGAAAATTAGTACACTTATAAAGTCAAGCACTCAAAAATTAGGAAATAACAGAAGTAAGGTAGCCTGTGCAATCTTAATTTGGCCTCCTTGTGCATGTGTGTTACAATACAGTATTTAATTACATTATCTCTCACAATTTTTCCACAGGACCACTGCCTTGTTCAGTGCGCAGGATGGAAGACAATCAATTAATAATACCTAGCTCTTGTAGATCACTTTTTGCTAGTACATCTCAAAGGAAATCCTTATTATGGTCAGTATCATTGTCCCATAAGAACATAAACATAGGAACGACCATACTGGGTCAGACCAAAGGTCCATCTAGCCCAGTATCCTGTCTTCTGACAGTGGCCAATGCCAGGTGCTTCAGAGGGAATGAACAGAACAGGTCATCATCAAGTGGTCCCAATTTTAGAAGTGGGGAAACTAAGTCACAGGGAGGAAAATGACTTGCCCAAGCTGGCAAGTGGCAGAACTAGGAAATGAACCGAGGTTTCCTGAGGCCTAGTCCTGTGCCTTATCCACTAGGTTCCACAGGCAGACCTGCCCAGTGGCTATATCAGCCTGTATAGTAAAGAAGAGTCTGGTCTATAGGACCCCTTTTTTATATATTGCAGAAGTTGGAAGGTATTGTGATTACTGGAGCTGCTCAGTAATGGAGCACTCCAAATCCCTAAGATGGCCGGTGCACTGCAACTCGGATATGTCATATCAGGGTTTGGCCCTGCATGATAGGACACATGCCAATGCTCAGCCCGGCCTGGTCCTTTTTGATGCCTTGGGACTTGACCTCTTCACCTTACAAGGTTTTCTCAACCATTGCCCCAGTCCTGTTATGGCAAGCTGATCTTATTTGCTTTGCTCAGGACCCAGGTAGGGATTTAGCCTGTTGTAGTGTAGGACAAAACTGTTCCCCACTCCATCCCTTAGGACAGGGGATAGTTCACAGTGCACCTCTGACATCTGGTTGACCACCCTGTATGGGCCCTTGTACTTCTGTTGCAATTTGGTACTCAAACCATTCTTCTGTGATCGCCCTCTTGGTACATCTGGACAGATGTTATTAAATCATAGTGTTCCTTCTGGGTGGCCCTACGCTGGTAATGCTTTACTGCTTGGCAGAGAGTGCTGAGAATGCTGCCAACTGTGTTAAGTAATCTGTGGGATTAGCATACCCCTCTATCACATCTGCTCATCCGCCAATTCTACTGGGAGAGTAGTCTCACACCCAAACATCACCATATGTAGTGTGTATTCTGTGGATGACTGCACACTATTCCTGCAGGCATTCATGACACAGGGAAACAAGCTGTCATAGTTATGTTGATTGGCATCTACAAAGGATGACAACAGCTGTCAGTGTATGATTCAGAAGCTCCACCAGACCATTTTCCTGTGCGTGGCAAGGTGTAGTTCAGGTCTTATTTGTCTTGAGCAGCCCACACACCTCTTGGAAAAACTGTGACTCAAAGTTTCACCCTTGGTCAGTATGCAAGGAGCACGATGTGCTGTACTGGCAGGCAAAGTGCACAGCAACTACCTTAGCAACTGTTCGTGCTTCTTGCTCAGGCAGTGGATGAGCTTCTGCTCACTTGAAGAAATAGTCTGTTTTCATAAGAATGTATCGACTATCTCTCTGTGACAGGTCGGGGTCCCAAAATATCCATAACCACCCTCTTTGGAGGACAGCTTGTGTCGTTGGTAGCCATAGGTGTTCTGGGTGTAGGATGAGCTGTTTTATGAGCCCCACAGGTATTGCAAGACTTTATCTAGTCCTTAACAGACCTGCACCATCCAGGGTAGTACACCAACTTTGAACCCTCTGGGTAAGCGTCTCTATTCTTAAATGTGCCCCCAGTCTTGCTGCTATGTAATGCCTTCAGAATCTCAGGGACTGATCTCTTTGGGAGTGTAATGACCCGTATTCTCCACTGCCCTTGGGTGCCTAACCAGTAGCCCTTGTGCTAGGTGTAAAATCAGGCCAGGCTTCTCTATATTGGCATGTGCCTGTTTCAGCCTATGCCTCTTCTTTCTTTCTTCCAGTGCCTCAGCTGGGAAACTATTGGCTCTGTGGCTTGTGCCTCCTTCAAAGTTGCGGCTCCTTCATTTTTCGTCACAGCCTCTGCACCATTGTTGGTGACCTTTGCTTCTGGGGTCAGGGCCTTCTGTTAGGCTGGCAGTTTTTTGTTCCCCAATCTTGGCTTCTTTCCTGGCACTGTTCAGTTTCAGTTTCCTAGATAAGGCATTAGCATTAGTTTCCTGTTTCCTTGGACGGTACTGATTCCTTATCTGATATTGAAACTGAGCCAGCTGTTCAAGTCACCAGGCCAATTGTCCCTGATGTTCATGGAAATTATGAAGCCACCGGAGTGAATTGTGATCTGTCCTTAACAGGAATTTTTCCCCCAGGAGGAAGTACCAAAAATGTTTGGTGAAGGTGACTGTGCCACTGTGCCAGCTCATGCCAAGATCCAGGGCCTCACTGAACACTGACAAATGTGTAGTTGGAAACCATTCTGGCTTGCCTGTGTTAAAATGCACATTAGTGTTATAAGAATGCAGTTAGTGTTTTGACTTCATGGAATGCTTGTAGGATGCTGCATGTATTAATCCTACTTATAATATCTGTTTCCCATGGTAAACTTCTGTAATTGTTTAACTCACCAAACAGGAATAGAAGTACTAATTAAGGTAAAGGCTTGTCCTGCACCCAAAATAGCCAATTGAAGGCAAAGGAGGCATTGTGTAGCATCAAAGGACAGAAACCTTGTTGATTGCATTCCTCACTCCCTCCAGGAGAGGGAGGCCTGTGCATGAACTCCCTCCATCAGCTTGGATTCTGGGTTGAGGGGGGACAAAAATCCCTGACAAGGAGAAATTGGCTCTCTTTATGCTGTCTGGACTCTGAGGGGCAAAGATTCCTAAATATAAGCAAGAGATCCCCAATCTGTTTGGGTTTGGTCAGCCCTAAATGATGTATAGAGCTACTTGTTATAGAAGCTTGTATTACCTTTTAAAATCTAAGACGGTAACTCATTTGTATGTGTATATGTTTCCTTTTTGAACCTTTTAAATAACTCTCATTTCTTTTCTTAGTTAATAAATCTTTAGTTAGTTTATTACAGGATTGGCTAAGGTATTGTGTTTGGTTTGAGATTTCAGTACAATTAACCTGGGGTAAGTGACTGGTCCTTTGGGACTTGGAATAACCTAAATATTGTTGTGATTTTTGGTGTAAAGAGACCATCCATCACACAGTCAGGCTTGCCTAGGTGTGTGACAGTGTGAAGGGAGTGAATTGATGAGCTTTTAGACTCAGGGTGACTTACATGCTAATTAGTTCTGATTGAGAAAGCTGACTAGGGTAATCAGACAATCAGGCTGACCCACTGGATGGGATAATCAATTAGTCCATCAGCTCAAGGCTGATAAAGAGGCAGGAAGGAAGCTCCAAAGTGGGGAGAGAGGGGACTATGGCTAATTGAGCCCCATTACATGGAGGCCTCAGTGGAGGAAGACCTCTGTTCCCTTCAGGTCTTGGGGCGAGGGCCAGAAAGTATGGTGCTGCTGTAAATAGATTGCTGCATAGGGATTGTTGTGGAAATGGTGGAGGGAACTGAAAATAAAAGGGCATGGTGAAGGCACAACCACTCGCATCTGTACAGCTTCTAAGAGGAAGAAGGCAGAAGGGGAGCCATGTCCCATTGCAGGGTAGCAAGATAGATCAGAATGCCAAGGGGACTGTGACTCCATGGTGAGACTGTTATTGTGCTTTAGGAGTTCATATTTTTTACTGGCAGTTTACACTTGTTACTTGGTTGGTGAAATCTAACTATAGAACTCACAACTAGTTTGGGGTTTGTGTCCTGCTTCTTAACAGTCTGCCCTGAGGTTGGTTGCCTCTCACTTGTGAGCCACTCCAGACAGCATGACAATCATCACTGCCAACTGCTCTTTCTTAGCTGTGGAGTAATTCCGATGAGCTTTGTTCAGGGACCTGCTGATGCATGCAGCTACTCTTTCCTTGTCTCCATATGGTTGAGCCAAGAGAGCCCCAATGACAACTACACTAGCAGTTGCGTCTAGGATGAATGGTAGCTGGAGTTGGAGGTTGGATCTATTAGTGGGGAACAGGGACTTCTGCTTTATTTCCAGAAGGCATCTTGTGGCATGAGGTAGTCCACCCCTTCTATGCCAGTTTGTGCAGTGGCAAAATTAGCAGTGATTCTCCAGTAGTATGAAGCCAAGCCAATGGAACTGTGCAACTCAGTGACAGTGCATGGCAGCAGCCGAGGTTGGATGGTTTCCACCTTTTCAGTGTCTGTCCCTATGCCGTTAGAGCACATGCCCCGTAATATACGTCATCACAGAAAAAATTGCATTTTGCTGGTTTTACCTTAAGTTTGCTTGGCAGAGCCTCTCAAGCACAGCTCCCAACTTCTGCAAATGCTCCTCAAATGACCTCTTAGTGACAATGATGTCATCAAGATATACCAGGCAGGACTTACCCTACAGGTCTGCCAACATCACATCCATCAACCTTTGGAACATTCCAGGAGCATTACAGAGTCCAAAAGACATTAAACCCAAAAGAGACCCTGTTTGGTGGTGAATGTTGTCTTCTGTCAGTCATCAGGGTGCACCTCTACTTGCCAGAAGCCACAGGCCAGGTCCAGGATACAGAACCAACTGATCTTTACAGGCAAGTCTAGTCCTAAGAAGGAAATCTGCATCTCTCATTTTAATATCATTCAATCGTCTATAATCCACACCTGCCCATGTTGCTTGGCCTTTCTTCCTTACCAAGACTATAAGTGAATCCCCTGGGCTCATGGAGGATGGATGATGCCTGTCTATACCATCTGTTGCAGTTGTTCACTGAACTCCGCTTGGTGATGGATTGGGTTCTTCTTTGTCCAAAGTCTCACAGGTCTGGCATCCCCAGTCTCAACCTGGAGCTGTATCAACCCTGTGCACCAGAGGTTGTCATCCCCAGTAGAAAAGACATCAAGATAACTTCCCAGTAGGTTCTGGGCTGCTTGTAGATGCCCAGGGGACAGGCTCCTCTTCCTCAGCTCTACCTCTTGAATGAGATCTTCTCTCTACCTTGCTTGTTTCACTCCCATGTTTAGTCTGTCTCGGTGACTCCTTCTTTTCCCAGTTCCTTGCTGTACTGCTAGTACTTCAGGTGCCACCTCTGGTTACATAGACACATCCATGTGGAAAGGTACCAAACCCTGTGCCCTGGTACATGACTCAGGGTGCCATTGGGACACAGCCTCTCACACTTTTGCCTTTGGTCTGGGCCACCAGGAAACCATGTTGGCCTAATGGTGGGGATTCCAGCATGCCTTCCAGCATTCTGTTGGGTTTCCCTTCACCCTGTCCTGAAATGATCATTTAATTCCTTAGGGACATATTCCTCTCCATGGTGACCTCACACATGTCTGTTTGCCCATATCAGGTGTCATGGCAAACTGTCTCTCCTTGACAATACTGAGACCTCTCTTGAAGCTGAAGTCAATCTCACATTGTCTGAGGACATTTGTCCTGATTAGGGCTTCCTGGGAGGCTCTTTTTGTTACCAGGAACTCATAGGCTAAATGGAGGTTGTCCAGAGAAATTGTCATTTGCCATATTCCCATGATCTTGAGATGAGTTTGGTTTACAGCTTGGACCATCCCATTGAAAGGTCTCCCCCTTCCTTTGATCTCCCTTGGTGGCTCTTTCCCATAATTGTAAGTGTGCATGTGCAATGAAAATATTTGTCCCAGAGTCTACCAGAATTGTACATCAATCTTTCCCATGATGTAATATTTGTGCCAGATGTCAATGACAGTTAGTGTCTTGTTTGGACCTACTGGTCTGCAAGAGGGGACCTGGCCCCTGACCCCTGCCCTTAGTAGGTTCCTTTCTTCCAGGAGCTACCATGCTGTGGGTATTCCCAATGAAAGGGGCCTGCACTGTAACATCTCAGACATCATAGATTTCCCCTCCCATGGGACACTTGTTGATGGGGCTTCGGGGAGTGGAGGGGAGAGATAGCTCAGTGGTGTGAGCATTGGCCTGCTAAACCCAGGGTTGTGAGTTCAATCCTTGAGAGGGCCATTAGGGATCTGGGGCAAAAATCTGTCAGGGGACAGTACATGGTCCTGCTAGTGAAGGCAGGGGACTGGACTCAATGACCTTTCAAGGTCCTTCCAGCTCTGAGATAGGCATATGTCCATTTAAAAAAACCCCACAGGTGTACCAATGCAGCTGTGCCTCTGTAAGATCACTCCTGTAGCTGCTCCATGCCAAAGGACGAGAGCTCTCCCATCGACATAACAAAAGCACCTCCATGAGCAGTGGTAGCTATGTCAGAGGGAGAAGCTCTCGGGCTGTGTACACTACCACTTATGCAGGCAAAATTTGTGTTGCTCGGGGGGGTGTTTTTTCACACCCCTGAGCGACATAAATTTTGCCAACATAAGTGGTAGTGTAAACCTGGCCTAAGATAAATACATAAAATAACCAGACTTGGAACACACCCTCACACCATATTGAATTTGCCTTTCTAAACGACGGGTTTATGTACAAGAACATTTAGTTCACAGCAAGCAGAGGGGTGAATCTACCCTAATCTGCCACACTCTAACTGTCTGTGTGGCCCCTGCTGACTCGCATTACCAGTTCGTTCTGATGCACTTTGATTTAGTCTTCTTTGCTAATGCATTTTCAAACTGTGAATGCATATCAGCAGGATCCATGAGGGTGGGGGGTGGAGTGGACTAAACTCACAAGGTGCCTTCCAGCCCTAAATTTCTGTGATTCTATAAAATGTTCACATGATTTGGGAATGTTCTTCAAGATGGTTTAAGTTGTTAAAATGGCCTATTCATTTACCTGTTATGGATTTGGCTTTTTAGTATGTGAAATAAATTTTAATCCCAGGAATCAGAAACTAAAGTACTAGGTTGTCTGAAATAATTATTTTAATGCATTGGGCTCTCCTAAATCAAGTAAGTACCAGTTTGAAAAGGAGATAATAATTCTTAGGATTGTTTTGTTTATGAAATGAGAGTCCACAAGAGACTGTGATAGAATAATCATTCTGGCTCTGAGCTGAGTGTTAATAATCTCTTCAGTATTACATTTATATTGAGAGCATGACATTCTACTTGTATTATACATAAAGGTGATTATATTAAGTTTTAAAGAACCACTGATTAATTAAATATAGATAGATAGACAGATCAGGCCATACTCTCTCTCTTTCTATATATATATATAAAATAAACTTTCTTCTGATGCCTAAATTCAGATGTCACACAGTGTTTGTTATATCTAAAATTACTGTCATGAATGTGGTTGACATCACAAACAGTGCTGATGTAAATGATCTGCCATACTGGGACACAAACCTGAAATCCCTTAATCACATGATTAGTCCAAACAATGCTGCTTGTGAGTAGGAAATTGAGATTGGCCCTTTTAACACCTAGAGATGGAAAATTATTTTTTCCAGATTATCTAGTGCTATAGCTGGGGGATTCAAATATAACGATAAACTACAAAGCTTTATACAAAGAAATGTAAGAGCTCAGATGATGATCATTATCTCTTGTTGATGTTGCAGGACCCAGAACAAAGATCTTGGCAGATGCATGAAATAGGAACCTGTTCGGTTTGGAAATTGCAAATACATTGCAAACCCAAATATTTACATATCAGTTTGTATTCTACTTAGCCCCTGCCCAGACCTTTGTTCTGGGTGCTGTTGCTTCTACAACTGTTAAGAATGCTGATTCTAAATTATGAGACCAACATGGACAGAGGTAGCCATATCCTATCTTTTGGGGGTGGTGGGTATATCAGCTGTTTCAGTGGAAATGGAAAACCCTGAACCCAGGTCTTGGCAGGCAAGTCAAGGAAGGACTGACTTTCCAATATTTAGTTTTAATATATATGTAGATTTGAAGATTGCACATATCCTCTTAATGACTTCACATTGTATTTAATATTTAATTTTTATACTTACAAATGCTTTGCCATTCACCCTTAATATTTGCCTGTATGTCACAGGGCTGCTGAATGTGTTATAAATCACTAGGTATTAAAGGGCTCAGTCTTGCAAAACTTTATGCAGAGTCATTTGGACTGTTCATGTGAATAAGGGGCTTGGGTCCTAGACAGCATCATATACAGGAGGTCAGACTAGATTATCACAATGATCCCTTCTGGCCTTGGAATCTATGACTCAATTATGTGTGATTCATATGAAGCCAGACTCTATTATTTCAGACCTGATCCAAATCACACTGAAGACAATAGGAGTTTTTCTATCCATTTCAGTGGGCTTTGGATCAGGCCCTCTGATCTGATCAGTGGCAATTATATCCCAATTACGATGGGAGCTGCTGGAAACAGCGCGAGCCACAGGGACATGCTGGCCACCGCTTGCTTCAGCTCCCATTGGCCGGGAACAGTGAACTGTGGCTGGGAGGTATGCGGGGGGGGGGGGCTGGAGGGGCTGTGCCTGCAGATGGTCAACGTAAAAAAAATGTCTCATGGCCCGCCAGCAGATTACCCTGATGGGCCGCATGCCAAAGCCTGGCTCAGCACCTCGGCTATTTGCTCCCTGTTGGTGTGAACTGCAGGACAATGTAGACATGCCCTAAGACTATGTTGCTCAGTAAATAGATGGACTGTATTTGTTAGGCTGATAGGTTCATATGATCCTTTATGAAATTATTCTTCTAAGATCTGTTTGAAAGTTGTTGGATGTCAGATATGCAGCATTAGTGAGACAAGGTAGATGAAGTAAGACAAGCTTTCAAGCTACACAGAACTCTTCTTCAGGTCTGGGAAACTAACTCAAAGTGTCACTGCTAAATACAAGATTTGAACAGAAGTTGGTCCAATAAAAGATATCACCTCATCCACCTTGTTTCTCTAATATCCTGGGACCAACACAGCTACAGCTACCTTGCAAACAAGATATGCAGCATCGCTATTTTCATTTGCAATAAATAGCCCAGAATTTGTCACATGGTGGCAAAATATGATGGTATGATAGCAACACTAAACACTGACAGGTACAGGAAAGACAGAGGCCCCTTTTTATGCAGTGATGCATATCTTGATGCTATGGCAACTATCTGTCTCCTTGAGCTTGTGGGGCTAAAAATGAATGTGTACAAGGATAATGTCCATTTTTATGTCAGTTGGTCTTTCAGGCTTTACTTCTACACCTACTTCACTGAGCTGGTTGTAAATGAATTGTTTGAGGTAATTACTTTTTTATACCTTCATCTAAAAAAACCAAACTCCTGGCTTCATTGTCATTTTAACATTTGCTTCCAGAAACTACTTTTATTGTTTCTGCCCCATTTCTATTCAAAGTCATTAAAAAAACAAAAACAAATCAAAAGCAGTGGTCTAAACTCCTTGTGTTGTTATGCAGTTTTCTTTTTTCCAAAGGGTTTTTAGACACCTCAAGATAAAAGCCAGAAATCTTGTTTAAAGATAATCTTGCTTATATTATACTTTCCAAATTCTTGATAGCTTTTTTTAAAAAAATGTTCCCTAAAATAAATCCTGCTTTCTTTTGTTTGACTTTGAGTGGCTTCTTAACATCTTCTGTGCTGCATTACCTGCTCCCCATTTTTACCCATATTACTTAAAGCTGTCTACTTTTCAAATAAATTCAGATTTTGTCAATTCAGGGTGGGGGATTTAGGAAAAACTGAGCATTTTATTGCTAGTGAGAATTTACAGTACTACTAAAAAATTTCCTGAGACCAGATCTTGTAACTTGATATACTTTAGTCAAACACACATTATTGGACTCAAGACAAGAGTGACTGGATGAAATTCAAAAGCTCTGTGTTATACAGCAGGTCCCTTCTGGCCTTACAATCTATGAAACTTGATTTTCACGCCCCATATTGGCATCATCATTCAACATGGAGGAGGAGCATAGAGATAGAACACTACATGAATGATTCAAGCTTTCTATAGTCAACATCAGAAATGAAGCTGCATCACTATTATGATTTAGCTTGATGGCCATGGGATAGCATTTAACCTGTCTGCAGAAAGCATGACCTTGATATAATCTCCTGTTTTTCACTATACTTTCTTATTTATAGCAGGAACCTTGAAGCAGAGTATATCTAAAATAGTGGATCCTTTGAGAAAAACTCTTGTAAATAATTTTTAAAATATCTTGCAGGAAGGGGGGAAATGTTAATTTAAAAGTAATGACTAAGGCCTTTATTTTAGTGAGAGCATTACTGTCAGGTCTGGTTAATCTAGGCTTGGTTTATCTATTTACATGGCAATTTCATCATAGAGGCTTAGTGGTAGCTTTACAGGTGAAACTGATGAACCATTAATCTCCAAAGGCCTTTATCATTCAAAATAACATGGGGTTTGCAAACCAATTCAGATTGACCAAACCTGGCTGCATAGTAAACTCAGAATTAAAGTAGTGTTTTGTTATTCTCCCTTCACTATCTTGCACCTTTTGCATTGGCTCTTTTGACACACTCTAGCAAGCTAGGATAATACATGTTTTCTATTTTGCTCTCACTTGCAGCATTATCCCACATTGGAATTAAGAGTACACAGGTTTTTTTTTTTTTGGTTTTTTTTTTTGGGCGGGGGGGGGGGGGGGGAGTTGTAGGGGTCTGATCTTCCAGATAGGGAGAAAGAGGAAGTCCCCCCCCCCCCCCCCATCTGGGGAAGCTGATTCCTGAGTTCAGGAAAAGGAAGCCCACAAATCCCATCCCACAAAGAGGAGAGATTTCACCTTCATAAGCAGGTATACAAGAGGGCGGAAGACAGAAAGCACCTCCTCTTATCCCTTCAGTGCAGATACAAAGATATAGGAGATGGGATGTCTCTGCACAGGGAGTCCATCCCTTCGCTGTGGGGAAAGATCTAGAATGGGAATTCTACCCAGGGATTCCCGTACTCCAGAAAGGATGAGAGGAAGGCTAGTGGAAGAAGTTAGGGGGTGTTAGGACAGCGAGAACCTCATGAATTAAATGTAGAGGAGAGCACAGGAAAGACAACCCCAGCACTGACTCACTCAACATCCCCAGTGCCTGGCTTGCCCATCCTTTCTCTCCCATCCCACTCACACTCACCCAAAGTCACACTGTGCAGCCTCACGGGCTTGGGTGGGTGGGATGGATGTTTGGGTGCCTGATTGAACAGGGGCAGGTGGAAGATGGGGAACAGGGCTTGAGAAGTTTGAGGAGTCTCAGAGAATAGAGGCTGAAGGTGATGGTTCCCCTGGTGTAAGAGCTTATGGGAGGAAGGGGAGGCCCCTGGGCTCAGATCCTCAAAGGTATTTAGGTGCCAAACTCCCATTGGACCTGGGCCCTAGTGCCCTCTTCCACCTGGCAGTTCCACACAGGAGCGGAGTACACTCTGATCCTTTCAATGTTAAGAATAATTTTTATTTTACTAAATAGAAAGCCTCTCCCGTATGTCTGATATTTTAACCCTAATATTTTGCACATTAACTAAACATTGGAGAGAGTGTATTTTTAATAGGCAGAAGCTGAGGTTAAAGCTAACATCTGGGGCTTAAGGAGTGGCTTATACCAGATAAATTTAATAGTGCTTGGTGGGTTTATATAGAGATATATAAATAACCAGATTACCTAAATTGTAGGCAGGCAAACCCCATAGCTGGCTGCATAATTAAAAAATACTAATGCCAGCAGTAGTCATTTCTGGACTGAGCTCTTAGTACATCTCTGCAACAAGCAGATGGTTTTGAGGCCAAAAAATACAGCAGGTTGTATAGCAATGTACAATACTTAGACATTTGGTTTAAAAATAACCAGAGGTTTGGACAGAGAAGGTTTCTGGGTAAAAACATTAAATCCAAAGCTCCACTCTGAAGAAAAATATGCTTTTGCTTTCTTGTTACCAGTTCCTGATATATGTTGAAGTGGGATTTTGCACCACATTTTTTGTGCATGTGTCACCTGCTGAACCAGATGCAAACAGCAGATCTTTTATCATCTCCAGCATTTTACTTTTGATTATGCAAAATTATGAACTGATATTTCCCCCCTGTCTTCCATATTTTGTAATTGCTATTTCTCCCCATAAGGGATCATGAAGAAAGATATTGTGCTTGCTTGAGACATTATGCACAAAAGCACTTAGCTATTTTTTCTTGTTAATGATAACCTGCCTTCCTCTTATGGGACAGAGTATGTCTAAAAGGGATCATTCAGGGCTAAGGATTGGTTATCCATATGGAACTCACATGAGCTTGGACCAGCAGATCCTGGCTCACTGCCTTATATGTTCAGAGAGCATTTAACTGTAGCACAAGCTGATTAAACAATATATTGTGCAATAGTCTGTGTACCGCACAGGCATGGGGGAGAAATGTAGGTTTGTGTGTGTGTGCAGAAAATCAGATGTTCTGGATTTGATTCTCAGATACAATGTGATTCTTTTGTGCTATTCCAACAGTGCATAGTGTGACAAAGTTCCTCCTCTACCGCGGTGGGTCCTGCGCTTATTGGCGGATTTTTTTGGTTTGCCTCAGAGATCTTCCCCTCTGGTAGGACCCCCAGTCCAGGTCAACTCCTCCTGTGACAGGAGTTGGAAGGTTTGGGGGGAACCCGGGCCCGCCCTCTACTCCGGGTTCCAGCCCAGGGCCCTGTGGACTGCAGCTGTTTAGAGTGCCTCCTGGAACAACTGCACGACAGCTACAACTCCCTGGGCTACTTCCCCATGGACTCCTCCCAACACCTTCTTTATCCTCACCACAGGATCTTCCAGCAGTACACCCTCTTACTCTCAGCTCCTAGTGCCTCTTGCTCCCAACTCCTCACACGCAACCTCCTTCCACAGCTCCTGACATGTGCCCCTCACTGACTCACTGGGAGGATTTTGACTAGTTTCAGCCAGCCCCTGATTGGCTGCAGGTGTCTCAATCAACCTCCCTGCCTTCTGGAAAGTTCTTAATTGGCCCCAGGTGTCTTGATTAACCTGGAGCAACTGCCATAAGGTATCAGGGATTTGTTTAGCCTGGGACTAACCTACTGGTTCCTCACCACTTTCCCATAGCCCTCTGGCCGGGAAGGAGGTAGAGGGCTGCTCCTCCTGCTCATCCTGCTGGGGCTGCTCCTAGGCCCTGGGACCTCCCAGCTGCTGTTTGCTGCTACTGCTGCTCCAGCTTCTCCCCTGGCTGGGCCAGACACCCCTCCCACTACTCTACTCTCCGGTTGCTGGCTGCCTGGCAGCTGAACCCCCCACTCCCCCAGCACCTTGGTTGCTGCTACTCCTGCTGCTGCAGCAACCCCTTGGGGGGGAGGGGGCCTGCTGGCCCTCTCCCCAGAGGAGGGGTGTGAGGAGCCCCTACTCCAGCCGCTGCTGTGACCACCAGCACCACCATCTGTGAGGGGTCCTGCCTGACCACCGGACCACCACCTGGGGTTGCTGGAGCTGCTGCTGCTGCCCTGTTTGCTGCCAGGAAGCTGCTGGTACCCAGAGGAGAAAGACCCGGAAGACCGTCGGCGGAGACTCTGCAGACCACCGTGGAGGGGGCCTCCAAGAACTGAGTAATCTTTCGAACTGTGCTCTAGTGGTGGGGGTATTGACTGTGTTTGTAGGGGCACAGGGGGTGTGGCGTTGAGCCTGCCCCCTGGTCCACCTGTGCCCACCCATAACCCCCACCACCACCGCTGCCCCCTCCACCACCTCTGCTGGCTGCTCACCATCTGCCTTGTGCTACGGCCTCTGGACTTAGCTGCTTCCATGGCCCGCCCCAACCTTTTAACATCATTTGGGCCTGCAGCGGCAACCAGCCCCACCCATTGACATTGTGCAAGCGCACGTGGGTCACGTGCCCCCTCCCATACCCCTTGGACTGACCCTCTTCCCCCCAGCAGCACGTCCCTTGCCACCTGCCCCATTTACCCCTTGCAGTTGTTTGCCCCCTTTTTTTGGTCCCAGCCCCTTGCTATTTTCAGTTTTGCCTGCCCCGCCCCTCTCCCTCTACAGCCTTGTTTGTTTGCCCTACCCTAGCCCTGAGACTAGTCCCTTGTTTTTCTGCCCCATTCTTAGTTGGTTGTCTCCCTCCCCCTGAAGCTCCGTTTGCCCTGATTAGCCCCCCGCTTTCATGCACCCACGCCCCCTCCCATGCGCTTGTGCCCCTCCCCTGTTTAATTTTGACCCTATCTCACTGCACCCCCATGCTGTTATATCATCCCCTCCCCTAGTGCAACAAGAGGAGCCGGATTTCCCATCTTGTGTCAGTGACTGAACCCTACCCCTGCACTAGTCTGAGATAACCCTGGACCCTGTCCCCACTTTTAGTGCCCTCCTCCCCTGCCTGCAGCCTAGTGGAGAGGAGTGGTCACCCCAATTCCTCTCCCCACCCCCTCTCAAGAGTTTTCCCTTCCCCCCTGTTCATCATGGCAGGCAACATGGAGGGAGGAGCCCCTCCAGATGGCACGGCCGCCCCTCCTCCGCCTGTTCCCCCGTCACTCTCTCTAGCCTCCACCTCGACCGCCGCTGCTGAACCACCTGCTCTCGCCCCCGCTGGGGCACCGGCAGTGGCGGACACTGAAGAGAGCTCCGCTGCTGCCACGTCCCTCGCTCTCCCCAATTCTGGGGGAGCCCCCCCAGCCGGCAGGAAGGGCCAGGGTAAAAAGAAGGGTAAGGGCCCCACGACAAAGGCCAGGCCCTCCATGGCAGAGGCAGCCATCACTGCTGTGACCCTGCCACCGGCCGCGACATCCTTCCCTGCTCTTCCCTCTACCAGCTCTGCGGGTGTCCCACCCCCGGCCCCCAGAGCGTACGCCCAGGTGGCGGCAACCCCCCCCACCTGCCGCAACGTCACCTAACCCGCCCACCGCCTCAGCTACCATCTATAGCGGCCGGGGCCCCTTTCCCACCTTGACCAGGAGGCACGGCGTCCGTTGCCTCCTGGTACCCGCCTCGCCCCACGTAGAAACCTATGTGCGGGCGTTGGCGAGGGTGGTGGGGCCCACAGCCATCGTAGCGGCCTCCAAAATTTACGGGAAGGTAGTCTTCTTCCTTGCATCGGAGGCCGTGGCCCAAGAGGCGGTGGAGAAGGGCCTGGCGGTGGGGGGCGTGTTCGTCCCATTAGAGCCGCTGGAGGACTTGGGTGTCCGCCTAGTCCTCACTTCTGTCCCTCCATTCCTCCCCAATGCTGCTCTGTTACCTGCCCTCTCCGCCCTGGGGAGACCCATCTCTGTAGTCAGCCCTCTCCCACTGGGCTGCAAAGACCCCGCCCTCTGTCACATCCTCTCGTTCCGCCAGCAGGTGCAGCTCCAAATGCCCCCGGCTGCACGTGACGGGGAGGCGCTCGAGGGGTCCTTGATGGTCCCCTATCAAGGGGCCCGTTACCGGGTGTACTATTCCACGGGGGAGGCCCGGTGCTACCTCTGCCGGGCAATGGGACACGTGCGGAGGGACTGTCCCTTGGCCTGGCAAGGAGGAGCATCCGAGACCCCCGAGCCCCGGCAGGGCGTCGGCCCTGTCATCGCTGGCGCCCCTGAATGCCCGGTGCCCAGAGCCGCCCCTCCTCTTTCCCAGTCCACCGCTGCTCCCGCTCGGGGCCTGGGAGTACCTTCCCCAGTGTGCCCAGACGAACGGGAGAGGCCCGCTGCGAACAGTCTGCTGAGGCCTGTGGAGGAGGGTGAGGCAGGGATATCGCCGGGCGTGGGAGAGGGCCCGCCCCAGAGAGACTTTTCTCTCCCTTATGCTGCCCCACCACTACCTCCCCGAGTCCCTAAGAAATCGCCCCTCCCCCCTGACCCGACCCTTACTAGCCAGCCCCCAGATGATGCCATGGAGGGCTGGGCCTTAGTACAGGGGAAGCGGGGCAAGCGGAAGGCTTGAGCCCCGCTCCTTTCCACCGATGCGGAAGCCCCCCGGAAAACCAGGAAGGGGGGCACTGATGCCGAGCCTTCCGCTTTGCCCCCGAGCGGCTTTTGTCCGCCAGAACCGGCTGGGAAAGACGTGGCAGCACCGGAAGGTATTACCGCCCCTCCCTCGGAAGCCCCTGATAGAGCCTCTTCTGCCCCTTTTGTCGACTCTGCGTGCCCTGACCCGAGCATCGCTTCAGGTGCTGGTGGGGAGAACCCCGGGGTGGCAGAAGGTGACCTGCCCTCCATCTACGAGGAGATCGAGGCCCTGGGTCTGACCCCAATCACCCAGGGGGAGGACGACCCTTTAGCAGCAGGCCTCGATCTCAATGACCTCACCCCGGTGCCCCTTTCCCCCCTCTCCCCATGCTCCCTCCCCTTGACCGCCAGTTCCGCTCCCACCTCCGAGGATCCCCTGGGCTCTTCCACCTGCCCGGTCGCAAGTAACACCTCGCTGACGGCTGCCGAGCCTCCTGAAGCGACGGCCGGTGCCCTGCGGCCGGGACCCGAATCCCAGGGGTTACCCCTCACTGGGGTGGGACAACAGTTCTCCTTCCCAGGTGGGGACCCCGCAAATATCTGTCCACCTCCCGATGCCATGGCTGTACCACAAGCCATCATACTAGAGCCCGGCATCGTGGGGGGTCCCCTTCCCAATTCCCAGATCCCTCAGCCACACCAAGAGAGGCCACCTCTCAGTGGCCCAGCTCCTGCGGCTCAGGATCCTCTACCCGTTCCTCAGCCCGGCCCTGCTCATGTCCCCCTCCCTGCCCCTACTTCTGATACCTGCCCTGCCCCTGATGCCGTCTCAATCTCTTACACCTCCCATGATGACACTGCCGCCCCTGGGGCTGTCTCCCTCCCCTTCTCGGAAGATGACCCCCAGGGAGTGGCTCCAGTATGTCCTCGTCCCGACCCACCAGAGGCTACTGTTCTCCCTCCGCCGCCTCCCCCAACTAAGCCAAATTTCGGGTTGGGCCCTAAGGCGCCGGCCCAGCAGGAGCTGCATCGAGGGTCCGCCCCTTGCCTGTCCGTTTCAGTGGGCCATAGGGCTGTGTCAGGGGCCCCTTCTTTCGATAGCCGGGAGCCAGTAACCCCGGCCCCCCATACGCTGCGAGAGGAGCTGCGGGAGTTCCTGTAGGACGTCCGGGGCTCCCGCAACAAAGTACAGCTTGCTCTCCAGCGATGGGGGGATTTCCACCAAATCCTCCGGGCCGCGAGGGCCCTCATGGGGGAGGGTAAAAGGACTGGGAAGCAGGCCGCCATGGCCTACCAACGGGTCCGCCTTTTCCGTGACTCACTACTCACCTACGGGGTGCGTCACGGATTGTTACGCGGCCCGATGGGGGCTGTGAGTGACTCTGCCAGCGAGGATCCCCCCCCAGCCCTCCTCATGGCATCTCTCCTCTTCGGAACATTGAACACCCGGGGCTGTAGGATGGGTCTCTGCAGGAGCCAGGTGCTCTCCTTCCTTCGGGAGGGGGGGTACTCTGTAGTATTCCTGCAGGAGACCCATACGGATCCAGCTGCTGAAGACAGCTGGCGGCTGGAATGGGGGGATAGAGTCTACTTCAGCCATCTCTCTGTTCGCCAGGCTGGAGTGGCGACCTTGTTCTCACCCGACCTACGGCCTGAGGTGCTGGGGTTTGCCGAGGCTGTGCCGGGCCGCCTGCTGCACCTACGGGTCCGTATGGAGGGGCTCGTGGTCAATCTCGTCAACATCTATGCCCCGACATCGGGCCCGGAACAACTTCGTTTCTATCAGCAGGCGTCCACCTTCCTCGGCACCTTGGATCCTCGCGAGTGCCTGGTCCTGGGCGGGGACTTTAACAACACCCTTGAGAAATGGGACCGCTTGGGGATCGAGCAGTGCCCGGCCGCCGCGGATGTCCTCAGGGAAATTGTCGAACATCACTCCCTGGTGGACGTCTGGCGAGACCACCACCCGGACGACAGCTCAACCTTCACCTTTGTCCGAGTGGAGGCCCATCGGTCGCACCACTCCCGGTTGGACCGCATCTATTTATCACGTTTTCACCTTTCGCGGGCCCACTCCTCCAGCGTCCGGCTGGCCCCGTTCTCTGATCATCATCTCGCTACCGTGACGGCCTCTCTCTGCGCGGAGAGGCCGGGGCCGGCCTATTGGCATTTTAATAACAGTTTGCTGGAGGATGTGGGTTTCGTGGCGTCCTTCCGGGAGTTCTGGCTGGCCTGGCGAGGGCAGCGGCACGCCTTTCCCTCGGCGCGGCGATGGTGGGATCTAGGGAAGGTACGCGCCCAGCTCTTCTGCCGTGACTACACCCGGGGCGCCAGCCGACGGAGGGATGCGACGATAGAGCAGTTGGAACGGGAGGTCTTAGAGCTGGAGAGGCGTCTGGCCGCCAGCCCTGAGGATCCATCCCTCTGTGGGGCATGCCGGGAGAAGCGGGAGGAGCTCCGGGAACTCGAAGATCATCGGGCCCGGGGCGCCTTCGTTCGATCCCGCATCCGTCTCCTTCGGGACATGGATCACGGCTCCCGCTTCTTCTACGCCCTGGAGAAAAAGAGGGGGGCTAAGAAACACGTCACCTGCCTCCTCGCAGAAGATGGCACCCCCCTCACGGATCCGGTGGAGATGTGCGGGAGGGCCAAGGCCTTCTACGCGAGCCTTTTCTCCCCGGATCCGACCGATCCTAACGCTTGCAGAGTGCTCTGGGACGAACTCCCTACGGTCAGCACGGGCGACCGAGACCGGCTAGCGCTGCCTCTCACTCTGGCCAAGTTCTCGGAAGCCCTCCGTCGCATGCCAACTAATAAATCTCCAGGACTGGACAGGCTGACCGTGGAGTTCTACCGCGTGTTCTGGGATGTCCTCGGCCCAGACCTTGTCACCGTCTGGGCCGAGTCCTTGCAGGGCGGGGTCCTCCCTCTTTCGTACAGGCGAGCCGTGCTCGCCTTATTGCCGAAGAAGGGGGACCTCCGCGATTTACGGAATTGGCGTCCCGTCTCGCTCCTCAGCACGGACTATAAAGTCGTAGCAAAGGCCATCTCGCTGCGGCTTGGGTCCGTGCTGGCGGACGTGGTCCACCCAGACCAGACCTACACCGTGCCAGGCCGCACCATTCTCGACAAGCTGTATCTCGTCTGGGATCTCTTGGAGCTTGGGTGTAGGGATGGTCTGTCGTTCGCCCTCCTGTCTCTGGATCAGGAGAAGGCGTTCGACAGGGTGGATCACGGGTACCTCCTGAGCACTCTGCGAGCGTTTGGCTTTGGACCCCAATTTGTGGATTTTCTCCAGGTGCTGTACGCCTCCGCAGAGTGTCTGGTCAGGCTCAACTGGACCCTGACCGAGCTGGTCAGCTTCGGGCGAGGAGTACGGCAGGGGTGCCCCCTCTCGGGCCAGCTGTACACTCTGGCAATCGAGCCCTTCCTCTGTCTCCTCCGCAGGAGGTTGACGGGGTTGGTGCTCCGAGAGCCGGAGCTGCGGCTGGTCCTGTCGGCATACGCCGACCATGTGCTCCTCATGGTCCAGGACCCAGGCGACTTGGTGCGGGTGGAGGCTTGCCAGGCGATCTACTCGGCGGCCTCCTCTGCCCGGGTCAACTGGGTCAAGAGCTCTGGCCTGGTGGTAGGGGATGGGTGGCAGGCAAGCTCCCTCCCACCCGCGCTTCAGGCCATCAGGTGGAGCGCGGGTCCGCTGCTCTATCTCGGCATTTACCTTTCTGCCACGCATCCTTCCCCGCCGGAGAACGGGCAAGGTTTAGAGGGCAGGGTGATAGAGCGGATCCGGAGATGGACCGCGCCTCTCCTTTCGAGGGAGAGCACTGGTAATCAATCAATTAGTCCTGTCCATGCTCTGGTACCGGCTCAACACCCTGGTCCCGGCCCCGGGTTTCCTGGCCAACCTCCGGACGTCGATTCTGGAGTTCTTTTGGTCAGGACTGCACTGGGTCTCTGCAGGGGTTCTCCATCTTCCTCTGGAGGAGGGTGGGCAGGGCCTGAAGTGTCCACACACTCAGGTCCATGTCTTCCGTCTCCAGGCCCTGCAGAGGCTCCTTTATGGTGCAGGTAGTCCGGCGTGGAGCGTATTGGCGCACGCCTTCCTACGCCGTTTCTGAGGGCTCCGATATGACCGGCAGCCCCTTTATCTCCATCCAAGAGGTCTTCCGCGAGACCTCTATGGGCTGCCGGTCTTCTACCAGGACCTCCTCCGGACCTGGAAGCTATTCTCAGCGACCAGGTCCGTGGCGGCCACCGAGGGGGCAGATCTCCTTGCGGAGTCCCTTCTACACAACCCCCAGCTCCGTGTGCAGGTGGCGGAGTCCCCCTCGGTGCGCCAGAGGTTGGTCCTGGTAGAAGTCACTAGGGTCGGAGACCTCCTGGACTACGACCAGGGAGACTGGCTGGATCCCCTGACGCTTGCTCAGCGCATGGGGCTCTCCAGACCTCGTACTCCCCGGCGCGTACTTCAGGAGGTGAAGGCTGCTTTGCCGCCCGCTGCTCGGGTTTACCTCGACCGGGTCCTGCGAGAGGGTACGCCCCGCCCTCCCTTCACCCCAAGCCCTCCGGACCTTTTTATTGGGCCCCTGCCCCATGGACCCAACCAGGTCCCCTGTCCCTTCACGGTGAGCTGGCTGCACAAACTGCAGCCGGTCCGCTTCCAGACCGCGCCAAGGAAACATCTGTACATGCTCATGCTCCACACCCTTCATCTCCTCACCCTCACGTCCCGCCCCGATACGAAATGGCGGGACCTCCTGCCACCTCTAGAGGGTGAGAAGGCCCGGTGGGCCAGCCTTTACTCCTCCTTAGTCCCAAGGCCCGCCGGGGATGTTAGTTGGCGGCTCCTTCACGGAGCCGTGAGCACAGGCGTGTACTTGGCGCGGGTCACCCCAATCCCCAACACATGTCCCTTTTGCGGCGTGAGGGAGACCCTGGCGCACATTTATCTGGAGTGCACCAAGCTGCAGCCCCTGTTCCGGCTCCTCTTAGACATTTTGTTGAGGTTTTGGTTGCACTTTTCCCCTCACCTTTTTATTTATGCACTTCCAATCCGCAGCCCCACGAAGTCACGGGACCTCCTGGTCAACCTCCTCCTGGCCCTAGCTAAACTGGCCATCTACAAGACCAGGGTGGGGAGGTTGGCCGATGGAGGCTCCTGTGACTGTGGGGCCTATTTTCGATCCTCTGTTCGTTCACGCATCCAGGCAGAGTTCCTCTGGGCAGCGTCCACTGGCTCCCTTGACACCATTGAGGAGCAGTGGGCGCTGTCCGGGGTTCTCTGCTCGGTGTCCCCATCTGGTTCGCTTCGTTTGACCCTTTGACCGCACTCCCGTTCCTGTTTTTTCATTTTGTGTCCCCCGGAATCACTTGGCATCCAGGTCCTGTGGATCCCTCCCCTTAGGCTGAAGGGGGGGATCCTTTAGCAGTGGGCGGGCTTTGCCCGCCCACTTCCCGGATCCCAATAGGAACATACTGGTTCCTTACCACTTTCCTATAGCCCTCTGGCCTTGTCCCGTCACAATAGCCAGTAGCGCAGCCAGGTCCGGAGCGCAGGGGGAGCGGCGCTATAAAAGGCGCCTCCCCCTGTACTCACCCGGCGGCGCTCCGGGTCTTCGGCAGCACTTTGGCGGCTCACTCCGGGTCTTTGGTGGTACCCACTCCTGAAATGCCACCGAAGACCCGGAGCGCCGCTGGGTGAGTGTAAGAAGCGGCACTTAAAAAGAAGCGGTGCCTTTTTTTAGTGCTGCTAAAAAAAGGCGCCGCTTCTGCTCAAGAGGGAGCGGCTGCTCCCCATGCTCCTCCCTTGGCTACGCTACTGTGCATAGCATCTGGAAAGCTAATATAACAGGCTGCTCGGGTACTCCCCTGAGTCAGTAGCGTAGCCGGGGGGGAGCGGCTGCTCCCCCTTGAGCAGAAGCGGTGCCTTTTTTTAGCAGCACTAAAAAAAGGCGCCGCTGCTTTTTAAGTGCCGCTTCTTACACTCACCCGGCGGCGCTCCGGGTCTTCGGCGGCATTTTGGCGGCGGGTACCACCAAAGACCCGGAGTGAGCAGCCGAAGTGCCGCTGAAGACCCGGAGCCGCCGGGTGAGTACAGGGGGAGGTGCCTTTTATAGCACCGCTCCCCCTGCGCTCCGGACCTGGCTGCACTACTGACCTGAGTCTCAGATCCAATCTATTGTATAGATCCATAGTAGTCCCTGGGTTAGGGTATGGTCAGTTATTCCTGGTTACCTCAATGATCTTGAGACTCACTGGGTAGCCGGGCTGTAATCTGATGGGTTCTCTCACCAGCCCAGGCAGGAGCCAGTGCCACATATGAGTCTCTGCCTCAGGGCACAATTTATTGTTTAGAACACAAAACTCATGCTAATCGGAAAAACACAGCAATTCTACTGACCAACATGGGCTGCTGTCTCCAGAGGCTTTTCCACAGGCCTCTCTCAGCCCCAGGAAAGGTAACATACCTTTGCCTTGGATTCCCCTACTGAATCGTGACTGGCAAGTAGCCCTTAGCCCTTTCCTGGATGTTTTTCCCTGACACACAAACATAAATCACGGCAGAATCCAGGGGAGTGCAATGGTTAAAACCATGAACAATAACAATTTTTAAAAGACAGCACCAGTGTCCTAAAGACTGTGTAGAAAAAGGCACAATGGGCAGCAGCAGCAGGAGGAAGTGTGGTGTTCATTGATCACTTAGGCCCAGGTCCACAAAGGGATTTAGACATTGTGATGCTGAGTGCCATGGTGCCTAATTTTTTAGGTGCCTAGAAAATCACAGGAACAACACTGTGATCTACAAAGCCTGAGTTAAAGCATCTGGGCTCTTCTACAATGAATGGGGAGAGATGGATTCCTTAAACTGTGATCCACAAAGCCAGCATGCTATGCAGGGAGCCAACTACGCTAGCCAATGGGAGATGGTGACCAGAGGGGTGTGTGTTAAGCCCCACCCACCTCACAGAGATAGGCGCCTAAGTCCAGGTTGCAGGGAGGCACCCAGCTCAGCTTGTGATCCACAGACCAGGGGAAGATAGGCATTTGGTCACCTAAGTCAAATGCAGGGCCCAAAACAAAACAGCAAGGGAGAGGTTCTCCCTGTTAAGCTTTACCCCAGCAGTTAGGGTACTTACCAATAATGTAGGAGACCCCTGGTTCAAGTCTCTCTTCTCCTGAGGGGGAGAAAGGATTTAAGCAGGAGTCTGCTACCTCACAGGTGAGTGCCCTAACCACTCAGATATAGACTGTTCTGTTGTGGTGCTCCTTCAATCTGTCCCACTGAATGTGTCCCACTTTAATTAATAAATTGAATAATTAAATATTAATTGGGCCAGAGAGAGCAAGAATGGCTCTATAGCCTACTGGTTAGGCCACTCACCTAAGAAGTGGCAGATCCCAGTGGAGAAGGGACTTGAACCGGCAGGGGAGGGAGGGGCAATCTTCCACATCATATCCACTAGCCTAACGCGTAGCCCTCCTCCTTCTGCCCCCCGCCAGACATTTTGTGTGAACTCGCCTAAGAGGGCCTAGCTGGTAGGCAGCCTCTGAGCATGCCTACCGGATGGAGCCTCCCACAGATGACTTAGGCAGCCCAATTTGTGAATTGTTCTGAGGCTTAGGTGGGAGAAAGGAGTCCAGATGCCCATTTCAAGGCAGCAATGCACGTGCTCAGGTGGGAAAATTGGCACTTGGGTACCTAGAGTGAGGCAGCAGTCCACAAGCCCAGATGCAAAAACACAGGTGCAAAGTGAGTATAGGTGTCTACAGCCAAGCATGAGTTTTGTGGATTGCAGTGCGGGGTTAAAAACAGGACTTGAGCACCTAAGAAACTTTGTGGATTGCACCCTGAGTGCTTAAGGAGTTTCCAAGGGTTCTGGTTTGCTCCGTGTTTAGTTCCTAATGGCTGTGCATAATCATAGCTTCCCAGTATCCCACCCAGACTCTGTCTGGTAAGCTCAGCTCTTAAGGGCACAGTCTCCAAGATCACATCTTCCCTTCCAAAATCAAAACTTAATAACAATAACACTTAAAACCACCCTTAATTTAACACACAATTACAAATACCTATAACAAACCCAATAACAACACTTACTACGAATGCTGAGTTAGTCTTTGAGAGGCCCTGCACCATTGCTTGAACCTGTGGGAGTCCCCTAGATCATGAGCACTACTGTTGTCAGGAGGCAGCAGTTCCAGTTGTTCTGGTCGTTCCATGTCTTGGGGCTCTGTTGGCTCAACCTGCTGTGATTATTGCCTGGCTGAGACCTTCTTGGGCAACTCACCCATCTCTCCCTCCCTTCAGGGAAGTGGAGCAGGTGTCACCTCTTTCTCTGTGTCCATCTGGAATGACAATGTCAAATGACCACAAGGCAACCTCTTCGGGCACCATGGCTGTTTGTGACCACTGTTTCCCATCATAGAGACACGCAGTGACATTTTTATGAAGTGGTGGCAACTACCCAGACCCCAGATCACACCAATTTTTTGTTTTGTTTTGCCTTATCTGTATCTTTGTTTGTCTGCAAGTCCCCAGTGACTCTGACATCAGTTTTTAACAGTGCAGGCAGGCTTGTTTTCAGTTTTACGAAACTGAAATGTCAGCAGGTGAGAATGTATGCTTCGCTGGTGCCTTTGTGAAATTTAACAGTGCTATATATGGATAAGTGTCAGACTCTGCATTCTTTTTTTCAGTATTTTTATTTTAATATTTTGACATTGTTTTTCACCAGTCAGTTGGATCGAAGGTAATGGGGACTACCAATTGCATATCTAACTATGTACCTCCCTGCAAACTATTTAAATGAATGCCCAAGTCTCAAACATTACTATGGCACATATACCATTTTCCAGTAAAAATAGATTTGATATGTACAGTCACCTGTTTTGCTGAGGTGTCTTCTAGTAAGACTATCACAGGGAAGTGAAAATAATAGTCTAGGACAACTGTATAGTTCCCCCCCCACACACACACATACACCATCACCATAAACAAACAACATGTTTTTCCAACGTTAATAAATCTATGCCGACCTTGCTATAGCGGGCAATTTTTTCTGTATCATCGGTTCTTTCATCTGTATTCTTTTGAGAGCTTCCCTATCCCATGGAAAATGTTTTCATATACTTCCTCAATTGTTTTGGTCCCTTGCCCTTTCAATGAGTGCACCTTCTTGATTAGACTAAGGGCATGACACTTTTTTAACCCAATAACGGGCGTCTTTTTCCATGGTACTATCCAAAGTGTGTGCTATTTACCCACACATTTAGTTCTCATATGCTGTTAGTCAGGATATAGTGGGGATATGCTCACCACTGTAAGCCCTGAGTTTCATTCATTTAGTCTGCAGTACCTGGGCCTTTTCTTTTAATGTAATAACACCATTTCTGGCAGCACAATGGATTGCGCACCAGGATCCAGCTTCAAAATAACGTGCCCCATTTGCTTTCAGATTGATAGTCCAGTCATCTTCTGCAGCAATATTGTCCATTGCTCCAGTGAAAAATTCTTCTTAGCTAGTGGTGCTGTCATTGTCTTCTTTGTCCACGTTGGGTATGTCTATACTGCAATTAGACCCCACCGCTGGCCCATTCCAGCTGCCTGGGGATTGCGGGGCTCGGGCTAAGGGGCTGTTTAATTACGGTGTAGACATTTGGGCTTGGGCTGCAGCCTGGGCTTTAGGACCCTGCAAAGTGGAAGGGTCCCAGAGTTTGGCTGCAGCCTGAGCCCAAAGTCTACATGGTGATTAAACAGCCCCTTACCCAAGTTCCACGAGCTGGAGTCAGCTGGCACAGGGCAGCAGTAGGTTTTAATTGCAGTATAGGCATACCCATTGTGCACATTCTGCTGGTGCTCTAAACTCTTGCAAAGTGATGTAATCTATTGCATTTCTTGCATCTTTTCCTATATACCGGGCATTGTCTTAGCCTGTGTTTGTTGCCACAGAGTGTGAAGCTCCACATGCTGTTTTAGTTGGACTCCAACTTTCAGCTCCTTTCAGCATGCCTTTCTGCCTCAGATGTCTCTTTTTGTCTTATTTTGGATTCTCTGTCAAATCTACAGAGTCAGGGCACTGTCCACCCTATGTAAGCTTTATTCTAGACTGGTTGACTTCCTTTGCTTGGCAAATTCTAATTGTTTTGTCAAGGGTTAATTGTGGGTCTTCCAATAGTCTCACTCTGAATTTTTTGTCCCAGATCCCAACCCCAATTTGGTCTCTTATCAGGGACTCAATTAGTCCCCCAAAATTGCATAACTGGCTCCTCAGCCTCAGATAAGTCACAAACTCTTCTATGGTTTATATACTGTCTATTTAAAAACATCACTCATTTTTACATAGAGTGCAGTACTCCTCACATTTCTGTAATACTGTTTCACAGTTCTCCTCTACCTGAGTTACCAAAATCTGTTAAAACACATCAAGTGCCTCAGAACCAGCTATTAGCAGCAATAAGGCTACCCTCTTAGTGTCTTTCTTTTTGCTGACACCCATTGCTTGCAGATACAGAATGAAGCATTCTTTAAGCTGCAGTGTATTGAAAACGGTGTTAAAATTGTAATTCTATCACTTTAAATTCTCAGGGGGTTGCCTGGTCCTGTTTGCAGGCAGTGGGAGCTGTAGGGAAGCATGCCATCAGATTTGGTCGGCAGACAGACAGCCAATACTAAGGTGAGATGAACTGCACCTCTCTGTTTTAGGGAGCAGCCTGCTTTGACTATCTCTGTTTTTATTGGTGTTATTGTTCTGAATTCTAAGAAATAAAGTAGTTGTGAGGGCTCCCTCCCCACTCTAAACTCTAGGGTAAAGACGTGGGGACCTGCATGAAGAGCTCCTAAGCTTATTTCTACCAGCTGAGGTTAAAACCCCCAAGGTACAAAATTCCCTGCACCCTGAGAAATGCTTCTCTCACTGCCACCATCAAGTGTTTTAAACAGGAATCCAAGAAAGGAACCACTTGAAGTTCCCCTTCCCCACAAAATACCCTCTCAAGCCCGTACACCCCCTTTCCTGGGAAGCTTGAGAACAATCTCCTAACCAATTGGTTACACAGTGATCTAAAACCCCACGCCCTGGGTTTTAAAACCATAGAAAACAGTCAGCTTCTTAAAAGAAGGATTTTATTAAAACAAAGAAGGTAAAATCATCTCTGTAAAATCAGGATGGTAACTATTTTACAGGGTACTCAATTTCCAAACTCAGAGGGATTCCCCCTCTGGGCAAAACCTTAACGTTACAGAAAAAACAGGAATAACCCCTCCCTCTAACACAGGGAAGGCTCACCAAGCAAAACAAACAGAAACCTATTCGCAATGCTGACTAAACTTACTTTAGAAAAGTGAGGTTTGGTGAGAAGATGACTGGTTGAGGAGATTGATTTTCTGCAGGTACTTCTTGTTTCCCAAGATCACTCTGTCTCAGACAAAGAGCCACACACACCTTCCCTCCTCCCAAGATTTGAAAGTATCTTGTCCCCTTATTGGTCAGATGCCAGCCAGATCAGGTGTCAGTCTGGCTACCTGCATTTCTTAACCCTTTACCAGTAAGAGGATTTTATAGCACTGCATCCGACCCTCTTCCCCTTCCCTTTATATTTATGACAGTAGTGTTACAATTCAACCTTCCAGCTAGAGTGTTTATATTTTTATCCAATTTCTGATACCATATGGTGGTCAGTGATCATTCAGTATTTGAGGTACTTGCAAGTTTGTTATGTGTCCATGTCCAGCTGGCTGTGCATAACAAGAGATGCAACCAGAATTTTCTTCAGGAAAGGGCCCAGGTTTCCTGCCAAATAGCAGGGGTCACAGCATGATTTATATTCCCAATTTCCTTGTCAGCAGGATCCCGCTTTACACACATTGCATTCCAAGAGGTGTACACATGTATATGGGGGTTCCTCTTCCTCCCCTTCATATTGCTACAAACATCCTCACCTCATCCTCATCCTCACCATATCTCCTGCTGGAGAGGGCCCAGAAGTGGAAGAAGTAGAGAAGGCAGTATGAGGAGATGGCAGCCTGAAGTTCTGGACAGCACAGAGCTAAGTCTAGGACCTTTTCCTTCTCCCGTCCCACTGGGGAGACCAGGATGGTGGATCTATAGTAGTGCTGGTCAAGGGGAGGAGGGCCCCTGGGCCCCTTGGGTCTGCCTCCTTTGTTGCACCCCTGATCACAGCAACAAGAGCTTCACAGCACCTTGCCTAGACTCTGTGTCTGCAATGCTTAGTCCTTAAAGATATAGACCCCAATACCACAGGAAGGCAAGCTACTTAGCCCAGCTGAGGCAGTGAAAAGCAGCCAGAAAACTGCAGTAAAGGGGCAGCCAAGAATTTCCTCAACATAGAGGAAACTTCAGGTTATGCAAAGCCTCTGTAACTGGTTTTACCTCATCTGCCTCCCACCCCTTCTGCAAAGAGGGCATGTTGGGAAGCAGTGACGGGGGAGAAGGGAGAGGCCAGGTCAGAGCACACAGTGCTCCACCTAATTCGTGGCTGCGCTAATCAGAGGCTGCAGCAGAATAATTTAGAGTAGTCCAGAAACTGTTCTAAATTATGCCAGGAGCTGTTTCAGCCTCATCTGGCCTAAGAGCAAGGGCAGGTATGAAAGATAGCTTAGAGCCACCTGCCTCTCCATCCTAACTGCACTAAGTACTGAGCCCAGTGTCTGCTTCTGAGTGCACAGGGGCCATGATCTTGAAATGTACTGTTTATATAGGTACAATGTACCTATACCCCTGCCACTGCACAGGTAGGAGCAATTGTTTTACATATTTCTTTTTTCTTTATAGATTTTAAGAAAAAATATATATACTCTTAAAACCATTTTCAAAATCAAACCAAGATCACAGAGTTATCTTCAGCATCTGATTCAGACCATGTTGATTCTCTGGCATTATGGCTACATTTAAAAATAAATATAACTATGATTTATACAGTGTAATAGCTACAGTGAGTTCCTAATCATAGGTCAAAAATTTTGGCTGATATACAAAATATAAAACTGCAACTGATAGAAATATATATTTTAGAACTGTACCCCAGAAATACTAGTTGTTTGTCTAATGGCTGACTACAGCTCTTTCAGATATCTTGTTTTGTTATATGATGTTTTTGCCATGGCCGTCTGCATCATTGGAGAAAGCGGTTCAGCATTATACGTCACATCATGATGTCTCTGAAAGATGGACTCTGCGGACCAAATTCTTACCTAGTATAACTCTGATGAGATCAATGGGTTATAGAATATTCTCAGATGGATTTACCTAACAAATCTATTTCTTTGGTTTAGCTGTAGGGTCACTTGCCTGAGAACGTTGGGAACAGGTTCTAGTCTTGCCTCTGTCACTTCTCCCTGCAAATTCATTATTTGGCATACATGTCTGTTTTATTCACCGAGGTACATAGAGGCCCCAGTTGGACCATGTATTCATAAGAAATGTTTCAGGGGTGATTTCACTACCCTTTTGTTCATATCAAATAAAAAGGGAATAATCACACCCTAAGAAAACATTTTTTTCTTGCTTCAACAACTGGTTCATTCACGTTTACGAATAACCTTCGCTGGATTAGTGAAAAGAAATGACTTGGTTAATTTGCAAATCATAAAAGGAAAGCAATGACTATGTCAAAATGTCATCTGCCAGGGATCACCTTGTAATTAAATGAGTAGAAATGGCTGAATTTGCAAAGAAGGTCTGAGCAGCAGGAAAGGATAAAGCTGCTATTGCACGTTCACTGCTTGCCATCAGGCATCTGCATGATACTTGAGCACCATGGATCTGATCCAAGGCCTACTGAAGTCAACACGACTCTTTCCATTGACTTCAATCAGCTTTGGATCAGGCCCTATGTCCCCAGATTTTTTTGAAACTCTGATGCGAGCACTAAACCATATAATTGAATATTAAGAATCAGACTGATCTGTGGGTTTGGGATGGATGGTTTGAACTCAGAGGTATACAAAGCTTATCCTTATAAAGGATTTTCTGCTGGTACGGCACCTCCAATTTACAGATGTTTCACAGTGCATTTAACATACAGGTTTCCTGGGTAATATGATGCAGAACACCATTTGTATGACTTTGACTACTATAAACTTCAGTCCTTTGAAAATGTAGTTAATCTTCTAAAACTAAACCTGCAACAGTAGTGCTATAGTTCTTTCATTTTATTATGTCAGTGTGATTAGCAGTAGTGTCAGCTATTGATTTGATTCAGTGTTGTGCCATGATACTGGATGTGGAGACCAGCCCATTGGTAATACTCTATACAGCTGTGTAGACCTGTGTTTGATTTCTAGCTGTAGGGCCAAATTCAGATCAGTTGTAAGCAGGCACAAGTATACTGACTTCAGTGGCATTCTGCCACCTTATTCCAGGGCTAAATTTGGCCCACACTTTCTCATTCCCTGAGCTTTCATGGGCTAGTACTGCACTCTAATATGCCATCATTATGTATTAAGCCCAAGTTCTAGTGAAGGATTTTACTCTGTGACCTTCTGGCTCAGCAGTATGAGTGCTACACACTGAGAGCTTAATGCAAAGCACATTGAAGTCAATGAAAACACTCATTGCCTCCAGTGGGTTTTGGATCAGGACTTGAATCATAATGACATATACGGAATGGGGAATATTTCTATCTTGGACACCTGCTATCCTTTGGAAACTTAACAGTCTGATCCAAAATGAGTTTAAGGGATTCAGCAGGTGGGTTGTGACTAACCAGGAAGGACTCCATGCTACCGGAGCTTCCTCATGGTCTCCTGTTATAAAAGTTATTCTTATTTTATATACCAGTGGTCTTAGTGAACCACAGAATGCTAGTAATGGATGCTGATGAAAAAAGGAAAATCGTAGACATAATTTTTTTCACATTGCGTGCTCCTGCTGCGTGGAGCGCTGCTAGGGAAAAAAGCTGCTCAGAATTCTCACTAGTATAACAGACAATATGAAATTCACACTTGATGACAACTATCCGGCACAGGAATCTCACTACAATGGTATGATGGGGTGAATAAAATCTACACTGGACCCTCCAGAGCAGGAAGGAGGTGAAGGTCTATCTAGAGACACCTGCCAGCAGTATCAAACCTGGAGGAATAGACCTCCTGTTGGGGCAGAGAGGTGGGAAGGGTAGAATTATTATTATTATTTGTATTACTGTCATGCTTTGGGGCCCCGGTCATGGCCCACGACCCCACTGTGCTAGCACTGTGTGAACACAGAATCCAGTTTCTGTGCTGTGCTTCCCTGATGGATGAATCTTGGAAGTGAAGCAGAGAGGGCCTGAGAGTTATATTGACCAGCCAAGCCTAGAAAGAGCACTTCATCTTATTCTTCATTCCTTTGTACTAAAGGCAAATCTCAGGAAAGGAGTGGGTTTTGAATATGTGGTCTGTGTTTTAGCACACAGGACACAGAGAGCCTGCTGGTACAGTAGCTGCTGAGGAAAAAGAGAGGGCATTGAAACAGTCACATAGAGGTTACAGATTTTTCCTAATCTCAGCTCTGCAGCACAGCAAAGAAGAGCACTTAATGCAATCAGAAAGGAATTCCAGGATGAAGGTATCTTGGCATCAGTTTTGTTTCCTGTAAAGCTCCAGGTAATTCAGGCTGTTCTGGGGCTTGGCCTGAGTAAACAAATGTCAGCAGTCCATTAAGGCAGTGACAGCACAAGATGAACAATCTAGTAAATGCGCTCTCAGTGGAAGATTAACTAAATAACTTCATAAATTGCACTAGTTAAAGGATTGAGGGCCTGACTCTGTCTGGCCTTGTGCAAGTGCAGGCGGGGGAGAGAGAGGATATAAGGATTCCTTCTTCTTCTCTCTTTCCCTTCCATTCCCTTGCACAGGGACCTAACACATCTGCAATCCTGGTACTCCCCTAAGCTCAAGGACTGTGAGGCTAGGGCTGCCAATAGCAGTGTGGTTCTGAAAAGAGATGAGGAGCAATTACCCACCACCCTCCTTCCTCACCCTCCACCAGAGCTGGCACCACATTAAGGGGAGCACAGACTGCACCTTTTCAAAATGTAGCAATGCAGGTAGAGCCGGGTGAAATTTTTTGGACAATATATTCATCAAAAAATGCAGTTTGGATCGATCCAAAACTATTTGTGAATTGGACACAAATTCCCCTAATAGTTTTGGCCATAAACAAAAATTTGGGGGATATAGTCACAAAAATGTGTGTGTGTGTCTAGGGAGAGCTCCTTATAACTTTTAGCCCAGCAGTTTGGACATTTACCTGGGTTCAATTCTCCCTTCTGCCTGAGGGGGAGCAGGGATTTGAAATTGGCTCTTCCACCTCTCAGGAAATGGACTATGGCGCATTCAAGGGAAAGGCTCTCTCAATCTCTCCCATTGAAGCTGTCCCACTTTGTATAAATAGGGCCCTACCAAATTCATGGCCATGAAAACTGTGTCACAGACCATGAAATCTGCTCTCCCCCATGAAATCTGGCTATTGGGTGGGGGGAGTTGTGATATTGCCATCCTTATTTCTGTGCTGCCTTCAGAGCTGGGTGACTGGAGAGTGGAAAGCAGCAGTTCCTGGCCAGGCGCCCAGCTCTGAAGGCAGCACCACCACCACCAGCAGCACAGAAAGGAGGGTGGCATTGTATGGGAGGGAATCACTTTTTCCAGGGGTAGGGCTGGCCTTATGGATGGGTAATGTGGACAACTGCCCAGGGTGCCGTGGTGGGGGGAGGGCGCAATGGTCACCCTCCCCCCCCCCCCCAGTCTACTTTAACCCCCAAGTGCTGGGCCTGAAGTCAGGGAGAGGCAGGGCTGGGGGCACCCACCTTGCACCAGGCTCCAGCTGCTACTCCCAGCTGGGGAGGGATAGGACTTTCTACTCCCTTGCATAGGCCACTCCTAGGGCCAGGTCAGACCCTCTTCCGGGAACTGCCCCTGGCTGCAGGAAGCTCTGAGACTGCTGGCTGGGAGCACAGCACTGAAGGCAGCGCCACCAGCAGCAGCACAGACGTAAGGGTGGCAATACCGCATCCCCCCTCCAGTAGCCTTGCAACGACCGCACACAAATCCCTTTTGGGTTGGGACTTCCCATGGTTGCAACATTGTGAAATTTCAGAGTTAAATATCTAAAACCGTGAAATTTAACACTTTTTAAAACCTTATGTTCATGAAATTGACCAAAATGGACTGAGAATTTGGTAGCGCCCTATGTATAAATAATTAAATATTGATTGGGGCATGGGCTTGACATTGGGTCTTTTACATCTCAGGCAAGTGCTCTGACCAATGGGCTGTAGCCTCACATTCACGCCATCTCTGGCCTACTGACTATTCAAATGTCATTGGCACATGGGTGCACAATAGCACAGCCAAGAGGCAGGAAGTCTGAAAACTGTTTAGTAAGAGAAATGCAGGGATAAACTGGGCAGTTATCCTCATTTGAACCAAATACTCTGTAGCTGAGAGCGAGGAAAGGTAACTCATAATATGCATGCATGTGGAGTCACCTAATTCAGCACAGCAACAATATGTGCACAAGAACTATTCAATCCACTTGACCTAGACAATCATTCATAAAGATGAACAAGGTCATTACTGAAGTGTAGACCATAAAGTAATATAGGAAAAAAATTCATTCAGTGGGTGAATGTGCAAAACAACCTGAAGGGATGCCAACATTTTACAAGAGCCTTTAGAGAAAATGGTTAGTACATTTGCAGCTGATTGGCTTTAATACAGCACCTTAAGAAAGAGGTAATGTAGTCTATCAAAACCAAATATTTGGGACCACTGAATAGCTTTTAGATTAGTCCTGTGAAGGCTTCAGTGTTATGGAATGGGAATGATTTTATCACATGAAGATGCCTGGGAAAGTTCAGGCTTGGTGGACACTGATGAACTAGCATCTGTTTTGAAAGAAGCATGATACTGAGAACTAGACATCCTGCCCTAACCTGAACTGTCAGGGTCCTCTTTCAGTGCTAAGATGAATACTACCCTAAAATATCAACTGTGCTCATAAGGAGAGAGAAGGCTTCGCTTCTCTGCCTTCTTTTCTGCAACAGTTTATAGGTCTGAGGGAACCTCAAGTATTCAAGCACTTAGAGGGGCTAGAAGGAGGCACCTCTGTATAAATAAAGGATCAGATGTCTCCAGGACTTTCATGGTGTTGCCTTTCATAAGCATTACATTCAGTTTCAAGAGAAAAAAATATATTTTGTATTGTGTATTGCCAGGCAAGAGGGAGAGAAACCATTCAACTGTACAGTGGGTGCATTGAGAATCAGACTACTCATTACTCTTACTGTTATAGACCCAGGAAATGAGAGACCTAGAGTTGCTGCAGGCAGGAGAGTGTGTAGCTAGGTGACAAAAAGAGAACAATTGGCTCCCCAGGGAAAAGCACTCTCATGTCTTCTGTCACTTCATCTAACAGGTGGTAGCTCTCTGGGGGAGAATATTCCGCTGTTTGCAGTGTGCTTAGCAATTAATCAACATTTCTATACGGTGATAATTCAGAGAGGTAACAAAAATAGTTAAAATGCATCAAATTACTCCATCATATAGTGCTTTATATTAAAGCTATAGCAGGTGTGGGATTGATTTGTTCAATACTTTTTCTTCCTAGAGGCAAATTCTTGGCCAGCTGATGAAACACCTAGTTTCATAGGATGATAGTTTATTCAATAGCCTCAATTAGAAATAAGTGTGTCTCTAGATTTAGACAAGCCCAATCCTCTCCCACTGAAACTGATGGAAAAGCCCCCATTGATTTAAATAGGAGTGGATGGGACCCTTATGTTTGTAGTAGGGAGCTGGGAGTAAATTATGGCACCTACTGACTTCTCAGTATTCTGTTGTGGTTGTTCTTTCTGGCTGGAACAACAGAACACAGACGTCTACCTACCTAAAATAATGCGACTGAGACTGCTGCCTCAGAATCTGCTAGATGGAATGTTTTATGACATTATTCTCCTATGCTGCATAATGGCAGTACTACAGCTTGCCTGCACCTTACACATTCATTAAACACTTCAGTGACTGAAGGAAATTGAGCTAGGTATTTATGGTGTTCTTGAGTGACTTTATTAAAAAAAACATTCAATGTTAATAAGTAATCTGAGCTCATAGGAAGAATTTTGAAAGGTTATTTAAGACCGCATTGAATGTTTGCAACGAAATGATTTTAATTCAGTTGCCTAAAGTTTTATAGCTGTTCCACAAAGGCATTTAATGCAGTTGGACCACTGACTTTTCAAACATCTTTCTTTAAAAAATAAAAAAAATAAAAACAATTTAAAATATGACCATCTTTCCTGCATCAAAAGAAGGGCAGTGAAATGCCTTCATACTGCATGAAAATTCATGATATGGCAAAAATGTAAGATGTATTAAAAAAACAGTTCACTTCCATATGTGACCATTAAGCAATAATGAGAAACAATGAAGAAATCTCTAAACAAGTCATGGGGAAGGAATAGGGAGAAGTCAGAGAGGCAAATAAATTCAACCTGCTGTTCTTGGTCAAAGACATTTCCTGGTGTTATACCATCAAGTGCACTACCTTGAGTCATTGCTCTAATAATACTTCTCAGGAAATGCACCCAGTGTTGGATTCCTCTCTCCCTTCAATAGGAAGTCTTCACATCTTCTCTGTGCATATTCATTTCTTGCATGAATGGAACTCATATTAGACATAGCCTTTCATTTGCACAGACTAAATGTGGTGTCCTCAACTATCTGGAGACAAGCAACCCCCAAAGCTCTTGGACATTTTTTGAAAAAGAGTTTGATTCCCTTCAGGACATCTGGTCCCACTGATGAAAGTGAATCCCAGAGACACTGATGATGGCAGGAAGAAAGGGTTGGAAATAAAAGACGAAGCTGCAAAGAGAGATGAAGGTACAAATACTGGGCAATTCTGCTATGCTTTTTGCTACATAATTTTCAAGTAGGACGCAGAAAGGAGGCCCAGAGAAGTTTCTTGCAGATTACTCAATGCAATTAAGGGCGGCAGAATCTAGCCCTTAATTTTTCAGTCTTTCACACTGCATAGTATAGTTGTAACCTCCTTGTTACTGCATTTGAAGGGGAAATTTTTGGCTCTAGACCATGCATAGAGGTCTGTGGCTGTAAATATATATTTAACATTAGCAGCTGCAGAAGCATCTGGTTTGGCTTTTTTTGGAAAACCATTTATTACAAAGCAGTTAACTGACTGTTCCAAACACAACACATGTTCTAGATGTTGCACCATGTGTTGTACATTAGAAAAAAGAAAAGGCCCTTTTGATCTCATGCAGTATGGTAATCAACAGCAAGAAACTGAGCCCTAAGATTTAACAGCCTTTAGGAATTCTTGCATATAAGATTACACACTTATTTTGTAAAGAGACAGTCTACTTTGAGCTTTAGCCTCCCCTTCCCACAATCATTACATCATTCATGTGCTTAGCTCTTAGGCCATTTGTGCTGATATTGCTTTCTGTCAGTAATCTGAACAGAGCTCCCTCATAATTAAGGTCTGCCATTTCAGTGTAGTTCAAATTGAACACTTTACATTAATTTTTTGAAGTTACCTCTAGTTTATTTGAATTTCTTTGAAAAAGAGCATAATTAGGATCACCAGACTGTAATGTGTCTTTGCCAAAAATAACGGTGCTGCCAGATTGTCTGATTTCATAGACTTTTAACACACAGAAGAACCATAATTATTCTCTAGTCTGACTTCCTGTATGGCACAGGTCATAGAATGTCACCCAGAAATTGCTGCAGTGAACAAAATTATTCTTCTTTATTATCAGGTGAATTCTACTGAGTCCCATAGCTTGTGGTTGCACTGGACCATATATTTTAGAGCAGTGGTGGGCAACCTGCAGCCCATGGGCCGCACGTGGCCCAGCAGGGTAATCCTCTGGCGGGCCGTGAGACAGTTTGTTTACATTGACCGTCTACAGGCATGGCCGCCCGCAGCTCCCAGTAGCCGCAGTTCCTGGCCAATAGGTTTGATTCTGAATCCAATGTTTTGCATTTATAGCATAGAGTCACTTAAGACTAATGTGCTGACATGAAGAAATCTTACTATAAGGACCCCAAAATCAATTTGCTAAATCTACGGAGGATGTTACTTTTTACCTAAAAGAAAGATGCAGAGATAAAGTGATTTTAGTTTTCTTACTAGAAGAATTATACATTTTAAATAAGTATGGAACTAAATTGAGAATATAACATCAGCTAAATCCATTTCTAAACTCCAGCCGTACTCTGGAAACAAGAATTAGTTCAAATTCCTTGTTCTAAGGGAAATAATTGCTCATGACCTTATTGTAACACATTGAGAGCTCCCATGAGAAATCAAGTAAAATCTCATGACAGGTGTGAAATTACCCCCCGAGTAACTACAGAAATAATAGAATTTAAGGCTCCCTGCAGCACGGTCCTAACCTGCCAGAGAAGTTATTGGTAATGGGGACCGGTCACAGAATGCCTCCCTCGCTACTTGGTGAACCTCACTGCCTAGCCAGTTCAGATGGTTTTCTAATCCCAAACACACACACACACACACACACACACACACACACACACACACACACACGTTTATCTTTCACCAAGGTGTGCATTTATTTCCCTCTTATATACTACTGTAATACGTGTGCAATACAGGCTTACAGCACAGTAGGTTTCCCTCACTCCCAGGCTCACTCTGAGCTTCTCTTGATCTGCCCTCGCTTCCTGTTTCCTCCCCCAATTACCTCACTAACCTAATGATTGTCTCCTTGGTGCTGCCAATCCCCCACCAGAAAGTGTATAATTGCCCTAAGCTGGGGCCATAAGTTATATCACAGAATCATAGATGTGTAGGACTGGAAGGAGACTCAAGAGGTCATCTATTCCAGGCCCCTGCATTCAAGGCAGGACTAGGTAATAACTATTGTTATCTATGTATTATAGCACTTTTAGTACTGTTAGCAGGCAGAGCCCAGAGAATGTGGCATGTGGATTCAAGAATGGGAAAAACATGGGTGATTTTGAGGTTGCAGATAAGAAAACCCAGAGAACCCCTGCTGATTTGGCATTAACTTACCTGTGAATGCCATCAGGCGAGGGACTCTGCTGCTGAACTGAAGGATACATACAATGAGCTCTGGTTCCTGTAGCCTCACTTGCCCATTCCTAAGGAGAACACAGCCTCATTATCACTCAGATGCTCTGCAAAGGTACCATTGCAATGGAGTTGATATAAATTGAACATGGAATTGAACAATACAGAAGATAATGACACTTAACAAGCCAGTGGTGGTAACTGCACAAACAAATTATGTGCATATTTGTACATGCCTAATTTTGAAAATCAAGCCCTTAATGTCTAAAGGAAACATCAAGGTGCTCAATCATCTTTAGTGAATACTGTACCTGTCCTGATATTTTACAAGTACTTGTGTGGTTCTGACATATTTAGTGTATTTCACGTTCACCTCGCTTATAGTATGAAGCATATGAGTCCCTGATGATGTCACTCAGCTTTGCTTTCACTTTTCTATACTGCAGTGCTCTACAGCTTTTCCTCACTTGTAATGCCAGTTTGACAACAAAGAGAAGTCTAATAATGTCTCTGCCATGTTAGAATAATTATTTCTGTAGCTACTCTGGGATAATTTCATACCTGTCAAGAGATTTTGATTTCTCATGAACTCTCTCAATGGGTTACAATAAGGTCATGAGCAAATATTTCCCTTAGAAATCACCACAGTACCTGAATGCCTCTTATAGTGATGCGAGACTCACTGGTGTGGCACCTCCTGCTGATCAGTCAGGGAATTAGCTGTTCACCAGCTCCAGAGCACCTCTCAGTGGCCAGTGTCCCTCCCAGATCCCGGTGCCCCTTTTTCTGGGGTGCAGTCCCCTGGCAGTATCCCCACTCTCTCTAGGTCTCCCCTCCCCAGGAAACCCCCAACCTTCTATCCTCACCTCAGTGGTTACTGCCAGTCATCATCTAACCCCCATTCCCTGGGGCAGACTGCAGTGTAAAAGCCACTCATCACTGGCAAGGGGTTTTTTGACCTGCTGCCTTTGCCTACCCCACAGACTACACCTCTGCAGCCCCAATGTCTTCTTGTAGGTCTTACAGCAGGCCTGCATCCTGGGGAGTTGCCAGGCAGGAGCTCCCAAGCTCCTCTCACCTTTCCCCAGCCCTGCTCAGTTGCCTGTCCCTTAAGTTTTCAGGCAGCTAGGTCCTTCTTCCTCTAAAACTAGAGGGAGAGTGTTCTACTCAGTTCCCTCCTGAGCCCTTATAACAGGGCCAGGTGAGGCCTGATTGGGGGATGACCCAGCTGTGGCTGCTTCCCCAATCAGCCTAGCTTATTAGCTCCCCAGGGCAGCCCTCTCCCAGGTCTGTTTTAAGCCCTTTGGGGCCAGAGCGGGGTGACCGCCAGGGGTGAAAGTAACTTAAAGGACTTACCCATATGCCGGAGTCCTGAGCGGGGGTGTGGCCTCAACTGGAAGAGGTGGATTTAAAGGCCCTGAGGCTCTGCCTGTGGCTAGGAGCCCCAGGGCCTTTAAATCACCCAGGAGCTACCAGCTGTAGAGGCAGCTGGGAGCCCTGGGGCTCAGGGGCGAATTAAAGGGCTTGGGACTCCGGCCGCCATGGAGCTCCAGGCCCTTCTGCCGGAGCTCTGGTGGCGCTATAAAGGGCCCGGGGCTCTGGCCGGTGCGGGGAGCCCCAAGCCCTTTATAGTGCCGCCTGAGCCCTCCTGCTGGAGCCCCAGGCTTACTTTCACCTCTGGTGACTGCCCCGCTACACCTCCCAATCTTTGTTATCCCTATATCACTGACGTGGAGCTGAGTCACTGAGAGACTAGCCTACAGTCACACAGGAACCCCTAGCAGAACAGGGAACTGAATTCTGGTTTCCCAAATCATAGTCTAACAACTGGACCATCCTTTCTTATTGTTTATTGTTATTGGCTGCTTACCATACATATCTAAATGGTCAGTAATGCATGCAAGTTGTGTGCCTCTATATATTAAAGCAAAGAGGAGCTGTGATTGTTCAGCACCTCTGAAAATCATGCCATTTCTATTGAGACCACTGATTCAGCAAAGTCTTTAAGCAAATGCTTAGCTTTAAGCACATGAGTAATCCTATCGCTAATCAGTAAAGCATGTAGGTATGTGTTCAAAGTCAAAGGGACTTGAATGCATGTCTCAAATAAATATGTACATAAGTGTTTTGTTAAACAGGGATGGGATTATTTAGGTGCTTAAAGTTAAGTATGTGTTTAAGTGCTTTGCTCTGCAGAATATGGATTTAGGAACATAACTTTATCCATCAAATCTGAAAATATTGGCCATTAGTTCGTAGAGAACTTTTTTTTGGTCATGGATAGATTTAACTGAAAGGTTAGGGAGGAGATACAGAGGGAAGGTGAAATGGAATTATAGACAGAAAGATTGAAACATTTGTAGTATTATTTAAATAATGTTGAACTAATTTTTTTGTATCTATACATAGCAAAGAACAATAATAGAAGTTGAATTGTGCATATGTTTAAACCTACATCAGTCTAAACAAAAGATTGTAGCACTAACCTATTTACTTTACATGATTTCTCCAGATTAATGTTTTCATTTATGTGTTCAATATTACTGAAAATATTTACATATTAACTCCAGGTAAGTAATTTGTTAACTTTTTAGATTAGGAAAAAATAAAACACTGACATGTAATACACTGTACAAAACCCTAATCCGAGGTTTTAGTGGAAATATTTCTTTTAAAAATGATATGGTTTCAATTTAGTGGAGTGAAAAGCAAAAATTAATGAACTATGAATATGAGTATGACAAATTAAATGTAGTCATTTTGAAACATTAAAATAATGAACAGAATTCATCCCAACCTTAAATGCAAAACTCCCATCCATCTCAAATGAACTGGCAGGAATCTAAAAATATGTTAATCTAAAAAGAATTAGTAAAAAGCAGAATTATTATGGTGTTTTGCAATGGAATAAAAATACTGTTTTGGCAGGTGTCATCAGGTTATGCTGTTACACATAGACTTCCAATTTCTTTCTTTCTTTTTTTTTTTATTTTTAAGTGTGCAAACACATGTTCAATCTTGGGAAAATGTGCCGTGCGTTACTTTTGCATTATGCAAGGTTCTGGTAGGAGCAGTGGCTTTTGGACAGGGAGATATGCAAGCAGCAGGAGAGTTTGTGCAGTGCCTTAGTGCCTGATTAGTCAGTTTCTGAAGGAGAGATTTTTCTCTAGGAACAAAGTGTTGGTGTTGGGATGTGATTCCTGAAAGAAGGGATTGCCTGCATGCTGTTTGTGATCACTTCTGTTCTAGGACTGGTGTACACTTTACAATATATCCAGACTCTGCATCATTGATTTCTCCACCACTGGGAAGCTGATCTGCAAGGCCCTCGAGTTCTGCTACAGTTCAGTAAGGGGCAGTGGTGGTGTCAAAATGGGTCACTGATGTTAGAAAAAGCGGCAACAATATACTAGACAAGTTAATCCAGTGAAACAAATCTTAAAGGAGGCCCACAATCAAAACAATTCCCACTGACGTCAATTTGTGTAGAATCAGACCCCAAACATAAGACTATACATTTTTCTAGGACAATTAATATGAAAAATGTTTTAATATCCTAGTTATATTACTTTCCTAGTTAGTTAAATAAAATGTGTGACTTACAGTTTGATCTTCAGTGATATTTCAATAAGGATATACTGTGTAGAAAGTATATTTAATATGTTGTCCCTTCTCCAAACTCCTTTAGGAAATATTGCATTAAACTATTACTAGAGCTGCAAATAATATTTATGTGACGCTCATAAAATAACCAACCCATTCCGCCCCAACACATACATATCTCTGCACAGAAATAATCACATTTATTGAGCAGTTAGTTCTCAAATCGGACAGGGAAATGAAGGTTTGAACGGACTCTGATGTATAGGAACTGATCAGACAATCAGTCAGTAGTGACAGATGCAAAGCTAGATATATGCCTGTCCCAAAAGTTATGAGCACTGAGCCAAAGGGGCAGTGTCTAATGGACAGTATGGTCAGTTTTCAAATGCATACTGAAGCAGACTCTTGCAATTAAATATATTTTTTAAGATGACTAATTAAAAAACTGAATATTTTATAAAGATGTAACCTAATACATAATGAGCAAAGCCAATAGTAATTAGAAGCCTTACCAACAGTGAGGAGGTGGCCTATATTTTTAATAGCACCAGGGAACAGAGTGAAGAATCTAGATGAGCCCCTTCCCCATTAATCTCTGCAGAGCCTGGATTTGGCCCCAGAAGTCCACACTTTCAGGAGTATAAGGGTACAATGCCTCCTCATATTCAGGAGATTATTTCAGCAGTTCTGGACTCTGTATTTGCATCAGTGTTGGCTGTAGGAACAGCTCTCAGTGTTGGGTATAGGGAAAGAATGGTATGTAAGTAGTATGGTAGGTAATAGGCCCTGGTGACACATTCATAGCCCCAATCCAGAGTGACATCAGAGCATATGCTCAATGACTGGCCAAAGGACAGTTTGCCCTCTCATACCGGACACCTGCAAAGGCCTGCCCCTTCCCGCTGACAAGAAGTAATGGGAGCAGGAAAGAACCCTCCAGGCCTCAAAGGACTCATAGCCTCACATCAGCATATGTCCAATGACAGGGAGCTTATGCAGAGGGAGGGGTCCTGTCAACCGAGGAAATTGTGGGGATAGCTTCTATTTAAAAACAACCCCCCCAAAAGGAACTAATAAGTAAGTAGAGATGCGGTTGGAGACAGTAAGGAGGAAGAAAGAAAAAAAATGAACCAACAATATAATATAAAAAATATACTTGGATCCAAGGGTAACTTTGTCCAGGAGGCAAAAGGGGCAATGCCAGGGAAGCAAAACAAATATCCATGAAAGTTGTAGTTTTATTGCCCATGTACCTATTTTCCTTTATGGTCTGGGCTCCCCAGCTATACTTCATCTCCCATGATGTACTGTCTACCCTCACCAAGAGTAAATGCCCAGTGGAAATTAATTTAGATTGATTATTTCAGTCAATAAGCTCTCATCTCAATTAAATTGTTTTATGATGTTTTGGTAAAGTTTGTTGACCGCTTTCACACCCTCTTTTTCTATATTGGGTAAGTATATGGTTCCCATTATCACAGTATCAGAGCACCTCACAGTCTTTAATTTATGCATCCTCACAACAGCCCTGTGTGGTAGAGAAGTGTTATTATCTGAACTGAGGCAGAGAGAGAATAATGATAAAATTTCTAATGTGCCTATGTGACTTAGGTGCCTATGTCCCATTTACTCTCCAAAGTCAGGGAAAAGTCAATATGACATAGGCTCCTAAGTCATGTAGATACTTTTGAAATTTGTATCCTAAGTTGTTACCCTAGATTTGGGGGGGGGGGTGTACCCCAGAATGTGACCACGCCAATTGCAACCATATTATGTGCATTCAGCCACCATAAATGAATGAAAAGTATCTACATGTTCTCTCCACAGGTACTAGTGCAGAGAGTGGAGTGAATGATACATCTGAGGGAACAGAGCAGAAGGAGACTCCACTGACTGGAAGGCATGAGATGCACAGTCCTAGAGATGGGGGTTCCACGACCACCACTCCCAAGAGGAGGAGGAGGGTGGTGGTGGTCGGGGACTCTCTCCTCAGGGGGACTGAGTCATCTATCTGCCGCCCTGACCGGGAAAACCGAGAGGTGTGCTGCTTGCCAGGGGCTAGGATTCGTGATGTGACGGAGAGACTGCCGAGACTCATCAAGCCCTCAGATCGCTACCCCTTCCTGCTTCTCCACGTGGGCACCAATGATACTGCCAAGAATGACCTTGAGTGTATTACTGCAGACTACGTGGCTCTGGGAAGAAGGATAAAGGAGTTTGAGGCGCAAGTGGTGTTCTCGTCCATTCTCCCTGTGGCAGGAAAAGGCCGGGGTAGAGACCGTCGAATCGTGGAAGTCAACGAATGGCTATGCAGATGGTGTCGGAGAGAAGGGTTCAGATTCTTTGACCATGGGATGGTGTTCCAAGAAGAAGGAGTGCTAGGCAGAGATGGGCTCCACCTGACGAAGAGAGGGAAGAGCATCTTTGGAAGCAGGCTGGCTAACCTAGTGAGGAGGGCTTTAAACTAGGTTCACCGGGGGAAGGAGACCAAAGCCCCGAGGTAAGTGGGGAAGTGGGACACCGGGAGGAAGCACAAGTAGGTGAGTGCAAGAGGGGAGGGCTCCTGCCCCACACTGGGACAGCAGGACGATCGGTGAGTTATCTTAAATGCCTATACACAAATGCAAGAAGCCTGGGGAACAAGCAGGGAGAACTGGAAGTCCTGGCACAGTCAAGGAATTATGATGTAATTGGAATAACAGAGACTTGGTGGGATAACTCACATGATTGGAGTACTGTCATGGATGGATATAAACTGTTCAGGAAGGATAGGGGAAAAGGTGGGGGAGTTGCGTTGTATGTAAGAGAGCAGTATGACTGCTCAGAGCTCCAGTATGAAACTGCAGAAAAACCTGAGAGTCTCTGGATTCAATTTAGAAGTGGGAGCAACAAGGGTAATGTCGTGGTGGGAGTCTGCTACAGACCACCAGACCAGGGGGATGAGGTGGACGAGGCTTTCTTCCAGCAACTAACAAAAGTTACTAGATCACAGGCCCTGGTTCTCATGGGTGACTTTAATCACCCCGATATCTGCTGGGAGAGCAATACAGCGGTCCACAGACAATCCAGGAAGTTTTTGGAAAGTGTAGGGGACAATTTCCTGGTGCAAGTGCTGGAGGAACCAACTAGGGGAAAAGCTCTTCTTGACCTGCTGCTCACAAACAGGGAGGAAATAGTAGAGGAAGCAATAGTGGATGGGAACCTGGGAGGCAGTGACCATGAGATGGTTGAGTTCAGGATCCTGACACAAGGAAGAAAGGAGAGCAGTAGAACAGAGACCCTGGACTTCAGAAAAGCAGACTTTGACTCCCTCAGGGAACTGATGGGCAAGGTCCCCTGGGAGAATAACATGAGGGGGAAAGGAGTCGAGGAAAGCTGGCTGTATTTTAAAGAATCCTTATTGAGGTTGCAGGAACAAACCATCCCGATGTGTAGAAAGAAAAGTAAATATGGCAGGCGACCAGCTTGGCTTAACAGTGAAATCCTTGCTCGTCTTAAACACAAAAAAGCAGCTTACAAGAAGTGGAAGATTGGACAAATGACCAGGGAGGAGTATATAAATATTGTTCAGGCATGCAGGAGTGAAATTAGGAAGGCCAAATCACACTTGGAGTTGCAGCTAGCTGGAGATGTTAGGAGTAACAAGAAGGGTTTCTTCAGGTATGTGAGCAACAAGAAGAAAGTCAAGGAAAGTGTGGGCCCCTTGCTGAATGAGGGAGGGAACCTAGTGACAGAGGATGTGGAGAAAGCTAGTGTACTCAATGCTTTTTTTGCCTCTGTCTTCACAGACAAGGTCAGCTCCCAGGCGGCTGCACTCCGCAGCACGGTATGGGGAGGAGGTGACCAGCCCTCTGTGGAGAAAGAAGTAGTTCGGGACTATTTAGAAAAGCTGGACGAACACAAGTCCATGGGGCCGGATGCACTGCATCCGAGGGGGCTAAAGGAGTTGGCCGATGTGATTGCAGAGCCATTGGCCATTATCTTTGACAAATCATGGCAATCGGGGGAGGTCCCGGATGACTGGAAAAAAGCTAATGTAGTGCCCATCTTTAAAAAAGGGAAGAAGGAAGATCCGGGGAACTACAGGCCAGTCAGTCTCACCTCAGTCCCTGGAAAAATCATGGAACAGGTCCTCAAGGAATCAATTCTGAACCACTTAAAGGAGGGGAAAGTGATCAGGAACAGTCAGCATGGATTCACCAAGGGCAAGTCATGCCTGACTAACCTAATTGCCTTCTATGATGAGATAACTGGCTCTGTGGATGAGGGGAAAGCAGTGGCTGTGCTATTGCTTGACTTTAGCAAAGCTTTTGATACAGTCTCCCACAGTGTTCTTGCCAGCAAGTTAAGGAAGTATGGGCTGGATGAATGGACGGTAAGGTGGATAGAAAACTGGCTGGATGGTCATGCTCAACGGGTAGTGATCAATGGCTCCATGTCTAGTTGGCAGCCGGTATCAAGTGGAGTGCCCCAAGGGTCGGTGCTGGGGCCGGTTTTGTTCAATATCTTCATCAACGATCTGGAGGATGGTGTGGACTGCACCCTTAGCAAGTTTGCAGATGACACTAAACTGGGAGGAGTGGTTGATACGCTGGAGGGTAGGGACAGGATACAGAGGGACCTAGACAAATTAGAGGATTGGGCCAAAAGAAATCTGATGAGGTTCAACAAGGACAAGTGCAGAGTCCTGTACTTAGGACGGAAGAATCCCATGCACTGCTACAGACTAGGGACCGAATGGCTGGGCAGCAGTTCTGCAGAAAAGGACCTAGGGGTTACGGTGGACGAAAAGCTGAATATGAGTCAACAGTGTGCCCTTGTTGCCAAGAAGGCTAATGGCATTTTGGGCTGTATAAGTAGGGGCATTTCCAGCAGATGGAGGGACGTGATTATTCTCCTCTATTCGGCACTGGTGAGGCCTCATTTGGAGTACTGTGTCCAGTTTTGGGCCCCACACTACAAGAAGGATGTGGATAAATTGGAAAGAGTCCAACGGAGGGCAACAAAAATGATTAGGGGGCTCAAGCACATGACTTATGAGGAGAGGCTGAGGGAACTGGGATTGTTTAGCCTGCAGAAGAGAAGAATGAGGGGGGATTTGATAGCTGCTTTCAACTACCTGAAAGGGGGTTCCAAAGAGGATGGATCTAGACTGTTCTCAGTGGTAGAAGATGACAGAACAAGGAGTAATGGTCTCAAGTTGCAGAGGGGGAGGTTTAGGTTGGATATTAGGAAAAACTTTTTCACTAGTAGGGTGGTGAAGCACTGGAATGGGTTACCTAGGGAGGTGGTGGAATCTCCTTCCTTAGATGTTTTTAAGGTCAGGCTTGACAAAGCCCTGGCTGGGATGATCTAATTGGGTTTGGTCCTGCTTTGAGCAGGGGGTTGGACTAGATGACCTCCTGAGGTCCCTTCCAACCCTGAGATTCTATGATTCTATGAAATAGAACACCACATAGTAGAGGGTTAATTTAAAAGCAGGCTTTTAGAGGCAAGGTCAAAACTAGCTAGCAGTTTCTGCTAATCAGAATGGGAGGAGGGGAGAGAAAAAGTCAACAATTGAGACAGAAAGAAAATAAGTGGATGGAAAACCTTGAATTTGATGCCTTTGATGTAGAAGCTTATTATGATCAAGATTGTTAGGAATGTTTGTTGATAAGTAATTTATTGAAAGTTAGGAAAAGTGATGATTTACTCAGGGTCACTATGAAGTTAGTTATACAATAATAGCTAACACAGTGTACTTTGGAGCAGTCCTCTGAAGCCGTCTTAAGAGATTGTTTTCCTGACACCTTTTCTCCCTAGCAGGTGAGCAATTAACCACTGCAAACCTGCTATTAATTACTCAATACCATTCCAGATTTTAGGTGAATGTTTGGGATGTTCTAAATCTATTGCTTGTGTCTGTGTATGCTTAAATCTAATAAACTGCAGTTTTAGATAGAACACTCTTACTTGCATTAATCTTTTATCAGATGGAATTGCTTTGTTTTCATTGATTTATTCCTGACGCCACCTGGAGTGAAAACAGTTAAGTTATCGCTGCTGTGGTTCTGAAAACCCTGGGTAACAAAGTGACTTGCCCAAGGTCATGCAGGAAGTCTTTGGTGGAGCAGGGCTTTGAATATGGGTCTCCTGAATCCCAGGACAGTAGTCTAGCCATTGGACCATCGTTTATCTACATCTATCAGTCATGCACAGTATGCTGCACATAAACAATTTTTTTAAAATGTATGATAGAGATTCTCTAGGTTTTAGTCAGGAGGAGAGGATGGATAAAGATAAAGGAGGGGCCAGATCAGACGAGAAATTTTCGCATAAAAAAGAATCTGACACATCTGAAAAGGGAAGACAAATAAACAGTGACCAGCTTTTAAAGTGCTTGTACACAAATGCCAGAAGTCTAAATAATAAAATGGGTGAACTAGAGTGCCTCGTGTTAAAGGAGGATATTGACATAATAGGCATCACAGAAACCTGGTGGAGTGAGGACAATCAATTGGACACAATCATTCCGGGGTATAAAATATATCAGAAGGACAGAACAGGTCATGGGGGGGGGGGGGGGAATGGCACTATATGTGAAAGAAAATGTAGAATCAAATGAAGTAAAAATCTTAAATGAATCCACATGTTCCATAGAATCTCTATGGATAGTAATTCCATGCTCTAATAAGAACATAACAATAGGGATCTATTATCGACCACCTGATCAGGACAGTGATAGTGATGATGAAATGCTAAGGGAGATTAGAGAGGCTATCAAAATAAAGAACTCAATAATAGTGGGAGATTTCAATTATCCCCATATTGACTGGGTACATGTCACCTCAGAACGTAATGCGGAGACAAAATTCCTCAATACTTTAAATGACTGCTTCTTGGAGCAGCTGGTACAGGAACCCACAAGGGGAGAGTCAACACTTGATTTAGTACTGAGTGGAGCGCCAGATCTGGTCCAAGAGATAACTATAACAGGACCGCTTGGAAATAGTGACCATAATATATTAACATTTAACATTCCTGTGGTGCGAAGAACACATCAACAGCCCAACACAATGACATTTAATTTTAAAAAGGGCAACTATGCAAAAATGAGGGGGTTAGTTAAGCAGAAATTAAAAGGTAAAGTGACTAACGTGAAATCCCTGCAAACTGCATGGACACTTTTCAAAGACACCATAATAGAGGCCCAACTTCAATGTATACCCCAAATTAAAAAACAAAGTCAAAGAACTAAAAAAGAGCCACCGTGGCTTAACAACCATGTAAAAGAAGCAGTGAAAGATAAAAAGGCATCTTTTAAAAAGTGGAAGTCAAATCCTAGTGAGGTAACCAGAGAGGAGCATAAACACTGCCAAATTAAGTGTAAAAATGTAATAAGAAAAGCCAAAATGGAGTTTGAAGAACAGCTAGTCAAAAACTCAAAAGGTAATAACAAAACGTTTTTTTAAATATGTCAGAAGAAGGAAGCCTGCTAAACAACCAGTGGGGCCCCTGGACGATAGAGATACAAAAGGAGCACTTAAAGATGATAAAGTCATTGCGGAGAAACTAAATGAATTCTTTGCTTCGGTCTTCACAGCTGAGGACGCTAGGGAGATTCCCAAACCTGAGCCGTCTCTTGTAGGTGACAAATCTGAGGAATTGTCACAGATTGAAGTGTCACTAGAGGAGGTTATGGAACTAATTGATAAACGTAACTGTAACACGTCACCGGGACCAGATGGCATTCACCCAAGAGTTCTGAAAGAACTCAAATGTGAAATTGCGGAACTATTAACTAGGGTTTGTAACCTGTCCTTTAAATCGGCTTCTGTACCCAATGACTGGAAGATAGCTAATGTAACACCAATATTTAAAAAGGGATCTAGAGGTGATCCCGGCAATTACAGACCGGTAAGTCTAACATCCGTACTGGGCAAATTAGTTGAAACAATAGTAAAGAATAAAATTGTCAGGCACACAGAAGAACATAGATTGTTGGGCAAAAGTCAACATGGTTTCTGTAAAGGGAAAGCATGCCTTACTAATCTATTAGAGTTCTTTGAAGGGGTCAACAAACATGTGGACAAGGGCGATCCAGTAGACATAGTGTACTTAGATTTCCAGAAGGCCTTTGACAAGGTCCCTCACCAAAGGCTCTTACGTAAATTAAGTTGCCATGGGATAAGAGGGAATATCCTTTCATGGATTGAGAACTGGTTAAAAGACAGGGAACAAAGGGTAGGAATAAATGGTAAATTTTCACAATGGAGAGGGGTAACTAGTGGTGTTCCCCAAGGATCAGTCCTAGGACCAATCCTATTCAACTTATTCATAAATGATTTGGAAGAAGGGGTAAACAGTGAGGTGGCAAAGTTTGCAGATGATACTAAGCTGCTCAAGATAGTTACGACCAAAGCAGACTGTGAAGAACTTCAAAAAAATCTCACAAAACTAAATGATTGGGCAACAAAATGGCAAATGAAATGTAATGTGGATAAATGTAAAGTAATGCACATCGGAAAAAATATCCCCAGCTATACATACAATATGATGGGGGTTAATTTAGCTACAACAAATAAGGAAAAAGATCTTGAAGTCATCGTGGATAGTTCTCTGAAGACGTCCATGCAGTGTGCAGCGGCAGTCAAAAAAGCAAACAGGATGTTAGGAATAATTTAAAAAGGGATAGAGAATAAGACAGAGAATATCTTATTGCCTTATACAAATCCATAGTGTGCCCACATCTTGAATACTGCGTACAATTGTGGTCTCCTCATCTCAAAAAGGATATACTGGCATTAGAAAAGGTTCAGAGAAGGGCAACTAAAATGATTAGGGGTCTGGAACGGGTCCCATATGAGGAGAGATTAAAGAGGCTAGGACTTTTTAGCTTTGAAAAGAGGAGACTAAGGGGGAATATGATAGAGGTATATAAAATTATGAGTGGTGTGGAGGAAGTGAATAAGGAAAAGTTATTTACTTGTTCTCATAATAGAAGAACTAGGGGCCACCCAATGAAATTAGTGGGCAGCAGGTTTAAAACAAATAAAAGGAAGTTCTTCTTCACACAGCACACAGTCAACCTGTGGAACTTGCCTGAGGAGGCTGTGAAGGCTAGGACTAAAACAGGGTTTAAAAGAGAACTGGATAAATTCATGGAGATGAAGTCCATTAATGGCTATTAACCAGGATGGGTAAGGAACGGTGTCCTTAGCCTCTGTTTGTCAGAGGGGGGTGATGGATGGCAGGAGAGAGATCACTTGATCATTACCTGTTAGGTCCACTCACTCTGGGGCACCTGGCATTGGCCACTGTTGGTGGACAGGATACTGGGCTGGATGGACCTTTGGTCTGACCCAGTACGGCCTCGCTTATGTTCTTATGTTCTAAAGCCAGAGGGCTCACTGTGTGCCGCTAGCAATATTTAGCATGCATAATGTCCCCCTTTAAACACACATTCAGCTTCTTTATGAAAAGGCCTGATCTAAAGCCCACTGAAACCAATGGTATCCAAAGCTATAGTTCTACTCCAAAGAGTGTCTTCATAATTTGAGTTTGCACGCCTGGCAGTAAGAAAAAGCATTACTTTGTTTATAAACAAAGCATATTTGATATGGCGTCACTGATAAATAATAAACATGGAACCCGCATGGGGTATCATCAGACTACTACAACCCATACTCAATGAGGACCCCATTCTGAAATATTTTTTTTTCTGAACCCCCCTCTTCTGGCCTTCAAACAATCCCCAAACCTCTCCAAGCTCATCATCAGAAGCAAGCTCCCCACACACCAGGACACACCAACTCTAAGCAGTACCAGACCCTGCCAGAATAACAGATGCAAAACCTACAGACATATCTCCACTGCTACAATGATCAACATCGCCTGCAACGTGCCTTTTAAGATCCATGGGGTCCTATATATACCTATCATGACATGTGTGTACTTCATCCAGTGCACTAAATGTCACAATAGCAACTAGCAGCTACGTGGGTGAAACCAGACAATCACTGTGCTCTCAAATAGGAAAATGATAAGAGCCATAAATACTAGATCATCAGTGTGTGAATAGGTTTCACAAAGCGATCACTCTATACCTGACCTATCAATCCTCATACTCAAAAGAAACCTACACAACACTTTCAAAAGATGATCTTAAATTCATAACTTCGCTAGACTCTAAAAATCATGGACTAAATAGAGACACAGGATTTCTGGCTTATTACAACAACCTATAACGCGCTAACAACCCCCCACAGCTACCTTTCCCCCCAGTGACTGGAGGGGTGTTAACAGGCCTTTTCACTTTGAATGATCCCTTGAAATATGTGTTAATTACTTATGCTAAACAATCCGTTTCATCTTGTATTTAGCTGTGACACTCTGAGTACATTTCCCAGACTGGAAGAAGAGCTGGTCCAATAAAAAATATGACCTCACCCACCTTGTCTCTCTAATAAACATGGAACACCATTATGCTATTTTAGTCATTTTTCATTGTGGAATTGCCCATTTTAAGTTTGACTAGCACAATCATATGGCCATTTGCTGTACTAAGAAATGCTGTAATTTCGAGATATCACTGAAACCCATTCAGAACACAGTGAGCCTGAGTTTTTATAAATGCTGATTGCTTATAACTTCATTTGGCATCAATGTGAGCTGTAGGTACTCATCATTTCTGAAAAGCAGGCCCTACAGTATGACTTTTTGTTTCCCTTGAAGTTAATCATTTTAATGTTTTTATTGCATGATGGCCCTGGACTAGTACAAATTGATTTTTCTTATCAGTTTTATTCTTCAAAGCAAAGAAAATGAGGAGGACCATAGGATTACAACTACACAGGAGCAGCAGCATAGGAGCCAGCAAACAGAGCTGAAAACAGGGGTGTTTGAGTTGGAATTTGTAAGGAGAGTTTGGGGGATGGTGTGTGGTATTTTTGTGGGGGGTGGTTTGTTTGTTTATTTGTGTGTGTGGCGGTTTTTTTCCTTCTTGATAGGAGCATAGGAGGAAAGGCTATGACATCTACAGAGATAGCAGTGGTAGTAACTCAAGGAATGGAAAAGATAATGCAGATGGCTGGATGTGGAAGCTGTGGGATGTACAATATTCTGGAGCGGATACCTGAAAAGTGCTTCATTTGTATGAAGTGATGCCTGATAGATCTCATGGAAGAGATGGTCTGCAGTTTGGAGATGCAGATAGAAACCATGGTTGAGTTTCTAAGGGAATTTGAGTTGATATGGAGAGAACAGGAAATTAAAGGAAAATCTCAAGACTTGTAGATACATGCTGGACCAGAGAACTGTGAGGGTAAACTGCTGGATGAGGCAAGTGGCTAGTGATAGCATGTGACTACAAGAACAAGGCAGAGGAAAAGACTGGCTAGTGAAGGAGAAATAGAGTTGAAGAATAGGTTCACTGAGTTGGAAAATGAAGGGAAGAGGCAGGCAGTAATAGACAATGGGAAACCAAGAAAGAAGGGAAGAGTGGCTAGTGCTACAAGAAGAGGGGACGAGACCAGGGCCGGCTCCAGGCACCAGCCTACCAAGCATGTGCTTGGGGCGGCACCTGGAGGGGGGCGGCACTCAAGGTTGGGTTTTTTTAATTTACAAAAAAACCCAATCTTCGTCTGGCGCCCCTGCAGGGGGAGCGGGGCTGCTGGCGTGCACGGTGCCACGCTCCCCACCGGCGCCCTGGCCGGGGGAGCGGGGCAGCAGGCACTCCACGCTCCCCACCGGCAGGGGGAGCGGGGCGGCGGGCATGCCACCCTCCCCGCTGGCCCCCCTGGCGTTTTGGCGGGGCGGCGTTGTTGGGGGGGGCGGTGTTTTGGCCGGCGTTGGGGGGGGGCGGCGGCGCTTTTGGGTTTTGGGGGCGTTTTTTTGCTTTGGGCGGCCAAAAAGGTAGGGCCGGCCCTGGAAGAGACAATGCAGATAGCCACAATTCAGAGCCAAAAGAGGAAAGAGGATGACTCACAGAAGATTGCAAATGAGAACAGAAGACAATAAGACTTGCAGCCAGAAAGAACAGAAGTGGGAAAGCTGGAGAATTGCACCAACACCAGCAAGAGGCAAGTCTACGTGATTGGGGACTCTCTGCTAAGAAGAATAGACAGGCCTGTCACCAGAGCTAATCCAGACACAAGAAGGGTGTTCTGTTTGCCGGGAGCTAAGATTCAGAATGTGGACTTGAGGCTGAAGAGGATCGTAATGGGAGTGAGAAAGAATCCTCTGATTGTCCTTCATATGAGAATAAATAATACTGCTAGATTCTTGCTGGGATGCATCAAGGAAAACTACGTCAGGCTGGGGAAGATGCATAAAGAAATGGAGGCTCAGGTGATCTTCAGTGGGATTCTACCTGTCTGAAGAGGAGGAGAGTAAAGATGAGACAAGATTATGATGATCAACAGATGTCTCAGGCAATGGTGCTATAAGGAGGGTTTGGGGATGTTTGACCCGTGGGAGGTATTCACTGACAGAGGACCGTTCTCATGGGATGGATTCCATCTAAGTAGGGAGGAAAATAAACTTCTGGGATAGAGGTGGACAGGTTGGAAGGATAAACAAAAATAAGTCTGCAACTAGGGTCTTTAATTTTAAAAAAAGGCAAACTTTAAGAAATTAAGGGAATTAGGGAAGTGGACTGGAATGAAGAACTCACGGACCTGAATGTAGGGAGGCTTCTACTGTGCTTGGAGCAATGGCTGAGAAATTATGGTTGCCTCCTGCACCAGAGTGCAATGGAGGAGTTGCCTGTGCTCTCCCCTCCCACACATAACACCTTTGTCTCTATTTTAAGAATGAGTTAACTAATTTACTCACCATTTCCTGCTCTCATTATAAAATCATTCTTTCCAGAACTGATTCCTTTAGTCTAGTTTTTTGTTAGGGATTTGGTCACAAAGGAACATAATATCCAAATTGGAGATGGATGAACCCCAGGAGTTTCCAACATGTGTTTTATTTGGATAAACATCTTAACATTTGGATACTTATCTAATTCTTCTTAGATCTGCAACAATGAGCCATAAATGCTGTAAGAATAGTGTATTTTGGCACTTGAATACCTATCCAGATTACAACGAAATGAAAAAGAATGAGGGGAAATGTTAAGCAAACTATACTGAATCCCAGAAAAGGTTTCATTCATTTTTCAGACCAAGATTCAGAGAGAGAGGTAGTGTGACATTCTGCTAGGGACATCTAGAATTGTAACCCTCTCTATTATCCCTCTGCCTTAGCAAGAGTGACCTTTACTGGAGATTAGACTGTGTCAGTTCCCTGTCACACCACTCTGTCCATCTCACGATCAAATCCCTTGCGACTGCATCAGGCTTTACTTTGCCTTGCAGCTAACAATCAGTGAACCCCAGTTCCTGAGTTCCCCAGAGATTTCTCTCTGTAGTGTCCAGTCCCTCTGACTGGACACCCACAAAAATTATTACACTACCTCCAAAGAAATAGTATACATATCAGACTGTTATTTTAGCTGAAGCCTCACACTTTACTTCAATACAATAGCACTGAGATGGTTTATAGAAAAATTAAGAAAAAGTTTATTAATAAAGAACAGAGATAAGTGATAAGAATAAGTGATACTAAGCAAGAGAAAAAGAGACAGGTATGGTTACAACCAAAAGAAAAGAAAACATGCTTTCTACTGACTAAAACTTAATTCTAGCAAGTTATTTCTTTGCCTAAAACAGTTTCTCACTTACAGCAAGTTATTGGCAGCTTCTGCTGTTCAGAACAAGAGGATCAAACTGTCAAAAGCTCAGAGTATGTTGTTCCTAAGTCCCCTACTTGATGGATAATTAGAATGTCTTTTTGCTCTCCCTTACATTTCCAAAGTCCATTGTGTTCATCACAAGAGTCAGGAAGACTTCCTGGCTGCAGACTCAGACTCTCAAGCTCACTAAGTTGTTTCCTCTGTTGCTTGTTTACTTGATTGCTCTATTTACCATATATGTAAATTACTTTCATTGTCTTTTGTCTGTAATCGAGCTGGTCAAACTGGTAAATCCACATTCTTTTGTCTAGGGCAGTGTGATGGGGTGCACTAGGTTCAAAGGCCTCCTGCTGGAGGCCTTGTGATCTTACCCTACCCTGCCCCTGAAAAGGAGCAATGAAAGTGAGTCCTCCAGGCTGCCTAAAGTGACTATGGTTGAAGCAGCCAATTAGAGAGAGGCTGCAGAGAGCAATCAAATCAGAATCCAGCAGGCTCTCATAAAAGGTGCTGCTGGACAGAGCAGAGTCAGTTGTTGGATGGCGCCAGGGGAATGAGAATAGTGCTCCTGGCTGGTTGCAGTACCTAGACAGAATAATTGCTGACAGGGACTGGGGGAACAAGGAAGGTGCTTCTAGCTGGCTGAGGGAATGCAAGACTTCGGCCCTGAGATAAAGGTTAAGGGGCTGCAGGGAAGTGGCCCAGGGAAGAGTAGCAGAAAGTTGAAAGGGATGCAGCATGTGTCTGTTATTTTTAGAGTCCCTGGGCTGGGATGTGGAGTAGTAGGTGGGCCTGGTTCCCCCCTCACCAGGTACAGGGGCCAAAAGCCCCGAAGAAGGGGAGATTAATCTGGCCCAAGGAGTGGGCTGTAGACCTCAATGAGGTCAGAATTTTTAGACTTTGTAATCCCCCTGGAAGGGGACTGAACTGAACTCGTGGCCCAGCTGGAGAGCTGCAGCCAGTGAGGATTGCTATCAAGAGAAGAGTCTCCGGGGAGGAAGCCCTGGGGGCTCTGCTCCATTCCAGAGCAGGGACCACTTGAGAGAGAGAGAGATCAGAAGGGGCTGAGAGTCAGTTTGAACCAGGGTACTGTGATAGATCCTATGGGACTGATTGAGGACCTGAGCTTATGAAGGGTTGCAGGTAAAAACACTGCCAACGAGGGCACTGAGACAGGCCCTGTTGGACTAGTACCCGGAAGGGGTCTGTTTTGTACATACAGATTGTGAGAGACTTGGCCAGAGAGCTGAGTCACTGAAAACCTGCTTGAGAAAAGTTAAATGCTTAGGGGTCCCCCTAAGCAGCACAAAGCAGAGAGTGCAGGCATGCAACCAGCCAGCAGGGGCACTCATAGGAAGCAAATAGACCCTATCACAGGCAGACTTGGTTTATACACTGCCTCCCAAATACATTTTAAGAACATAATTCTACTACACATCTATAGCTCTTTGTACTCAACCCATACATACATCATGCAATGCTTTTCTGGATCAGTGCTTCACCAGTGTACATATGATGTATTACATGACCTTTTAGATATATATGGTGAAAACAGTGTTTTGGGGGTAATGAGTGTGTCAGGACTCGTGAGCTAGAGTATGGTGGGCCCTCTGTCAATTGGCACTGAGGGACTCCTAGGGTCACAGGTGGGGAGGAGGTTCAGTTAAGCAATTTCTAATCAAACTGTTACCTATTATGGGGCAAATCCTGAAGTCTTACTCAGACAAATCTCTCATTGAGTGATGTTACAGTAATAGTAAATGCCTTTTAGAAGTTTGTAATTTGATACAATACTGTGCCCTGTCTATGTCCCTTGTTCAGCACAGCACTTAAGCATGCGTCTTACTATATGCACATGAGTAATCCCATTATTTTCAGTGGGACTACTCATGTGCTTAACAAAGAACAAGTTAAAAATTACTTAAACAAGTTAGATGTCTTCAAATCACCCGGGCCTAATGAAATACATCCTAAAATATTCAAGGAGCTGACTGAGGAGGTATTTGAGCCATTCGCGATTATCTTCAAAAAGTCATGGAATATGGGAGAGATTCCAGAGTACTGGAAAAGGGCAAATATAGTGCCCATCTATAAAAAAGCAAATAAGGACAACCCGGTGAATTACAGACCAGTCAGCTTAATTTCAGTACCTGGAAAGATAATGGAGCAAATAATTAAGCAATCAATTTGCAAACACCTAGAGGATAATAAAGTGATAAGTAAAAGTCAGCATGGGTTTGTCAAATCCCATGACACAAATTGTGTCAAATCAACTTAATAGCTTTCTTTGACAGGGTAATAAGCCTTGTGGATGGGAGGAAGCAGTAGATGTGGTATATTTTAACTTTAGTAAGGTTTTTGATACTGTCTTGCATGACTTTCTCATTAAAAAAAATAGGGATATACAATCTAGATGGAGTTACTATAAGGTGGGTGCATAACTGGAAAACTGTTCCCAGAAAGTATTATCAGTGGTTCACAGTCAAGCTGGAAGGGCATATCAAGTGGGATCCTGCAGGGATCAGTTGTGGGTCCAGTTCTGTTCAATATCTTCATCAATGACTTAGATAATGGTATAGAGAGTACACTTATAAAGTTTGCAGACGATACCAAGCTGGGAGGGATTGCAAGTGATTTGGAGGATAGGATTAAAATTCAAAATGGATCTGGACAAACTGGAGAAATGATCTGAAGTAAATAAGATTAAATTAAATAAGGACAAATGCAAAGTACTTCAGTTAAGAAGGAACATTCAGTTGCACACATACAAAATGGGAAATGACTGCCTAAGAAGAAGTACTACAGAATGGCTTCTGGGGGTCATGGTGCATCAGAAGCTAAATATGAGTCAACAGTGTAACACTGCAAAAAAAGCAAACATCATTCTGGGATGTATTAGCGGGAGTGTTGTAAGCAAGACACAAAAAGTAATTCTTCGGTTCCACTCCATGCCTATTAGGCCTCAGCTGGAGTATTGTGTTCAGTTCTGAATGCCACATTTCAGGAAATATGTGGAAAAAATGGAGAAAGTCCAGAGAAGAGCAACAAAAATGATTGAAGATCTAGAAAACATGACCTATGAGGGTTTGTTTAGTCTGGAGAAGAGAAGACTGAAAGGGGACATAACAGTTTTCAAGTACACAAAAGGTTGTTACAAGAAAGAGGGAGAAAAATTGTTCCCCTTAACATCTGAGGATAAGACAAGAAGCAATGGGCTTAAATTGCAGCAAGGGAGGTGTAGGTTGGACATTAGGAAAAACTTCCTAACTGTCAGAGTAGTTAAGCACTGGAATAAATTGCCTAGAAAGGTTGTGAAATCTCAATCATTCAATATTTTTAAGAGCAGGTTAGACAAACACCTGTGAGGGGTGGTCTAGATAATACTTGGTCCTGCCATGAGTGCAGGGGACTGGAGGAGATGACCTCTTGAGGTCCCTTCCAGTCCCATGATTCTATGATTAGACATATGCTTAAAGTACATGCTGGACTGAGGCTTGAATCAGTTACATTTTACCATTAAATACAATGGCAAGACAGTGAAAATGCAGAAGTATAGGGTTTTTTTACAGTTCTACAGCTTTCTTATTTTCCACAAACCATAGTAGGCACTATGATGTCTTGTTACTGTTTTTGGAAAGTCAGGTTAACATTGGAACTTTTCTGAAAACCAGATGCTGCATCTGAGTTGAGGGAAAATTTAAAAAACATTCTTCTTATCTTTAGAAAATTAGGATCTCCTGATCCTGTTCAGAAACCATACTAGGGAAGCTCTGTTTGATATGGCTGTGAACTGGACAAAGGAAGTCGATGATGCTCTAACTTTTGGTGTAGGTGTGTCATTTGTATTAATAACCACATTTCCAGCTTGCTTCTTGGCCAGTCTCCACAATTATCCTTGTAAATTCTGGATTCTCAAGGAATTTTGTGTTCATAAATCCATTTTTGAATACACAAATGCAGTGTCTTGGCATCCATCACTGTGGTATCTGAAAGCCACCCAAAGTTGTGAAGGGTACACAAAGATATTTTTTTGCATTTTTATTAGAAAGTTCATCCAGAGAACTTCTAGGATTTTCAGGTTTGTGGGATAGACTCCCTGAAATCTGTGTCTCCTGCAGGTATGAGTTTCATTATTGAGGGTTGACAGTTCTATTGTTCCAATGGTACTGTGCTGTTATGGAAGGTCCTGATCAAACAGAATGTAGTGGTTTTTCAGTTGTTGTAACATGTTGGCTTTGTGTAGATGTGGGAGTGAGTGTGACTGGCATTTGGTGGCCAGCTCACAGAGAATACTTTAGACTTACTATTAATATAAGCTAAAAGAATTCTTCATTGGCTCGTGGTAGAATCCTGTTTATTTAGAGCTGAAGACAAAGTTCTTAGCCCAACTGCCTCTTGTATGGCATAGCTATAATATATGGATTTGTTATGGCAGCCTTGGAAAATGTGGCCCTAGAAATGCCTTTCAGAAGATTTTAAGAGGCTTGCAATCAATTGAAATGAGAACAAACAATAAAATGGCTCTGACTTTTATAATGCTATTGCTCCATGCTCCAGCTAATTTCACAACATACAAAGAATAACAGATGCAGCAGCAAGGGGTAATCCAATTTAAAAATCTCAACAGAAAATTTACCAAATCAAAGTTAATAAAAATTGAAGACAACACAAAAGTAAAAATCTTAAAGTAAATGAAATCCATCATCTTAAAGGAAATATTAGAGATGAACTGAACAGGGGTCTAGCACGTAGATATCCAAATGAATTCTCTTAGCTTCAAGAGAGGGATTTGCTCCTGAGTATTCAGTACCAATAAGAAATATAATGTATGCTTGGCCTGTATTTCAGTATCACTCCTCTTGCAAGGAAATTCAAGAAGTACATTTTCCTGGCTGTAAATACAGTGGACCATACACAACTACCCATTTAGACATAGTAGTTTCAAATTTTTTGCTCATCCCTACTAGATATTTATTTCCTGATGCTTTGTCATGGTGACAGTTAGTGCTATCTAGGGAGACTATGTTAGTAATTTACTAGTTTTCCATTCATAGCAGCAGTAAACCTGAAGGACCATTGGGAAATACATACTATATCTCCTTGACACATATTTATAATTTACTGCTAGAAATGTAATTTTCTTAGGCTCATTTGAAGTTTGTCAGGATAATGATAGGAACAGTAACATAGGACAGTTAAAAAGGTTACTTATGCCCACAGCTGAGTTACAGTGAGCAGTGAAACCTGAGAAGCAATAGCAAAACAATGAATTTCCAGAGCGTAATTATGTGGTTTCAAGATTAGGGTACAAAAAGCAAACTGAATAACAATATCTTGCAAATGTTTCTTCAGGAAGCAAATGGAAGACAACCCATTGGGTCGGATAAAGGCAACAGAAGGCTTTGAGAGAATTATCTGTGCAGGTTTCTCAGAGTTGGCTGGCAGGATAGTCATCAAACAGAGCTACAGTTGTAGCAAACACTATCCAGTAGGAAAGACCAGCACTCTATAATCATCTGATTATAAATTTTCTTTCTGCAAGACAAGTGATTATGTGGTAATTGGAAGGAAAGTAAACTGGAAGGAGGCAGAGAGAAATCAGCCCAGCAGGGAAAATGCAGTGAAATTGGTGATGGGCAAAACACCTTGAGTCTGATGTAATCCCACACAGAAAACCCCACATAAGGGAAAAACTTAACTCGAAAGTCAATAAAGCTCTCTTTATGGACTGAATTTCCCCCGAATATGAGATCAGGAAATCCTTTGGATCATACAACAAAACACAACTGTATGGGGATGGCCTGCCTCTTAACAGTCACTGGAGAGACCTCCTCCCTCATCAGCTAAACCCCCACTACAGTATTTCGCCATTCCCCTCCTCTCTTTTCCTAGGATGTAGAGACCACAGAGGCAGTAAATGTTGCTTAACAATATTAACACCCATGGGGATTTCCCAGCAGAAATCTGCTAAATTACCACATGTTGCCTTCCATTCCTTCTTCTGCCCCAGAATGCCCCCTTCCTCCATTTACAAAGCCCCAGAAATGCAGAGCTTGAGGAGGCATTTCAGATGGTCCAGAGGATGGTTGAACATGTAGTGGAGCTTCTGATCCCCATCTGCTGCTGCTGTTGGAACCCCCACACCTCAGATGAACTTGATTCTCAAGCGCAAAGGGAGGGGGGCCTCAGGCCCCTAGAGAGCAATCCTACAGAAAGGCATTGCTAGGAATTTGACAGATCTATATCACTTTCACTCTATATGTTCCAAGACATAACTGAATTGAAGCATCAACAATTCCACATATAGTACATTCATTTGTGCCTGACAAAGCAATAACTTTTTTAAAAATAAAAACCATCAGATCTGTATATTTGGGTCTATGTAAATATACATAAACATATTGACACCCAAAAATGTTGTTTAACATATATGGTGTTTGTTGAAATGATAAAAGGCAGTTTAGGTTACAGACTTGCCCTCTGTCCACAACTCGGTCTATATGGGAAACATTCCTCTTCGTGTCATCATGTTTGTTTGTACTGCTAATGACACCTAATCCAGATTACGAGCACAATAGATGGTGACAACACCACAATATGTTCTTGTGTATTCAGGGAACTTTAATCTCTAGAACTGCTGTGTATTTAAAAAAGCAATATGCTGTGTAATCCATGTAGAGTGCTTTTCTGTACTGAATGTCTGAGTGCTAAAATCCTTATTTTTAAAAAATGGTTTACTGATCTGTTACTGCTTTCAAAACTCAGTGTTCAATTAATTTAATACTCAAAGGCACTATATATTATCTGAAATGTTACTTCAGTTTAAATATACATTTTGTGTCTTTCTATATATAAACATAAATTAGCTTTTTAAACTGAAGTAATCTGTGGGCATTGGAAGTACAAAGAGAACCTGAACCCACAAACCCTATATTTTGCCATATATAATTTAAAAATGAGCACTATGTTTAATTTTGTAGCAAATTAAAAGTCTCCGAATAAAATAGACCATGTTGTGCCATGAGTTTTTAAGTAGAACTCCCCACTGCTTATTAAAAGGCTGATGGCCCTGTGATAGATATGGCAACTTCCTGCAATATCTTTGGAAGACCATATTGTATTAAGTGTATGAATAGTTTATAGAATCATAGAACCGGAAGGGACCTCTAGAGGTCCTCTAGTCCAGTCCCCTGCACTCAAGGCAGGGCTAAGTATTATCTAGACCATCCCTGACAGGTGTTTGTCCAACTTGCTCTTAAAAATTCCCAGTAATGGAGATTCCACAACCTCCCTAGGCAATTTATTCCTGTGCTTACCCACTCTGACAGGAAGTTTTTCCTAATATCCAACCTAAACCGGCCTTGCTGCAATTTAAGCCCATTGCTTCTTGTCCTATCCTCAGAGGTTAAGAAGAATAATTTTTCTCCCTCCTCCTTGTAACAACCTTTTATGTACTTGAAAACTGATATCATGTCCCCTCTCAGTCGTCTCTTCTCCAAACTAAACAAACCCAATATTTTCAATCTTTCTTCATAGATCATGTTTTCTAGACCTTTAATTATTTTTGTTGCTCTTCTCTGGACTTTCTCCAATTTGTCCACATCTTTCCTGAAATGTGGTACCCAAAACTGGGCACAATACTCCAGCTGAGGCCTAATCAGCGCAGAGTAGAGCGGAAGAATTACTTCTCGTATCTTACTTACAATACTTCTGCTAATACATCCCAGGATGATGTTTGCTTTTTTTGCAATAGTGTTACACTGTTGACTCTCATTTAGCTTGTGATCCACTATGACCCCCAGATCTCTTTCCGCAATACGCCTTCCTAGGCAATCATTTCCCATTTTGTATGTGTGCAACTGATTGTTCCTTCCTAAGTGGAGTACTTTGCATTTGTCCTTGTTGAATTTCATCCTATTTACTTCAGACCATTTCTCCAGTTTGTCCGGTTTTCTCCAGGATAGGGGAGTTTCCTTAATCCTGTCACCCTTGTCCCAGGGGTCTAGGTATGTCTTCTGCCGCCTTTTCATTGCTTTTTGTAAGTCTTCCTTCTGATCGGTTTTGTTTTGAGTCAGACAGGCTGGGTATTGCACCCTGGTTCCCCAAGCACACAGAGCTGACAGGTAACAGCTCATATATTATAATCACTTCCACCATGCCCAGTAACACTTTAGCTGTTCTTATCTGTTCCCATTATACTAACAAACCCATCTGGCTTGGTCAAAAGCAACATATACACTGTCTGTCTTTGTCCTTAGTAAGGATCACTTTGTTAACACATATTAGTAAGAATGTGCAATCAAAACTCAAAGTCCGATCTCAGGCGAAACTACAGGCCTGGATCCTACATTGGCACTAGCACTCCTAACATTTACAAAGAGTTTTTGTTAATTGTAGCAATCTATTACTAGTCTTCTCTCTCCTTGCTAGGAAATAGGTTTCTCTGCTGTGATGTCCATTAGTTCAGGTTTGAGCTCTTTGTAATGGCTGGGGCTTTTGTATAGTTCAGAAGCCTGTATAAATACTTTGTGCAATTTACTGGAGCACCAAAAAGGTACCTACTTTGTTCTTTTCCCCTATGTGATGGGGTATACAAACCCCACACTGGACAACAAGGGGTTAATGAGCTGCTCTAGGCTCCACCCTGCCACACCTGCAAGAGATGCATAGGATGGAGGAGGAGTTAAAAGGGAGCAGAGCAGTTCACTTGTGGCCAGATCATGGAAGAGAACAGACCTGCAAACCTCAGTTCCTGAGGAAAGGGATGACTGAAGCTTTCCAGACACCCACTATGTGAAGACCCTGCCCTGAGGGTAGGGAGGGCCAGATCCTGATATACCCTGAGAGGGAGTCATTCCCCTCTATCTCTGACTTACTTAATTTGTATTAATTCCCATTGCCTTTTGTTCATGGACTACCCTGGAAGGGGAGAGACTTTGAAGTGACCTGGCCAGAGGGCCAAGTTACAGAAAGAGGCAGACCACTGCAGAGCAGCCACTGGCAGGACACCCCAAGGGAGAGAGAACTGCCATGCTTGGCCATGAGGAGGTGCCAGTGGTGAGTCAATGTCTTCACACTTGTTGTACTTAGACTTTTCTTTCAGCCACTGCTGCTATTGTTTCCCTTCTCTCTTGCGCTCACCACACATTTTGCTGCATATACTTAGAAAGTGAACTACAAAATTAGCACCCAGAGATAACTAACTTGTTTTCCCCTTACATTTATTTCTTCCTTCCCTCCTTAACATTTTAATGTAATGTTGCATGGAAATATGTATTTCCATATTATTACTGGAATTAATTGCATTTCCTGTCATTATGCCCATCAGCTGAAAAATCTAAAATGTGAAAGATTAAAAATTCAATTGCTAAAATGCAGCTTTTATTTCTAAGGATATTTTATGAGACTGCTCATAGCAACAAAACACCCATTTAGATTTTCTTTCTGTCTGTTAAAATGCAGCAATGAAAGTATGTACAACTCCAATTCAGTAAAGTTATCAAAAGTTTAATGCCCTGTTTCAGCAAAGCACTTAAGCACAGGTATAAGTCACGATGGAAATGAAAAGTTAAGCACAGGCTTAAGTGTTTTGGTGAACTGATGCCTAAATATATGGAGATATGCCTATCTCATAGAACTGGAAGGACCTTGAGTCCAGTCCCCTGCCTTCACTAGCAGGACTAAGTACTGTCCCCTGACAGATTTTTGCCCCAGATCCCTAAATGGCCCCCCTCAAGGATTGAACTCACAACCCTGGGTTTAGGAGGCCAATGCTCAAACCACTGAGCTATCCCTCCCCTCCAAATGAACATCTAGTTACCATGTGCAGAGAAGAGCTAGCAACAGAACTTTTTTTTATTTATGCAGTTTTAATGAATCTGGGAAATTTATTCTGATTTCTTATTAGCTTGATCCAAAGCCCACTGAAAACAATGGGCATCTTACCAAGGATTTCAAAAGGCTTTGGATCAGGCCCTAATCTGCACAGAGGGAAATAACCTACAGTTTTTCCCTATCACCTGCAGGTTGGAGTAATGTATGCTTCCCATAACCCAGCACACTGCAGCCAATTTCTAACTGATCCTCAACCAGTGGATACCCAACCACAAGCTGAGCTGTATTTACAGCTCTTTATTGGTTTAAATGCTTTCAGGTTCCATTCTGGAAATATGCCAGTAAAGAAATACCCATGCCCATATTAATGTATACATAACCATATGTGGGGGGGGGGAAGGAAAGGGGGAGGTTCTGCCTGCTCCTTATGTGCAACACATCAGAAGCCAAATGAATATGTCTCTTAGAGGTGCAGTGCCATAGTCTGTATCTTGAAAAGAATTGCATTTAACCATTTGCCTTTTGTGTTAACATTTAATGTGTGTAGACTTGGCAGAATTTGGTTTTTAACTTTTAATAACTGACCGATAATGTGTTTTATTTTTAAGCATTTTTTCAATCTTTATTCATTGAAATTGTCACAGTAACAAAACAATTATTTAATGACAGTGGGCATTGAGATTCAAACTTAAAGCTTTATAGGCATTAGAACACAAATGGTATAGTTTGACATGTGATATTGACAAAGTAAATATCCCTATATGAAGCTCTAATAAGTTGCCAAGCAGCAGTTCTTACTTTGACTATCTGTACATTTGGATAATTATCAATGAAAACATTTTTGTTGGTTTGTGTGAGTATGTGAAATTAATGTTTACTAACATCTATGGATAAAAATCCAATCCTTCCAAGCCTAAATATGCGTCATCCTCCCTTGTACGGTCCCTAGAGATAGATTGTCATCAGACATCAGCTACTAATATTACTCGTGTATGGAGCCAAACTATACAGTATGTTTGCCAAATTTGTTATGATTGCAAAACCAGCACATTGCTTCTAATCTCCTCTGCTCATCCAACCAAAATCACAGTTCTAACCAAAAAAATAAACTAACGAAATCAAGCAGGGCATGCTTGGAACTGAATGTAGACTTTGCAATAATAGTGCCTATTAGAACTAAATCACACTCTTCCTGCTTTATGTGATATTACCATGACCATTCAGCATTAACAAATCTAGTTGGGTAAATCCTGGCAGGAAGACAGCATGGGAAAGTGCCAAATCTTCTCCATGGCTTAGTGTTCACAACAAAAAAGCCTAAAATATTCAGAATGCTTTTTAATTTTTTTTAAATTCACATCAAGCCAGTCTCTGCCCCCAGTTCACAGCCCCATTGTGTTGCTCCAACTGGTTGAATCTCCCCAGCTGAAGATTCCTGGAGCACCAAACCTTTCAAGAAGTACTACAACCCCAACTGTATACAAAATGACTGTTTATCTAGACCATGAATAAAGTGATCTTGACTCTTAAGAGTATATTTACTAAGAGTAACTTTATTATTACATTTGCTAGTGGGTATTTAGCTACGTTATTCTTTCAACTGTGATAAGCAGCCTATTTAACATAATATAATATGAATATGGCATTGTATTAGTATTGTACTGTTTTTTATTTGCCTGGACCATCCTGTCCAGCAGTGAGATGTGTAGGGGGTGGCTCAGTAGGGAGGAAATTTCCATTAAGCAATCATTGTAAAGATACCCACCCATTGTTCATTCTCTCCTGAGCTGCCAATATGGCCTCTTGGATAACTGAAATTATCTTTGCTTCATAGAATCATAGAATCATAGATTCTTCCTGGTAGACCAAGTCAAACAGTACAGTGTAATCATTTTATCCTGGTGGGATGGGAAAGAGAAATAATGTAAAAGCACAATTATATAATATGCACAAAGTCTAAAAATATAGAAACAATTGCCTTTGTAGATCCTTTTCTATTCTTTCACTCTAAATAGATAGGTGCCTCTAGCTGCCCGCCTCTGTAATCAATTCCCTACAAAGACTTATATCCTATAAGGTTAGAAGGGACCATCATGATCATCTAGTCTGACCTCCTGCACATTGCAGTTCCCACACTGTGTTCCATGGTCCACGGAGCTTGTGCTGGTGGTTCACAGAGAACTGGCTGGTCAGATGGTGCTGATTCTTCGTATTCTCTCCCAGATGATAAATTGCGTTGAAAGATATTTTAAAATATGTGAACCAGTATTAGAATGGAGGCAGTCATAAATAGTAAACAGGCAATTATCTCGTTCAGAACCAAGGTCAATGCCTGGTTCCCAGGAAGCTATTCTGGCCCAAGAATTAACTCTTGTTAGAGAGAAAGGCATAGAGCAAAGTCTCCTGATACTTGCAGCAGCTTCTCTCAAATAAAACCCCTTGAATAACCCAACTAACAATACAGACTTTTTTCAAAGACTAAAATCTTGCTGGCATGCTCTGAAAAAGAACATGTCAGACTATGTAACAGTTCCAACTTCTGACTCCTTCCATAACATTATTAGTCAGTGACAAACTTCCAGCTAAAGCCCCGATATTACAAAAAATATCTTCTCCACACAGAAGATCCATAGACCTCCTCCTAACGTGATAATATCGATAGCATTCTGTGCTTTCCATAGCTCAGACTATGGATTTTTTTTGGCAGGGAGAGCCCTAAATTCTGAAACAAAAACATAGCTCCATTTACAGATTTCATGTTCAGCTAATAGTAGGTGCAGTTAGACAAGTTTTAAACTCAGCAGTATACGTGAATTCTGCCCCACTCACTTATGTGGGGGCAATTCCCTATACTGTGCCATTGAAATCCATGAGATTACTTAGAGTACCCCTAGTACTCAACCTGAGTAAAGGTGGAAGAATCGTGCCCTGTATTTGAAAGTCATTAGTGGAAAAGAAACTCAACACTGACAGACAGTTTCTGCTCCTTTTATTCATGTGAGTAAAAGGAAAGCAGGATTTCTCCCAAAATGTCAAACAAAATCACTTTTCTGACTATCAGCACATTTTAATGTCCAGATGCTGTCACTTTTACACATACCGTGGGTGTAGTCCCATTGAAATCAGTTGGACTACTATGGAATACTTCACTACATATTGTAAGGGTGTAGAATTGGACCTTATGAAAATACCAGAAACCATTTTCCAATCACACAGCAGGAAAAACTGTTGTAGAAAGAAATAGCTGAGCAGGAAACAAACATTTTTAAAAAATAAGTACAAATATTACAATATTTGCCAGTGCACCTCACTTCTTTAGTGTCAATTAATATGGGTAGACGTGAATATTCGCACCAAATAAATAGCGGATAAATAACAAGTTGCATCAAACTTGAAAAATGTGTTGGCCTTAAAGAGATCCTGTTGGAGATTAAACATATTTTAAAAGTAAAAGCTAAGTTCACTCCTTTTCCACTGACTTTGTCCTCTGTGGAGTTGTATTATGCTCTTTAGGGTATGTATCTTAGAGATGTTCAATTATTCACTAAGAAGAGTAGTGCAATGAGTTGCTGAACGATACACCTTCTGAGACAAGGGTCCTTGCCAATAAAAATATAAACTATGCCTCCAAATATGCTTTAAAAGTGTCACCAGCAGAATCTACATCTTCCATTTTTAGAGTATTCCCATATCTTTCCTCTTGTTTTTATTACCAGTGGCATTATGTTAATCATCATCAAATCTGCTACACTCATTTCATTTTCCCCATTGTGGGTAAAAGAAATGCTACATTCTCTAGGTTAATTAGAGCATAATGCCCAAAGCCACATACACATGCACAGACATAGAATGAATACTTTATACTGGTTGGCTGATTTTAATGCTGCTTTATCGTTTACCATCTGTCAAAAACACAAACTAGTTATCTGTCTGTCTTTTTTCCCTTTGGATGGTTACTGCTTGTTAGAGAAATAAAGGACTTCAAATGCCATCTTTCTTTGACAGGGAGTTGAACTGGGGGCTCAATCCTATAAAGTGCTGTATACCTCATGAAAGGTGCTGAGAACCTTCATGCTTGGATTTCAAAAGGGGGTGATGATGCTCCGCACCTTGCAACTTTGGACCCTTTAATAGATCTCTATCTCTGAGATTATGAAAAGCTACCAGAAAACTATACTCTGTTCTATACATAGCATTCCCATTCCTTTAGAGAAAATCATTGAACAGACCCCTTAAATGAACAAAGAGTATTTAATACTCTGGCAAAACTGCCTGCAATAAAACTATTTTGAGCTCTCCTATAGAAGATCTGCCCTGTAGATTAGTTCATGTACACACAGCTGCAAGGGAATAGAAATATTTCACAGCTCAATAAAGGGGGCAGCTGGTATTTTGATTAACCTCAGAGTGATTTCAGTATGAGTCGAAGTGTGGTGTTCATTTTGAACAAAAGAACACGGCTGATGGAGCCACATCACCATCATGGTCAGCTTTTATCAGCCAAGAATTGGATGAATGTCTCTCTGTCTTAGCTTTTCACTTCTCTATATGCACATTGCTATTTCCTCTCTCCATCAGTTATTTGCTTGCATATATTAGCAACGTGAAACCAAAATATGCATTATTTGGATGGAAAAATGTCTAGTCTTTCTTTAGGCTTCCCTGCCAGAAAACAGGATATCAAGAAATACTGTATTTTTCCATGAACACTTATGAATTTATTTCTAGAATCTATTTTACATACTAAAATCAGGAATTAGTGGGGTGGCAGACCTCCTGTTTTTGCACTGTTCAAAGCCACCTGTTTCAATGTTTGATTTAAATGGGCTTTGGAATAAGCCCATAGTTTTTGTCATAATATTTACTGTGTAGTTGTGTCCAGAGGTTCATTTTTTAAAAAACATACCTGATTTTCCCCCTATGCTTTCTGTATGTCAACAGTATCTGCTTTCTTCTCCATAATGTTGTTTGAGAAGCCATTGATTCAATTCTGGCTTCTTCCTTACATGTGAATTACAGTGGGAGATTTTTTACGTTAGGGAAATGGACCTGGGCATCCTGACTCTATCAGTCAAATGTCACCTGACGATAGTAGCGCCTTTTATTTAAGCCCGAGATTAGATTTCTCTTTAGGGTGTCACAAACATCTGGGATAATTAACTTTTTCACTTGGGTTATTCCACCTGATTTTATCCAATTTAAGTAGCTGTCCTAGGTGGCTGCATTGCTCAGGACACACCGGTGAATGAAAGACAGACATTGGAATGGGCTTTAAACTACAGGCTGCAACTTTATTAATTTAACCCTGGATATGGGCAGTATACACCCATCTGTCTCACATACAAGGCATTTAACTCGGTCCAGTGCAGGTTTACAGAGTTTGTACCATAGAACCAATAATTTGGGGGACACCCCCTGCCAATCCCTCCCAGGCCTCAGCTCACTTTTTAGTCCTCTAAGTCTCCCCCCACTTATGGGGGTGGGGGGGCAGGGAGGAAAGTGAGTACCAAAATGGGGACTTCAGTCTGTGAAGACTACAGGTTTCCCCTTCTCCTTATAGGCACAAGATCAACCAGCTAAAATCTCAGATTTCATCTATCTATGTCTTTATCTTCACAGGACATTGGCCACAAGTTGTGACAAACTATACATCCTATATTTTCATTTGATATTAGATTATAAATCCTCATCTTCTGTATCCCAGCTGTACTCCATAATGCTGTGAGGAAGGTGAAAAAATCACACAATTTGGCCCAAGAGGAAAAGTTCCTTCCTGATCCTGAAAAACAGGTGATTGGTCAGACCCGCAGCATCCTGGAAACACAGCCATTCCCCTTCCCTCCTCTCTTCTGTGTTACAAGATTTGCCCGTTACTTTGGGATATGCTCATTTATTAGGTTTACCCTTCTGGGGTGGGGGTTCTGTAATTCTATCAATGTATTATTTGTGTTCTCATACGGAGCTCTACTTCTCCCTTCTGCAAGTTCCCTCCCAATGGAGCTATCCTGCAGGATCTAGGTTCCCCAGGGCTGGGTTCTTCCAGCCCCAGAATCAGAGGCACGGACGGACACACACACACACACACACACACACACACACATGGGCGCGTGTGCATCTGAGAGGACTAGGTTAATCGACACTCCCAAGATGACCCCTTATATGCCCCTGGACTCAGCAGACTGGGTAAAACAGCACCGCCAAACTGCCACCCTCATATGTCCCAGGTTCAGCACGTCCCTATCCCCACTTTCACATTACAATTGTTCTGGTAGTAACTCACTTGATGAGCAAACCCCACAGGATTTTTGGGCGCTGCAGGGATCTTCAGCTTAGGTACGAGGAGCGTTGTTGCAGAGCGAATGAGGAAGCCAAAAAAATCACCCATGAGGGGTGGGGAGAGAGAAGCAACCAGTTTAATCATGAAAGTTATTTATTGCCAGGAAATAACCATAGGAGAGCCAAACAAACAAAACAGTTATAATATTACATTTAAACAGTTAAAATATTATTATAATAAACAGTTATAAATATAAATTTGAGTATAAAAATCAGGTTTAGAACACTATAACTGATCACACAAGTCAGGGTCAGAAGGCAAGAGAGAGAGAGATTCTCACCACTCCATGAAGCTTGAATTGATCGGAGGTCCCCGGTGGTGGTGGTAGCTGAGGGTCCAGAGTGCTGGAGACAGGCAGAGCCCCCAGCATGATCAGTCAGAAGAAGATGAAGTCCCAATGGAACTGATGCAGATTTTGGATCCAGGCATCAGAACACTTCAGCGTGGGTAGGGGTTTTTGTAGGGAAACAACAATGGTTCAAGAGAGAACACTAGATTTGTTTGTGTGTAAACTGATGGCTCAAGGAAGTATACCAAAATTGTTTTATTCAGGCTAGACAATAGGAACTAATCATTCCTCGCTATGGGCGATGTTCCTTGGAGGGAGCTCATAATGCAATTAGGGAGCTTCACTATTTTGGATACCAATAAAGGATTTATTACTAGAATTGGCCTGATAACTACTGAGCTGGGTGTGTGCAGGGGTGGGTTCATTAACACCTGGACAGAGATCCCCCATCATGCAGTGCTTCCCTGCTTTTCTGGTCACAGAGTTCCATGCGGTTCTTGCCTTGGAATCTCTGTTCTCCATTCTGTATGCTAATGGAGATGCCTCCTTGTCCCATGTTTGATGCAAATGAGGCTAAGGGAGTTTCCTTAATCCTGTCACCCTTATCCCAGGGGTTTAGGTGTGTCTCCCAATGCCTTTTCATTGCCTTTTGTAAGTCTTTCTTCTGATTGGTTTTGGTTCAAGCAGGGGTTCGGGGGGAGGTCTTTCGTGAGCCTGAGAAGTTGGATTCTGTGCCCTGGTTCCCCAAGAACACAGAGTTGATAGGTAACACCTGGGAGAAGCGCATCCCTTTTCTTGGTTCAATCAGGAACAGTCCCCTGAGCTAATAAGGCTGAGGGGAGGCATTTCCTGAGGCCTGGGCTCTCCCCACACTTCTCTTCCAGTAACAATATATTCACCCTGCTGTCTGATTAAATGTCACCCATTCCCATCTTACTGAGGGGATTTTCCCACTTATTCACCATGTTTTCATCTCTTCTGTATATTTTTGTCATATAATTTTCACTAATTATAGCTTTCTTTACTTAGAAAAACCAGAACAAGCTAAATTTTGCTTGCAACACCTGTACAGCTGCAGTGAAGTATGGGATGTGATTTGCTGAGTGTCAATGTACTTGTCCATGATTACTATACACCAGTTAAGAGGGTGGTGCTGGCATTGCCCTCCAATAATGTCAAGCATCATGTATTTCTGGTCGAAGAGAAAATTAAAAAAAAATTGTGAAAATAAAAAGCTACAGTAATTCACTCCACTGAAGCTCCCTATTTAATATACCATCTCCCCTTGGGACAGACGCTTTCTGTTTCTAAAACACACTTGCAGCATTGTTTTAAGCAACTTGGGGCATGTGGAGGTATGACATTTAAGATCAAACATTCTTCATTTGCTAAGTGAAAAATATACTAACTACATGGTGTTGCTAAAATCTGTACTTTATACAAATAAACAATACTGTTACAGAACTAGTCAGCAGCAACTAGAACAATATTGTAAGCATATGCATGTGGCTGAGGAAAAATTCATTTATCGTGTTGATAAAAGGAATTTAAATCCAAGGGTTCCTTGGATTCCTCATCCTCAGTTTCATGAGAACTAGGACTTGCCTAGAGAGCTCACTAGTTTTCAGAGATCTTGAGCCAGAGATTCCACTAACCATTGTTTGCCAAATTTCTTCCTTCCCACTATAAAATGCATTAATCAATGTGGATTTCTCTCACCATCGGCTTCTTCATTGTTCTTGGCCCTGCTGTAGAGGACTGAAGCTCTGGCTGGGCTCTTATAATAGCAGATCCCAATTGTCTTGGGGATAGCTTCTGGCACCGTCTTGAAAATACTGAGCAGGGGCTTTTGCTTAGAGTGTGATGGGTGACTTACATGTGTTGATTGGGGCTGGATGAAGACTGATTTTTTTTTTTTAATAAACTGTTGCCTGATTTCTGTGTAGTGTTTGTGTTTGGGTTGCTGGTGAATATATTTAAACAGCAGTTGTTACACAACACGATGTTGTGTTGAAATTTTTTTAATGGAGCGTATAAATCCCTTAGGCAACTTTGAAAATATCAGCTCACAATTTTAGCTCCGTTTCCCTAGGAATGTCAGCCTTCCGTCACTCCCTTTATCAAACAACCACTGTCACATCACCAACCATTCCCCTCTTGGTGTTGGGAGAGGGTAGCATAGGGAACGATTGCATGAAGAAGAGAAGGTTGAGGGAGCTGAGTTAAGACTGGTGTGTGTTTTATGGCAGTAGTAGTACTGGCAAGATGTGTCTGCCTGTAGGTGGAGGAGCAGAGGATATGTACTGTTAGGTGGCTTAGCTTTTCATGTCATTGCTTTTATTGTTTTGTGCCAGGTATCTATACGCAATATCTTTAACTGCATCTCATAAAGTGGTGTGTGTGTGCGTGCTTGAGTGCCCAAGGAATGCAACTCTAGGTACATAGTATGCATAGATATGTATTTGTATCATACTAATTTACTTAAAAATGAAAGAAAGAAACTTAATTCCATGTGTCTGCTCTGGCTCTGCCTTCCAAATATAGTCGATTCCCCCTTGTTAAAAAACTGAGAACTATGTTTGCTTAACCTCAGGGCAGAAACATATCATCTCTGGATTTGTTTTTGAAAGTACTCATTGCCCTCGGGGGAAAATAATTATCTTCTGAGTGAACATGGGAAGACTACAGCAGACCTTTTCCCACTGTCTGACACTTAATGTATAGGAGGTTATTGTCTACTGCTGATAAAGCAGCCAAGCAAACACTACTTGGATGTCATTTTTTCTGATTAGGTACTGTGACAGCTTTTTGTCTAGCGGCATTATCAGAGTTGTGTTACCCACTGATGAGTGACGGGAGGGTAGGAGAACTTGGGCCCACCCTTCATGGGGTTCCAACCCAGGGACCTTTGAAACAGTGTACCCTGACACAGAGTTCAGGTCCTGATACCCCCAAACTCATTCCCTTGTAGGTCACTTCCTACCCTCGTTCCAGTCTCTACCCCAGTCATCTCGGGGTTGGACAAAGTATCCCTCTTGTGTTCTCTCTGATTCATCTCTACAGTCGTCTCTGCTGGCAACAGTGGGTCATCCCCTTGGGTTTCCATGGTCAACTGGCTTCCCACAGCATGGCTAGAAGGCTTTACCCCGGGAGCTTGGAGTCCTGGTGGCTTCCCAGCAGGAGGTTGCTGCAACTTCTCTCCCTTCTGCCTATGCTCAACATGGGTTTGTAAATCCCATGAAAATTACCATAGCACACAATAAGCTATTTGGGGCACAAGCTATTTTTTTGTTCTGTTTGCTCAGTGAGTAGCACAACGGGGTTCTGACCCATGAGGGCTCCTAGATATTCCTTCAATAATAAATTAATTCACTAGTGTTTTTCTAACTGGTTCAAAGTGAACACACAAAATGCAGCATATACCACTGAGAGAGAAACTGATAGTTTCTGCTGATTGATATTCTTTACCAGGAGTGGTAGGCTCAGCCAGTCAGGGAAGCAGAAACTGTATCATGTGACTTTAACAGCAATGCCTGTTATGGTCACTAGATGCAAATATGTCCTCTGAATGGGAAGAGTTCTGCCCAAATTGAGCTGTTTGCAGGATTGGGGCTGCAGGGTTTAATTCTAGCTCAAATTTTGAAATGCACTGTCAAAATCAGTAAAAATAATACAAAACTGTTTGCAGGCATACAGATGTTCAGTAAAATGCTTAGCTGATGTAAAAAAAATGCATGTTAGTGAAGATTCTGGAAACTCAAAAATACTTAAGTGTGTTTGATTTTCTTTCTCAACATTTCACACCAATGTAGCATGCAGATAGACAACTTGAGATCTATACCATACTTTCCCAGCTATTGAGAGCACAAGGAAATGGGGAAAAAAATATTTTATTAAAGTAATGCAATGAGTATAAATTAGAGAATTGCAGTCTATTTTGAGATGGGAAGCAGTTACTGACTCATGTGACAGGATTGCTGTTCCATTATAAAGTCTCATTAAAATTTATGTGAATTCCAGAATTAAATGGTTTGGGGGGGAGGAGGGGGTTGTGTTTCAGCATCTGCTGTGCCCTTAGTTTTTCATACTTATAACTGATATAAACAGGAAGTACCTTTTAATTCATACATTGTTTCTACTTTTTTTGAGTATATCTATTTTTACACAGCACATTCATGGCACTAAATTTTTGAAACAGCTAGTATGGTTAAATGTTTGTTTTCATAATTCCATATAAATCACTGCAGAATGAGTTTCAGAAATGACTTCCATGTATATTTTCAATTATCACACCCCAGTACCAGTTTAATGAGTTAACATCCCCGCTTTACTGTGGTGAAGCTTCTTTGCTGCAACCAAACTAGGGTCCCAATCCTGCAAGACTTGAACATGAGTAGTCCTATTGTTCAATAGAACTACTCTCACTGTGTAAACACATGCATAAGTCTCTGCAGGATCAGGGCCTTCCTGGTACTCTTTTGAGGCAAAATGTGTCTCAGATGCTGCCTTATGCACTGAGGTTCCAGTGGAATCCTGTCAGCTGTAGTTAGTACCATGGACACTATTTTAAAATCTTGGGTCAAGACTTTCAAAAGCAGCTAGTGATATTGGTGCCTCAACTTTTGTATTTTTTTTTCTCAAATTGAGATACTTATTTAAAGGGGCCTGTTTTTCAGAAAGTGCTGAGCATCCACCATCTGAAAATCAGGCCCCTTTAAGGTATCTCAGCATGGACACTCAAAATCACTAGTCACACTTTAAAAAAAAAAAAAAAAAATCTTGGTCCAGATGTTTATTGATAGTTGGATTCCATAGGGGTGATCCTTACTCTCAGTGAGCAGAACTCTTGCAACTAGTCCCATTCAAAGGGATGCAGAATTCTACACTTAGAATGTGGAAAAGCACAAACACCAGAGTATATTTAGATACTTAGAGTTGTAGATATCAAGATGTTAACGGTGCCCACTTCTCTCTCAGCAGAATTTAAGAGGTTAAGGATATTTAACAAGCAAAAAATGAGAGTGGAAGTAAGAAAAAAAATCAAACATCTAAAAAATGTGGAAACATTTTATTTATATATATAGTGTGTGTGTGTATATATATACACACACACACGTTCTTTATTGTTTTACTTAGATTAAAACAGTAAAACCTCAATCCACATAGATGCTACTGCAATCCACAAATCCCCCACTCAGCTACCACCTAGCCCTGTAGATGCTTAAACTTTCACTGTAAAAGTCCTCTAATTGCCTAAGTGTCTGACTGGGTGGTGTATCTAGCTAGGTGCAGATAGCGATCTCATTTTGTGTTTGTAAAATTGTTCCTAGATGGTTCCTGTAGCTTTGGGTCCAGGAACAATTTCCAGGACTAGGGGGCGGGTGGGGGAGAGAGAGGGAGGGGAAGAGTTAAAGTGAGGGGAATAAACCTTACCTTTGTTATCCTGCTTCCCAAGTCTTCCTCAGAGGGGTTCAGGTACAGAACTGGGCATGTGCATTGCTGCCTCAGGCAGGTGCCCAGATGCCCATCTCATACCTAAGCCTCACCAAACCAGGTGAAGATAGGTGGGGGAATGCCTATCTTGCCTGCAGGGCCCAGTTATCTGAGCATGCTTAACTCCACACCAACCAGCCCAAGGTGGGGTTGGGGGAGAGGAAAGGAGGCAGCGTTCCTTATAACTCTCGGCCAGTGGCTAGGACACTCACCTGGGATGTGGGACACCCCAGTTCAATTATCTGAAGAGGCATGGTGAGAAAAAGGGATCTGAACATGGGTCTCCCACCTGTGAAGAGTGACCAAGCCACTGGGTTATAGAGCCATTCTCACTCTTTTGCTGGTCCAATGCATATTTAATGTATTCATTATTTAATATAAAGTGGAACAGCTTCAACTGGAGAGTTTGAGACCTTCCCACATCAGGATATCCCATAGTCCAGTGGTTTGGGCAGTAACCAGGGAGGTGGGAAAGCCCTGTTTAAATCCTCTTTCCACAGCAGGAAGGGGGAATTGAACTGAGGTCACCTACATCACAGCCTAATGTTTCAGGTATTCTCCTAACAGTCATAAGACAATCCTCTGCTCTCACGCTTGGCTGTCTCGTGTGGAGTCAGACATGTACCACTGCTGTGCTTTCAAGAAGATAGGCTTTGGTGTCTATCTTAAGAAGAGGGTTCCCGGCTGTAGATTGCAAGCAGTTGTGTCTAGTCCCTGAGAGGAGTGGGACTTAGGACATACTCCTCTCCTCAGCATCTCCTGGCTTAGCATGTTGGCTTTTGTGGATCCCATTCTCAGGCACCTATCACGTCCCATCATATAGGGAGCCTAGGCACGTAAGCCAGGCTTTGTGGATTCCACTGGGTGGCTAGGTGCTTAAAAGTTAGATATTAAAAGGCTCAGCATTGTGTCGTCACCCAAGTCCCTTTGTGGATCTGAGCCTTATTGACTTTAGTGGAAATATTCATGTGCATAAAGTTGCTCACATGTAAAAGTGTTTAATTTCAGAGTTCTCAAACAAACCTAGATCAGTTCATGGAAGATCTGCCCATCCTGGCTAATAGCCAGGATGGGCAGGGATGGTTTCCCTAGCTTCTGTTTGCCAGAAGCTGGGCATGGGTGACAGGGGGTGGATCACTTGATGATTACCTGTTCTGTTCATTCCCTCTGGGGCACCTGGCATTGGCCACTGTCAGAAGACAGGATACTGGGCTAGATGGACCTTTGGTCTGATCTAGTATGGCTATTCTTATGGTCAATCTTAGGTCCTGATCTTGTAATCTATCATCTCTATCACTAGAGGCCTTTACGAATAGTCCCTTTTCCTTTAGTAATTACAACAGAAATAAACCTTCAAATATTATAAACATTGTTAAACCTAGCTCATTTTGTGGTACAAAGGCAGGGATATATCAAGATATAAATAAGGGACTGATTTTATACTACAATCTAAGGAACACTTCCTAACTACTGTGAACAAACTTGTGGCAACACCCAGTCTAATATTTAAAATGGCTATTTTTGGAGTCTGTAATGGTAGTGATAGAACAGCACTAAACCAGCCCCTCCCTTAGAACCACCTTTCCCAGTAACTAGCTAGTCCCTACTAATTCTGTGTAATATAAAAAATTCTGGTAAGACAAACTTTTTCCCAGCATGCTTTTCTAGGACTGGCCCTTTAAATTGGGCAGAGGCAAGCAGCTGCAGTCCTAAAGTGGCCATTTTGCAAATGATTGCTGTATGTTTATCTTCTCTAGTTGATAAATACCTGTTTCCTTTTTTTATTGCTAAGGAAATGGTACCTTCTGCTAGGTGCCTCTGTTACCATTATACCAACTGCACAGGACTTAGAAGTCATAAACTTCTACAATTAGCTTTACTAGACATAAAAATGTGATATATTTTAAATCCATTATCTTCTGCCCTTTCTGGAGTAGAAGTGAGGGCTACTTGGAAGCTGGGATTCTTCAGGTATATGCAGCCATGGATTCCACTTAGGTATGGGTGTGCACCCAGCGTTCCAGAGAATTTTGCCTAGCAGTTCCCATAGAAGGGCAGCACTCATGCCTTGTGGCCTTAGCCCATCCTCTGGCTACATGAGGTGGCGCCGCCCCAATGCCCCTCAGTTCCTTCTTACAGCCTGTGGCTGGAGTCGGAGCTCTGTGTGATCTTAAATCACAACCTCTCACTATTTTAGTGGTTTTTCTAGTTGTATACAGTTAGTACCTTTAGTGTTGGTTGTATTTAGTTCAGTATCCCCCAGTGATGCCCGCACTGGGCTTTAAACATTGTCTTTCATGTGGGGGAGTGATCCCCAACAACAATCCCCACTTGCAGTGCTTGCTGTGCTTGGTTGTGGCCCACATCAAGGAGCGATGTTTCATCTGCAGATCGGTCATAAAGTAGACTCAGGTGACTCGGCACCTTTGCTGAAAGCAGCATCTAGTCAAACAGGCCATGCAGTCTGCTTCAGCTCCAAAGAAGGCCCTTGTCAGATCAGAGATCGCCCTCAGGTTCCTGGAGTGCTACTGTTTTGCGCTCTGGAACAGGTGCCTCTTCAAAGAGACGTAGGAGCCATTCCGAAATGCACTGAGGAAAAGGTCACATAAGGCCAATAGAGACCACTCCATGCTCTGTGGGGACTCTTCTGTCTCCCCCAGGAAGAGCATGAACTGGCACAGGGTTAGTGCCAGAGCATAGGATGGTGCAGGTGCCTTTAACCACTCCCTGGTACCACATCGAGAGGTTAGAGATCCTGTACCATTGACTCCAGTTCTGTCCCTGGGTGTGTCCATTGTATCTGATACCTCCTCTACCAGGATAATCCTCTTCCAGGATGGCCTATTCAGCAAGTGGAAGTGTTTTTCAATGATGTTATTGGATCGCAGAGTTCAGCCCACACTGGCTACTTCAAAACATCTTGGAGTATTTGCCACATCTTAAGTCACCAGGCCTTGTGCTTAGCTCATTTAGGTGCATCTAGTAGCAATCTCAGCCTTTCATCCCCCAAATCATGGAAGACTGGTGTTTTTCCAATGCCATGGCAGTGAGGTTCTGAAAAGAAATCTTGTCTCCAAAAAGACACATTGGAATTGGAAAAGGTACAAAAAAGGGCAACAAAAATTATTAGGGGTATGGAACAGCTTCCATATGAAGAGAGATTAATAAGACTGGGACTTTTCAGCTCGGAAAAGAGACAACTAATGGGGGGATATGTTAGAGGTCAAAAATCATGACAGGTGTGGAAAAAGTGTTTACTCCTTCTCATAACACAGGAACTAGGAGTCACCAAATGAAATTAATAGGCAACAGGCTTGAAACAAACAAAAGGAAGTATTTCTTCACACAACACACAGTTAACCTGTGGGACTCATTCCCAGAGGATGTTGTGAAGGCCAAGACTATAACAGGGCTCAAAAAAGAACTAGATAAGTTCATGGAGAATAGGTCCATCAATGGCTAATAGCCGCTATGGGCAGGAATGCAAAACCATGCTCTGAAGTGCAAGGAGTGTGAGAGTTGCAGGCTTTGATGGCAGAGCCTCCTTGCATGCAATTCTCCAAAGACAGTGATGTCGCGGCCCCAACTGAAATGTATGTCTGAAAGTGATCTGTTTCATTTTAACCCAGTGGTATATTTGCCTGTAGTCTCTTTCCTAAACCACATTCATCTCCGAGGAGCAGCATCTACACACAGTGGATGTCAGATGATGTCTGGCCTCTTATCTGGACTGGACTAAACCCTTTCAGACGCTGCCTTGTGTGTTGTCATGTGTAGACTGTCTGAAGGGACAGGCAGTCTCCTCATGAACAATCTCTAAGTGAATAACTTCCTATATCAAGACTACATATTAAACCACTTCATCTACACCCTCTCTCCTGGTACAAACTCATTCTACGAGAGCAAAGGTTACATCAGTAGTGTTCTTAAGTGACGTCTCAATATTGGTTATTTGCAGAGCTGCCAGGTGGTCATCGATACATACATTTATGAACCATTGTCATTATGGCAGCATCCAGAGCAGATGCAAACTTTGGGAAGGCAATCTTGTAGTCTTTGTTTTAAATAGACTCCAAGCCCCATCTCCTGCAGGTACAGTTCATAAGTCACCTAAGTGGAATACATGGCTGCATCTACTCAAAGAAAAAGCAGTTACTTACTTTAATTGTGGTTTTTCAAGATAGGATGCAGGTGTGTAGTCCACAATCCACCCTCCATCCCCTCTGCAATGGAGTTAAGTTTCTGGACATCCGGTGTGAAGGAACTGAGGGGGATTGGGGCAGCGCTGCCTCATATAGCCAGCGGTGGGGCTAAGGCCAAAAGACACAAGCACTGCCCCTCTAAGCAAAATTCTCCAGCTCCAATACGCTGAGTGGGCACACACCCAAGTGTATTCCACATCTGCATCACATCTGGAACCACAGTTGCAGTAAGTAACAGTTTTGTTTCCCTTTTCAATGTATAAATGGCCTATAAGAAATCAAATTTAAAGTAATGACATCTTTTTTATAGAAATGCTGAGTATGTCTGAATTTTGCCTGTGGTGTGCATGGGGCAGAAGGTGTAATTTTTTTATTGAGGGAAGTACAGGAAAGGAGGAGGGTTTTATTGGTTTTTTTTAAGAGGTATCTGTTTGAAGCTGCTCAGGCGTTTGGAATATTGGAATAAATCCCTTGGAAGATGGATGAGAGGACAGAAGGCAGGTGAGGAAGCAAAAGTGCATGATGAAATCATTTTTCCTATGACTCTGTAATTTGCCACATGAGCCTCACCTCTCGTATATAGTGTGTGTCATCTGTAATATGCATTAAAATATTATACTATTACAAATTCTTCCAGTATTTGAAAATGCTTTGCTATGGGGCCCAATTCTGCTCCCTTTGCAAAACTGGCAAAACTCCCAATAACTTCAGCAAAAAATAATACAAATGCAGAACAAGGTTTAAGTCAAAAATACAAACACAACTTGCTCTTCAGGATTGTCCTTTGCACTTCAAATTCCTCTAGTTCCAAAGCCGTTGATTATGTAACCCTCATTCCCTCTCCCAGTGCTTTGCATGCCACCCTTGAAGACTTATTGTTTTGTGACTAAACTTTTTCTGGGCACCATATAACTGCACGTGCACACATTTTAATCAAACATTTTTTGTTTTCTTTTTTCCAGAATGTTTTTTTTAAACCATTGGTAAGAGAGCAGCACAAATGCACATGACCTCAGTGAAGTAGATACTAAATAATTGGATCAACAAAATAGCTTGCAAGTACTATACAAATTCATCTCTTATTTATAACGTTGTGAATTGTATGTTATTGAAGTGCTGACATATAGCTAGCATCCAAGTTTTTAATTCTAAAGCTGTCGATGATTCAAAATAAACAATTCTATTCAATAAGCATGCAAGAATAAAAATTATATTCACTTGTTTCACTTTCATTTCTTATTTTACTTTTTATTTGGCTACTTGTATATTAAAAAACTGAAATGTAGAATGTCATGCTTATTTAGCATCTGGTTAAACATGACCTAAGTCATTGTCACCAGCTGAATGATACCCTTTAAGCAGAAATATTTGTCAGTACTATCTTGATTACGCAGCAGTCAATGCCATTCACTGTCTTTAGGCTAATGTGGTTCTCTGGGATGCTGCCCAATTAAGCAGATTCCCTGGTTAGTGCATCTGATTAAGTGGAAGTATAGTGAACTGTATGTGAATTATACTAATACAACTCAGATGCACTTGGTTCACCAAACTTTCACTCTGATATAAATGTAGGGAGAATTTTTCCTTTTTGAATGATATTGTAGAAATCCTTCTCAGCATAGCAATTAAATACGATGAGAACGGGCATTTTAGAAGCTTGACAGATTACCTTAGACAGATCTTTGTTGCCAAAATTGGAGATGATGCTACCTATCCAGGACTTAGAATTAATTTAAATGTTTGTAATGTACATTGATAATGCAAAAGCCTATGCATATGCTATATCATTATTTAGTAAAATAATGTCAAGTAAATCAGAAAATCATAGAATCATAGAATCTCAGGGTTGGAAGGGACCTCAGGAGGCCATCTAGTCCAACCCCCTGCTCAAAGCAGGACCAACCCATCTAAATCATCCCAGCCAGGGCTTTGTCAAGCCTGACCTTAAAAATACAGAGTCACTTCTCAAATGTTCTCCTTAATTCTTCTCCCTGTGCCTGTGTATAGTGAGTAGGGTGACTATCCCCTCCAGACATTTTAAAAATAAGCTATAAGGAATAAACATTTTTCACTTGTATGTATGAGGCATGTATACAAATCCCACGGTAGCAGGTTTTATCTATGCTTCGTTAATAGATGAGTTCTGGTGCAAATTTTATGTTTAAATAAGTTGTACTAAATATAGGCTAAATTAGGCTTTGGGGGGAAAAATCAACATCCTGAATGCTTTATAATTAAAGCAGTAGGAAATGAAGGAAACCTGTCTGGCAAGCAAGCTGATGAGCTCAGGGAGGGCCTAATTAAAATCTCTGCTGCTCACGCTCATTTCTCTGATATGCTTATTTCCTCCCTCAAATCAACAATTTTTATTAGGTAAGCATTAGCAATATAGAGAGAAATTTGCACCAGTTTGAGCATGTGCAATATTTATAGGCAACACCAATATGTGAGCTTGTATTTGCGCATATATATTAAAAGCCCTTTCAAAATGTAGCCTGTAATGTTCCATATCTCGGACATTTATGGATCTTAATGACCTGACACTGGGTGTTAATTTTCATTGATTGGTGGGTTTAATTACAAAACTGAAGGTCAGGTATATAGAGACAAAATGGAGAATAAATGCAAATAGAAAGGGGAAACTTGTTATATAGAGCTGCATGCAAGAGCAAAGCTGCTTTGCACTGCCACATCTACTTTTAGAAAGGAAGGAAATGAGAAGCATCTAGGTATGGTATGAAGTCTAAAATCTCTTATTTTAAAACACAGGAAAGAGTTCAGGTTTCTTTCTTGGCATCTGCCCACTCACTTGCTGACAAAAACACAAAATACCTTTTGCTTCTTCATGGTGGTTATGTTCCACTGTCCTTCCAATGCCAATAGTCTACCAAAGCAAAACTAACTTTCTAGTGCAGCTGGCTGAACAATTCCAAATGTATTCAACAATTTTTGTCTACTTATGATTTATCTGTGCAGACTGTTTTTTTTTTCTCATACTGATCTTGTTTCTCAGAATTATCCATCAAATATTTCTGCAAATAATTCTTGGTCTGTAGTTCCTTTGCGAGCAATTAAGAGTATTTTTTAAATTGTTTCCATTAGTAAAATAGGTCAAATGGACAGGTTTTTTTATAAAAAAGCTTCCTGTCACATTCTGGGGTGCAATCCAGACCAGTGGAAGAGTTGTCACCTCTTACTCTGTAGCCCCAAATGCCTCACAATGCTTTGCTACTGTGGCTCTCTGTCTTTGATGCCCACAATCAGACACCAGCATGCATTCTGTCTATGTATTGGATAGCCCTGATCCAACGCTTTGTATCCTGGAGCCTACCCGCATCACCAGACTCCCTCTGGTCTTCACCAGCCTTAGTTAATAATAAGATGACTCCACAGTCTGCCCAGCCCTGAATTTCCCCAAAAATTTGTGTTCTGAAATATCCAGCCCTGTCCTTGATGGCTCAGAGGAATAAGGTTAGTTGCTCTTGTAAAGAGACAAAACCATATCACCACTTATTAACTTAACTGGGGTAATTGCACCCTTTCATTTAAACACCTTTATAGTAAAAAATAAAACAAATTTATTAACAATAGGACTTTGGTTAAGTGGTGCTAAGTAAAAGGAATAAAGTTAGAAAGGGTTACAAGCAAATGAAAATGAAAACATGCATCTCAAAAACTAAAACTTTATCTAGCAAGATACAGGTGTCCTTCAAGATGGTTTCTGTCACCAGCCATTCTTCCCAGCCATGGCTGACTTTGCCTCAGCCAGGACCTTCCACAAAAGTACAAGGTACTAGCTTCCCTTGTTATCTTAAGTGAACGATCTTTGCCTGAGCAAGTTTCTCACCTATATTCCGTTCTAGAGACTTCAACGCCTTTCCCCTTAGTTATAGAACCTATCTTTCTCAGCTCCCAAGAGCTCTGTTCCCTTTTGTCCGTCTAGTGACGGATGCTTAAAATGGCTCTGTCCTTCCTTATATCTCCCAAAGTCCAATAAACCTTGCTTCTGGAGGCAGGAAACCCGCCAGCTTGCTGTGTCCACTAGGAAGTTGACGTCTTGCTGTTCTTCCCTTCTTGTGGGCTTCCCACCTCCTGGTATGTAAATATGGCTTCCATTGTTTTGATTCTACCATGTTTTGTTTACATAGGAGACAGGTAAATAGCTTCCCCCCCCCCCCCCAATCTGGGCAGGAACTGTTTCTTCCTTTATTTGCCACACACTTTAAAACATAATCCGTGAGTATTCATAGTTCCTCATATTGTGTTTAATACAGTCATTTCACAATGATATTAATCACTAAAGACCTTACATGATACAATATTAGTGTATTCAAGCCATTGATTCAATTGTTTGAGGTTTGGCCTCCTCCCCTTCCCCTTCTATATATCTCAGATGAAGTTTCTCTTCCCTGCTGGGATGTAGCTATACTGTCTCTTTCCCCCAACATTCAGAGGAGTAGCTGTGTTAGTCTGGATCTGTAGAAGCGACAAAGAGTCCTGTGGCACCTTATAGACTAACAGACACATTGGAGCATAAGCTTTCGTGGGTGAATACCCACTTCAGATGCATGCAGTGGAAATGTCCTGGGGCAGGTACTTGCATGCATCTGAAGAAGTGGGTATTCACCCACGAAAGCTTATGCTCCAATACGTCTGTTAGCCTATAAGGTGCCACAGGACTCTTTGTCGCTTCCCCCAACTCGTTAGCTTGATAGCTTTATATATCTGATATATAAAATGAATTCTCAAGGTCTTTCAAAGTACTTTGAAACTAACTGGCCTGTGGAGAAACCACATTCTTTTGTTTAGGGTGGGGTAACTCCTATTTGACTAGAAACACATTTTAAGAATTATAATTTCAGTTTTCATCCATAACTTTGCCTCAGTTCCTTGCCTGTACATTACATAATATTAATAACCAGTGAGTTATAAGCTTTCCAGTTATGTATTACATGACACTGTTTAGATACAGATTATAACAGTCAGTAGGGTATGAAGACAGGGGGCTTAGTGTCACACTTCCCTGCTATGCAGCAGCATCTGAATTTCCTCTTCCTTCAGTTGTCCATGTCTCTCTCTCACTTTATTTAGAGCAAATGAAAGGATTGTCTCAGATACAAAGTTAGGGATAAAAAGCCTTGGTACAGAACTGGTGACAGATGACATTGCCCCTCTGCGTGGTTACTAAAGCAAGAGGGGTCCTAACCAAGACCCATGTCAATGGCAATCTTTCGCTTGGTTTCACTGGGTGCTGGAACAGGCCCTTAGATACTTTGTCAAGATTTTTGTCTTGGGGGAAATCTCAGCAACCTGAAGACTGGGCAACCAGGTGGCAGTTCGTAATAAAGAGAGAGAACATCTGTCAAAAGAGTCTGTCAGGTGATAAAAATAATCTGTTTCTTACAATAACTGGTAGTTGGCAGCAAATATCTTCTCATGCCTGGAAGAACAGACTTTTTAAACAGTGGGATTGTGATTACTCTGTCTCTGATGCACTGTGCTGAACTTCAAAGAGTCAAGAGTTTTCTAGAGGTATTCAGTTCTCCCTGCTTTAGGTCCAGATCAGCATGAAATGTTAAAAGGAGCCAGACTAAATAAAAACTACAGCAGACTCACTAATTTTCATGTGCTGCAGGGCTTTCATCATTTTTCTTTATATACAGAGGTATTGCTATAGTACCATGCCCCACTGGGCCACAATGAGGTATGTGTTCTATTAAAAATGTGACTAGTATCCACAGGTGCCGCAATGCACTGGACTATACATGCAATGGAAAAGCATGGCTCTTTGAAATGGAAATGTGGAGCTGGCCTCTGAGTGCTATGCATATGCTATATGAAATATTGCATTTTAATGCAACTTACCTCTTTCCCCAGTAACATGAAAAGGAATCTCCCACCATTGCCCTTGACTACACAACCCAAATCTTCATTCTTCCTCCATGTTAAGGCACTTCCAGGTCTGACCTCTGGGGCCTAACCAGACACACAGATGTGTTTTTTGCCTTCTAAGGTAGGTCTAAACTTTCGGTGGCATGTTGTTGACACTGCACATCCAGGTAGCAGGGGTATAAATAGCAATGAGATGGTGAGGCACTGCTTAGATGAGAAGAGTACAGACATGCCAGAACCCTAAGATGTATACCAGGGATTGGCAACCTTTGGCACACAGCCCGCCAGGGTAAGCCCCCTGGCAGGCTGGGCCATTTTGTTTACCTGCCACGTCCACAGGTTCAGCCAATCGCAGCTCCCACTGGCCGCAGTTTGCCGCTCCAGGTAAACAAACTGGCCTGTCAGGGAGCTTACCTTGGAGGGCCGTGTGCCAAAGGTTGCTGATCCCTGATGTATACCCTACATGCCCAAGCAATGCCTCCCATGTCTACATTGCTATTTTTAGTAGTGTAGTGAACTGCTTCCCCACCGCAATGAAAGACTCTGGCAGCAGGGAAAGACTCTGGCAGTGGGATACTACACTGCTGAAAAGAGAAGCGTAGGTGTGTGATCAACCCATTCTTTGAGAGAAAGTGGATTACAGAGGTGGCTGAGGCTGCTCATCAGATGCCAGAGGCTTCCTGTGTCCCTCCTTTTCCCCTCTGATTTTTCCAGTTTTCATCAAAATCAATAGGGTTCTTCCCATTGTCTACAGCATTTCCTGCCACTTTGGAACTGATCAGACAGTGTTTTAGAAGTTGCTACACACAGACAAAAGCCATCAAGTTGAATTTAGGGCTTTGCTTTGCTTGGCCCAAAAAATCAATTTTGAATACCACAAATAAGATGAATTTCCACACAATCCACAAGAATGGCAAGTTAGCCATTGAATATTTTGTATTTATAGATGCTAAAATAAAGGTCTTCAAAACTCATGTCTCTGAGCATAAACAGACCATGTACAGAAGTCAAGATGGATTTTTTCCTCTACGTACAGATTTGAACAACTGGCTATTTGTTTTTTCTCTTAAGCATTAGGTATTCAGATCTTCCTAGAGATAGGATACTGGACTTGATGGGTAAGTGGTTTGATTTGATGTTAAAAGGTACCCTGTCACACAGAAGGGTCAGATGCCACCCAGCCCCTCATACTCTCTTCTTCTCATTGTTTCCAGTCTCCCTACTTCCAAATTTCCTGAATCTTTCCCCTTCCCCACAAACCTCTCTCTGTTGATTCAAGGTCCTCCATAATCTTCCTTTGCTTCCCTGTCTTCACCTCCTTCCACTCTGCCTCCTACAGGAAGCCAGGAGTTGAATCTCCTTTTCCATTCCCTGCCTTGTTAGGTTCCTCTCTTTCCATTCTACAGTCAATCATTCAGAGAGCATTGGAAGATGAAGACTGACTCAAGTCAGAAAATAAGTTGGGCCAGCTACCTAAACAAGTCCCAGCTGTCGGTCATCTTGTCAAACAGTGGATACAATGGCCCCTAGAGGCAGGAGATGAGTAACACTTTTTTAAAAAATGCTTCCTGTCTGACTGCCTGCATGATTACTAAAGCTGCTTCTGTGATCTCCGCAGCTGATTGGCAGGCCTGGAAGTTTACAGGGAGAGGAAATATGTAGAGCACTGCTGTGCAAAGCAGCACCAGACAAGTTGTCCCTGCTTCTCACTCTATTTATTTATTTAATTTATCTCTCATTATAGAAGGATTAAAGTTATGGGGTGGGAGGGAGCAAAGACAGTGCTGTCCCTGCTGACAGACACTTTAGTGGGGGTTGGATTCTTCCTGTCCCTTTTTAAAATTAGACCAATGACATGGAATAATTCCATTGCCTTCAGAGGAGTTATGCTGGATTTATAGTGGTGTCACTGAAATCAGATCTATTAGATGTCATAATCCGTTCTTGGCCCAGGTCAGCGACTCAAAGCCCAGGCTTTCTCCTCCCCTGTTGCCAAAAAGACCACCCCACCCCCCAAAAAAAACCCAAACACTCGACCCTGCAATCACCACTTAGTACTCTTTTTCAAAGGGATCTTCTTTGCTTAAGAAAAGGCTCTCTCATTAACTAACTCATCCAAGTCTATCAGCCTTGCTTCTGAGTTCTCTGCAGAAATAACTGCCCGGTCACTTAACCTTTCCTGCCCCATGGACATTGGTCCTGATTAATTTTTGCTTGGTCCTTTATCCTGTTTCCAGTGTCGTTTCTGGGTTCTGTCTTTTCTTCTTATGATGCCTGTTAAATTTCTCTCTTCTCTCTCTCTGCCTGTCTTTTCCCTGAGTGTGTCTTGGTATGTCTACACTGCATTTTGGACCAAGTGGGAGCAAGCCTCCTAGCCTGGGTCAACAGACTTGGGCTAGCAGGGCTTGCACTAGCCCTCTGATAGCTGAGCAGAAAATGCTTTGACCTGAAGCCAACCCCCATCCCTAGGCTTCAGAGCCTGAGCTCCAGTCTAATCCACAACTTCAAAGCACGGTCCACCCTGCTATTTTTAGAGTAACTGAGGCTAGGAGGTTCACTCTTGCTCACTCCAAAATGCTATGTAGACAACCCTCTATGGCCAGGAGGTGATTTTCCCAGACGCTTTGCTCCCACTCTGCTGAACTATTGATGCCATTCTGGAAAGGCAGGCCAGTCTTCATCTCCCTATCAAGTACTGTGCTGCCCTCAGTGCTAACTTTACAACGCTGGCATTTTTGCTGGCATGATGATACCGCAGTGCTGCACTGAGACGCTCTCCTTTATCACATTCGTTTCACAATCATTCATCTTTGGCTTTCCACTGTATTTTGTGTCCTCCCTGTGATGGCGTATTAACCCCTCACTGGACAGGAGGGAGTTAAGGAGCAACACTGGGCTCAGGAGGCTCCACCTCTCTGCCCATGCCGAGCATGCTCGGGTTGGAGACAGGATTTAAAAGGTATCCAGACAGCTCAGTCGGGGCTGGAAAACCAGGGTGAAGGATATGCTCTGGGAGCTCCAGGGGAGATGTAGCTGGATCCTGCACCAAACAAAGGAATGGGGAAGCCATGACACTGGAGACTGGTAACCAGGGCAGGAAGCCCAGAAGGCAGCATTCCTCAGGGACAGATGGCAGCCTGCTAGGATGCAGAGGGAGGTAGGAAGTGAACCAGGGAAGCTGACTTGAGGCTGATGTGAGGCACCATGAGGTGAGCAAAGCTGAACCAATCTCCTAGGGCCCTGGGTCAGAACCCGGTAGAGAGAACTGTAGCCATTAAGCAGAACTGCTGCCTGGGAACTGAACCAACCAGGCAGGGTTGCCATCAAGAACTGTACCCATTACATGGAGCTTCCCTCAAGAGAAGTACTCCCTAGGCAAGGTTGCTGCCGCAGATGAACCATTGGGTATAACTGCCACCTTGGGCCCTAACTAGGGTGACCAGATGAGAAGACCCGAAAATCGGGACTTCCCGCCCAGAAGTTGTCGAGCAGAAAAAAAAAAGGAAGAGCCTCTGCCGCCGGAAATTGTCGAGGGGGGGGAAAAAAAAACCAGAAGACTTAAAATCGGGACAAAAGGCGTCCCGACCGACCATCAGTCAGGATGCAGGACAAATGATCAAAAATCGGGACGGTCCTGATTTTATCAGGACGTCTGGTCACCCTAGCCCTAACAGCTAGGCGGGAGACACTGCCTCGCGCTCACACTCCAGTTTGTAATCACTAGTTCTATATTTTGTAGAGCTCTGCTTTGTTTTCCATATCTCACTGTTATGAGGGATCAGCTAGTGAGAAGTTTTGGCTAATGAGTGATCTGTCTTGTTTTGATTTCTAATCTCTTCCCCAGCAGATAGTTTATTTTGGTCTGGGTTTAGCTTTTTGAATATTCAGTTCTCAATGAGCTTGTTTTCTCTGTTAGGGTCGAGGTCAATGGTGTTAAGATCTGTGAGTTCTTCAGAATCAATCCTATTCTAGCAGCCAACTCCATGTCCATCCCCGGTCACAATATCAATCCCATCATCACATTCCCGGCACTCAACAGTGATACAAATCTTCATGGTCTTGCTGATGTAGGAATTTCCTCAATCTAGTTCCCCAGATCATGTACCTACATACACTTTTGTCCTTCACTGAGAATCCCGTGTACATTGCACACAGCACAGGAAAGGGCACTTACTGTGCCTATTCTCAGGGACTTGTCAAAGTTCCTCTTTTTTTTTTTTCTCAGCCTACTACCTATAGAACCTCTTTCTGTTTATTTCCATTTGCTCTCTCCCTCACTTTCCCCCACATGTTTCTGGCTCCGTGTAGTCTCATGGCCACAATTTGTTCTTGATGTGAATACTCAGTAGTCCCTTCTGGAAAGGGGCTAGGCCTCTTCCACTCCGGTATAGTGCTGACCTCATCACTGACACAGTGCTGGCCTTTGTGCTAATAGGACGATGACGATGTACAGAACTGAGATGTTCTTTCCTTTTCTCAAAGCTTTATGTAGTAGCGTGTATAGGGAGCTAACTAGTGTTCTAAGTCTCCCTATCCTGACTGGTTTGAGCAGGTATTCCCTATATTTGGTGTGGGAATTCCACTAGTACTGGTAGTATATTACTGATAACAAATTTTTATAAAAACAAACTCAAACTTTTCATCAGCTGTACAATTTGCCAGGTACATTATGTTGCTGTTCCAATTCTCTCACCAAAGAGTTAATTCATGCTACTAGCTTCATATGATCTTGCTATGGGTAGACAGGTTGGATGTGATTTTTTTTTCTCTTGCTTACACTGGTATAATTTATAACTTTATGGGTATAAATGAGATTACACAAGCATAAAATTTGTGTGATGGAAGAATCAGGTTTATAATGCTTATAATCTAGCATTTTGTGCTAGCTGAATTTTTACAAAATCAGAAAGGCATTTTGGTTGCCCCCTTTGTACATAGCTTGGTAGAAGAAAGGTCTCCCCCCAGCTGACGATGGGATGAACTTGCATGACTGCAGAGCCCAAATATTGGTAATGGGCATGATAGTGATATCTATGCCCTTGGTGAAATGAGAGGGTTTAATTTCTAAACTATCCACATATGGGAATGAACAGTCTTCACTCTGCTCTGCAGTGACCCCATGCAATGACCTTGTGATCATGATTAAGGAATTATTATTGTTTGTGGTTTCAGATTAAACTGACTTCTAAAGATGTTTGTTCATATTTTCCCCTCATGGGGTCACTACTGTGCAGAGTTAAGGTTGTTCGGGTGCCTCAAGTATCCATTTCCACACCTTAATGGATGTCTGGATTTCTTTTCAGTGTATCCATAGATCTGAATTTCCAGGTTTATTATGCTTGGCTTTGTCATAATTACATCATCCCTGTAATGCTTCTTATTCTTAAAGCTTGTCTACATGGCCCCACAGTGCTGCTATGGGGGATGAGAGTTGCAGTGCATGGTAAAATGGTGCACTGTAACTGCTCTGCATGAGCCCTGCTGGCGTGAACTAAAAGTTACTTAGTTCATGTTAACATAGTCCCATTTCAAACAGGACTCGTGTCATTGGCAAAGTGAAGGGGCCAAAGAAAGGACCTAAGAAACAAGAACTGATATATAGGCTGAGGCTGAGTTGTGCAGAACCTTGAATGTGATGACTAGAAGTTTAAACTTGACATGATAAACAAGGGGGAAACCAGGAAGGAACTGAAGAGGAGACTAATGTGATCTGTTTGACAATCAAGGAAGCTAATTTTGACAGCCAGATTTTGAGAGAAAGCTGTTGCAGTAATCAAGGTGGGAGATTATCAGGGCACTGACAAGTGCTTTAGATATCAGGATATAAAACAAATATTGAATTTTTGTTCTGGTGTGGAGAAGGAGGTGGCAAGATTTGATAACCACCTGGACATGAAGAGGAAGATAGGATCCTCTTTGGCACCTCCTCAACATTGTAAACAGGGAGAAGGATTGATTGTGTAGTCCACACCAACAAAGAAAGAAAGAAGTACAGAGGATTGAGAAGGACAATGAGAAGTTCAGACTTATGTGTATAAACCTGAATTGGTAGTAAGCTAACCAGAATGATAAGTCCAAGACAGTCAGATACACAAGACTCAATGGTTGTGGATAGTGCCTGAGAGTAGAAAGTTAGACTTGTAAGTTATCCACGTAGAAATGATAGTTGAATCCATGCACACTGACAAGGTGTTGAGGGAGAAGAGGAGGGACTTGCACAGATCCCAGTGAAAATCCAGTAAGCAGAAGGTGAAAGGTCATCAAATGACATGCTAAAAGAAAGGTCTGAGAGAGAGGAGAAGGACAGAGTGTTAAAGAGGATGGGGTGATTAGCAATGCTGAATGCTGATGTAAGAACAAGGGATGAGATTGGGGTAGAGGCCAGGAAGAGGTAATTAGATGCCTTGGTGAGAGAGGTTTCAGTGGAATGGAGATCTGAAATCTAAAATGGAGGGAATCCAGGAGGGAGTTATCAGAGAAGAAGTGTGAGCAATTTCCGTAAATATCCTGTTCAAGGAACTTAGAGGTGAAGGGAGGAAGGAGGGATATTTGGACCCTAGTTGGAGATAGTAGTGGGGTTAAGGCTTGTTTTCCAGGGGATTCAATATACAGGACAGTACACTGCAGGAAAGGAGAGAGAAGAGAGGGGGACATGGAGAGTCAGTGCGGGCAGGAGAAAAGTAATTTAGTATTTGGGGTGGAATGGAAAATAGGACAGAGGGTCTCAGCTGCAAGAAATGAGACCACTCCACTGAGAACAATCTGCCTGTTTTGGTGTCTCTGAATTCCTGCAAAGTAATATATTTTATATCTTGTTTTCAATTAATGTCCTCTGTGTCTTATGGAGGCCTCATTTAATTTAACTACATTTTCATATTTGCTGATAAGATAACTTATGTAATCACCTTATTGAAGTAGCTCTTTTAATTATTTTTTCTTTCAGAAGATTTAGTTTTCAAAATTCCTCATTTCCACTGCTGTGAGCATCTTTTTTTAATGTTGTTAGATTTAATTTTAATATACTTCTGCTGTGGCCTGGGTTTAATACATTATTTAAATAGGCCGAGTTAAATATTTTCTGCGTAATTGTGAGGAGACAGATTACTTACCAGTAACTGAGGCTCTTCAATAATATTGCCTTTGCATATTTACACTCATGGGATGCACCATCCTAGTGCTATTGAGCTCCAAGAATCATCTAGAAAACCAGTGCCCAGAGTGGTCACATGAGTACTTCCTCACAGCCTGAATGTTTGAAGTGGTTATATTTAGAGGCCCATGGAGTCCTCAACCACCTTAGTTGCTTCTGCTAAATCCAGAGGTACTCGGAGAGTAGAACTCTGAGGAACCCTTAGAAAAACCAGTGGGTACCAGCCAGAAGACTGAAGTACATCAGAAATAAGGGTCCCACACCATCCCCAAAAGAGAAGGAGTTCAATGGAGTTCTTGGGATCAGCATTATTGGAAGGGCATAGAACAAAGAGAGCTGAAATTAAGGCCACTGATCCACTTGCACCCTCCCTGGATCCATGACAGTGTTTCTTCTTCCTTCAAGTGATGCCATCAATACTCAGTCATAGGCCAGGTCTACACCAGGAGCATTTTGCTGTTATAACTATACCAATATACTATGCCAGCAAAGCACTCCTAGTGTAGACACTTAAACCAAACCACTTTTGCCAATGTAGCTTATTCCAGCACACTCAACTAAAGAGCAAATAATGGCGAAGAGGAGCCTCAGACAAAGATTTGGTCTCACTTTTTATAAATATTTGATTAAGTCCTAGTGGATGGAAACTGAGATGTCACTCTCCATTCCCCTTCCTTCCTTTCCTTTTCCATTCCTTTCCTTTTTTGTTCTTTCTAGTCTCCCGTTAAATTAAAAAAAAACTTTTTTCAATAAAATATAAACAAAAGGAATCCAAATCACCAAAAAACTGTCACCAAAAGTGCAGTTTTTCCAGTATAACTGCAGCTATACTAGGTGCTTTGCTGGCCCAGCTCTGTCAGTTAACGATGACACAACTATGCCAGGAAATGTCTGTAGTGTAGACCTGGTCCTAGAGGAGGCTCCCTGACTGAGCTCCACCTTTTTTTTTTTTTTTTTTTTAAAGTATAGCTTCCTTTGCAGGTAGTCACTGTGAGGTCTGAGGGGTGTTCAATAAATATTTTGTAAGTCTATCTTCCCATGATGAATATTTCTAACATAATTTGCAACTTATTTTTGACATCAACATATGTCTTCAAGGTTGGGAGTTCATAACATCAAGCTCTGCTTTAGGCACAGGAAACAAATGCCATCCATTTTGATAAGATGTGTCTCCAAGAAAACAAGGATAGTAGATTGTAGTTTGTGCATTGTAGCATCCGCTTTCAAATAATCAAAACACTCCTTTGGGGCTTTGAGTTATCTAAATGCTAAATTAAGGATGCTAATCATATTTCCCGTTCCTTTTCAAGTTGTTATATTTGTATTTTAATAAGTGTGTTGATACAATCACTCAAGCTGCATTTCTTACTCCTTCCTTCTTTAGGGGATCTTTCTGATTATGATTGTTTTTCTTCACAACATTAAATGGCATATGAGCAATGTTGCTACAGTGATTCCTAGACTCAGTGCACTAATGTACATTCATTGAATTCCTTTCATTTTATTTTTATTGCAGCAAAGGGCATGAATTGGAAATTTGTTTTATGGCTAAAGATGAGGTAAGGCAGAGGGAATGGATGATTCAACAGATACTGAGCCTTTCAGGCAACTAGTTCAAATCCAGCCTACGATGGTAGTCATTACCATCACATAGATGTGGTTGGTGTGCATAATCCAGGTGTTAGTGGACAGCTGTCCATGGCACAAATTACTTTAATTTCTAGCCATGTATAAAATGGATTTATAGAACTATCCTCTGAGCAGAGGTGACCACTAGAGCTCAGTTCATCAGAGCGCTTCAACATATACTTTAGGCATGGGATTAGTTCCACTGTCTTCAAGCAATATGACTGACTGCAATCAAACTACTCACCTGCTTAAAACTAAGCACATGGCTCAGGACCCAGATTAAGGGCAAAGCAGTATGAGAAAGTATTCTTCTCTCTGTGCATAAATAGAGGACTCCATTCTCCACTGCTGTCAGTGTGCCACCTCTCAAAAGCACTAACCTCACCTACACAAATGTTAAAAGACAAAAATTAGGGTACAGAGGTGGCTTATCTGATGACAAACAATGTAACTAATGCATCTCGGCACCACAGGAACCAGACACAAGGAAACCACATAGCATAAAATCGCTTTAAACATCTGTCAACAGCACACTGAGCTCATTACAGACTCTTTTGTGCTGCTTTAAACACAGAGGTAATTTTTTTAAAACACAATTTTAGAAACATAATCGCATTGCTTGGACAGTGAGAGACAAAGCTCCTCTAAAATGTAATATAGGAAGTAAACAAACACGCAAGGAAGGTTTAAATGAGTGGTTTGGGAGTATGGAAGGTTCTTTCAGATGCATGTAAGTAGGGTCTGAATGGACTCTCCCCTGACAGCTTGCTGGGAGCAGGAGAGACTTCAGGAGCAAACTCTATTAACATGAATGCACCTACTCTGTGTAGGTATATAGCAGACAGGAGCTCTGTTGCTCAAAAGTGATCAGTTTTGGCTGGTGCTGGGTTACAAAACACTGTACTAAATGCAGGGGTAGTGAAATGTTATCCATGTTATCATTATTGCATGAGTAAAAGGGAACAGAACTGTTCTGACCCTGTCCTGATTGAAGGGCACATCAGTCCCCAGGTGGTGAAGAGCAGCGGCTGGTGGGGCAAGCAAGGTGCCTTCTTCCCTGGGTTGGGAGATGAACTCACACAGATGCACCTCTGAACTCTGGGTCCTCACTGACCAAGGACACCCACCATGAGTGGGGTATGGTGATAGAAGGGCACAGAAAAGGAACTGTTGGTTGTAGAACTCAAGAGCATGAGGCAGAAGGCACTGCCCCGCTCACTCTGGGGTGGGTCTCCTGCCCACAGTTTTATAATGATGAATCCTGCGAGCGGCATTTTCCCTATTTAATGTTGAGTGACTTCTCTCCTTTCATTAAAAGTTTCTTTTCTACACTCAGACTCTGCTTGCGAGTGGGGAAATATTGCCTCCCAGAGGCACCCAGGGGTGCTGTGTAATTTTCCCAGGTCACTGGGTGGGGGCTTGAGCTGGTTTTGTGTTGTATTGTTGAAAATATAGCGGGGGGAGGGATAGCTCAGTGGTTTGCGCATTGGCCTGCTAAACCCAGGGTTGTGAGTTCAATCCTTGAGGGGGCCATTTAGGGATCTGGGGCAAAAATTGGGGATTGGTCCTGCTTTGAGCAGGGGGTTGGACTAGATGACCTCCTAAGGTCCCTTCCAACTCTGATCTATGATTCTATGAAAATAACCCCTGGAGATTGAACCCTGCCCTGGTTGCTGACAGAAGGGTTACACAATGTGAATGTTGGGAATAATACCTACCTCTTCATCACTAGCTCTTACAAAAAGAGGTCGGTATCATTATTCCCATTTTACAAAGTGGGGAAACTGAGGCACAGAGGCTTGCCCAAGGTTTCTTAGCAGACCAGTGGCAGAGCTGGGACTAAGCCCAGGCTTTCAGAGTGCCACATCAATGCCCTATCCACTTGGCCACAAATGAACCAAATAAGCAGTACAATTTTCAGAAGTAGATGATGGTGAGCCATGTGAATGCTCAGGTTTTCTACTGATCTCACAGTTAAGATTCTGGAATCCATTTTTCTCCCTTAAAAAGGCATACTCAGGATATGGTAAAGCACAGTAAATTATATCAGCATTACAAAAATAGGAGAATAGCTAGTTTTTCTACCATTCTACTCATTATTTACCTATCAAAAAATAATACAAAATCACTCCCACAGTTATGTATTGAAATTAATAGTAATCTGGTCAGGACTGACCTTTGTCAGACAATGCCCTGAATTCATTTGGCACCTGGAAAATATGAGAGTTGTGATAAAACATTCATGTACTACACCAATAGTGCTTTGTGGCACAATTCTCATTCCTACACAAAGTCTGGAAGGTGATTTTTCAGAAAGTTTTTGTATTATTAATAATTATTCTATTAGTCATTTATCTATTTAATATTCAGTAGGTAGCTATACTGTCAGCCATCTGGTCCTTGCATACTTTAAAAGCCCACCAGAATCAAACTGTAAATGATACATTTTGAATGAAGGTTTATCAATACAAATTTCTCTTCAAAGAGTACAACCCCAATGTAAGTGCAGTAGAATGAAATAAAGCAAGGATTCTCCATTTCTCTCCTCTCCCACAGCTTGTTGCCTTTCCATTGAGTCACTTGTAATGGGTCATCTTCAGATGACACCCATACTATTTAGTGCTTAGTTCAACAACACATAATAGGAGATGTCACAGTAGTTGCATAATAATTTAATGGGATGCTTCTGGAAGATAAGGAGTTGCTGGCTGTAATTGACCAAATCTGCTTCAGGGGGAGATGGAGAATGGCACCTGATAAACAATGCATGAGAAATCCACGGCTAATTATCAAATGACTCATGGGGCTACCAATAATTTTTCAGGAATGGTTCTGAATCTCCTGGGTAGCCTTTTAGCCTCCCAAATGGCTGAGCTTTAGTGGCAGGACAGAGGGGAAGTTCAGAATGAAAAATGTAGTAGTGGCTGCTTTCATTCCAAAAGTGAGAGCTTGGGTGAGCATGGAGTTGACTAGTCAATTGTGAAATCCACAGCCCTTTAAAATAGCACTTTTACACTATTTTTACACTGCAAGTGAAGGTGTGATCTAGGCACACCATGCTACCTTCAATCTAGCTATCACAAGTAGGTGGCAGGGGCTTCAGTGCAGCAATCCTTATCCAGTGCTGAAGGCCATGCTGCCACTCCTTCTCTACTAGCATTACTCACACTAGCTAGATTAAAGCTAGAGCAGGTATACCCACCCATGCTACAAGCACACCTTCATTTGCAGTGTAGACATACCTTTAATCTGTAGCTCTCAAATTTACTGACTCAGCAAGGGGATTGTGACTAACTCTGAGCACATGAATAGTCCCATTAAATTGGGGCTACTTGTTTGCTTACAGTTAGGCATGTGCTTAAGTAATCTTGCTGAATTGGGGCTAAAGGTAAGTAAGCATTGACTGGGCAAAAGGCATGATAGTCAGTGGCAAAAACAGAATGCAGGTTTCTTGACTTCTAGTTTTAGTGTCTTATCAACTGGCTTATACTGCTCTGGGAGGCTAAATGGCTGAGAAATCATCGTTGAAAGCCCGTGGGTTTTTCATAAAATAATTTCCCTGGAAGTTTTCCCATAAGTGATCATTCAGTCATGTGATGTTGTGATCAAAAGAGAAATGGAATCTCATTTTAGCTTTCTGAACTGTCTTAGAAGGAAAATCCATTTGGTTTCCATTACAAGTTTTGCTGAACTATTTGAAAATAACTCAGTCAACCACCTATGGCATTTGAGGCCTCCTGACTATAGCCAGATGTTCACAAGTTTGCACACTTGCTGGTTTTGTGGTGTCTTCCCCACCTATTCTTCCAGCCATGTTGCTGGAGACCAGATAAATGGAAAAATTCTCTTTTTTGAGTTAAGAAATTTTTTGTGATATAACATACTGTTCCTTTTCACGCTGACACAAAATAACAAAAAAAAGAAATGGCCAATAATAACCTTTCACAGAGATACCAACTACTGTAACATTCAAGTGATGGGTCTCCAGTCAGATAAGGCTCTACAGTGAGCCAACCAATTATTTCTTTTCAGCAAAAAATAATAATGAATGGGCCAAATTCTGGTCCAGAGTGCAGCATTATTGGGTTTTACATAGTCTGTCCTCCTCCATGGCAGTGAGGATGATATCACAGGAGCCAATGCAGTCTCAACACTTCAATGAAGGGTTGGAGGATGTGGGACTGACAAGCTACAGCTGGAATACCCCAGGTGGGCCAGAAAGTGAAGGCACAGCTGACAAGGAGAGAGCTGAAAGGATCCCATTGAGGTGAGGATCCTTCAGTAGCAATCAGGGTGAATGGGAGAGTGAGACCCCTTAGAAGTCCAATCACACATCTCACCATCTCCCTCCTCCAGCTCTACCCTGATAATGTGCAAGCTATTTTTATAATGAATACTGTAAAAGGACCCTGTTTTTATGCTCTCTCTCATTCCTCACTACCACTGACACCTTCCCTAGAGCACATGAGGATTACTGTCCGTGAAGACTTAAGTAACCCCTGTAGCCCACTTGATGGGGAGAGAGGGGGTGGGAACTGTGGAGGGTTGGTCACAGACCCATGATGCATTTCTATACACATAAGTACATTGTTTACCTGACAGTTCCAATGAGCTAGCAGCTCTGTGTTAGAATCTTATAGCTAAAGGATAAAAAGATCAACTATACTTAAAGTGACAGACTTCATTTTCAAAAGTCACTCACTGATGTAGGAGTCTGTGTCCCATTGGTTTTTGGTAAGACTTGGGTTCCTAAGAGTCTGTCACTTTTGTAAAAGGAACAATGGTCCAGTGGTTAGAAATCTTGTCCATGCTCTGCCAAGACATCCTATGTGACCTTCGGTAAGTCATTTAGCCACACTTCCCCATCTCACAGGATTGTTGTGAGGATGTATGCTTGTCCACATGTATGATGGTGTAAATTGTCAGCTCCACTGACCTCAATGAAGCTATGACAATTTACATTAGATCAGTGGTCCCCAAACTGTGGGGCATGCCCCCCTAGGGGCCTGTGGAGGAACATTCAGGGGAGTACACTAGGGTGGAGGGGGGAGAAAGCACCACACTTGCAGATCTGCTTTGCCTCCAGACCTGGGCTAGCACCCATGGGAGGCAGGGAAGGAGTGCCACACTCTGCCCCCCCCATATCACTTCCACCCCAACCCCATTCAGCCCCCAGTCCTGCTTCACCTCCAGACCAGATCCACCCCCAGCTTCGCTCCACCCCCCGGCCCAGCTCTGCCCTCATTTTCTCTCTGCCTCTAGGCCAAGCTCCTCCCCCATCCCCAGTCCGCCCCCCCTCCTCACTCCACCTTCAGCCCAACCTCTGCTGCTGAGGAAGCCTTGACTGTGCAGTAATGGAGCAGGAAGGGCACAGACAGATTCTATTAACAGTAAGGTGGCCAGAAAAGTTTGGGCTCCACTGCAGTAGATGGGGATCTGCCCCAAGAAGTAATTCTCATCTATTTATCTCTTATTGAGTAAACTCGTGGATCAGAAGCTAAAATTTGGGAAACCCTAAGCACATGTATTTTAAAAAGCTGTAATATTACAGTTTCCAAAATGACGTGTGCAGAGACACTTTGCAAACTCAAAACAAGGGTGATAATACATAGCAACTGTCTAGTACTTTGCACTATACAAACATTAGCCCTCACGCTACACCTGTGAATTAGCTTAGAGACTAGATAACTTGGATAGAGACATTAAATGACTCATTCCAGACCGCACAGTAAGTCAGTGACAGAAATGATATTAGAACTGGGGAATTCCTGGCTTCCAGCCCTGAGCCTAATACATCCATGCTAATATCTAATTTTTTTCATATCTTTCTTTCATTTTTTAGCTTTTACTCATGGTTCTACCAAAAAAATCTATTAGTGTTGCCTCTCAAAGGGTGTAATCTCTCTTGAAATGTTTGTCAGTTTTTGTTCTGCCTAAAATAGACTTCGCTGATCTAACTATATCTTTGTACATGTATGATTACAGTATTTTTATAATCGAAGGGTTTACTCTAGGTAGTGTTTGAAATACTTCTGTGACCAGCATGCATGATAATGCATTTGGCAGCAACAAGACTGGTTAGGGAACTAAGCTGTGATTTTAAAAAAAATGTCCATTGCATAAAGGAAGAAAAAACCTACAATCACCACTGCATGTGCATGCACACACACAAACACACACACGCGCGCTACCCATGCTGGCCAAAGGGTGCCCAGATACAAAGATTATTTCTCCTTAATAATCTCTTTGTCAAGCTGCTGTAGATCACCAACCACACACCAGCTCTGCTGTTCATCTGTAACTATTATATAAGGAAAGACGTGCCTCCTTAAGTAGTTCCACATGTAAATATTTCCTTTAATAAAGAAATTGGAGACTCAAATGTGCAGGTGACACTCCAGAAATAGTAACATTCTCCTTCTCCTTAGTTGAGCCACTTATGATATCGTAAAAAATAGTATACTAATATATATATATATATATATATATATATATATATATATATATATATATATATATCCACTTATACTACAGTAAAAATATATGGCATAAATGGCACTTTAAATGATTTTTCTAAAGGAAAAAAGGGAATGAGTGATGATGACTGGGAAGCATTTACATAGGATCTGTTATATGTGCACTTTTGCAGCGTTCATCTCTGAGATATGCTTTATCTATCATCGATAGTTATGCTTTGCTTACTGGGAAAATTGAAAACAAGTGGAAGTACTCTGTTTAATAAAGAGATGATGAAAGAGGCTTTTTAGAGGTTTAGAGAATGCCAGTTAGTCTTTACATAAATTGATTCAGGGTACAGCATGATGTAAACATTTTCCCTTTTCTAACCTTTATTTTTTAATGTTACAGGCTGCATTAGTTATATGAGGCTAGTACATGACTTGAATTATTGTGGAGTATTTTGGGTGTACAAGCTGAATCCTTAAGATACTCAACCTATCACGTATCCACCTTCTCTGTACTTTATTATATCTGTTACATTAAATTTTTACAAAGAGACACATATTGTGTGTACACATACAGTTGGTATACATCGATCTGTATATGGGTCATCCATAGCTCTACATACGCAACCCTTCTGCCAGGTGATGTTGACAGTAACAAGGGTCAGGTTCAATATCAAGCGTGTCCTCTTAACATTACAAAACAGAACTGGCTCAACCCTCCCCATCCAGAAATCTGGCAAAATGAACCATCCCCAGGTGCCTTTAAGGTTACAGCCACACTTGGAGATAGGGGTGTGATTCCCAGCTTGTGTAGATATACTTATGCCAGCTCTTATCGAGTTAGCATGCCAAAAAAAAAATAATGTAGCCATGGCAGCAGCATGTGCAGCAGCACAGGCTAGTCACCCTGAATACAAACCCACCTGGACTCCCTGGGTATGAACTCAGGGCAGCTAGCCCATGCCACCTTTGCCCACGCTATCGCGTCCACATTACTATTTTTAGTGAGCTAGCTCAATGACAGCTATCATATGTCTACATGAGCTGGGATTCACTCCCCTCGCTCCAAGTGTAGACATAACCTCAGAGGCAACACGTCCCCCTCTGACTTTCACTTATGTTTGGCATCACTTACCCCCTGCTTAGCAAGTGAGCTTAAATTTAGGGTGACCCTGTCATGTACATGATAAGTTGCAAGGCTGCTACTAGTAGGTCAGACTTCTGTATCAGATACAGACTGGCTACGGAACTTCCTTCTCAGACAGATACACCAGAGATGTGTTTTCCATAAGATCCTTTAATGTTCTGCCAGGCATGGCAGAGGTTAGCTTATGTAAGATATGTTACACACAGCACCACATAGTGGCTGAACCATATAATGCAGTTTACCATTCATTCCATCATGTCTCGCCCTTTAAATTCTACATTCCTACCATTTTACAATATTTAGACTGTCACACAGTCTTTGAGGTTCAATACAAATGAAGCTGGTGTCTCTGAATCACACTGGTTTTCTAGTCACATGACCCAAACGCATAACGACTTGGTCATCTGGCTGTCCTTTAGTTGCAATGACTGGTTGTGGTCAATTTGGAATCATTGAATCGTCGTCGTCTTGTTCTGCATCCACCATCTGTAAACTTTGCTCTGTTGATTGTTCTTGCTGAAGAACCAACAGTTTCTGTTGCACTCTCCACTCTCAGTCTCAATCACATATGATCTGGGTGCTGAATTCCTTTTCTTTACAACAGCTGCAGTTATCCATCCTTTTTCTCCACCCAGTTTGACACAAGCGCAGTCAGCAGGTTCTAGATTTGGCAGTCCCCTGAGTCTCTGCTATTGTAAAAGTGTTTGTACGATCTTTTTGCCTTTCTAGCCCCTTTGGCTACTCTCATTTGGCCACTTTGGAGATAGATTCTTTTCCAAAGTTGGAATAGTAGTTCTGAGCTGAGTTCCCATCAGGAATTGTGCTGGACTGTATCCAGTATCTGCTATTGGAGTAGATCTGTAGCTCAGAAGAGCAAGGAATGGCTCTTCCTACTGTAAGATTTCGTTGGCTGTCTGTGCAGCTCTCTCAGTCTCTCTATTTGCTTGTAGGTAACATGGGCTGCTAGTAATATGATCAAAATCATATTTTGTTCAGAATGACTTAATGGATGAATGAATTGTGGTCCATTGTCCATCACGTGTTGTTCTGGAATACCAAAATAAGCAAAAGCACACTTCAGTTTCTTGATAACTCTGCAGCATGTTATATCTTTTAAGTACATTATTTCTATACATCTGAAAAAGTAGTCCACTATGACTAGGTAATGATGTCCTCTGAATTCACATAAATCTACAGCTAGTGTCTGTCAAGGTCTGTTTGGTAAAGGTGTTTGTACACTAAATGGCTCAGCATTGTCTCGTAAGTTTATTTGCACTGGATCTCCTTTCAAAAGTCCAGTATCATCAAATCCTCCATTGACATCTTGGACTTTTGTCACTAGGCCCATTATGGCTGCCATGCTGCACCTATTGAAGCACTGGGGATGGGTGGCAGTATGTGTGACATACCATAGTTAAGCCAACCTCAGCCAGACTTGGCAGATCATTAAAGGATCTTGTGGAAGACGTATCTCTGGTGTATCTCTCTGAGAAGGAAGCCCTGTAGTCTGTTCATATCTGATACAGAAGCCTGACCTGCTAGTAGCAGCCTTGTAACCTGCCATGTACAAGGTGTACGGGGCATGGTGTCAGACGTAAACTACTGTAGTGCCAGAAGAGAACAGAAAAAGAAGGAAAACAGCAACTAAGGTTCCAGACAGAAGGAAAAAAGCAACTATTGTTGTAGACAGAACAAAGCAACAAACATTGAAGGAACTTATCAACATGCCACTCAGTGCCACAGAGAACTTCAGCTTTGACAAACCTTCACAATGGACAGACGAAGCGGTATTTTGCAAGATTTCAAATTGCTACAAAACTCCATAAGGAAATTGAAGATGCAGGTATGCTCTTTAATGTATTCTATAAGGAAGCAGTCAGAGCATATCTTTAAACCCTTTCACTTTACTGATGACAGTCACAAGATACTATGGCAGAGTTCTGGCTATGTTTGATGCACACTTTATACCTCAGAGAAATGAGATTTATAAAAGAGCGTATTTTCACCAGAGAATTCAAGGCCCAGGGGCAATTGTCAGATTAGCCCTAGAGGTACTCTGAACTGCATGGGCCAGTTCACCACAGAAACAACTTACTAAGACAAAAGCTTTGCATTCAGAGTGTATATGATCAAAGGCGCACAGACCAACAGCCTTCTCACCTGCAGTGTAGCAGCCATCAGGGCCAGCTCCAGGCACCAGCCCACCAAGCACATGCTTGGGGCAGCACCTGCCAGCGGGGCAGCGCTCAGGGGTTTGGGGGTTTTTTGTTTAAAAAAAAAAAAAACCTCTTCCGCTCCAGGCAGTGGGGCGGGGCGGCAGGCATGCCGCCCTCCCCACCGGGGCCTGCTCCCTGCTGGCCTCCTGGGGAGCGGGATGGCTGGCGCGGGGCCGCAGGCTCCCCACCCTCCCCGCCGGCGCCCCGGCCAGGGGAGCGGGTGCACTGGTGGGTGCGCCGCCCTCCTCGCCTGTGCTCCAGGTGGGGGGGGGATTGTTTTGGCTGGTGTTGGGGAGGGGTTGTTTGGGGGGGCGGCGTTTGGGTTTTTTGGGTTTTTTTTGCTTGGGGCGACAAAAACGTTAGAGCCGCCCCTGGCAGCCATGATGGTCCTACTGAGAAAGGTGGAAGAATTCAATGGAATATTTGATGATACTGGACTTTTGAAAGGCAATCCAGTACAAATAACCTTAAGAGACAATGCTGAGCCATATATAAACACATCTGGTATATCTCTCCAAAAAGGAAGCTCTGTAGTTGGTCCATATCTGGTACAAAAGCAGGTATGTCTGATCACCTAAGCGAAGTAGGTGTGTCTCTGCAAATACAGTCTGCTCCTGAGGTCTTTTCCCCCAGTTCATCAATAGATGGCAGGGGAGAGCTCATTCAGACCACTGGCTTACACATACACATATATATAGATACACATACATTTTTCAGCTAATGCATGCACCACAGCCTTGCTTCTTTCCAACCTTTCTCCACATAAGATTTATTATTGTGGTTTTCATGGTACAGTACTTGGTGGATAACTTCAAACAAGGCTGGTTTCTCTTAACCTCTCCTTTGTCTCTACAGATAATATGATACCCTAGGTACATTCAATTTTATGAGTTTGGGGAAGTTTTAGATTAAATCTCATGCAGGGAAAATATGATCCTGCTGCACATCCTGCAACAACAGTCCAACAGAAATGTGGCGTAGATGAGGAATGTTTGGTTAACGCTTTCAGTCACTGACTAGCAATCTATTGAGGGCAGCCCTCTTTTAAACGTAGCATTCTACAGAGCTATTCTGTAACTGTCTAGTCATATGTAAGACTTAGTAAAACAGGAAGCTACACTAATCTCCAGACATTACATTTTTATCTACAGTACTTCCACATGTTTGTACTGCTTCCAGTAACCAAAGCATAGCTCTAGATGATAGATGAAGAAAATACATGGGAGATAGGCTTTGCAAAAAAAAAAAAGCAAAGTGTAGCAGATCCTACACAGATGCTTCTTAATCACTATTCATCCCTTTAGTAAAATTATTTAAATCAAACAGATTCATTATATGCAGCAAAATGTTTCCATGTGAGCCCTGAACACTTTGTTCAAGAGCTAGGAGGGCAGCCAACTGTTTTAGTTCCTTAAAGAATAACAGATGTGTCCTTCCAAGTCTCATGCTAATGGAATTCAGGCTGTGGTGAGAAGTTTAAAAAATACTGTCAGTTGCCTGCAGGCTTTGTCTAGCTGAGCCGAAGTCATTCATTATTTGGTTTTGCTTGTTTAAAAAAGGTCAGTTCAATGAAAAACAAAATCAATGAATTTAAACAAACTATACATGCAATTCTTTCTACTATCCCAGCTCTGTAACTGTTAGATTTCAAAATATGTATTGTCAAACCAGTTGCTGAATGTGAACACTCTCTGAATGTGTTTAGTGATTGTTTTAAGTCTGTTCTTTTATCATTAGCATCCCACTTTTTCAGTTCCAAAAATTCACCATAAACCAAACAAAACATCCAGTAAATAGATTTGGTGTTAACCTCCACAGCAAATAGAGCAAATAATTCAAACTACAAGCGAAGTGAAATGAGGGACATTCCCTGGCACTACAGTAGACGATGCAATAGACTACTAAAACTTTTGTATCTGATTGGAAACTGAAGGAAATTTGAGGTTACAAAGCAATATTGCCTTGTAGTGAACACAAGCAAAGATTGGGTTTCACTTCATTGCAGGGGCAAAGCTTTTACTTTGAGCAAGTCTATTACTTTTTCTACTTCTATAGTGTACTGAGCAAAGTGAATACTGACCATAAAATCTGAAGTTTAACACCACAGTTAGTGTCTGCCTAAGGCTGATTATTTTATTTTATTTTGAAAGGTTGACCAAAAATGGTTTTGGCATTTCCAAGAATGAGATTAGGGTGGAATGTATTGATTTGGTCATGAATGAGGCAGAGATCCTGTGGAAAAAAATAGCAGGTGTCTATGTAACTAAACACGATATTATAATGCATATGCATAAGGTAACTGAATAAAGGTTGCACAGGCAACCTTAATTCTGACATTTTCTATCTTTTGAGTGCTTAACTTTGAAACCTTAACATTCTTTTAACCTTGCTTTTTGTGTGTAATTTGTTATTTAGATTGCAAAATGTGTTAAGGGCTTTCCAAACACAGATGAAGACTGAGCAATGTGAAAAGACAAAAGGTGGGGAGAAAGGGATATATACCACACAAGCAGCCATGTATACATTCAGGAGGTATTGAAGGACTCCAGTGAGAATGGTGAATTAGATGATCCTGCTGAGGTGGTATGGGTGGCAAAAGATAAAATGATAGGGGATACTCAGAAACATGGAGGATGCCTCAGAGGAACCACATAACTCCCTTCAAAAAATCCAGAATTTGCAACTAAGCTTTTTTAAAAAAAACTCTTAATTAAGGGTGTGCAAAAAAAAAAAAAGCCCCTTTGAAACCCACAGCATGGTAGCAACATAATTAATAAGACAATCTGGCATCCTCACAGGTTTGTTACCTTGTTTTCTTTCATTTTTGCCTGAAAAGTATAAAGAAGCAATACTGGGCTTCCTATTTGTCTGGGCTCAGCTCATCAACAAGCAATACAGACAAAAGAAACAATAGCAGGCATCTGCTGTCTGTCAGGGAAATGGACATACAGTAAGTGAAGGTTTCTTCACACTGCTTTTGATCTTGAGTTCATTTTCAAAGGTTCTGCTAAGCGAAGGCTGCTAGAGGACAGAATCATTTTATTTCATGGGTCACTAACAGAGCTCCAGCAACATAAAAGTTGACAAACTGAAAAGAAACTCCTGTGGCATCCTTCGTCTATTCTAAAATTGGTTCCTTTTCTTGACATTTGATCCACTGTAAGAAAGAGAAATGAATCATTACTGAAGAGTTCGGGGGGATGGGGCAGAGAAAACTTTCCAGCCAGAAACAAGAAATATGCACAACATTTTGGCTAAAAGGACTAGAACAATACAAAATTAATATGGCACATATTAAATGGATTAAAAATTTACTCACAGATCACTAAATGTAATTGTCAATGAGGAATCATTATTGAACATGTATGTTTCTAGTTGGATTCATAGAATATCAGGGTTGGAAGGGACCTCAGGAGGTCATCTAGTCTAACCCCCTGCTCAAAGCAGGGCCAATCCCCAATTGTTTGCCCCAGATCCCTAAATGGCCCCCTCAAGGATTGAACTCATAACCCTGGGTTTAGCAGGCCAACACTCAAACCACTGAGCTATGCCCCCTTAATTAAACACACCTAAAGGTGGCAATTCTTCAACAAAAAAACTTCAAAAACAGACTCCAACGAGAAACTGCAGAACTAGAATTAATTTGCAAACTGGACACCATTAAATTAGGCTTGAATAAAGACTGGGAGTGGCTGGGTCATTACACAAACTGAAAACTATTTCCCCGTGCTAGTTTTCCCCTACTGTTACTCAGACCTTCTTGTCAACTGTTTGAAATGGGCCATCCTGATTATCACTACAAAAGTTTTTCTTCTCCTGCTGATAATAACCCACTTTCATTGATTAGTCTCTTAGAGTTGGTACGGCAACCCCCATCTTTTCATGTTTTCTGTGTGTGTATCTATCTATCTATCTCTATATAAATATATATGTATATATCTCCCTACTGTATCTTCCACTCCATGCATCTGATGAAGTGGGTTTTAGCCCACGAAAGCTTATGCCCAAATAAATTTGTTAGTCTCTAAGGTGCCACAAGGACTCCTTGTTCTTTTTGTGGATACAGACTAACACGGTTACCACTCTGAAACCTCCTCCCTGTGAAGATGAGTCTGTGAGTGGACTCCTCCTATCAGCTGAGTTTGCAGCTGAAAGCACATGGCATGAATATTGCTGTGATTCTTGGTCTTTACGGACATCTATCATAGAGATACGCTCACCTGGGTGACAAAACAGATTGAGTATCCAAGGGACTGTCTGTGACTCTGTTTTAAGGCTGTTAATGTGCCTGAGGAGTTTGTACTTGGTGCAGTTGGTTGGTGAAATCTAACTTAAGAACTCGCAATCAGTTTGGGGTTTGTGCCTTGTTTTATTAGCAGTCTGCCCTTATAACAAGATGCAATGGCTGGCAGTTAAAGCTAGACTGATTCCGATAAATAAGGTGGAAATTTTCACAAGTTAGAGTAATTAATCACTGGAACAATTTACCAAAGGTCATGGTAGATTTTCCATCACTGGCAACTTTTAAATCAAGGTTGGATGGTTTTCTTTAAAAATGTTCTAGTTCAACTGTATGATGCAGGAGGTCAGATGAGATGGTCGCAGTGGTCCCCTCTGGCCTTAGAGTCAGTTGTTGAAGATGATGAGCATTTGCCATTAAGTAGAAACCTTTTTGTCCACTTTGAAGGGATATGCAATTGTAATTTCTCCTTTAGCAGATGGTGAGCCGTGTCCAGCTTCAGTGCTTAATTTGTGCCAGTGCTTGCCAAGGCTGGCACTTCTAGGCTTGGCAGTTTCAGACCTGACAAAGCTGAAATTCAAGTCTCCACTTCAGCTTGTGAAGACTGGACATACTCTCACAAGGTCTTATTCTCCTTCCCCCTCTCATTCACATTCTGCTCCTCACTCATGCCAGGTTTTTCTCTCTCACTTATTCCCCTTTACTCTGCCCCAAAATCAATGGCTGTCATTGCTGTGCCCCCGATATTAATTGGTGGGGCCTAATTAATAGGCAGCAAGTTTAAAACAAATAAAAGGAAGTATTTTTTCACAGAACGCACAGTCAGTCTGTGGAACTCTTTGCCAGAGGATGTTGTGAAGGCCAAGACCATAACAGGGTTCAAAAAAGATCTAGATAAGTTCATGGAGGATACATCCATCAATGGCTATTAACCAGGATGGGCAGGAATGGTGTACCTAGCCTCTGTTTGCCAGAAGCTGGGAATGGGTGAGGGGTGAATATCCGTTCTGCTCATTCCCTCTGAGGCACCTAACATTGGCCACTGTCGGACGACAGGATACTGGGCTAGATGGACCTTTGGTCTGACCCAGTATGACTGTTCTTATGTTCTTATGGTGATGACCCCTATCATCACTTATTTTTATGGCCCTGCTTTCTCCTCTTTCTACTGTTTTCCTGGGTGTCAGGACAGTCCTAGAAACCTTGGATTACACTGACATCCTTCTCCCTTTCCCCAAACAAGCCCGTAGGGAGTGGTGACCCAGGAACCTCTTAGTGGCAACTGGTAAGGAGCACAAAAGGGGGGAGGGTGCAAAGAGGTTGTAGGAGTCTCCTGAATCCAGTATATACATTCTAGTTTATCAAAGAATGTTATGTGAGGTCTCAAATAAAAGCTGGTGTCGACACTGGTCATCAATATAATTGTAAAATGTATGTACAGTTACTATGTAAGGAGTTATGTGTAGATACTGAAAATATGTTCTGAAAGTTTGTGTCTCGGGACTGGTCACCAGCAAAGGTGAAAAAAGGATTTTCTGTCAGACAAGAAATGTTTATCTATCTGGCTGGTTAAATATAAATTAGATATTGATTCACTCACAGGGGGTCTCCTATCATCACTCTGAAATGAATGGAAATTAAGGATTGTGGGGTCTTCAGAAAGAAACTAACAGGAATATTTAAACAGTAGAGGGGGTGACTCTATCTGGTGGTGCAGACCCAAGGTTTGCTCTATTATATTTGTAGGGGCGAAGAAGACACCAGGGCACCCTTCACTGAAGAAGTAAAAAGACAGTAGTTTTGCTTGATGAGAAAGGGGTCTCAACCAGGTGTGGTAGAAAATGCTGGAGAGAACTTCGGGTGAGATAAAACTTCTTTAGCCAGGAGCTTAACCTGTTAGCTAAGCTTAGTCTCTAGAAAGCGTGTTAGGATTTCGTTTGATATGTAGCCATTTGTTTCCAGTGTTCTTACTCACTATTATTTGAATCTCTGTTCTTTGATAATAAACTTATTCTTGTTTTTACTATAAATATATCTAAGTGCTGTGTATAAACAAAGTGGTGATCCTGAGCTGAATCTGACAAGTTGGTGTGTACTGTTCCTTTGGGAACCGCAGACCTGGTAATGCTGTGAGTGTTCAGTGGCCAAGGGGCTGGACACTGCAGGGAATGCTCTGAGCACTTGGGGGTCGATGTGTGCCTATCACTATCTGTACAGAGAATGCAAGGCCTGAAGAGGCCTGGAAGGTTGTGCTTGTGTTACCAGAAGCTGATGGTTTCAGGGAGCTGATCCATAGTGGGCACAGACAAGACTGCTTCATGCTAAGGGCAGGTAGTAGTGAAGTACCTCATAACCCTGGGTTCCGCTGGGGGAACATTACAGGGGTAGCCTGTAGAAACTTTACTCTCCCCTCGAAACTGAGGGGGAAACAGTCAGTATCTTCCTTTCTCTCCCCCAGTTGAGGAGCTGAGGTTACCCGCAGGAAAAAGCAGAAGCTGCATAGATCCCCATCCCACTTGGAGAGAAGAGGAAAAGAGGTGTTCCACTATACAACTGGGGGTGGGGAATATAGCCATGGATTCACCTCCTCCTTACACCTCACCACTTCCTTGTTGCCCCTGGCTTGTAGGGAGGCAGTAATTTATGCACTTCTGAGAGCACAGGGGCTGCAAATCTCTTTGGTCCGTCCTTAAAGGGCAACACAAGGAAAAGATGTTCCCTGATCTCCGACACTGCACAGCTGTACAAATCTGGCCAGAATCTGTCCCTCTGAGTCAACAGAAGGAGTTGAGAGGAATTGGGGAGAAGATTGTGAATAGGAAAAGGGCTGGTTGTTGCTGCTGAAGGAAGGAAACATATGGTAGAGTTTGGCAGAAGGATAGTTAACTGAAGATGATGTTGTGTGACAGATATGTCTTCCCACTGACAGCCATTTTTACTTTCCTGACCTTACTGCCACATTCTCTAATAATCACCACTTAAAAAATGTCCTTCCCTCCAAAAACCACTCCTCATTTCAGTTCCCTCCTCACCCAACAGTCACATTTAATTCCCTCGGTTTTTGCCTATTCCAGCCACCACCCTTCACTCCCATCTTTTATAACCCTGTTCCACCCCTCAGTCTCTGTTCTTCCTTAGCCTGACAACCATTCTTCATTCCCATGCCATCTCCTAACCCTGACTTTCCTACATCCACAACCACCTATATTCCCTGGTTCTTTTCCCCATCTAAACATTCTACCAAAACCCTGTTAATCAGCCCTTTTCCTGGCCTTTCCTTTCCCTTGTTTCAATAGCTCCCCTAGCATTCACATGCACATTTCCATTAATAAATTCCATTATCACTGCGGCTCTCTCCCTCTTTCCTTCCCTTGCTTCCCTGACAACTCACCTCATTCTCCTATATGTCTCTCTATAACAACTCATTTTCTTTTTACCCTTCCCCACTCAGCTTCCTCACATAACTTCCTGAAAAAGCACTTTCTATTTATCCTCCAGGAACTCCTTCATTACACTTCTTGCACTTTAACCAAATAATTTTATCCTAGACTTAGTGCCTCCATTTTCTTAACTTATGTATCTCACTTCTATCTGACCTTTTTCAACAGAGAAAGATGCAGTCTCTTTCTCTCTGGATAATCAATGATATAAACAGTCAGAGATCCTCCCGTAATTGTCCTGATTTAAAATGCTGTTGCCTCTGGTAACTCAGTCCCTTACACACAACCCGCATACTATCATGACTGATAGTCACCCTTACATGTCATCATTAGAACAAAAAATATAATAAAATAACAGCATTAATAATAATAAATATAATGGATTCTGTAAATACCATTTTGGCTAACCCCTACTTTCTTAAGTATGTTCCACATTACTGAAGGCAACATTTAGCTGAATCCTTTGCCTACAGAGTTTACCTTCTTTAGTTATACTCAGATTTAGAATTACATGTTTTAAGTGATGGGTCATCATTGTTTATAATAGTGAAGCAGGAAATGTGTGTAGTCCAAGTTAAACTCAAACACTATACTTCATAGATTAATTAGAATCAGAAAGAAAACACAAAGGATGAAATTCTGACTCCACTGAAGTTAATGGGAATTTTGCCATTGACTTCAATGGGGGCCAAGATTTCGCTCCAAATGAAATACTCTAGTGTATGTAACCTTTCTACCAACTGTTGACAGCAGCAAAAAGGGTTCAGTTTTCTAGGGGTTCCTTAAAGAGTTAGCTGGCACTAGCTCAAGCACCCGCTTGGGAAACTATATACTGCCTGGGGTGCCCTGATGGGAAATACTTCCACACTCACAAAACTGAGCCCAGGGGTTAAAAACAAACAAAGAAAACTTTATTATGTTGGAGGAGCAGGGGGACAAAAGAATAAACTTGGGGAAACCAGTAATTAATAAATCAACAAATTCTGTGAGGCAAGACTCCCATGCCCCAACGGGTCTTAACAATAATCTCAGTCTCACTCCTCCTGGCAAATGTGAGTGGCTGGTGCATTCTAGCCACTTCTCTCCTCCCAGCTCCCCACTCTCAGTTAGCTGCCCTGGGTTGGACAATTCAAAGGATACTGGGAAGCCAGTGCTGCCTGGGGGCTCTACCATCTGTCCTAGCAGTGATACAGATTTCAGCTGTAATTGCTGGATAGGGTCCCTTAGGTAGGCTGCTGCTCTCTGCGGCTTCAGCTCAAACCGCTTCAGCTCTGCTCCACCCATCATCTTGAAGCTGGTGCCAGTGCCTTAAAGCTGCCACCACCACTGCACCATCTGTTGCATCAAAGCCATCCTGTCTACTGTTCTGCAGCAGTCTCAGCTCAACCTTTTAGGGAGGGAGAGTCTCAGGACCAGAGAAACACTCTCAGCAGACTGTAGGAATCTTTTTTTTTTAAAATTTTCTCTCTCCCTCTTTTAGCTATGTCCAAGCTCTCTTAGCCAGCTATGCCTGACAGCAGTCTCAGGGAAGGTGATGCCAGGCCTATTCAGTGTTGATGCCTTGTTCTTGTATTTCTTAGTAAGGTCAGTTGCATTTTATTGCCCTCAGAATTTAACTGTATGTAACTTTAGCGCCCTCGTGGCCAAGATGGAGTCTGCTCTGCCGGCAGCTCTGGCCAAGAGAAGGCGCGTGCAGGAATGCAGCAGGAAAAATTTCTTTTCCCCAGGGGCATCTGTTTTAAACCCCCCAGAGTGAACGAACACACATACACACACACACACACACGGAAAAGAACAATGGATATAAGAAAGGGAAATATTTATTTACAGAAGGATGAGAGGAGAAAAACAACAAGGGGAAATATAGGGGGAGCGGTAAAACAGGGTTGCATCCAAACAAAGGCCTTTCAGGCCCAGTGGTAGCACAGTTTGAAAGGGCAGACACCGAGCAATGTCTTCACACAGAGCTCAGGAGTCCTGAGCAAAGTTTCAGTTCAGTGGTGGGTTCTGGGTGTTCCTGGTTGTTTTCGGTGCCAGTAAACTTTTCCCAACAAACCCCTCTGGTGCCCTTTTCTGACACTCACTGTAAAGCCACACAGAGTGGCCACCTTCCCACTTAACTAGCTAGCAGCCTCCTTCCTTATTCCCAATGCAGAGTCACAAGCCCCAGTACTCTCAGCCCCATGCAGCTCTGGGCAGCAGTGATACTCAGGGCCACCCTTAGGCATATGCAACATACACAGCTGCGTAGGGCTGCTAGGGCACCTGAAAATTTGGGGCACCACTGACTTTCCTATCCCTGTTCTGACCCTTCCTGCAGGCTCCTACAGCTATCTCCTGCAGCCTGGTGAGTCTTCCTTGGGAGGGGATCTAGTAGTTAAAAGTGAAAAAGCCTTGCAGCCTGCCAGACCTATTAACACAACATTGAAACTTTTTTCAAGGGGTAATGAAGCCATTTAACAGGCATTTGCCAAACCCCAGATATATACTGTCATTTACTGACAAAAACAGTTGTGCATTACTGTAATGTTTACTCAGGCCTTGGCTACACTTGAAACTTCAAAGAGCTGTCGCAGGACGCGGCAGTGCTTTGAAGTGCGAGTGTGGTCGCGTGGGAGCGCTGGGAGAGAGCTCTCCCAGTGCTCCTGGTAATCCACCTCCACGAGGGGATTAGCTCAGAGCGCTCGGAGCCCGACTCCCAGTGCTCAGAGCCGGTCCATACTAGCGCTTTAAAGCGCTCAGACTTCCTGCACTCGGGGGTGATTTTTCACACCCCCTGAGCCAGCAAGTTAGAGCGCTATAAAATGTCAGTGTAGCCAAAGCCTCAGAAGATGTCAGTCTACAGGACCTTAGTTTTAAAATTTGCTTTAAACATATTTCATTAGTGAGTTAGTGAAGATTATAAAATCACATCTCTAAAAAATCCGTGCATAGATTTTTAGATGCACAATCATCTTTAGCCTTCAATGCCTGGATCTTCAGACATATAGTTTTTTAAATAAATCCTTCAAAAGACCACCCTTATCTAAAATACACATTTTAATTACTATAGTAAAAAAAACTTGCTTCCAAAGTCTTCCTGTCCTTTCTGTCCATGCCTTTTCTCCTTCACCCCCTCCCCACTCCCCGCCCCCATTGAAGAGAGCCCTTAAAAGGGACAACACCCCTTTCCTTCCAGATAGCTGGACAAAGAGTTTCCTTTTCTTTACTTCTAAACTATCTGATGAACTAATTTAAAGAGAACCCTCCAGTAAAATCAGTACCTTCGTAAAATATAAAATCGTTTGTAATGTCTAACATCTTTGGGGACATAATTTTTAAAGTTGGTGACATTTTATAAGTATGTCTATTGTTATGGAGATCACACAAAGTAAATTAGTGTTCCCTTTTTCTAAAAGCAATGAACATTGTTATGAACACATTAAACCTCTGACTGATTGATTAATTTAAAACAATGTCTTTGTTTCAGTGAATTAAATATGTAGTAATCTGGAATGATTACTTTATGAAGGCTTAAGAGTACATTTAAAATATAAAATCAGCTTAGAAATACTGATTAAGAAAATGTAAAACAGAGAAGAGCTGCATCATGTATTCCATAATATTTAATGTATTCAGCAAGATAGCTGACTCACCCTTACTACAAAGTTTTTGCAAATAAATGTCTGACAAACTTCAGGGCATATCAAAAAACCTGTGACTGACATTTTTTATCCCCAGGTTTAGTGCTTTTAATTAGGTACCTTCTGCATGTCCATTCTGCATGAGGGAGAGGGTACGCGGGTCTCTGCGGGGAACTGTGACTCTCCGCCAAAATGAGGCGGGCTGGGCGTCTCGGTATCCTTTACTGTCTCGTCCCTCCCCACCCCCCGCCAAGCTGTGAGCTTGGGTTGCCATCAGGCATGGGTGCACCAGTTTAATAATACTGCATAGGGCCCCATAAATCCTAAGGACGGCCCTGGTGATACTAGGTTCAGCTCCGGCCTGTCCTTTTCGGGTGATTCCTCCCTGGCACAGTGATCCTTCTGGCTCCTGTTCTGGGGTGTTCCCAATCGGCCGCCCTGTCCTTTTCAGGCACATTTTTTTGCTGCTTCACTTTGCGAGGGCCTGCTTTCAGCAAACTTTTTTTTTTTTTAGCTCCAGAGCCACCCCCTGTAGTTTTCCTCCTTTTTCTTACTGCTCCCTCTTCCCCCTACGAAAAAGATTTAAAGGGGCTATGCTCTCTAACCCCCAAAGGGGTTACACTCTTCCCTCCTCCCCCAAAAGAAATAATCCTTGATGTCTCCATCAAGGTGGGCAACTTTAAACCATGCATTCCCAGCAGGAGACCCAGGGCCCCCATTTGTCAGGAGCATTTTCATTATTCTTTTTACAGGACCCCAAGGGGTGGAACAGGTTTCTCATGAGGCAACTTGCCCCCCTTGGCACCCCAGAGATCTGTAGGTCACTGGGTTCCCCTAAATGATCATACATCAGCACACACCTGGGCTTCCCTTCCCTAGAGGAACGTCTAGGCTGGCTGTTGGGTATTGGCTGAGGTGACACCACTGAACATGGAGGCAAGATGATGGGTTCTTGAGACATGAATTTGAGGGCATCTGGGTTTAAAATGGCAGTTTGTGGCACAGGGTTCTCTGCCTGCACTGAACCTTCCTCACCATGTTCTTGGGGTTTTTTTACAGCTTTGGACAGTGCTCAGTGTGGGTTCTTCCCCCTTACCATTTTTTTGTGCAACAACAAGAGGATTCAGTAGGGTTGTGGCATTTTAAACTGGATGTTTGCCAACCCCTGTTTTATTCTTACTTTTCAAGGAGCTGGGCGTTTGCAGAGGACAGGTATATTTTTGTTGTTGGGACCATGTCCAACTTGCAAGGCCGGGAGGCTCAGAATTTGTGGAAACATCCTTATGGGGAAAAAATACTTGTCCTACATGCAACAGATGATTCTGGAGAGTTCTGGAGGGGCCATGACTGCCCTTAGGACGTATGCAATACACTGGTAGATTCCCAAGGTTTTTTTTTTATAATGTATTGGTGTGACTTCCAACGATTTGCAATTTTGTGTTTTTTCTGTAGTCCGAGATTTTGGGCCAAAACTTGGTTACCAACCTGAATTTTCTGTTGCCTCACTCGCTGATTATATTGGGTTTTATTTGATTTTGGTGGCCAGCTACTTGCGTCACTATTTGATATGTTAGTTGATTTTTTTAGGTGAGTTACATATCCCAAGTATGTTTTTTGGGAGTGCCCCATTTGAAGATGCTTCAAAACAGATCAACCAGCAACAGAGCTTTTCGAGCAAACATTACCATGTATGGTGTGAACCCAGTTGCATCATGTCGAGTGCAGTTATACGCATGTACCAAATGCTTCACCTGCTGGCTTCAGTATTTTTTTTGCTGAGGCTCCAGACTTCCCAGCATGCTCAGTAATGTGCGGTTGAATTATTTTGGCAGTGGATTCCCTTGTGGATAAGGGGTGGTATGTGACTTTATCCCCATGATCCTACAAAGTTTTTTTATCAACTGACTTTTAAAATTTCATTTCTGATTTGAGTGTAGTCTGGCAGGCAACCCATAGTGAACAAAGAACTTTTTTCACAGGATCTTGGCAACTGTGGAAGCTTTTTGATCTTTGGTGGGATAAGCCTGGGCATAATAAGTAAAATGGTTAGTGACCACCAAGATATTTGCAGTACCCCAGCGGTTAGGCTCTAATGATAGAAAGTCCATAAAGACAAACAAGCTCCATGGGTGCAGAACTTGTGATGCTGAAAAGAGGAGCCGCCTACTTAGGCAGAGTTTTTTGTTGGATACATTTGGTGCAGGTGCGAACATGGGCCTCCAATCACTTGACTCCCAGATGCCCCATTTGATCGTGGCAGGCTTTTAACATGCCTCACCGGTACTTCTGCGGTAGCACCAATTGCTTTGGATGAGGCCTCTGGGGAGGCTTTTGCCCTCGATAAAGTTGTGCATTCCCAACCAATAGGCGGTCCCATTTTTTTAGCAAAAGGGCCTTCTTTGGGTCATTTGGTTGAATATCCCTCTGTCTATATCCGTGTCTGCGTGTACTATATTATATCATCCCTTTGTCTTCAGCTCAGCCTGTTATATTATACCTTGCATGCTTGAGTTTTGATTCAGTGATAAGGATAATAACCTGTAGAAGCGACAAAGGGTCCTGTGGCACCTTATAGACTAACAGAGGTATTGAAGCATAAGCTTTCGTGGGTGAATACCCACTTCTTCGGATAATAACCTGTCTTTCATTTTGTGTTCTTAATTAGTATTCCTTTGTTGTAAGTGTTTTCAGCATTTGTGTACATGTTTACAGCAGAAGATTTAAAGTGTAGATAAGCTACTTATTTACAGCAGAATATTTCAAGTGTGGAATGGCTACATATTGACCAGATAGATCACTAAGAAGAGGAGATTTGAAAGTGGTGCAAGCAAGAGATGGCAAAAACAACTGAGTGAAGCAGCAGCTAAGAGCTCAAAGCCAATAACTTCATTTCTCAAACCACTGGAAAACACACATCACCAAACAAACAATGCTACATATAATGAAAACTCCGCAACTGCAATAGGTGATATTTCAATCCCAACACCTGAACATGAGGACAGTAGTCAAGAAGGAGATGTGCCAACAGTAACAGATGCAGCAGAAGATCCTGTGTACGATCAAGAAACAACAGCAACAGGAAGATGCAGATCTTACGCAGCAAGAGCAATTCATGAGCACTACAGGTTTGACTGTGACTGACATTGCAATTATTGACAAGAGCAATGCTGCCCAAACACAATCTTTTCTTCAAATTAGTTGTTTTGAAATTCCAAGTAACATTCCACGAGATGCTGATAATCATGCTTTCCCTACTCGTCTGCTGACAAAAACTCTTCCAAATGGTGAGACCTGCACAAGAGACCGGTTATGCTGGAGTATGGAAAAACAATCTCTGTACTGGGCACATTGTTTCATTTTGAACAAAAGTGCTGCAAATGAATCAGTTCTTTCTGATCAATCAGGATGGCGCATCAACAGAGGTTGGAGGAAGTTGAAACACCAAATACCATCACATGAGAGTTCAACATCACACAAAGAAAACTATGTTGCATGGGAATCAACCAGTAGGGCAGCATCAGCTGAAAATTCAATTGAGAATTTACTCTTGACTGAACTCTCTACAGAAACTAATAACTGGAAAAAACTTAAGTGCATTCTGGATGTCATCCTTTTTCTTTCTGAGCGGGGATTGTATTTCTTTGGTTCCAGTCAACATATAGGTGATTGCCTAGAAAGTTTCCATTTGCACAGAGTTGAGCTCCTCAGCACATATGACCCACTTTTAGCAGACCACGTTAAACATGTTTGAGAATCGCAGGAGAGTCAAAAGCTCATGCAAGTCCATTACCTCTCCCCACGCATACAAAATGAGTTTATTGAGCTATCTGGGTCATTCGTACAAAACAATTCTTGATGAGATTTGAAATGCCAAGTGTTTCTCAATCGTTGTTGATGCCACTCTAGATTGTTCTCACAAGGAACAGACTACTATGGTTATTCGATATGTTAAGATTGCAGACAGCTCAAAATTTTCAATTGAAGAAAGGTTTATTTTGTTTGATAATTTCGCAAGAAAAACTGAAAAGAAATTGCTGCTTGAGTACTAGCAATTCTAGAAGGTTTTACATTAGATTTTCAAGTCTGCGTTGGTCAAGCCTATGACAATGGATCTAATGTGGCTGCGAAGTACAAAGATGTACAAGCAGTTCTGCTTGAGCATAATTCAAACTGTATTTTCTCCAGCTACGGAAACCACACACTAAACCTTGTGGTTGTTGATTGTGCTGAATCATGTGTGGCAAAGTACCTTCTTCTCCTCAGCAGACTCAGTCCCTTTTAGCCGTGGAGTCACAGGCTTGTGAAGGGCAAACCCTTACTGGTAGTGCAGGGTCCGGCAATACCTTCCCCTGGTCAGTCCCTTCAGTTTGTTTTCCTTCCCTTCTGGGGAGGAAATGCAGCCATCCTTCCAGGAAGGCTTCGGTGTCCTACTGGCAGCTTCCCTGCTTCTCACACACTCTCACGCCGCCCCTCCATTCCCACAGGGGCGGGTTTAAAAAGGTCTCCAGAAGTTGCAGCTAGCTGGACCTAATTAGCTCCCTAGCAACCCCTTTCCCAGCTGAACCTTATTTCTCCATAGTTATCTCTGCTCAGTGGATAGGGAGAGGCCTTTTAACCCCCTGGGACTAGTTCCCCCCCACACACACACTCCTTGTAGCTGTTTGTCCTGGGTTTACCACACATGCAAGGAGGCAATTACTTACTTTGGAACTGTTCAGAAAATGTACAATCTCTTCAGCAGCAGTCCACAAAGGTGGGAAATTCTGAAGCAATGTCTTCCTGTTTCACTGCATAGGATGTCGAAAACTAGATGGTCTGCACAGATTGATAGTGTTCCACCAGTTGCGCAGCCTTTGAATTCAGTGAGAAAGGTGTTAAATGAGCTCGAATCTCTCAATCTCATTGAACAAGCTCAAACTGAACTTCAGTCTATTCAGAAGCACATGTCCAAATTTGAATGCATTCTGATGTCATCTTTGCAGATGAAGCTACTTACAATGATCCACCAAACTAATCTGGTAATTGAAGCACGCAATGCTACACTTGATGTTGAGAGGGATAACACTGAAAGTCTTATCAATGACATTCAACAGATTCGTGAACAATGAGATGCGATCCTGACTGAGTCCAAATTAGTCGCACAGAATATTGGCAATTCATCTGAGTTCTCCACCAATTGCAACTTACCTACTGAATCTGATGCCGAGCAGCATTATAGGGTCAATGTCTTCCTTGTCATCATTGACTCTATTTAATCAGGTCTTACACATCGATTTGAGTCACTGCAAATAATTTGTACCCTTTTGAGGTTTTTTCTTTGGCAGTTCAACAGACTGAGTAATGAAGATCTACTTTCTGTAGCTGAACAATTTCAGTAACAGTACAACAAAGAAATGTCAAAAGATCTCAGTGACGAGGTCATTTTCCTCAGACGAATATATTCCACGAACTTCAAATTGGATTGCAAGCCAAAGGAATTGCTTCAAGAAATACTCGAACTTGGACTCTCTGGGGTGTTTCCTAATATCAGAATTGCATTGTGTATTTTTGTCAGTTTGCCTGCATCAGTGGCTTCAGGTGAACGCACCTTCAACGTGTTGAAGCAGGTAAAGATCTATCACCGTTCAACTATGGGACAAGAGCATTTGAATGGACTCACCATGATTAATATCAACTGTGACATTGCATGAAAGCTAGATTTTTCTTCAATAACTAGTGCATTTGTGCAGAAAAAGGCTAGAAAAGCATTTGTTAAATAAAAAAATATTCAAATTATGTCTCACTCTTTTTTTGGTGCCTTATTTTGTTTTCATGTGTCATCATTTTTTATTTTTACTGTGGCTAGGGGCCTCAAAAGCTGTAAGTGGCCCAGGCCTCTCTGGACCTCTGAGAGGGCCTGGTCCTCCCCTCCTTCTATTGCTGTTGATGTGGTGTTGAACCAACCAGCACAAGGAAAGCAGTTTTCAACTAGAAGCGACAAAGGGTCCTGTGGCACCTTATAGACTAACAGAGGTATTAGTCTATAAGGTGCCACAGGACCCTTTGTCGCTTCTACAGATCCAGACCAACACGGCTACCCCTCTGATACTTGAGACCATGCAAGTTTTCAACTAGTTCAATTAGATGTTATTACATCATTTAAAAACAGATTTAATTGCAAAATGAAGGCTATTTTGGTTAAAATACTGTTACCTGTGACATTTACTATAAATATGACTTTCCTATTATCAGAACATGCCTTTTTGTATACCTGCAAACACCTATTCCAAATAACTACATACAGTTCCTTTAAAAAGTGTTGTCTTTATGAATCAAGAACCAATACAAAGGGACAAAGTCTTTTAGATGTGAGAGACTGATGTTGGTGGGGATCTGGGAATCTTCTAAATTTATTACAACAGACTAGGGAATAAATTCATGTCCAACAACATCCTGAATTGGGGTTTCTGCCACCCACCCCACCATATCCCACTTATCCTTGGTATCTAAAATATTAAAATTTAAAAAATAGGAATTTGATTTAGAAAGGATTCAAAATGACTCAGAAATGGGCTTGTCTATATGGTGCAGCAATGCACCCCAGATAGGTGTGAATTCTAATGCACACTAACTGGCCTGTGTAGACCCTGTTGGCATACAGTAATAGTTCCCTAGTGCATTTAACATAGTACTTCCTGAAACTTCCAGTTTGAGTCATTCAGTACTGTTTGAAACAGTACTATGTTAACATGCAGCAGGGAACTTTTAGTGCATGCCAACCGGGTCTACATGGACCAGTGAGTTACTGCTCAACATGTTGGTGTGCATTAGAATTCACACACCCCTCATGCATACGGGTGCACCATGTACACAAGCCCAGTATTAGTTTCTTCAGTGCTTTCTGATGCTAAGCTGAAAAATGGTCTGTTTCCACAAATGTATGATTTTTAACTCTAATAAACACAATGAGAACTTTCTGTCCATTAAAACAAACACTCTTGATCACTCTCCAATGTCATTTGTTTTTCTTTTTAAATACCCTTTTTTATTAATAGCAATTACCATTTGCATAAAGACCCCTGCCACACACACACACACACACCAGCATGTAGAAGGCATCTCTTGTCAGCTATTTTGTGCACAATATAATTAGCAAAGCAACCTGTGCCATTTCCAGTTTGATTCATTTGCTGATGCTTTATCTGATTCATTTACAATTATGACAGTAATTGGCATAACTGTTTAGATGTAATTGGAAAACTTCCATAAGTGGATATCCAATTATAGATCTATCCCAGTGGTAGATAATATTCACATTGCATAATAACCCCTTTGTTCATCTATCAGGAAGTGCTAAGCGGATTCTAAGATAAGAGACGACTGAAGGCTGCACTCTGTTAGATTATTATAGAAACATTCTAACAAGCTGGGTAAACTCTAACAAGAGACCTTTTTAATAGTTGTAGGTGAAATGATAGGGCCCAATCATACTCCCAGTTAAGCCAATGACAAAACTCATGTTGACTTCAATGGGAGTAGGAAGAGCCCTTTTATTTTTATTACATGCCCATTTAAGTGAAGAGCAATACTCCAATTCCATGTGACTTCAACTAATGCGCTCCTTGTAGCATTGATAGGGTTGTTTCTCAGGCAAGTGCAAAGGGAGTTTAAACCACTCTTGAAGGCTGGAGATCTCTCTTTGTGGAGAAATCCCCAGTGTATGTAAAATCATTGTAGACAGCTTCTGTTGCTCAGACATCAGTGTACTGAGCACATCAGGGGAGATGGAGTGGCCAGAGCACACTGTGCTCAAGCTATCCTTAATTGGCCCAGACTTCCTTGGGGGCAATTGCCAACTGGTTCAAGTTAGATCAGCTACTAGACTACTCCAACATGTGTTGAGTCCAACCGGCTCTCTGACAACTCCCCCCCACCCCCCCTCCCTGCCTCTGCTGCACCCAGCTCCTTCTATGTTGGTGTAGATTTAATGTAATAAATGTTGGGATGACACTACCCTCCATTGAAATGCGCTTATGTTACTCAAGCCATTTAAAACTATTGCACATAAAAGTCCATCTAAAATGCCTGGTAACATTGGGCCCTGGATGGTTCTTGGGTTTACAATGGAATTCAGAGCTTCTCACCTCTAGTGAACCAGTATAAAAACAGCCAATCTGTGGGAGATGAGTTAATGATTTCAGTTCAATTCCTAATTGAGAGGTGTTCACATCACAATTGACAGAACTGGTAGCCTCAGTAGTGGGATTAAGGATTAAAAGGTCATGGGAACAAAACCATTCTCTCATCAACAGGGGTGGTCCTTCCAACTGAGAGTTGAAGCACATTATCTGGTCACTGTGGGGTAATGAATCTCCAGGATGCTAAACTGGTACCTTTCATGCTAAATTAACGAAATCATGTTCAAGGACAGTTGTTCATCTTGAACTAAATCCTGTTCAAGAATTTGACTTTGGGTTGATACTAATCCAGTTCTGATTATCAGATCAAGGTGAGGACTTTCTTTTATATGGTTCAGAAATACTAAGAAAGGAATCAAACGGGATTTCTTTTCTTTATAGAGCCACAAAATTAATACAAGCGAAGAAACACAAATCTGGATTGGTTAAATTACAAATTCATATTTCATTTTATGTCAATTTTAGCACAATAGACATTTTAAATGGAGAATTTTTTTTCTCTAGATATGAGGAAGGTGTCTGGGTTAATGTTTCTCCAGAGACAATTTTAGAAGCACCAAGCTAAATGCAAGAAAACTCAATGAGACTGGGTAGGATTTTTTGACCATTTCTAACAGTTTATAAATGAAACTGCCATTTGCCTGTTCAAAATCCAAACCAGCCATGCACTGGCTAGATTAACAACATTATTTTCATTAAACGTTATCTTTCTAAAGATAGGTAAGATAATTACAAACATTTATTAATACACTCTGGTCAGTTTATCCTTGCATGCATTCTGATATGTCACTGTGGTGGGATGTACAAACCCGGCACCAAGCAGGAAGGGGTTAGGTTAATGGATTGTTTTGGGCTCAAGTGATCCTGCCCTGCTGCACCTGCAAGTTATGTCAGTCATGGAGGAAGAGTTCAAAAGAGGAGAAGCTCAGCTTAGTATTAGGCATCTCAGGGAGAAGGATGATTTGCTAATCTCTTTAGTGCCTAGGGAGAGAGAGAGGCCTGACAGATGGCAGAGCCTGCTTCTTTTTCTATAGAAGGTCCAAGCTCCCTGAAGTGACGGAAGGCTGGTCAGTAGACAGTGAGCTGGACTACTTCTTGACTTAGGTCCCTCTGAGGGAAGAGAGGCTGGCAGCTTGTCTGGAACTGACTGCCCGTTTCTTTTTGCTTTGTTTATTTTCCTGGTCTTTTGTTTGTTTCCTTGAAACCGTGGCAAGGGAAACTCCAATGGAACTCAGCTGGGGGGCTGGGATTTCATCCCTGGTCCAGTGCTACTGAGCACCCCAGTCTGGATGACAAAACCTGAGTAAATACATAACTCCATCATGCCCCAAGAGAGTGCTGCAGAGGGACCAAAACATATACTAAGACTAGCGAGGCCACAGGCAGAAATGCTATGTCAAAAAAGACCTTGGAATTCAGAGCTTCTCACCTCTAGTGAACCAGTCCATTAAAACTGCAATTAGCTTGTATTTGAGTACTTCCTATTTGCAATAACAATAGATATCTTGGTACCAAAATAACAGGCTTATTTTCTTTTGTTCAGTTTTTTTTTTGTTTTCAAATCTGATAGACTGAGTAATCTTTGCTTAAAAAAAAAATACTTGTTCAACTTTGCCTTGTCGATTTCGTGACAGTGCTAGGTAACAGCAGCTGTACCAGCACTTTTATCACTGGATCACCAATTAAATCACCCCAGAGCAAACATGAGGGGCAAAGCTGTGCCTAACTGACAGATTGGGGATGGGCTGGAGAGAGCTTTGAGGCTAATAAATCCATTAGCCCAGAAGGGCTTAGGGGAGGTGGGAGAGAGAGAGACTGGCAGGCTTCTGAGAGTCAGAACCAGGTGAGATCTCTCACGGGGAAGGTACCTTCTGTATCCCCCATCCTTGGCTGGAGTGAGCTAAGGAGCATGTGCTATTGTAAATAGAGAGCTACACAAGTTGGTAAGGGTTATGGAAAGAACACGGTAAATACATTGCCCATGGTGTTTGACCAGACGAAGGTCTCCAAGTGGTCTGCGGCTAGAAAAGAGACAGGAGCAGCAGGATGCCCTGTCACACATCTACGGAAGGAATGTGCTTGTTCATACCAAGTACTTTCCACAGAACGAAGTAGTTAGAGCCTTGTTGTTTTGGCAAATACAAAATAAAATGGCAAGCCAAGTATATAATGAATCATTATAAAACAAAGCTTCTAATTAAGCCGGCGGGAAATTCAGTAGCCAGTGGCAACACCCACAACTGCAAATTGTGAGCACACAGATTCGCTTCCACCGTACGGAATGCACCAGCCAATGTGGGTCCCACACAAGTTCCGTGCATGCGTGGCACATGCGTGAAGCATGTGTGCTGAGGGGATAGGGCAGGAAATGGCTGGTGGGAGGATCTGACAGCAGCATGAATACTGAGAGAGAGAGAGAGAGAGAGAGAGACATGCCTGAGCAAAGGGTCCATTGAGGCGAGGAAAGCGAGCATTCAGCCTGCAGGCTGCAACACTGTAGTTCTTCTCCCCCTCCACCTCCTGTGGGAGGGAGTGGAGAAAGGAGGCACTGGGGGAGAGGAGTGCATTGGGAGGGGTATTAAAGCAGGGGTATCTGGGGCTCCAGCAGAGGTTATGAGTGGGGAAGGGGTGAGGCTGGGTGTGTCTTAGGGCTCTGGGGAGTAGCAGTTGTGTTTGGGGTGGGGGTGGGCAGGATGGATAAAACAAAATTACACACAATTCCCTCTAAAAAGACTAAAATAATAAATTCACAGGCCTCTAAAAATAGTCATAAAATGACAAGCACATTTATCCTTAAGTTAAGTGTAATGACTTGCCCATCAATTTGACTCCCTGAATTCTACAACAAACTTCATCACGTTGTCACTGTCTGTTTCATAATTCCACACATTATACAGATTACATACATACCAATAATAGACCACCACAGTTTTTCTCCAAATCAGTGGTTCTCAACCTATTTACCATTGTGGGCTCCGTATGTAGCTCTCTATGGCCTGGTCCACACTAAGGGGGTAAGGGTGGGGGTGGGGGGTCAATCTAAGATACGCAACTTCAGCTATGAGAATAGCGTAGCTGAAGTCGACCTATCTTAGATCGAATTAAAAGTACTTACTGCGGGTCCACGTGGCGCAGGCTCACTCCCCTGTCGACTCCGCTTACTCCTCATGCCGAGCTGGAGTTCCAGAGTCGACAGGGAGCGCTTCTGGGATCGATTTATCGCGTCTTGACGCGATAAATCGATCCCAGAAGATCGATCGCTACCCGCCGAATCGGGCGGGTAGTGTGGACGAACCCTATGTGTTATGTGGGCTGCATCCACACAAACCTGACAATATATACTATCTATATGGCCCTGTGGCTGTCACATGGGCTGCAGCTGTGTGCTGATTAGGCCGCAAGCAGCCATGAGCCACAAGTTGAGAACCCCTGCTCCAAATGCTTTAGAAATAAGGATAGAAGACCCCAGCCCTGAAGAGCTTACAATCAAAGGGACACTTCCTGCTTCAACCTGAGTCAATGGCAAAACTCCCACTTTACTTCAATGGGAGTATGATCAAAGAAGAAGTTTACCTTTGACAATCTCTTTCTGCTGCTCAAACACTCATATCTACTGCTAATGAACCATGCTTCTCTTGAGCTCCAGTACAGCAAAAATGGTCCAGGTCTTCAAGGTGAATAGATATATATTCAAATTATCATATTCACACAAAACATTTTATATCTTATACAATGCAGGCCAATTTATTATGTGCATTGTCAACAGGTGCCTAGAATGGAACTGTAGGAATCAGTGGGTCAGACTTACCTTCCCTATGAATCACTTTAGTTGTTACTTTCCATCATTTTTCTCCCTTTTAAATAAATGTTATCCCCCTACTACAGCACGTATTGTTTTTGTTCTGTTTTTTTTTTTAATGTCAAGTGGTAGGTACTTGTGGTCTTGGTGCTGAAGGTCCAGGGTTCAATCCTAGCTGATGACAATGGCATCTTTCCATCTAGTCATGGATTTTTACACACCCACAGAGACTTTGGCCCAGCTGACTTTAGCACATCCTCAAGTGTTATCTTACTGTGCTTTCATCATTAATATTTGTGCCTCCTTTCTTAGGTTTCTTTCTCACAAGCCAGCCAGAATTCAACTCTAAACCCATATTCTAGGATGAATACAAATCTTCAGCTTTGGTCTGGGCTCTATCTGATATTATCTTTGACATGTTTTATCTTTGAATTCCACTAGATTTAAGAAATGGGGTAGGATACCATTTTATCAATCATCAATCTTATATGTATGCAAGATTACACCAGCTATAGGGCATGCTCAATGCTGACTTTGAAAGTCATGGCAAAAAGAAATATATGTTTTCTTCACATACGAAAAGATTAAACAGAACAGTTAAGGGTCATATATCCCCCTTCCCTGCCCCAAAGCCCCCTTTTTATCTAAACCAAATAATACACTTACTATATTGAGCTACTCCTATACAGTATTTCACTATGCTATGGATTGTCATCTACTATGCCCACAGGCCTTCAATATTCAAATGAGCTTTCTGCTGCTTTGGGGATTTTTTTCTCCTAATTTATATGCCTGCCTTCTCACAATTCCTCTTGTTTGTTTGAAATCACAATACAAGTGGGCCCATTTTTGGTTTGTGCCTTTAAATTAAATAAACGAATCTGTCGCTTCCTAACTGAGATCTGAAATACCTAGCTCTTCAGGGGAGTTTTTCTTGAAGTAATAGGTCAGAGAGAAAATAAACACTCTATGCCACTTGAATCTTTTTTTGCTATAATTTGCCATTTTAAGCATAGTTCTACTGTCAAGGTTTAGAAATCTAAAAAGGTAACTGAGATAGTCATTTGTAAATCTAGGATTTTAGAAAGGGTCTTATGGGAGAAAACTAGGATAGAACCAAAGCTGGGGATGGCTGATAGACACACTACGGTGCTTTAACCGAACCAGTGTAGCAGCTTTGACAATCCACGGTGTTGCCAAGAAAAATTAGCTGTGTAAGTAGTTAATGGAAATAATGTTTATAGATTCTCTCAAGTCACTCTTCCCTAGTCTGTTTTCACTTTTCCTATACCTAGCACACCAGACCACTGTATGCAACCATGAAAGCAAGGCAAGATCTGGAGAGTACAAACGCTAAGCCTTTGAGTGATATGGACTGAAACTCAATCGTTAGTGGTTATGTTTTTGTTAGAAGAACATTGTATCATAACTGGTGCTTTGGACCATTGTCTCTCCAGGCTGATGAGGACCATTGAAGCAGTATGGGGTTTAAAACACCACAGGATAGATGGCATTTATGACAAATATTATAATATCTCCCTAGTCAGATGGTTTGATATATGCACTTAAAGCCAAGACAAAGCAATCTTTCTTCTGTATGAATAAGACAAACTATCACCTACATCCTACACATTTGCAGTATGTAGTCTGTGTTCAAAATAACTTTCTGAAAACCTACTAATTTGTTAACTTGTTTTTATTAGTTATAAGCATTTTAAAATGCACGTATGTAATCTAAATTCATTAGTCCAAATCAGAATGAGTAAGGAGTTGACGCTCGTCATGCTATATGCTAGGGAGCAGCCTAGTGGCTGAGCTATTGCCTGTGCTGGGGTATCTTTCAAGGTGGTGGCTTTTTGTTTGTTGTTTTATGTGAAAACTAGTAGTCTAGTTTAAACTAGTAGTGTGAAAATCTTTGAGCTTCCGGCTCCAGCTGCTTCACATGAAGAGCTGAGTGGCAGATGGAAATCCCTGTGTTCTCTATAGGGTTCACACTAAATATCTAAACTCCTAGGTTGTCATTTAGCTGAATATTTTCATCAGCAATAATTCTGCAATGACTTACTCATACTGTGTTACTGAGATAGAAATGGTGATGTTCTGTCCAAAGGTTAATCCCCCACCCCCCAAGAGAAAACTGGTCAAGTCGAATATGTACATTTAGCCAAAATCAGAACAAACAGACAAAATTACAGACTGCCAACTTCACAGTTGCCAATGACCTTGATTTCACCATGGCTTGTGTCTTAGAAAGTGTTACCATCAGACAAAGCTCCATCCATGTGTTTCATGAGTTCTGGACAGTCCTTACTAGGGAACTGTAGCCATTTAAAAACATTCTTAAAGTTGCCTCTTCATGCAACCACTTCTACTTAGGTGACTCCATTATAAAGCAATATCTCATTCTCTCAGTTGACCGTTTCTGCCAATTTCCCTTGTTTAGCACTCCTCCCAGTGGCGTAGCCAGGTTTAGAGCACAGGGGGAGCGGAGCTAAAAAAATGGCGCCAGGAGCAAAAGGCATCAGGAGCAAAAAAAGTCGCTGGGAGCTAAAAAAAAAAAAAGCTCCACTCTGGCTGCAGCGTAGGAGCAAAAGGCGTCGGACCACAAAAAAGGCACCACTTCTGCTCAGTGGGGGAGCGGCCGCTCCCCCTGCTCCCCCTCTGGCTAGGCTACTGACTCCTCCATGTTCCACTGTGACTACACTGGAAGTACAGGTACATTTCCATAGCAGCCCTACCACTGTCTTGTAACATTATTGGGAAAACCTCCAAAGCATGATTTAAAGACAGGTTTTTTGTTTAAATAAAAATAGTTTTTAGACTTGCCACTCCAGTGACATTCACTTTAAAAATGAAATGAGACAATTTTAACAATATTTTTATTTAACTATTTGTTAAACATTTGCTCTTCCATTCAATTAAATAGAATCACTAAAATATGCAATTAGCCCTGAAATCTGTCTGGAAACCAGGATTCTGGAAATTGAATAGACTCTGGCTGATACGGCTCCTGTAGAAATATATCCACAAGGTGGATCAGACCACCATATGCATCATGTCTGCGAGGCTTGTCAGAAAGTGGTGTGGTACAGGTTGTCACCTCGCTCCTACTACATCATGTATGTGACGCTGAGTCAGTTCTTAAAACTCTAGTTGCTATATTCTACATTACCGTTCCTATTTGAGATTTACCTGGGGAACAAAAAGTTATAATTACCTAGCCTGTGAAAGATGGAGACAAGCATTCTTAGCTACTGGTACTGTCTGCACTTCCAAAAGGAGACAGGGAGCCAAGAGACTCCTTACTTTATTCACCTTTGCAAGTAGATATAATCCCTAAAACGTGTTGAGCTGTAAACAAAAAAAGTAGTATCTTAGTTTTTTATATGTATCATGTTAAGGAAATAGTAAAGTGGCAAAATCTAGCACTTGAAAGAGAAATACCAGATTTAAGGCAACTTTTATTTGCCTCCCCGCCCCCATGCGTAAGCATTATGATAGTGTTCATTTGCATGATCACATACAGTCTTTCCATAGGTACCTCTGCTTCATTCAGTGCAGAGGATGGGCAATGCTCACTGAATGGTCAACTGTTCATTATCTTTTTATACTGATCATTCAGTATGTGGCCCTATGCCATGTTTACTAACCACCATCCAAATCTAGCACTGAATACAGAATGTTCTTGTGGGCTTTTCTGTGGTGTTAATCACTGTACAATCCGAGTGCTTCACAAACATTAACAAACATATTTTCACAACACCTCTATGAGATGAAGAAGTGGTATTATCCCCATTTTACACATTGGGAACTGAGGCACAGACCATAAGGGCAAAATTATCAAAAGTGTGCACTAATTTTGGGTGCAGAACTTGAAAGACCTAGGACTTGATTTTTTTTCAGAGCACTTATTTTATAGCACTTTTATGTTCACTGCACAGCTCCCTTTGCCTTCAGTTGCAGCTGTGAGCACTCAGCACTTCTGCAAAGCTGACCCCAAGTGTGTCAATTTGGGCACTCAAAAAATGAAGAGCACACAATTAACGGACACCTCTGAAAAGTTGTGGTTTAAGATACTTGCCTAACATCACACCAAGACTGTGTTGGACGCAGGGATAGAATTCAGTTCGCCACAATGTCTTTCAATGGCTTAAACCACAAGACATCCTTTCTCTTCCTACAGTCCCCTGCTTTATTCACTACACACCTGCCACCTTCTTTCACAAATGAGGCCAGGTTCTACAGACAACAGCCTCCTTTACCTCACAATCTTGATTCATTCCCTGCCTATCATCTATTCTGTGCACTGAATGAGATAGGTGTTCTGTGGAAAATGTGATCACAATTAAAGACTGTTGTGCATATGCACAAGGGGGCTGAATTAGTTGCTCAGGCCTTAAATTCGTAGGCATTTGCTGATTGAGTGCTTGATTTTGCAACCTAATTTTTTAAAGTTTGTTTTGTTTTAAATATCTTCCTAGGTTTAAATAGAATTTGTCTTTTTAGCTTTTGATCAGATGAAACCATTTGAACCCCCCACATGATTCATCAGCAGGATTGGAACACTTACATCCACAGCACAGACCTCTTCCCAATTGAACTAATGGAGTAGTAGCAGCAGTAGGTTACCATCCTCTGTGTGAACCATCCCGTAGAAAGAGAGAAAAAGAAGCTTTGCCAGACAGTTTCACACCTGTTTGCTAGACAGCAGAGAACTGCTGAGACTTGATTCTAATTCCAGGCTCTGGAAAGGAGTATGCTGTAGTGTTTACATACCCTTCTTTTCCTGTCCACCCCACCTGCCCCAACTCCTATCCTCCACTTCATAGAATCATAGAATCATAGAATCTCAGGGTTGGAAGGGACCTCAGGAGGTCATCTAGTCCAACCCCCTGCTCAAAGCAGGACCAAACCCAATTAGATCATCCCAGCCAGGGCTTTGTCAAGCCTGACCTTAAAAACATCTAAGGAAGGAGATTCCACCACCTCCCTAGGTAACCCATTCCAGTGCTTCACCACCCTACTAGTGAAAAAGTTTTTCCTAATATCCAACCTAAACCTCCCCCTCTGCAACTTGAGACCATTACTCCTTGTTCTGTCATCTTCTACCACTGAGAACAGTCTAGATCCATCCTCTTTGGAACCCCCTTTCAGGTAGTTGAAAGCAGCTATCAAATCCCCCCTCATTCGTCTCTTCTGCAGGCTAAACAATCCCAGTTCCCTCAGCCTCTCCTCATAAGTCATGTGCTCGAGCCCCCTAATCATTTTTGTTGCCCTCCGTTGGACTCTTTCCAATTTATCCACATCCTTCTTGTAGCGTGGGGCCCAAAACTGGACACAGTACTCCAAATGAGGCCTCACCAGTGCCGAATAGAGGGGAATAATCACGTCCCTCGATCTGCTGGAAATGCCCCTACTTATACAGCCCAAAATGCCGTTAGCCTTCTTGGCAACAAGGGCACACTGTTGACTCATATTCAGCTTTTCGTCCACCGTAACCCCTAGGTCCTTTTCTGCAGAACTGCTGCCCAGCCATTCGGTCCCTAGTCTGTAGCAGTGCATGGGATTCTTGCGTCCTAAGTGCAGGACTCTGCACTTGTCCTTGTTGAACCTCATCATGACTTGCCACACTCTGTCTCTGTCCCCATTCTGCTCCTATCCCTCCCCTTGTAGCCTGTCTGTATTTTCCTCCCTGATCACCCCTCACTCTTCTGCATTCCAATTAGGTCATTTCTTCTCCTGAGCACCAGCAGGAAGAGCACTGAGAGTATAGGAGAGACAGTCTCCCTGATCTCAGTCCCTTTGCCTGGTACCATAGTGTCTCTTGGTAGTTGGGAGCAGCAATTGCAGGAAAAGTTCCCCATAGCCTCTGAATCCCTGGGCTAGAGCATGCTTTATAGAAATGGAATCTTCAGAGAATTTGGTGGAAAAACTCTAACAAGTTTCTATTGAGAATGTGCCAATTGTGCTTTTCTGAGGTAAAAATATGCTTTCTAATGGCTGAGACTTAGCTCATCAAACTACAGCCTTGGCTCGTGGTAGATTTCTTACCATTCCTTTTCTTTCCAGCCATGGCTAACTTTCTGTTTGTCAGGACCTTCCACAGAAGTACAAAGTGCTGATTTCCCTAGTCTTATCTAAGCAGGTTTCTCATCTATATTCCATTCCCAGAGACTTCAACCCCCTTGACTGAAGAGCTTCTCTTTTTCCGATTGTTAGAGCTCTGCCCCCTTGTGTCCTTACAGCTTCCCAAACTCACTGTTTTGTTCCTAGATGCAGTTAGAGTGGGTTACAAACAAACAAACAAAAAAACATGACCTCATGCTGTTCCTGTGGATTTCCACCCCCCCTCCTAATATTTCCATGGAATTTCCATGATTTTTGATCACACCTTGCTAAGTTTTGTTGGAGTCAGGTAGATAGCTGTCTTCCCTCCATCTGGGAGAAAACCTTCACTGTGAGAGCTACCACTCCTGGCCTTGCTCATCTACAGCCTCTAGCATGTAAATTACTCCCAGTAATGAATTATATGAGTGCTTCTAGCCAGTCACTCCTGAATTATATTGCAAAGTGACATCAGCAAATTCCTAGTCCTAGACTTTTCCCCAGAAATGTGCATCTTGTACTGACCAACTCTTTCCTTCTGGACTACAAGCTCATAGAAAGTCTGTAATTTTATTTATAGAAAATGGTAATGCACAAACCCTGTTCTCCCAAATGGAGGCTCCCAAACACTTTGATCCAAACTCACTGCCTTAGATAAAACAAGTTTGTTCAACTACAGAAAGATTGTTTAACTGATTACAAGTAATGAGGCATAAAAGTCAGAATTAGTTACAAAGAAATAAAAGGTAAAATGCAAACTAATATCTAATTTAACAAGCTAAGTGAACTTAAAACAAAAAGGTTTCTCTCACCATATACTTACAGCTGTCTGGATGGGTTTTTCAGCCAGGACCCCTCCCCAAGTTTAACAATGCTTTGTCTTTCAAATGTTGTTAATGCCAGGAGTGGAGAGAGGTGATTTGTGCCCTCTCTTCTCCCCTCTTATAACATTTCTCTTCTTTGAAAATCATCTCCAGCTGGGGTAAAGGCAACAGCAAGGCTGTTCATATGGGATGTAAATTTCTCACTCACAGCCTTCTTTCTGACAAACAATGGCCACTTAATCCGGTGATAGTTCATTTGATGATGCTGACACCTGGCTGAGGCATCAGTTTGCCTTTTGTCTCTCGGTTTGTAGCTCTTTCCTTGGATTTGGAATGTACCTTAGTAACAGCATACTGTAGAATTTTATAACTTTACATACAATGTTGCCACATATAGTTTATCAGGACAATAATGATCAGCAAATTGAGTTTTCATCTGATACCTCACAAGGCATAGTTTGTACAAAATGTATCATTGTCTTGTAAAAGTGGTGAACATAGGGGTACAGTCTGTCACAGACCCTCTAACAACAGGGATGACTCTTTCCCTTTATTACTATGGTAAAGGAGGCGATGTGTGTGCTGGAGATGGGAAAAAGGGGTGAAGAGTATGACTACTGTATATATACTAATACACACAGTGTTAATGAATTTGGCTCTTGTACAGATATGCAAGAAAGGGAGTACATAATTCACAAAGGTCAGACACAGCTGTAATCCCTCCTAGCACCTCCTGGGTTGTGTTACCAACCTCAAAGAAAGTCAGGAGGAGGCCAGGTCTGGTTACAACTGCAGTCCATGACAAAACGCTGAAACTTTTAAAAGAGTGATATGCTGATCATGCCACCCAGGTGTACTGGAGAACTCCACGCATTATTGTCCCAGAGCTCTACCTTGGACTGTACAACTCCATTTGCCTCTGATGCAGGGCCTGAAACTTGGGATAATAATGCCTCACAGATCAATAACTTCCTCCAAGGATAATTTTCTTGGGTCATTTTACCAGATAATATAAGTAAAGTGAGGATTTATTGTTTATATAATTTACTGAAGCCTCTTTATATATGTATGCACAGAAATACATTTGCTCACAAGTTATTGCTACACATATAAGTTATATGCTACACACATAGCATACAGGAAGCATAACCTAACCCAGCTCACTACCACAGCTGTATATGTACAAACCACACAGTTTACTGTCTGGTTGGCTGTCTATTCCATGACACATGAGTAAGAGCTATAGTTATGCTCTTGGCTAAATGATAGTCCTATATTGCATTCATTCTCTTTACATTACCTAATTTGCAGCAAAAAGCAAAACTAAGGATTAAACAGTACCACGTTTCACCCTTCTGATGATAAAGCTCTGAATTTAGTAGAAGTGTTGTGCAGCTCAGAAATAAACTCCAGTATTAAACTTGGAGGAATATATTAATCTCTTCTAATTTGCACTGTCTGTATTCTCATATATTGTAGTTCACCTGTGGAGCGTTCAGCTACTCCAACGTGAATTCTGCTTGCATGCAATCATACGGTTGTTAGGGGATGCATGTGCGCATATAAATCTTCCTAGAGCAGTGGTGGGCAACCTGCGGCCTGTGGGCTGCATGCTGCCCACCACTGTCCTAGAGGGTATATTACATAATTTCATTTAGTTTCATAGGCAGCTAGAGTGATTTTTAATTCAAAGCTATAGTCTCTGTGAGGAAGAGATTTTCTGCCTCTTTCAAATGATATTATCAAAAAGTCAACATTTATCCATTGTACCTTCAGCTGGTGTCTCAGACATTGCAATATTTCCCTGTATTTGTAATAGGATATAATCACACAGCACACTTTCCAAATCTAGGTGTCTGAAACTAGACTGTTAAATCTGTTTAAGCATCTATTAATTAGTATTTACATACAATAGTAAGAGGGGCTCTTTCGGTATTTCTAATGCAGATAAGATACCCATTTTAGCCTGCTAAGTGCTGATTTGTGTTTATAGGTCTACAAATGAAAAACATTATATAAGCACTAGGTATTTTTATCTATGAATCAGAACTTGCTATGATCACTCTTAAAAATTGCTTAGCTTATTGGTTCAGATTCAGAGATTGGAGCTGTTTTTATTGCTATGGCTACAGTCAGCAGGATGCCCGAAATGATCCCGTCACTGAAAAAGAAGGGGACAGCTGGGAGGGCATTCTCTGCGAGGGATCTCGGACTCTGGACCATGCTTCCCTCCTTAGACCAAAATAGCCTGAACTTGGTGACTTTCCAGGCCTGGTGCAAAAGACACCTGTTTGAGAAGGCTTGAGGGTATGTTTCCAACAACGATTAAAGGAGGGAAAAGGACTCTCTGCAGGTAGCTGACTGGCTGGCAAAGTTCCTATCTGAATCATTATTTTAATGATGCTGAGATCTAATAATATTATTTTAGATGTCCAGAAGCTTGGATAGGCATTTTTTAAATGATTTTAAATCTAAATAAATAAAATGTGTTAACTGTGGATAAAACGGTGACCACTGTATATGCCCCACTTTGTATTCACGGACCAAAACCGTTCAGCTCCAGCTATCTCCTCTGTAGTGCTGCCAGCAACTCTTACAGATCAATTTCACTCAGTGACACAGGAATGTGACTTCTGCCAACTGAATAATGCAGCTTGGCTTGAAAGCTGGAGCCTGGCTCTGGCTGCCTGCTGCTGAGGAGCTAGTTCTGAGATCTAGTTCCACATCCTTTCCTGCAGAATAGCTTTACATGACAAAGTATGCCAGAAGTCTGTGTGTGACTCTGAGCACCTGGCCTGGACCACCTAAGGAGCCCCAGCAATCTTTATTCTGGGACAACATTCTGGATTCACTACAATCAAGCCTTAGAGGAAGACAAAACACAGCAGGGGCTGGCACTGATGGGTGGTAGTCTCATGGCTTTGGACAGGAAAGAGAACGTTGCACTGACTATTAAATCAGTTGCCTTTGATCACATCAGGCTAAAGACCTGCATACTGGATCTTGCAAGTGTAAATGTATCAGCACTCTCCTTGATCCCTTCCGTTCTATCAGACAGAGCCCAGAGAGTGGAGAAGGGTACCTGCTGCTCATCACCTAACCCCGTATCATGCAGGGTATTCTCACAAAGCTTGGTATTTTCTTACTTCCTCTTAATCGTGTATATTAGACCTGTCAGAGAGACTGTAAGTGCCACAAATATACATGTCATCCATATGCAGATGAAACCCAACTGCCCATCTTCTCCAGGTCACATTGCCTGGAGGAAATCAGCAGATGGATGAAAAGTAGTTGGCTTGAGCTTTTCCTTTGAATCCCCTCTCTCACCACCATGTAACCTTCTTCAGTATTGTGCACTCTCTCTCCCACCTTCCTGTCACTTTTCTGTGATCCTTTATCTTTCAGCCTCTATTCCTCCTTTGCTGCTCCCTGCTCTTCCTTTCCCCCCCTTTCCTTGCTCCCTTCAGCAGATGCTAATGTCTCCCCCATCTGCTCTAACCTTTCCTTCACCCCCAACTTAGCAGCAACAACTTAAATTGTGAGCTGCAGATTTTCCACTTTTCTCACCTTTTCAAAGAGAATTCTGTATGGAATGAAGCAGTGAATTCTGTCAGCAAACTACCTGCTCTTAAAGCCACCAATCAATCTTTAGGAAGGAAACTTCTGTTAGTCACATCCAACCTCATTTGGTTTTGAATGGGATGTGGAGGCAAGAGCCTGAGTTACCCAATCCCCCACTCACTATTCAATATATTTTGTATGGGAAAGAAAACAACTGGCATACAAAGTCAATATAGTCTAGCGCTCCCCCCACAGTGCCCTTCAGGCAGAGTAGAGCTGTGTGAAACCCTCACACAGGTACTGCAAAACTACTTTGCTTTGAATTAGGGTGAGTTTTAGTTTTTGCAAATTGTCACAATGAATAGCATGCAGATCTGATACCAGACCTAAATGGAAATCTCTAGATATCTGTAGGAAAAGAAGAGGAGACAGCAGGGGCCTTTATATCTCATATTTCATACCACTGCCAAGATTTAAAATAAACCAAAACCACAACATCCTTCCCTGCTGATATAGCTACAGACAGTGCTAAAGTGACATGGCCACTCTCAAGGCCTCTTTTTATGTATGCTTTGCTGGCCGGGCTGGCATCATTGCACACCAAGGACTTGATCCACAAAGGCAACTTAGGCTCAGATTTGCAGCACCTAACTTTAGGTACCCTACTGCAATCCACAGCCCTGAATGAGGTTCCCAGACTCTTTATACAATGCATGAGGAGAGTTAGGCATCAACGAATGGGATCTATAACAGCCAACACTCTGAGAAGGAAGCCAACTAAACTCGCTCACAGGAAATGCTAGGGAGGGGATGGGGCCCTAAGCCCCACCCCTCAAAGATAGCTAAGCACCTATCTTCCCTTGGGATTCACAGCCATGAAACTCATGAGAAACCCCATGCCTTTTACTTGTTAGGTAAAAAGCAAGTCCCTACTCACCTCTCCAGCACCCGAGTTCGTGCGGAGTTGGTATGGGGCTCACAATCTGTCAGAGACCAGACACCAATTCGTTGATCAACGGGCTCACACTATCCTTAGCTCAAAAAGCTTCAGAGTAAGTGTGGCAAGTTTATTAGGGGTGAGCATCAATATTTATACACAGAAGTAAACAAAGTGATTAACAGATCATAATGGTCATGCATAATCAATCAAGATTCTACAGGATAAAACAGGTTAAAATGTAAATTCTAAAAGACAAAGGGGAGATGGCTACTTAAGGGGAGGGGGGGTTGTCATTAGTTCGCAGGTCAGAGCTTTGATTAAAAGTTCAGACAGAGACATCAAGTCTGGGTTAAGTTTAAGCTCATCAAAAGTTCAGACTCAACATTCCTCCATTTGTAGCTTTGGGATAACTATTTACCAAAAGCTACACCCCATTTTAAGGAGCCAAGGGCCGCTTGGCAATTTCAGCCTGGGCCAACTCGAAGAGAGTAAGGCCCTTGGCTGAAGTAGGAAAAGAACAAACTGACCCACATGAGTCTATGAGGGAGGGGACACACTGAATACAGCAACACAGTATTATAAGGATTACTATGGCCCCAACAATACCCACCAAGAGTTTTTTAACCCACCCAAATCCAGGCAGCCAATTCCATAAGGCTCCCCACCAATCATAAGGTGGCTGGCCAGAGGAGTAGTTCTTAGCCATTTCCCTTAGATGTTTGGTACGTTGAAAAGTGTCAGAGTAGGTGTCATTTACAAAAACACAGCATTCTTCATTTATGAGGGCGCAAGTTCCTCCCTGGGCTGCTAACATTATGTCTAAAGCCATTCGGTTTTGCAAAGCTAACTGGCGCAGCTGGGACATTTCCCCGGCCTGATTCTCAAATAGGGTCACAGTTTCATTGGTTAAAGATTCTAGTAGTCCCTGTAGACGGATGACACCACCCCTCAAGCTAATGAGACCAGCCCACCGCTGCCACGACAAACCATCACGGATATTAATATCTCTGAAGGTTTCACGGATGTTACGAACGTGGGGAAAATAAGGGGGAGTGAGGGAGATGCGAGAAGGCGGTGTTAGCCACGCTAAATAACATGACCCTGCCCAATCAGGGGAGAGAAAGTAATAAGCTTTGGGCCCGCACACCCAGTATGTTCCATACAATGCGTTTCGGGTATTCCATTTCTCAAAGTAGGAGGTAACCCACCACCCGTTGGACCACTGTTCCCCTGGTAACACAGAGGGGTCGTTGTGCGAACTGCAGAGGCACAATTTGGTAGTGGTGTTTTCAAAGGGCAGTGTAGTACTGCTTGAGCAGTTGTAGAAAGCAATCGTATATCCCTTAGCAATTAGTTGGACACCCTCATGATCTGAGCAGGGCTTTTTAAAAGCTGACTCTGAAGGCTTGCCCACCCATGAAAAAGTTGGATCGGGGTGAGGGATCCACATATGGGATAAGTGGGATGCGCAAGGCCTGAAGTCAAGATTTTTACTAAAGGCGGTACCATTAAAATACATGTTGCATTTACTTGTTCCCACAAAAGTTGACCCCTTTTCTTTAACAAAACACAGTGATCCTGTCTGATTGGTTACCCTGAGATATCTGTTAATTGGCACTCCTGTTTTGTCCCATGTAAGATTGTGTTGGACTGGATCTTTTACTCTAGCCGGTGGCATCCAAGTCATATTAGCAGTGGTCAGGGGAATGGGTGTGAAGGGGAGTCCCTGTTCTGCATTTACTGGAAATTGAGTACATACCCAGCAATTACTTCTATTTCCTAAAATGCGAGTTTTAACCTCGTGGGAATATCTAATAAAAGCATTATCTTCATAAGCAGAAAATAAACTAAAAAGGCATAGTAAAAAACATACAGTTGTCAGAATAAAAGGTCCTCTCATTTTTGCCGAGTCAATTTAAGTCTGATGTCTGAAAAAGGTAAGCTGGTCCACTGGTCAGAGGCAGTGTCCTCAGTGGTGGCAAGAGCTGCTGGTCCGTCACTGTGGTCCACTGCGGCTGGCTTGACGTGGGAGTGGTGGATCCAGGATTTGCGTCCTTCCAGGAACACTGCAGTCTGGGTTGTTAAAAGAACCTGGTGGGGTCCAGTAAACCTCGGCTGGAGGGTGTCGCTACGAACGAACTTTTTGGCCCAGACGAAGTCCCCTGGTTGGAACGGGTGGATCTGTTCTTCCAGCGGCACGGTCTGGGAAAACTGCGAGGCTTTCCAAAGGGTACGGAGGCGAGCCTGTAGGGAGAGAAACTGGCACGCGGTCATATGATCCCCTCCCAATAGTGAAACATCAGCACGTGGTAGCGCCCCGCCTTTGAAAGGGGGGTGTCCATAGAGCAGTTCAAAGGGGGATAATCCCAATACACGGGTTGGGCGAGTACGAAGGTGAAACAGGACCAAGGGAAGTACCTGAGGCCACTTTAACCCTGTTTCCTGACAGTATTTAGCCAATGTAAACTTAAGCTCCCTATTCATACGCTCAACTTTCCCGCTAGACTGGGGGTGGTAGGGTGTATGAAAGGAGTGTGAAATGCCCAGTCCCTGTTCTAAACGGCCAAGGACATGACCAGTAAAGTGAGGTCCACGATCTGAGTCAAGCACGAGAGGGATGCCAAAACGGGGTACAATGTCTCTAAGGAGGATCTTCGCCACTGTGGCAGCAGTACAATTAGCAGTAGGAAAAGCTTCGACCCAGGAAGTCAGAGGGCAAACCAAAACAAGGAGGTGCTTTTTCCCAAAAGCCTTTGGCATATCTGCAAAGTCAATTTGAAGATGTTGAAATGGAGCAGCAGGCGGAGGTCTTCCACCCTTAATTTTGTTAAGAGGCGGAGCAGGTCCATTACGCTGACATGTGCTGCATGTTTTCACTATTGACAGGCAGTAGGGTTGAATGCCTGGAGCATACCAAAAGCGAGCGATGGTGTCCACAAGGGCGTGCGTGCCGTAGTGACCCCCCTTATCATGGTGCCAGCGAACTGCCACGGGGTATGTGGAGCGAGGAAGGCAGGCTCGGCCATCCGGCATAAGCCAGGTCCCTTTGACCAGAGTGGCTCCGAGGCTCTCCCACGACTGTAGTTCAGCAGCGGGTACTGGTACGGGGTGCGGTGGAGTAAAGGAGGAGGCTGCAATAGCCAACGTGGGCATGGCTAAGGGTAAGACGGCAGCCATCTTGGCGGAGGCGTCAGCCAGGGCATTCCCACGGGTGACGGGGCTATCATCTTTAGTATGGGCCCGGCAGTGAACTACAGCCAGGACCGAGGGTTCTTGGAGGGCGTCCAAAAGCTTGTGGACGAGGGGGAGGTGCTGAATGGGTTTACCGGCAGCTGTCTGGAAACCTCGAAACTTCCAGAGGTGGATGTGACAATGCACAACTCCAAAAGCATACTTGCTATCAGTAAAAATGGTAACGGTCTTACCAGCGGCCAACTGGCATGCTCGGGCCAGGGCATAGAGTTCGGCGGCTTGGGCTCCCCAGTTGCCTGGCAGTGAGGCGGCCTCTTGAATGTCCCATTCAGAGGTGACTGCATAACCGGTGAAACGCTTGCCATCAACATAGAAGGAGCTTCCGTCCGAGAAGAGGATGCAATCAGGGTTGTCCAGTGGCACGTCAAACAGGTTGTCCCTTATCTGTAAGATGCTATAAACTACTTCCACACAGTCGTGCTGATCCTGGAGGACTGGCAGGTCAGGAAGCAAGGTAGCTGGATTAAGGGGCCCACACCTTTCAAAAATCAGGTTAGTGTCTTCTAAGAGTTCGGCCTCTAGCTGTTGCTGACGATGGGCCGAAAAGACTTGGGTTGTGCCCCTACGCAGAAGGGCTGACAAGGCATGAGAGGTCCAAACCGTGGTAAAATGACCCAGGGTCAGGCTCTTTGCCTTTGTGATCAGCAGGGCAGCTGCTGCCAGAGTCCGGGTGCAGGATGGGGTTCCCTGAGCGACAGGGTCGATCTGCTGAGAGTAAAAAGCAAGCGGGAAATGGTGGGGCCCGCTCAGCTGGGTAAGGACGCCACTAGCAATTCCGCCCCTCTCGTGGACAAAAAGGTGAAAGGGTTTGCTGTAATTGGGGGCGCGGTGAGACATGGAGGAGGCCACACTGTCCTTGAGTAACTGAAAGGCTTGGATCGTGTCCGGGGACCACTGCAAAGGGTCAGGAGCAAGGTTAGCAGTGAGTCGGTGGAGCGGTTTGCTTAACTCCCCGCAGGACGGCAACCAGGGGCGACAGAAGCCAATTAATCCTAAGAAACCTCGAAGTTGTTTCTTGGTGTTTGGCAGAGGGCAGTTTTGGATAGTCTTTATGTGGACTGGGTCCATTTGTCGCCCCTCTGGGGTTAACAGGAAGCCCAGATATCGGACCTTCTGTGAGACCCACTGAATCTTGTTAGGGTCTACCTTGTGGCCTCTGGTGTGTAGGTATAATAAAAGTGCCTTACCATCGATGCGGAGGGCAGCTTCTTCGCGGTTACCTAATAGGATGTCATCTACGTATAGGACTAACGTGGATCCCTGCGGACTGGTGAAGCCTTCCAGGTCGTGGCGGAGGCATTGGCTGAAAATTGTGGGGCTGTCTCTGTAGCCTTGAGGAAGTCGTTGCCAGACATAACTTTGTCCCTCCCAGGTGAAACCAAAGAGATACTGAGAGTCTGGGTGCACAGGAATGCTGAAAAAGGCTGATTTTAAGTCAATAACAGTGAACCACTCAGCATCCCAGGGGATTTGGCTGATGATAGTAGCTGGATCAGGAACTACTGCATGAAGAGGGACTACATACTGATTAACAACCCGTAGATCCTGTACAAAGCGCCAAAGAATAGGGTCTCCGTCCTTTTTAGGAGGCTTTTTGACAGGCAGTATAGGGGTGTTACAGGGAGTGCGCTGAGGGCGGACTAGCTTTTGTGCAATGAATCCCTCGATAATGGGGCGGATGCCCTCCCGGGCTTCCAGCGACAGGGGGTATTGAGGGACTGACGGGGGGGTTAAGGAGGGCTTCACTTGAATCCTTACTGGCTCTGCCGAAAGGAGCAGGCCAACATCAGTGTCAGAAATTCCCCAGAGGCTTAAAGGCAAGTCAGTGAGGTCAGGGGAGGGGGGGGGGGTTCCCAATTACCCTGAGTTGGGGCCGAATCTCCTAACACTGTCATCAATAATCCTACCCCTTCAGGAAATAAGACCATCACATTGTTTGCCTTCACCCCCGGGGTACCGTCATTGAGGAGGCTGAGTTTGCTGCAGCTGCTGCTGTTGCCCGTAGTTGATCCAGGCCTGGGGAATGGGCTGAGCTGGTGGTGCAGGGGTGTATTCGTCCCTGGTGTAAGTATCTGCAGATGCGACCGGACCCTCTGGGCGTCCCCAGGGGCATTCACGTTTAAAGTGACCGGGCTGTCCGCACTGAAAACAATTTCCTGGTGGCTGGGGTTGCCAGGACCCTCTTCCCCGAGCACCCTGAAATCCCCTGCCACGGCCTCTGCCTCGAACACCGCCGCGAAAAGCTAAAGCCATCAACTTATATTCTTCCTTTTTCTCTTTCTTTTTACTACTTTCCCTTTCTTTCTCCCATGCAAAATCAGCTACGTCCAACACTGAAGTGACTGACTCACCTCCCCAACCAGGGCGAAACTTTAAGAAATAATCCCTTACAGGGGGCACTGACTGATTCACAAAAAACGAAATAAGAGTAGGGTGGTCTGCTTCTCTCTCAGGATCCATCTGAGTGAACATTCGGGCCCCCTCCAATAGCCTCGACCAGAACTTTCTGGGTGGCTCATCAGATTCCTGCCGAATCTGCATGAACTTAGCCTGATTAGGTGAGCGGTGAGCCATTTCTTTGAGTCTCTCTAACAATCGCTCTCGATCTGTTCGCAGCTGAGTCAGCCTTGGCTGACTCCAGTCTAGGGGATTCCAGCCAGCGGCTTGATCCCGCCTATCCATCCAAGTAGTATTAGCCGCATCGCTATCCCCCCCATGTCCTTTCTGCCATCCACAATCTACTACGTTCCTCTCTGGTCAAAACTCTACTTAACAACTGATCTACATCCGTATAAGTAGGATTATGACTTGAAAACAATCTTTCTAAACGTTCTGTGATCTTTCGGGGATTTTCCCCAAAGGACCCTGACAACCGTCCCCACTCTTTCAAGTCCCATTCTAGCCATCCTTTATATTCCACAATATTAGTATGTTGTAACTGGCCATTATTGCCCACAAAAGGTTGGTCGTGCACCTGTAAAGGCATTTCTCTACTTACACCTTTATCACTCACAAAAGGTTTGGCGGAGGCAGCCTCTGGGCTATCCTCAGGGGAGGGGTATGCAACCTGCTGCATCTGCTTGATCTTTTGCCTAGTAATTACTCCTCCCGAGGTGTGCCCTTCCATTTCCCCCTTATCCCTCTGCAGAGATTCCGATCTGGAGTCCTGCAGATTCCCCTCTGTGCCCTGGAGAGAGTCCCCCTGCGGAGGAATAGGGGCAGGTGCAGTGGGGACCAACTGACGAGTCAAAACACGCCGTGGTTTACACCCTTCATCGAAATAACATGGAGGGGGTTCACTCTCGGGAGAATACCTGACTGCCATAATTTTTAAAGATTTCCACAGCTCTGCTGCTGTGTCCCAACAAAACCAGTAACATAACTGTCCCGGATGGTCTTTTTCGATCTGGCTCCTTACTCCTCTTAAGGCAGCCTGTTCGAAAGAGCCATACGAAGGCCACCTCATCTCCGGGTTGGCCAATACCGCGGTATACCCAGTCCAATTCCTTACACACAGTGTGTACAACTTCCTCCTAGACATTCCTGTCTGTACTGGGAGTTTCCCTTCGTTCCATAACTTATTTACAATCCCCAACGGACTCTCAAGAGGCACACTAGTCCCTTGACCCATGGTGTCTGACAGGAGCCCTCCAACTGGCGTTTATCCTGCTGTCCAGTACACGACCCCTCAATATTGAATTGGCTGGGAGAAATCTCCCATGGCGCCTGCCAATTCGTATATGAGTGATCTGACCACTGGACAGAGGCACCGCACCAGAAGTAAATCCCGGACGAGCCCCCAAATTGTTAGGTAAAAAGCAAGTCCCTACTCACCTCTCCAGCACCCGAGTTCGTGCGGAGTTGGTATGGGGCTCACAATCTGTCAGAGACCAGACACCAATTCGTTGATCAACGGGCTCACACTATCCTTAGCTCAAAAAGCTTCAGAGTAAGTGTGGCAGGTTTATTAGGGGTGAGCATCAATATTTATACACAGAAGTAAACAAAGTGATTAACAGATCATAATGGTCATGCATAATCAATCAAGATTCTACAGGATAAAACAGGTTAAAATGTAAATTCTAAAAGACAAAGGGGAGATGGCTACTTAAGGGGAGGGGGGGTTGTCATTAGTTCGCAGGTCAGAGCTTTGATTAAAAGTTCAGACAGAGCCATCAAGTCTGGGTTAAGTTTAAGCTCATCAAAAGTTCAGACTCAACATACTCAACAGCCCAGTGATAAGAACACTCACCCAGGATTTGGGAAACCCACACTCAGATCCCTGCTCTGGAGCAGTGATTTGAACACACATATCTCACCTCCAAGGGGAGTGCCCTAACCACTGAGAAACACGGAGGGGCACTCACAAGCTCTTCTGTTGAAGCTGGTCCACCTTGCATAAAATATTTAAATCATCATTGGCAGGGAGACTTGAACACAGGTTTCCAGGATGAGTGACCTACTTACTGGGCTATGGAGTCATTCTCACACTCCCACTGGCCTAATGAGTATTTAAGGATGTCATGCAAGGTAGAAAAGCTTTAACAGGAGAGACTGAGAAAGACTCTGCCCCAGAAAAACCTTTGGGCTAGAGCATACATTGGGGAGGTAAAACAGTTGGGTTCAACTCCCAGTCCCGTCAGAGAGGGGATTTGAATCTGGGTAAAATGTGGGGTGGGCACTATCTCCATCTCATGCAGGGCCCAATCCAGTAAGCATGCTCTAAAGTGGCCTCAGAGGACTCCTATTGGACTGGACTCCACAGGCATGCTCAGTCAGGGAAAAGTATGAGAATCCCACCAAGGCTTAGGTACAAGCCAGGTGTCAGGACAGAGGCAGCTGTGTGCATTCTCACTGGCAGATTTTTAGGCACGTAGGGATCTTTATTAGTGGAAATTTTTGAGCCTAGGAAATTTAGGTGCCCTACCAAGTTAGGTGGTAGCTAAGCAGGGGTTTTGAGGATCTAAGTTTTTGACTTTGTGGATCTAGCCCCAGCGAACCGTCCAGCTGCCAGAGATTAGAGCTCTTAGAAGCAGTGACCTGTAATAATTGAAGAAGGGCTAGTGTTGCTGATACTTATGGGGAAAACAATGATTGTTATAGCAATTCAAGAGTTTCTCTAGGTGATATGCTTCATCCTGCTAAAAATGTTTCCGATTTTAGGAACATTTCTGCCTGCGTCTCTATTCCCTACTCTAATATCAAATGTCTTATAATAGGCCCACTAGTCCCAATCATTTGCTCCACTACTATACTACTTGCTTTTTCATTTAAATTACTGCTTTGAAATCTTTTACACGTGCTGCTTCTTACCTCTAATGGAAACACATCTGTAAGTAAAAACACAGTTAATTTACCTGACCCACAACTGGGAGATCCAGGATTAAAAAACTAGAATCTATGAGTTGGAAGAGTTTAGCAGCTTTATGTTTATCTCCAGTGGTAGGCTCACCTCTATCAAACTCAGAGGACCGTGAGAGTCATTGGTGTCACCAGGAGCTGTATTGCACAGTAAATAGTATTTAATGCAAGGGAAATCTGAGGTTTCTGATTTATCAAGAATGTTCTAATGATCACAAATGTATTTGATTGGTTGCAGTGATTACCTTCTGATAAGGTAATTATCATCTCTTTTTTTATGCCTTGCAAATTCCATAGTGATTGCTCCTTACTCTGAGAACCTGTGCTGAGAAGAGCAAAGTTCAAAGGGAGGGTAGTCTAGAAGGATATTATTTTACAAAATAATTATTGTTCTAGAGAGGGGAGGAAAAGGTGCTGGTGTGTGTAATAAAATCTGGTATCAGCTGGCTTTTTTTGTCCTTTAACATATGAGATGTGGGATGATATGAGTTGCTAAACCCCCTCTTCTTCATGCTGCTTAAATATATACATTGGTTAAATGATTACTCACTGCTTTTGTTTGAATTATGAAAATGCCATCTATAAAAATGGGTGGTCTGTCAGAAGTTTCCTTCAGTCAGAAGAATTTCATTTCTCCAGTGGGTGGAAGGCAAAGTTAACAGCATCATTTGTGCTAGTGTTACCAGTGACAAAACAGATGAGAGAAAAACTGTTGCTCAATAAAAGGTCATTTTGTTTGGGCTTGCTGCTCCCTTCTCTTATTGTTTTGAGCCAGATGATCAGGTATAGAGGAACAGATGGGAGGGTGCAGAAGGGTGAAGTCATGGACCTGTGACATGCTCCCCTGATCCCTGGGAGCCTGCAGAGCCCATGTGAAGCAACTCTGCACGTTCAGGATAGTGTACAGAATAGGAGGGGCATATCAAGAATGGGAGAGGGTGCGGCTGGTGTATACCACACTCCATGGGATGATTCCCCTTGTGGATCCAGCAGATAGCTACTGGGTCCACATCTGTGAGAATTAATGCACAGCTATTCTGCATAGCTTCTCTCCAACCTCCACTGGTAACGGAGGTAATGTGTAGTTATGGGCAGTTCAGCTAAAGGCAGCCAGTCTCCTAATGGAACTATGTTACATTGCAGTTCCCCACTCCCTCAATCAGTTTGGAGTAACAGGCCAGCATCAGGAGTGATTCGTGTTGTTCTCTCTGTTCCCCCTGGATTCTTGTAGGGGGCTTATCCCCACCCTTCCTCTAATGCTGACATAAGAAAACTCAATCTTGTTTTTGCTGATTCTCCTGAGAACATAGCATGGTTCTAGCCTGTTGGGTGACCTGAATCAGTTTCATTTTACTTCACCAAATCAGCCCAGCTCAGAATTAATTGCCCCATGAAAAGCTCAACTGATATTTTTACTGGCACCCAGATATTACAGGGGAAATTCTAAACACCCAACTTTGACACAGTGTTCATGGATCCAAAAAACCTTCCACTCCATGTGCTAAAGTAGGGGCAATATTTCAAGAGTTGTTAATTTACTGATGTATATTTCACACAGCTCTAGTCCCAACACAATAAATTATATGTTTATGTTCAGTCCTTAGAGAATAATTGCAAGTGAAAATAAGTATTGGTGTGATTAACTAGGGTCTCTACAAACTACATGAAGCATGTTATGTTGTAGATACAGTATGGTTACTCTTTGAATAATGTTTCTGTTCAAATTATCTTGTGCCCTTTCTAATTAAGCAATGACTAAAGAGAGTGTAGTGGGTAGTTTGATAAGAATTAGAATAGCAGGATAACAGTGTGTGTTTAGATTTTAGCTCATCAGTAAGCAGATAACAGCACTAAACTGCTTCCTCTATGTAATTAAATGCAGTGAATGTGCCTTGCTGCTAATCTGTCCTACCAGACATGGTACCTGGAATCTAAAACAGTCTCGGCCCATATCCCCATCATGTTCTGGGGCATGCCAATTTTACATCACAAAACTGAGGTACAAAATGATGTACAAATGAGAAGATGAAAAATTGAAAGCGGCCTGTTGTTTTCTAATTTGCTTTAGCTGTTAAGCACTTTTTGTTTTTACTTTCTCTCTCCCTCTCAAAGCTGTCATCATTCTGTCAAAGGGCTGTTTATTCATTACACAAGAATATTTGACAGAAACATATTACATGCACCTGGAAACCCAGTTCTCATCTGACCTGTAAGAGACCACTTTTTTTAATTGTAGTTCAGACTACGGCAATATATTTTACACAAACAAAATGTTTAAATATTGTTTTCTGGCTTTTAAGCCCCAGCCCACGCTATGGGTACATGGAAATGCACAATGCCTCTAGGAGACCTTAGAGAGAACACACATTAGTAGCCACTGTGACAGTCTTCAGCAAGATGCAACATTTGCTTCCTTCTGTGCTAACTCTGTTTTGCTGGCCAATCCAGAAGGCAACAGGGCCAAAGCCTCTTTGTCCCTCCCCATCCCTTTTAGGGTTTCTGTAATCACAGGCAGCAGTAGGCTGTTTATCTTCTTAAACTCTGGGATTATATACTACTCAGCCCCTGCAGTGTTCCCAAAGAGAGAATGTTCCTTGTGTTATTACCCCCATACATACATTTGTACACCAAAGTAGGACTAAGGACAATCTAGCTCTTAAAATTTAGTAATTAGCTTTCAATAATTTAGTAGCTTTGGGTTATAATAATCACTTGAGTGTCTGTGCAGTTGCAGATTGATGTTTAATACACTCTATACTGAGGGTGTGAGAGTGGCAGGATCCTTTTTTCTTTAAACAGCACTTGTCAATGTCTTCACTAGCTCCACCCCCACTGTTTCTGTTAGCCCAGGACCCTTTGAGCTACTGCACCTGTATTCTGAAGTGGCACTAACTATGGTTGAAAATAAATGCCTTTTTTTAAAGTTTAAGTTCATACTTACATAAAGATTTTTTAGCTCTTACATTATGGAGTCCAGTTTTGTCCTTGTATAAGATTATTGTTATTTAAAATAAATGTTTTGTTCCAGCTGCATACAGACACTTCGAGTTTGAATCTATAACAGAAAACATGTTCCAGCAAAAAATGTGTAAAATGGAGGAAATAATGCTCTACCAATCCTTATCAAGCAATTTAGGTTCTAGTAGTGACAACCACTGTAAAAGTTATTATGATAATTAGTATTTAAATTAGTTCAATGTTGACAGGGTATGCAGTTTTTGATGCATTACAAAACTTTGTCTAACTAAAACCAGACTTGCACTAATCCCAGAAAACAAGGATTCAACAATGTACCCTGTAAATAGAGGAAGTACATGTTATTTTTGCTCCAGAACATTACTTGCCATTTTGTATAAAGAAAATAATGTATTTACTTTTCCTCTAGAGTGTCCATTTAAGTGTAATCTTTGAACATTCCACAGATCTGTTTTCTAAATCTCCTAGCAAACAAAAATAAATATATCCCAAAGTAGCAGAAAAATCTGTTATTTCTAAGGTTTCATTGGTATGCCAAACTCCCTTCAGGATTGTTCAAAATATCCATAACATAAACAATTTTTAATTATGTGATTAAACTGCTCTCTCCATTTCTGCTGGTGAGTTGTTAAATCCATCTTTCAGTACGTACCATTTTTCTTTTCTTTTTTGGCTTGATGTAGGCTAAGTAACGCTTTCTTCATCATTAGAAAAAACATTTACTAATAAGATCATTTTCTTTGTGTGGGCAGACATCTGTTCCCAATTTAGCTTCTGTAAGCATGGCACAGTCTATCAATTTACAACTATGTGACAATTTCTCATATTTCCACTGCCAGAGTGAGCCGTCTCAAAATTTCAGCACAACCAAATTAATTAAAATCTGTAACTTTTGTTAGTTCCCAGTTTAATGTCCTCAAACCAATATAACTCTTAATTGGAACCTTCCTCACATATATTTTGTAGAAGAACAAGTTGTTCTCATTGGATTATTGTTTGTGATGTTTTACGGCACAGAAAGCATTCAGTCACCAACTTAATATTTCTAAAACTGACTTCCTACATTGACGATTCACTTAGGGGCCATATGTTTACAGCAAGGGTGATGTGAATTTCAGTAGAAGTTGAGGAAGAATAACATACATTCAGCAATAAGGATGCTGTTGTGACAGATTGTGATAAATGAAGTCGGGGAGCTCCCTTTTATGGACACCCAGCCAATCAGTTAGCTATAAAGTCCCTCTTGGTGGCTGCTTGCTTTACCTGTAAAGGGTTAAAAGTCCCCCAGGTAAAGAAAAGGGAGTGGGGGACCAAAAGAGCCAATGAAAAGGCTAGAACTTTTTAAAAACCAAAAAAAAAAAGAAAATACATTTGGAACTTAGGCTTTTGCTATTATCACACAGATATATAGCCTTGGTGAACTAAAGGACTTAGTTTATTGTTTCACTCAAGTTGTCTCTTTTCAAGATATTTGATTTTTAAAAAAATTTCAAAGGTTAATTGAATAAATACAGCTCTTCACAGTCACAAAAAGTGAGGGGTGAATGAATGACTGGCATATCTCCTATGAGAAGTGAATTTATTAAAAAAAGACATTTGTATTAATTATATGTAAACTGCAAGTTATGAACCTGCCAAAATAGATTTGTCTTGTGATTGCATTACAGCAGTGTTCCCAAACTTGGAACGCCGCTTGTCCAGGGAAAGCCCCTGGTGCGTCCAGCCGGTTTGTTTACCTGCCACATCTGCAGGTTCAGCCGATCGCAGCTCCCACTGGCCGTGGTTCACTGTGCCCGGCCAATGGGGGCTGCGGGAAGCGGCGTGGGCCGAGGGACATACTGGCCACCACTTCCCGCAGCCCCCATTGGCCGGGCACAGCGAACCGCGGGAGCTGCGATCAGCCAAACCTGCGGACACGACAGGTAAACAAACTGGCCGGGCGCGCCAGGGGCTTTCCCTGAACAAACGGCGTCCCAAGTTTGGGAAACACTGCATTACAGTAACAGTCATCCTTCTCAACCTCTCCCCCACTATTTTTGTCTTATTCCTTTCACCCTCTCATTGCATCCTGTCTAAAATTAGATAGCAAGGTCTCGGGGAAGGGCCTTTGTCTTTTTATACGTTTCTGCATATGTTTCTGTTTAGGATGCTGTAGAACTGAGGGTAATAGTTATGTGAAACTTTGAAAATATTCTGTTGTGACTGGTAAACTTTGACCCTAAGGATTGATTTTATTATCATTTCAATGTTTTTAAGGGTTTGGTGGTGGTGGTTTGGGAGTGGGGATTATGTGAGCGTGAACTACCTCCTCTCTGAGGTGATATAGCTGAGGCAGCAGAGAGATATGTTGGCTGGGCATTGCTGCAGCCTAAGGATATGTCTACACTACGAGAGTAGTTCGATTTTACTTAAATCGAACTTCTGAAACCGATATTACAAAGTCAAACGTGTGTATCCACACTAAGGACAGTAATTCGACTTTGTGAGTCCACAGTAATGGGGCAAGCGTCGACATTGCAAGCGGTGCACTGTGGGTAGCTATCCCACAGTTCCCGCAGTCCCCGCTGCCCACTGGAATTCTGGGTCGAGCTCCCAATGCCTGCTGGGGCAAAAAATGTGTCGAGGGTGGTTTTGGGTAACTGTCGTCACTCAACCCTCACTCCCGCCCTCCCTCCATGAAAGCGCCGGTGAGCAATCAGTTCGCGCCCTTTTCTGGTGATTGACAGCGCGGACGCCACAGCACCGCGAACATTGAGCCCTCTGCGATCATCGCTGCAATTATGGCCGTTGTCAACAACTCGCGCCTTATCGTCCACCTTTTTCAGAGGCAGATGCTGAGAAATCGGGCGAGAAGGCTCTGCAAGCGCGGTGAGGACATTGACTCTGAGATGGGCACACAGCTCTCACAAACCACGGGACCCCACGCCATGGACATCATGGTGGCAATGGGTCATGTTGATCCTGTGGAACGGCGATTCTGGGCCCGGGAAACAAGCACAGACTGGTGGGACCGCATAGTGCTGCAGGTCTGGGATGAATCCCAGTGGCTGCGAAACTTTCGTATGAGTAAGGGCACTTTCCTTGAACTGTGTGAGTTGCTGTCCCCTGCCCTGAAGCGCCAGGACACACGGATGCACGCAGCCCTGACTGTCCAGAAGCGAGTGGCCATAGCCCTCTGGAAGCTTGCAACGCCTGACAGCTACCGGTCAGTCGCGAATCACTTTGGAGTGGGCAAATCCACCGTGGGGGTTGCTGTGATGCAAGTAGCCAATGCAATCGTTCAGCTACTGCTCTCAAAGGTAGTGACCCTGGGAAATGTGCAGGTGATCATAGATGGCTTCGCTGCGATGGGATTCCCAAACTGCGGTGGGGCTATTGATGAAACTCACATCCCTATCCTGAGACCGGACCACCAGGGCAGCCAGTACATTAACCGAAAGGGCTACTTCTCTATGGTGCTGCAAGCACTGGTGGACCACAAAGGACGTTTTACCAACATCAACGTCGGATGGCCGGGCAAGGTTCATGACGCTTGCGTTTTCAGGAACTCTGGTCTGTTTAGACGGCTGCAGGAAGGTATTTACTTCCCGGACCACAAAATAACTGTTGGGGATGTGGAGATGCCTATAGTGATCCTTGGGGACCCAGCCTACCCGCTAATGCCCTGGCTCATGAAGCCATACACTGGCGCCCTGGACAGTGAAAAGGAGCTCTTCAACTACCGTCTGAGGAAGTGCAGAATGGTGATGGGGTGTGCTTTTGGACGTCTGAAGGGGAGATGGAGAAGCTTACTGACTCGCTCTGATCTCAGCGAAACCAATATCCCCATTGTGATTGCAGCTTGCTGTGTGCTACACAATCTCTGTGAGAGCAAGGGGGAGACGTTTATGGCGGGGTGGGAGGTTGAGGCAAATCGCCTGGCTGCTGATTACGTGCAGCCAGACACCCGGGCGATTAGAAGAGCCCAGCGGGATGCTCTGCGCATCCGGGAAGCTCTCAAAGCTAGCTTCCAGACTGATCGGGGTAACCTGTGACTATTACGTTTGTTTTAGCAGAAGCTGTACCTGCCTCCGTTTCTTTACCCAGTTAATGTTGCCTGTCCTCTCCAATTGCCAAACCCCTTCCCCCCCCTTCCCACACACCTTTTAAAATAAAATAAATGAAACATTGTTCATTAAAACCGTCTTCTTTATTAATGATTTCTCGGTAAAGGGTTGAAACTGGGACGCATACTGCAGTTGGGGAGCGGGTGGAGTGATGGAAAGGACGCTTCCAAACTCGGGGAAGGACAGGCTCCTGCTCCTAGAGCAGTCCGCAGTGGTGGACTGCTTGTTTCAACTCTGTGTGTGTGTGTGGGCGGGGGGGGGGGGGGGGTATGTGACTTTGTGGCGGGGGAGGGCGGTTACAGATCCCCTGCTGCGTGGCTCTGTCATCCAGGCTACGGACCGCAGCATAAGATCTGTAACCGCCCTCCCCCACCACACACTCACAGAGCCCCCCCCCCACACACAACATGAAAACCACCTCCCAGACTGACCACGGTGCCTAGTGAATGTAATGTGAGTGTGACGTTCTGGTGAACCTGCCCCCCTGTCTGTACCCTGGTAAAGGCGCCTATCGTCTCCAATTACCAACCCCCTTCTCCCCCATCAAACACACCGTCCTTTAAAAGAAAAATCAAGGAAACAGTACTTAACAGAAAAGTAATTTTTATTAAGGACATCACAGGTATGGGATTAAACTGGGACAGGGGCTAGGGTCGGGGGCGGTTGGAGGGAAGGAAAGGACCCATCAAATCTTGGGGAATGAGAGCCTTCTGCTACTTGAGCAGTCCGCAGGGGTGGAGTGATTGTTTCCACGGCCCCTGCCGCCCCTCCTTCTTGGGACTTTGGGTGAGGGGGGGGATGGGACTTTGTGGCGGTGGAGGGCGGTTAGAAATCGAATGGAGTGGGGCTCTTTCCTCCAGCCTCCGGTCCTGCAGAACATCTACAAGGCGCCGGAGCGTGTCCGTTTGCTCCCGCATTAGTCCCAGCAGTGTCTGAGTAGGCCGCCACCTGTCCTCACGAGCTTCAGTCCTCTCCTCCCATTCTCTGGATGCTTGCCGGTACTGAGAGATGTCCTCTCTCCGCTGTGCCACCTCGGTTCAGGAACAGACCATAAGTTCCGAGAACATGTCGTCCCGTGTTCTTTTTTTGCGCCGCCTGATCTGTGCCAGCCTCTGGGAGGGGGATGCAGGGGTAGCCCGGGAGACACTCGCAGCTGTGGGATGGGAAAAAGGGAGTGAATTCCTCACAAAGATACATTTTTGCGAACAATGAATATACTCTTTCCCTGCGAACAAGACCATGCACACTACCTATCACATGTGCACTCAGTACAAGGTCGAATTTTCTGTCTTTATATTGAGTGCCTGGGGTCTTGGTGTTCAGATCACACAAGTGGGTCTGGACAATGGAATTCGGCTATCTGGAGGCCATGGTAAGCCGTAGACTTTTGGCTGCTGAAAGGTTACTTTACAGCAGCGCCATCCTTTCACGTTCCAAGCACTGCTCCTGGCGTTGGCCAGTTCCTGCTGCTGGCGAACCGCTCAGCATGAACGGTCCACCTCCCCGCCCCCACCGCGTGGCTGGTCCCAGGAAAGATCCCTGCAAGCTGCCGACGAACCGCTCAGCATGAATGGTTCGCCTCCCCGCCCCCACCGCATGGCTGGAAACCGCCGGGTAGAGTTATTTAAAGGAACAGGCAACCAGTCCCCATACTAAAATTCCCCTAATTCAAACCAGAGCACCATGACTGATATCACTCTGATGAGGATTACGGAGACAGAGAAAGACCGTATGCTGCGTGAATGCCAGCAAACACTGGGGCCGTATGCAGCCATGCTTTGCCAGGCAATGATACCGGAGTACCTCCTACTAGCCTGGCGCGGAAAAGTTTCCTACCATGGAGGAGACAATAAGGCCACTCTCCCCGGGAACCTGATGCAAAGGCTTTCACATTACCTTCAGGGTTAGTTGTGGCAGCACCACCTAGAATTGCATGCAGTGCCTCGTAGAAACGGCATGTTTGGGGCTGGGATCCGGAGCGTCCGTTTGACTCTTTGGTCTTCTGGTACGCTTGTCGCAGCTCCTTGATTTTCACACAGCACTGCGTTGCATCCCAGCTGTATCCTCTCTCCGTCATTGCCTTGGATATTTGTTCATAAATTTTTGCATTCCGTCTTTTGGATCGGAGCTCGGATAGGACGGATTCATCTCCCCACACAGCGATCAGATCCAAGACTTCACGATTAGTCCATGCTGGAGCCCTCTTTCTGTTCTGCAATTACATGGTCACCTCTGCTGGAGAGCTCTGCATCATTGCCAGTGCTGCTGAGCTCGCCACGATGTCCAAACAGGAAATGAGATTCAAACTGGCCAGACAGGAAAAGGAATTCAAATTTTCCCGGGTCTTTTCCTGAGTGGCAGGTCAGAGCATCCGAGCTCGGACTGCTGTCCAGAGTGTCCACAGAGTGGTGCACGGTGGGATAGCTCCCGGAGCTATTAGCGTCGAATTCCGTCCACAGTAACCAGAATTCGACATGGCCATGTCAAATTTAGCACTACTCCCCTCGTCGGGGAGGAGTACAGAAATCAATTTAAAGAGCCCTTCATGTCAAAATAAATAGCTTCGTTGTGTGGACGGGTGCAGGGTTAATTTGAGTTAACGCTGCTAAATTCGACATAAACTCCTAGTGTAGACCAGGCCTAAGTTGAGTGGCCTGTAGCTAAGGAGAGGACATGACTCTGCAGGGCCTTCATTGTGACTCTTTTCATAAGCACTACATTCTGGCAAAAGAATTAAAATAAAATTAAAGCAACAATGAAAGTCTGTGGCTTTAAGAATTCTGGAGCATGCAGTATACTGCCTGCCAGCCAGCACTGTGGGTTCAGTAAAGCTGTTCTAAATTCATACATTGAACATTTTAACCTGCTGTGTCTCTCTTTTTTTTCTCTTTAAATTAAAAAAGCAAACAAGAAACTTTGCTTGGATTTCTAAATAATTCTTTGTTCTTCTTTGAATTGAGACACTGTGGGTGCTCAACTTCAGGCACATCTGCGCCCTTGCACCTTTAATTTTTGGTAGCAGTGCCTGTTCAGCCCATGCATGTGACCCACAGGTCCTTGTGCCCCATGCCGATTATATATGGGACTGTGTGGGTGAAACACCCTCGGTTCCTTTTCAACCTGAAACAGAGTCTGCAATGTGTGCCTGTTCTCTATTTAGCATTTAGATAGATAGTAAGTTTATAGTTAGTTTCTCTCTTTCTCTCTCTCTCTCTCTCTCTCTCCCTCCCTCCACCCCCAAAAAAATTTAAATCCTTTTATTCTGAGATAGTAGCTTAGAACTTTCCCTTCTTGCGGTTGTCTCTCTTTTATTTTCTCTCAGGAATGCTAGGTTTCCTGGGATTCAAGAGGTGCCTCTCCCGCCGTGAGGCTGTTCTGATCAAAGACGGGCTTTCCCAGTGCCTCCCCTGTTTGGGTGATACCCATATTCCTAGTAAGCGAAAGATCTGTACATCCTTCAAGACTTATCCTGAAAACACAGGGAGATCAAGTTTAAACCTCTCATGATGGAGCAAGTCTTATGTCCAGCTTCAGACCCAGGGGCAGAGGACCCCCCTGTACATAGACCTCCTGGTACTGCTAGTGCCCCATCCACATCAAGATCTCGGTCACCAGAGACCACTAGGCGGTACAGCAGAAGCAAGTACTTCTGTGGTACCAAAGTGGTCATCTGCCTCTAAACAGGAGGAGGTAGGGAGTAAATCTCCAAGAGGATCGTGATCACTGACACACCAGAGTGCTATGGAGACCTCAGGACTCCAGGGAAATTCCATACAGGCTTCAAGTGATGCCAGCACCGTAAAGGCAAAGAAGAAAACTCAGTCTAAGACAGACTTGGTAACAAGTTTGTGTACCCGGATCCTAAATGGCAGAGGCATGGGTGAAAAGAGCTATAAGCCCATCCTGGAACAATACTCGGTACCGATCTCAAGGAACGTCAATTGTACCAAAGACAGCTAGACCTAATATAGTACTGAGGGAATCAAAGCAGATACACTTCCAAGCCAAGCGCTCAGTGCCAACTACATTGGTACTGAAACCACCCTCCACAAGCTCTCTTCCAGGCCAGTCTTTGTAACTGTCAGTACTACAAGAGTTCAGGTGCATTAAGGACTTGATAATCTCTTTGGAGCCAGAATTTCCCCTAGTAATGAGTGCTGGGGGTTTGTCAGCATCAAGACCCTCTCGGTCACAGATCCCTGTGTCGGACAGGGAATCATGCTCATCTTCCTCTACTTTGCATACTGAACAGCTTCTTCTCCCTTCCCTCCCTAGTGCCTCCTCTACACTTCTGGAGTGTGTGGTAGGAGTTTTAAGATTCTCAGATCTCAGTGCAGGTTTCCCAGTCTATTGTAGAACACATCACTCTGCCTCCTTCACTGATGTTTTATAGGAAAATAGACCTCAAATGACATTCTACTGGCAGGAACAGCCACCTATGTCTACACCCCCCCCCCCACACCCATTAGCCTTGTTTATTGCCAACAATTCACGATGAGGTCTTCACACCACCGGAGGGAACAAAGAAGGGCCTGTTCATCTCAACTCTCTTTACCACCTCTTTATCGACTTCAATCTGATTAGAGATAGAAAGTATAGGCTAGCATTTTTGAGCACACTCCATTCCAAAAGGTTTATGGGGAGAAGCTGCTTTTATGGCAACCATTTGCCCTGAATCTTCCTCATGCCAGACAAAGAGACCTTTGAGAAGCAGGGGCAGACAAGGAGGTGACACCTCTTATGAATATTTCCTCCTCATTACCTGATAAAGTTTTCATGCCTCCACCACCTCTGTGGCAGATGAATTCAGATGGCTCCAGGGTCTGATTAAGTGAATTGCTGACACACTGCAGATTCCCTAAGGGGAGTTTCAGAATTCCCACCAAAAGGTCCTAGATATCTTACACACCTCCACCATTTATGAGAATTGTCATTTCAGTGAATGAAGCTCTTATGGTGCCCTCTAAGACTATTTGGCAAACCTCAGCTACAGCACCACCTACCTACAAGAGATCAGATAAAAAGTATTATGTTCCTGCCAGGGAATCTGCATTTCTATTCTTTCACCCAGCTCCGAACTTCCTAGTAGTAGACACCATTAATGAAAGAGATAAACAACATAGCTCTAAGTCCACCCTATATAGATAGCAAGGACCATAAGAGGCCTGATTCTTTTTTATGAAATCCTACACTTCAGCCACACTTCAGTTCAGAGTAGTGAACCATCAGATATTCATGGCCAAATATGACTACATAAATTACAACAAATATAATTCCTTTATTGAGCATCTGCTAGAGGAACATCATGATCAGTTTAAAGCCACTATTCAGAAGGATCAGCTTCTAGCAAAGACATCACTTCAGACCTCCTTAGATGCAGCAGATACTACAGCACAGTTGCTATCCACTGCTGTGGTCATGAGAAGAACGACTTGTCTGTAGATGTCAAGCTTTCTGAGAGAGGTTCAAAATACCATTAAAGCCCTCATCTTTGATGGTCACAAGCTCTTTACACATATTAAAGGACTCAAGAGCTGCACTGATATCCCTTGGCATCTGTATTCCTGTAAATAAGAGAGATTTAGTAGATCTCAAGTGACACAAAGAGCATTCCCAGCCCTGTATTCAACCTATCGTAGAGCCTCTGAACCCTTGGCCAAGAGACCAAGGTACTCAAAAAACAAACACCCATCAGATACAACTACATCTTCCTAGCCATTCACGTCCTCCAAGCAACAATTCTGATGGCTTGGTCGAGAGTCTCAACCATCTAGTCAACGGAACTTTACACATGTAACATCCTACCCCAGCTCCCTCCTTTCAGATACCATCTCTCCCATTTTCAGGATGCATGAAAGCATATAACATCGGACAAATGGATTTTGGAAGTCATAATGTCTTGTTACAATATCCATTTCAAGGCTATCCCTCCTACCCATACCCATCTCTCTTCAGGGACCCCTCTCATGATCAATTATTAGAACAAGAAGTGAGCAATAGAACCAGTTCCTGTGCAACACAGAGGAAGGGGATTCTATTCAAAATACTTCCTGATACCCAAAGAGAAGGGAGGGTAGAGGCCAATTTTAAACCTCATGTATATAAGCAGACATGTAAAACAGCAAACATTCAGGATGATGACACTGGCAGCAATAATTCCATTAGAATTAGCAGATTGGTTTGCAACTCTCTACTTACTAGATGCATATTTTCATGTGACTATTAGCCGATTACACAGGAGGTTTCTTCGTTTCTGAATCAGCAATGAACACTACCAATACAGGGTGCTTCCTTTTTAACTATATCCAGCACCAAGGGTTTTCTCACAAATTCTGGTAGTAGTTGCCTCCCACCTATGTTGTTTGGCCATAATCATTTTCCTAAACCTAGATGACTGGCTGATAAAGGGCAGATCCTGTTGGGAGGTGATAGAATGAGTAAAGATAACTGTTCTCTCTTTCAGAGCCTGGGCCTTCAAATCAACCTCAAAGTCCATTTTGACTCCACTACAGTGTTAGATTTCATAGGGGCTTCCCCGAATGCATTGACAGGCAGAGCATACCTACCAACCAGCAGAGTTTTCACACTAGTGAATCTCATCTCAAGGATTCAGGGCTGTCCTTATGTTGTAGTAAGAGATTGACTTCACCAGCTGTGACACATGTCCACCTCACATCCTTTATGGAAGCTTCCAATCAGTCCTTACCTACTGACTAAAGATGCAGGTCAAACATTTTACCTGAACTTACAGATTCTGAGGCTCCAAGCATGGTTCCTCGATGGTTCTTGGGGTAGAGAGATCTTGTTCCTCAGATGTACTACAAGTTTTATTAAACAGTAGAAAACCATTGATAAGAAATACCTCCAAAAATGGAAACGATACCATCTTTGGTGTAACAGTCATCAGATTTTACCAACTCGCTCTCCTCTTCCAAGGGAACTGGACTGCTTGTTGGAATTGAAGACATCAGGTCTTTCTATGAATTCTGTTAGGATTAACTTAGTGACAATAATAGCCTTTCACACACCCATAGGGTTTTTTTTCTCTCTTTTCTCACCTAAATACAGCAAGATTCCTGTGAGGTTTGTCAAATATCTCCCCACAAATGATAGACCCTACTCCTAGCTGGAACCTGAATCTAATCCTTAATGGCCTTATGAAGCATCCTTTTGAACCACTAGCTACATGTTTGTTATTATATTTATCTATGAAGAAAGCCTTTCTGGTAGCTGTCACTTTGGCCTGAAGGGTAGGAGAATTGAGGGCTTTAATGATGGATCCCCATTTATAATGTTCTCCAGAGATCAAGTGTCACTGTGGGCCCATACAAGATTCTTACCTAAAGTGTCCTCAGAATTCCACATTAATCAAACCATTCATCTCCTGGTTTTCTTCCCAAAACCACACCAGACTAGTCAAGAAGCCATATTCCATACTCTAGATGTCAGGAGGTCAGTAGCCTTCTATCTAGACTAAACCATTTAGAAAATCTCCTAGACTATTTTTATCCATTATGGACAGAAACAAGGGTATGGTAATTTTGGAACAGATGTTGACAAAGTGGATCTTCAGTAGTATTAAGACTGGTTGTGACAGAGCTCATGGCCAACTGCCTTCAGGAGTAAGAGTACTATCTACATCAATAGACTTACCCAAGGATGTACCAACTGTGAACATCTGTAGAGCAGCAACTTGGTCCTTTGTTCATACCTTTTCTATTCATTATAGAAATGGTGATGGTGGCAAAATCAGATTCACCTGTGGGCAACACAGTTCTCTCTTCTGTATTGGACTGTGCTCCAAACATCCCGCCTCCTTAGGATGATACAACTTGGAAGTCACCTGAAGTGGAGCACCCACAGGGATACTATCTGAAGAAGAAGGAGAAATTACTCATCTTGTGCAGTTCCTGGAGTAGCTGCCCTCCTTCCCCTCTGCTTTGGAGTCACCCTCTGGAACTTTGCAGTGGAGAAGGAACTGAGGGCAGTTTGCCCACGCAGTTCCATATAGCCTCAGCATGAGGCACGAGGATGTGTGAGGTGCATGCGTGGGCTGAATGGGCACCACTACCAAAATCTCTGGTCAAAGGCACAGGTGCACCTGAAGGGGAGCACCCACAGGGAGACTATCTCAAAGACCTCTGGTTACTGCACAAGGTGAGTAATCTCCTTCTTATTTGTGTAGTTGGTTTCTGTTGCAGCAGCAGCTTTGAACCCATTTCAGTTTCAAAGAGGAAAACACTTGTCTGAGGAATCAAAAACAAAATTGTAATATATATGCAGGCTTTTCTAGAAACATTTATATATGGCCTTATTCATTTATATATGGCCTTAAAAACATTAATATGATATTCTATGGCAGTCAGTCACTCCAGTTTGCAATCACTGTTCCATGAATAGTTTTGGCCCTTATGTTATGGTCTATTTTTAAAGGTGGCATTTCTGTTAATCTACTTCTTTTTATTAGGGCCTTGTTGTTCACCTTCCTCACTGAATGAAACCAGGATGAAAAAAAAAGGTTACATTTTCTTTGGATGTGGCTATTCTTTCCCTTTTCAGGATGTGGGAATCCAAAGAGTAATATCTAAAAGGTATGTAGAAACTCTTGTTTTCAAGTGTAATGAAAAAGCCTAAATTCAATTCTCAATAAAACAGAAGTAAAAATAGCTCGTCAGTTATACTGCAGTGCTGGCATGCCATTGCAGGCTCTCAGTACCATGGGGACCTAAGGACTTCACTGGTTTTGTAGTAATGTTAAATCCACTAAATGCAGAAACAAATTTAAATCTAATGATAGTACAAATAACATAGAAGTAAACTAATCTATATTCCCCTTTCATGTCTCTATTTTTATAGAAACTGATAAATTACCATTTACGAACAGCTCAGCTATTGATCTCGTCCAATATCCTGTTTCCACAATATCACATGCAGACTGGAATTAACAGCAGGCAGCAGTAAACTAATCTATATTCCCCTTTCATGTCTCTATTTTTATAGAAACTGATAAATTACCATTTAGGAACAGCTCAGCTATTGATCTCGTCCAGATCTCCTTCTTGTGAGGACTTAACTTTGCATTACACCCTTTGCTTATAAGGGGCTAATTTTGCATTATACCCTTGTACGTGACTTTTGATGCTGGGTCAACAGCTCTGTGCTGTCATCAGAAAGAAATATGGTAAGGCTTTCATGCAGTAGATGTCTGATCATTAGAAGCATCACTACAGAAGTCATTAATGTCACCTTTTTGACTGGTGTGGCAGCACTCCAACCTCAAAGCTATTTTTGCTCTCAAAAGATGCTAATGTATAATTCTGTAGAACTCATTTAGCATGAGGATGGAGGAACACACATAAATGTCTTATCAGACAAGAAAGTAATTTTGTGTTCTTTCATTTCTTTTTGGTTCTTGTTCTAATATTAGATGGCCTTTAATCTTTAACAAATGGCTTTCTCTTAATTCTCCAGGAAACCAGCTCAACCTTTTTTAACATCATTGTATTTTGAATAAATTATCATAAAACAATTAGGAGGAATCCCCCTGCATCACATATTTATCCTGGGTTGGTTTGTTTAAAAAAAAATTGATTCAAGTGTACACTTGACTAATTCCTCATTCTTCTAAAGGTTCAAGTGCTCAGATGAAACCTAGAGGGGTGACACAACCACCCACTACACTACAGGACATTATTTTCATTAGGAATAATGGTCTGTACTTCAACAAAGCACATTAATGACATTGCATGATTGTGTTATAATGGTGCTATTGACGCATGTCACTATTTACCACATTAAGTTATCCTGTGATTAAACTATGAGCTGAGATAAGCACAGTTTTACAAACATTTTTCTAAAGTACTGCAGTAATTTTCAAGAGTAGAAAATTAATTTCTGTCAAAAGGCTCTGCTTACCTTATATTTTTTGTGCTTTCTTTAAGAAATTTTACACACTCGTTACATTTTTATTTTGATGCTTGAATGATAATGAATATTTTCTACAGCCCAACAATGAAGGAGTAGAGCAACATAACAGTGAAGAGAAGGGTGTGTTTAGCATTATTAGCAAAGATTATTGTTCATTAACAGCTTCACAGCATTCCTTAGTATTTTGACAGCATTAATCTGTGATCTCTTTTTCATTGAAGAATTAAAATTGTAATTAGTTCATCTACAGAATCAGCACCTAATATATAAATGCCTGTACAGAGGTAATTTTCCTTTCTCCTTTGGACTATACTCTTAGGGCTTGTCTTCACTACCCGCCAGATCGGCAGGTAGCAATCGATCTATTGAGGATCGATTTATCGCATCTCATTTAGACGCGCTTAATCAATCCCCGAACGCGCTCCTCGTCGACTCTGGAAATCCACCTCAGTGAAAGGCAGAAGTGGAGTCGACGGGGGAGCGGCAGCGATCGACTCGCCGCCGTCCTCACGGCCAGGTAAGTCGATTACGATACGCCGATTTCAGCTACGTTATTCACGTAGCTGAAGTTGCGTATTGTAGATCGACACCCCCCCCCCCCTAGTGTAGCCCAGGGCTTAGTTCTTTTGTGGCATGAAGAAAACTAGTAAAATTTTATTATGGCACCTGTAGCCAATTTAGTTTATTTTATCATTTAATTATGTTATCTGTTGCAGTTAACTCATATGTTAGAACATAAGAATGGCCATACTGGGTCAGACCAAAGGTCCATCAAGCCCAGTATCCTGTCCTCTGACAGTGCCAAAGGTAGGTGCCCCAAAGGGAATGAACAGACAGGCTATCATCAAGTGATCCATGCTCAGTCACCCAATCCTAGCTTCTGGCAAACAGAGGCAAGGGACACCATTCCTGCCCATTCTGGCAAATAGCCATTGATGGACCTATCTTCCATGAATCTATCTAGCTCCCTTTTGAACCCTGTTATAGTATTGGCCTTCACAACACCCTCTGGCAAGGAGTTCCAGAGGTTGACAGTGCGTTGTGTGAAAAAATACTTTCTTGTGTTTGTTTTAAACTTGCTACCTATTAATTTCATTTGGTGGCCCCTTGTTCTTGTATTATGAGAAGGAGTAAATAACACTTCCTTACTTTCTCTATACCACTCATGATTTTATAGACCTCTGTCATATCCCCTCTTAGTCACCTCTTTTCCAAGCTGAAAAGTCCCAGTCTTATTAATCTCTCCTCATACGGAAGCTGTTCTATACCCCTAATCATTTTTGTTGCCCTTTTCTGAACCTTTTTCAATTCCAATATATCTTTTTTGAGATAGGGCAAACACATCTGCACGCAGCATTCAAGATGTGGATGTACCATGGATTTATATAGAGGCAATATGATATTTTCTGCTTATTATCTATCCCTTTCTTGATGATTCCCAACATTCTGTTCGCTTTTTTGACTGCCGCTGCACATTGAGTGGATGATTTCAGAGAACTATCCACAATGACTCCAAGATCTCTTTCTTGAGTGGTAACAGCTAATTTAGACCCCATAATTGTATATGTATAGTTGGGATTATGTTTTCCAATGTGCATTACTTTGCATTTATCAACATTGAATTTCATCTGCCATTTTGTTGCCCAGTTACCGAGTTTTGTGAGACCGTTTTGTAGCTCTTCGCAGTCTGCCTGGGACTTAACTATCTTGAGTAGTTTTGTATCATCTGCAAATTTTACCACTTCACTGTATACCCCCTTTTCTAGATCATTTATGAATATGTTAAATAGGACTGGGCCCAGTACGAAATCTTATGCTCCAATATATCTGTTAGTCTGTAAGATGCTACAGGACTCTTTGTTGCTCATATTCTAGGTTATGACTGTTGGTGACATTTAGGCTTGGTCTACATTGCCGCTTAAGTCGATGTAAGTTACGTTGCTCAGGGATGTGAAAAAATCACCGCCCTGAACAACGTAACTTACATCGACTTAACGCAGTGTCTACACTGCATTATGTCTCCCGTCGACTTACCTTCCACCTTTCGGGGAGGTGGAGTACTGAAGTTGACAGGAGAGCACTCTGCCATCGACTTATTGCATCTTTACCAGACCCACTAAATCAACACCACTGCATTGATTGCAGCAGTGCCAGTTTAAAGCATGCCAGTATAAACAAGCTCTTAGTTTGCAGCACATTATTCCACAAGACCTCTGTGAATACAGGGGCTAAAGACCATGTAAATTGTAGATGTTCATTGAGAATAAAACTCACTCAGCCACTAAAGGGACTGGTTCAGCTCCAGCATCTTGGTATCTACACATGTACACCTCTTACACCTGGAAATCTTTTTGGGTTGGGACTTACCAAAGATGGACAATGAACTCCACCCGAACAATCACCCACAGACTTTCACTGAATCTCCTCTGGGTGCTGGGTTTATCTGTAAGGGCACATTATGACCTGGACACACTAATATCATACAAAACTAGCAATTCTAATACTGACTGTTTATTAAAGAAACTATATAAATTTCTAAGGAAGGATAGAAAGGGAGGGACAGAAGTTTCTTGTCTTTAGTCTATCTTAGTGAGAAGGAATTGGACAGTTGGGTCTACAGCCTCTGTCTAGGCATTTATATAGCCCCCATCACCATAGCATCTCTGTGACTCCTAAACATTTTAGGATTTATACTCACAACATCCCCATGAGGTAGGAAATATCTCAGTTTTACAAGTGGTGAACTGAAGCACAGAGAGATTAACTGACTTTCCCCAAGGTCATATATGAAATCTCTGGCAGACTAGGAGCTAAACACCCATCTCCAGAATCACAAGTCAATGGCTTGAGTACAAGATGATGCTTTTCCCCTTCCCTCCAGTATGCAGTCACTGTAGTGGACTATTAAACTCTGCATGTGCTATGTGAGGCCTCAATAGTCACTGGTTTTCCAGAGGGTTTGACTTGACATCAGCACATCCTTAAAAATGGAGATCAATGCTGAGAAAACATGAAGAATGCAAAGACTTCTATTTAACTTAGTGAAATATAATTATTCCAACACCAAAGAAAGATGAAAAGCAATGCAATGTGTTTGGTCTTTTTTTTATTATTATTCTGGAAGCGTCCCCCTTCTCCAATTAATGTAGGAAAAATGATTCCTGAAAAAATAAAAAGGAAAATTAATGACCTATCAGAAAAGAGAGAAATGACTAAAGAAATTTCAAAACCTCTACCTCATTTATCTACAATATTCATGAGCGTATTTATCCAAAAGCTTTTGTCTTGGATCAGGCAATTAATTAGACTGTAGAGTAGATCTCAAGCAGAGAGAGTTATTAATACTGAATGGCCGATAATCAAATAATGCCATATTTCTTCAGAAACATTCCATCTTAAATACTTTTATCAGCCCTAGTGCACCGGAGAAATATCAGAATGATGGCAAAAGATTTTAACTATCCATTTCACAAGCAGTCTGACATGTAAAAGGACATGGGCAAGTCCAAAATGTCAGTGCTAATGCCTCAGAGTGTTAGGGCCTACTTGCATGGACAGCACTGTTCCCTCTAAGCTGTGTGCATGTGCGCGCACACACAGATCCTTAACCCCACGCACATGGTGAAACACCGTGCACACAAAAATGTGCACAGAAGCACAACAATTTGCATAGAAGAAATTTTTTGTGCACACAGCCTGTCAAAAATTTGCACAGAAGAAATTTTTTGCGCACACGGCCTGTCAAAAATTAGAGGGAACATTGATGGACAGAGTTCTCAGGTTTGGAAGGGGGATGATCAGACCTTAGCTGCTCCTCTTGGCAGATCAAAAGTTGATGAAGAGTTTGTCTAGTCCAACTTACTGAAGGATATGTGGGTACAGTGTAGAGTCTTGCAAGGAGAAGGGTGAGGCCATGTCTATACTAGAAATAGTGGCATAGTTACAGCGCCAACACAGCCTACAGCAATGGAAGGGATTTTTCTGGAACACCACTTCCCTGAGTGATAGTAGCTAAGTCATTCTTCCGTCGACCTAGCGGTGTTTACATCAGCAGTTAGCATGGCATAACTACAGCACTTGGTGCGGGGGGGGTGGGGGGGTGGCGGCTTTTTCATAGCTATGACAACCTAAATTTTAAGTGTAGCCCAGGCTTGTAAATGGTAAAATGTGAAAAGGGAAATAGGAGGAATTACAAGCCAAAATATAGGTCAGAACAGAACTGTATAGACCCTTAAAGGTGAGGACAAGAAGTTTAAACTTGGTACAGATGGCAATGAGTGTCTCAAGAAGAGGAGGAGCGGGGTGATAACACCTGGAGAGGAAAATGATTTGAGCAAGTGCTGATAAGCTTACCGCCAACTCTCATCGTGAGAGTGGGCACTGCTCAAAAGGCCCCTCACTGGGCCTTAATGGCTGTATCGAGACTGCCATTAACAAGAAGGAAAAAAACACCCTTCACTAAAAGCTAAATTCTGTCTTTAAGATGCAGATCAGAGAAATACTCCAAGTGCTGGGAGCAATTCTGCCTGGCCCCTACAAAGGCCATATAAGGTGAGAAAACCTTCCTCCCTTTCACATCCAGGCAGAATCTGTCTCTAAACAACCCATTTTAATACCATGGGGCCTTAGTTTTAAGTTTGAATGCCTACAGTTATATGTCTAAATCTGTACATAGGCATCTAAATGCTAGAACTGGTCACACTGTTTGCAGAGAATGAGATATTCAATGCATTTAGCTCTCAGCCCTGTTCATGAGTTTTTCTCCAGCAGACTGTAAATAGACCTCCGAAAACAGACCTCCATCTGACCAAGCCAGTAGGATCTGCTTTTTCTGGAAGTCTCTTTGTTTTTCTGGCCAATAAGACTTCCCCCCATGTTTTGTCAAATGGGACTTAGTTTTTCATGACACCCAAAACTTGTGATTTTTCATTAAAAGCTGTGTTTGAGTTCCATTAAGAGTCTCTTGGCTTTCGTTTGCAGTGGCAATTCCTTCAAGGAAGTGCGGTCTCTGCATGTCTGCAGAGGACTAGTGTTGTTTATATTTCTGTAGAAACAGTTCAAATGAAGTGCTTATATAAGCAGATACTCCCCCGCATAAATAAATATGCAAGAGGCAGCTACACAGCTTTGTACATTGCGGGACAAAGTCACCAAATTAAGGACTGAACAAAAATAAATAAGAGGAGGATGTTTGAAATGTTGTGGTGTGAATTTAAAGAGATGCTGTCAATTTGAACTTCATTAAATTGACAAACTGCTTTCAAAAAATTCCTTTCCTCATCAAACAGCCTTTAAAATATTTGAAATATTTTTTAAAATCCTTGTACATTTTTTTCAAAGGATTTTTCTGCTACTTTTCTCTGTATATAAGCTACTTTGAGGTGTGCTTAATCTTTCTGGTCTAATAGTTTTAGGGGCTACTTTTTAAAAGAGAAAATATAAAGTTTGCAAATGGAAACAACTTTCAAGTTGACAGTGTTAAAGGAAGGCTATTTTAATTAAATCAGTTTCATACTTAAGTAATTTTAAAGGTAAATAATTTAAATAGGAAAAAGTAAACACTAATACTAGGAGTACTTGTGGCACCTTAGAGACTAACAAATTTATTTCAGCATAACCTTTCGTGGGCTACAGTCCCACTTCATCGGATGCATAGAATGGAACATACAGGAAAAAGATATTTATACAAGAAACATGAAAAGGTGGAAGTACCTATACCAACTGTAAGAGGCTAATTAATTAAGAGGAACTATTATCAGCAGGGGGAAAAAAACTTTTGAAGTGATAAAAGTAGGTCTCGTATGAAGGAGTTCTCCCATGATGAGAGACAACTGAGAAGCAGTTAGCACTGTAGTCGCATCATGCAACAGGGCCCAACTATTTAACAAAGGAACTTCCTATCCACTACTAATAAACTACATATCAATTGTACTCAATCTGACTCTAGAGTTGCAAGTGTCTCCCTGGAGACTCAAGGGGGCTTGATCCTGCACAAAAGAGGTGCAGTGAAAGGAACCCAAGAAAAAAGTGATCAGGTGCACAGGGGAACATCATCCTATATAGAGGACTTTGGTCACCAAATCAATTGACAAGCAGCATGTACGGGACGTGTGTAGCTAATCATCTCACCGCTAACCTGATAATCATGCATGTCTCTTCTGACACTCTGATACCTCCATTTGCCTCTCCACTTACCCCTTTTTATCCTCATTTTCTGACAGTAGTGAAAAGTCATGCAAGGGTTTCTGGGTTTTATTCCACACTGCAATCACCCTATTTATGGCTGCTCTCACTTGTGCTGAAGCACAACAACCTTTCGCTCTCTGCTGGGCACTGCAGTTTCTCTGAGAGTTGCAGCTCTCCGCTGATTGTATTTCCTCTTGGTCACAGGCTTACTAAGTAGATCATTTATCACAGGAGTCCTCTCAGTGGTCTCTGAAAAAAGCAAGGCAGAGAGAGGAGCACTGAGCCACAATAACTAACCAAATCCAACAGGTTACCCTCCCCTCTACATTAAGTTGGAAAAGGTGAGGAAAGGGAGGGAGATCGGAGCAGCCAAAGGGAAAAGGGAACATACTATATTAAACATAGTCTCAAAAAGCCCCGAAATAATCAGTGGGGCTGCATACTTATACTGCTTTAGGAGGATTTCATCATGTCATGTTAATAAGTCATGAGGCTGAGTTATGCCCATGCAATGTCACAATGCAGAAATCACAGGTAATGTCAGCATATCCAGCCGCAATCATTCTATGGCTATCTACAGCATCTCTTCAAATTTAATAGCCACTGAGAAGTGAACTTATATAACTTTATTCTAACCACTGATGGTGCCAGGCCAAAACCAAACTCCCCTGGAACTGTAGAAAAGTTTGGATCTGAGTCCCAGTTTAAGAGGAAGCTGTGGTCTTGTGGTTAGGGCATAGTGTTGCTCTCAGAAGATCTGAGTTTATTTCCATGTTCTACCCCAGATTCTTGTGTAACCTTGGAAAAGTCACTTAGTCTCTCTTTGCTGCCTCACTTGCCTGTCTATGAAATGGGGGTGAAACTATTTCCTTTCTCCCACACTTTGACTGTCTTGTCTATGCAGATTTTAAGCTTTTGGGGGCAAAGGGCATCTCATACTATGTGCATGTACAGTGCCTAGCAAAATGGGACCCAGGTCTTGCTTTTGAAACCTCTTGGTGCTACCATAATAAAAATAATATTTAATAACTGAGGCCCATTTCTAAATGTATCTATATGAATGCGGTCTACTTTCCCATTCCCCATCTCCCCTAATTTGGAATGGTGTGTGGTACTACAAGCTGAGCAATGAGTTCTGGTGTGTTCTCCAAATCAGTAGTCTTCATACAAAAACACCAATTCTATCTCCAGGATAATTCATTGGGTGAGTGAATTCCCAGCTTTTTAATGGAAATAAGAGGACAGTGTGGGAAATAACAGGCTTCCATTCAGGTTTGGGGTTTTTGTCAAGTTTGAGTTCTCTGTCAGCTTCCAGATTTGAAAAGCAATCTACACTGAAACCTATTAGACTTTTATCTGTTGGATTTAGGTGGAATAAACACCACTTACAACTGCAAAACTGCCATATTTAAAGCTGCAATTTTTCAGTACAGTCGGAGAGTACCAAGTCATCAAAAACATCTGGGAAATTTGTTAGCAATACTCATTAAGAGAATACTGTTTTATACAAAGCTTCTCATTATAATAGGTGAATATTTATATTGATGATGAGCTTTTGTGTAAAATGAGAAACTGAAAATAATTACACCCAGCATCTGCCATCATATATATCAAATGATGAAAATCATGTCTCTAGCAGGCCTCTAAGAAAGAGAAAAGGGGGTTGGACTTTTTAGGGACAAGTTTTAAAATGCATCATGCATTTAAGATTTAAAGCATTTTTCAGAATTCTCTTTTTCCCCAGTGATGTAGGAGCCACTGCAATCTCAACTCCCAATATATCCCAGGACTGGACTGACCTTGGATATTTGAGATGCTAAAAATACCCTGGCCTGTCTAGTAAATGGCCTGTTTGGGGCTGTTCTGTCTTTAAGATGCAGACCAGAGTATGGTTGCATTGCTACACATGCTGGGATTGCAGTTCTGCCTGCGAAGAAGGCTCCCGGAAGCCTTCTCTTGTAGTTCACACCTAGGAAGAATCTGTCTCTAAACAACTCTTTTTAATACCGAAGGACCTTATCTTCACATTTGAATGCCTAAAATTATATGTCCAAATCTGTACATAGGCATCTAAATGCTAGAACTGGTCACACTATTTGCAACGAATGGGATATTCAGTGCATTTAGCTCTCTGCCTTGTTCATGAGTTTTCCCCAAACAGATTGATTTTTTTAACAGAACCAGCCATCCCTCTGATCCAATAGACAAGTGATAATGTCAAGGTCTTATTTCTCAAGTCACGAGAGATAAAAGCAAATACCGTGTGCATTGGGAAACTCTTGTTTAGCCTCACTTTAATTTCACTACCTTGAGAACAGTTAGAGCAAAACCCAATGATGCATGCCAGTTTAAATCTTATAAATCCAGTTTTCAAATGGTAAAAAGCATTCGTCACTGATTACAAAAGGTCATGAGACTCTTGACTGTTAGTCACACTAGAATTACATTGGTGAAGAGAGCAAAAAGGTAATGAGAATTATCTGACTTTAAAGCATGGGTATAAGCGGATTTACTAAACTGGTTTATTTGTTTTTTCAATACTTTTGTTGTTTAGTGTCAGTTATATAAAACTTCAGTTAATCAGCAGCACTTAATGAAATAGGTTGATAGCATGGCTGTGATTCTCTCTGAGAAAAGATTGAGTCAAGGAAGATCCCAGCACCGAGGAAGCATCTGCATTGGCTTGTTTCAATGAAACAAAGCTCTTCAGTAGTAAAGGAGTGTCTGGGATGGGACCTGAGGCTATCTGTCAAATATCTGTTCCAAGACATTTAAGGCTTAGTAGGTCAAAACCAACTCACCCAAAAACCAATAAGCAGACAGTGCAGATCTCAGAGCACTGGGGTCATGTACTCCTGACCCACTTGCTGTCTTGTGCACAGTCTTCAGGGAGAGCATTTAGAAGAGTCTTTTGCATGAGTTTGAATTTGTTGTTATTTAATAAAGATACAGTGAAAACTGAGCATTTCTGAGGGAAAACTGATATCATATTACAAGCACTAGAGCTTAAAATATACATTAAAAGTGTATGCGTGGTACATAATTCCAGTAGTGCAGGTCGATTTGGAAGTCTGTATTAAGAGGAGAAGGGAGCTGTGTTGGGTTAGAGTAATATAATGCTGAATTAGATAGTAGATGTTTACATTTAATCGGACCCCTAAATACTAGTTTTGTCAGCTGGTGCTGTACAGTGAGAGATTTGTTTGTTTTGTTACAGAACAGAAAAGAGAATCGTCACCATAGCATGGATCTCCTACTAGTCACACTCCAGACGGAATGAAGGTACATGGAGACCAGCAGCACAGACTTCACTCGGTGAGGTAGGAGTAGCTGGCAATAGAACCTTGATTTTTTTTCCCTCTTATACAGATCTTTTTCAAATACAGCGTAAATTCCAAACACAAACTCCACTCCTGGAACAAGTTCAAGTGGGTATGATTGTGTTTATATCTATATGTAGATTGTGGAATTCACATGATCTTTGCAAATCATTGCCATGTTCACTGTACTTGTATGTTATATCCCTTTCCCCCCATCTCTTGTGTATTTAGAGTGTAAGATTTTTGGGACAGGAGCTGTCTCACTCTGTTTGCGCAGGGCCTAGCACAATCAGGCCCAGCATGGCTGGAACAATTCATATAGTGGGGCGGTCTGAGAGCCATTGAACCAAACTGTAAACCTTGTATATGATGGAAACCACTTCAAGTCAAGGCGTTCTGCCGGACAACCAGCACTCCTAGTTCCAGCACCTGTGATCAGGCCCCAATCTCAGCTGGTCTCTAGGCACTATTGCAAAACAAATAATGAATAATATATTAATGTTACTGTCATAAATATGAAGGGAAGGGGGAGAGGGTCTGATGCAGTGCTATAAAATCCTCTTTCCAGTAAAGGGTTAAGAAATGCAGGTAGCCAGACTGACACCTGACCTGGCTGGCATCTGACCAATAAGGGGACAAGATACTTTCAAACTTTGGGAGGGGGGAAGGTTTTAGTGTGTGTCTTTGTCTGAGAGAGGGTGATCTTGGAAGACAGAAGGAACCTACTGAAAATCAAACCTCCCTTTTCTGAAGTAAGTTTAGATAGCATAGCGTATAGATTTCTGTTTATTTTTGCTTGGTGTATCCCCTGTGTTAGAAAGGGCAAGGGGGGGGGGTTATTCATGGTTTTCTGTAACGTTAAGGTTTTGTCCAGAGGGGGAAATCTCTCTGAGTTTGGAAATATAGTGTCCTGTAAAATAGTTACCATCCTGATTTTACAGAGATGATTTTACCTTCTTTATTTTTAATAAAATCCTTCTTTTAAGAAGCTGACTGTTTTCTATGGTGTTAAAACCCAGGGGGTGGGTTTTTAGATCACTGTGTAACCAATTGGTTGGGAGATTGTTCTCAAGCTTCCCCAGGAAAGGGGGTGTACGGCTTGAGGGGGTATTTTGTGGGGGAGGGAAGTTCAAGTGATTCCTTTCCTGGATTCCTGTTAGACATTTGATGGTGGCAGCGAGAAGCGTTTCTTGGGGTGCAGGGAATTTTGTACCTTGGGGGGTTTAACCTAAGCTGGTAAAAATAAGCTTAGGGGCTCTGAATGTGGGTCCCCACGTCTTTACCCTAGAGTTTAGAGTGGGGAGGGAACCCTGACATGGTGGCAGAGCGGTGGGATATATTGAACCAGAGATTTTTTTTGAACCAGACACAGGGAGTTTAGAATTTTTTTTCTTCTCTCTGACTCTTCCCTGTGCTGCTGGAAGCAGGGAGGGGGGAGGGGTTAAGCTGCTAGGAGCTAGAGTATCTACATATGAAAGCAGGTAGTTAACCCCTACAGGGAATACCCAAGCAAGTTTTTTTTTCTAACTCTATCGGGTTAAGACAGATTAAAAACAGAAAGGCTAAGATGACTGCCAGTGAAGCAGCTATTAAACTTGAGATAGCCCGGCTACAAGCTGATGAGGAGGAGAAGAAACATGCAAGACTGCTACAACTTAAACAGATGGAGATGGAAGAGAAAGAAAGAGAGAGGAAGCATGCTGAGGAGGAGAAAGAAAGAGAGAGGAAGCATGCTGAGGAAGAGAGGAAGCATGCTGAGGAGGAGAAAGAAAGAGAGAAAGTATGCTATGGAGGAGAAGGAGAGAGAGAGGAAGCATGCTGAGGAGGAGAAGGAGAGAGAGAGGAAGCATGCCCTAGAGATGGAGAAGACCAGGGTGGAGCGGAATCTACCGGATAACACTAATAATCCTTCCCCAACAACCCACAAATGGGAGCGACTATGTCCACCGTATGATGAATCCCGTGATATTGCTGAATATTTTCTCACCTTTGAGAGACTATGCAATCTCCATCACATTCCTGATCACCACAAAATGACCCTATTGGTAGCCAAGTTGACTGGAAGTGCTCTGGACATATTCAATGACATGCCTATTGATGAGGCTTCTGACTATGAGAAATTCAAGGATTTGGTTTTAAAACAATTTCAAGTTACACCTGAAACTTACAGAGTAAAATTTCGAACCCTTATCTGAGGGCCTGGACTAAGTAATGTAGCTTATGTAAACCGGATAAAGGAGCTGTTAAAAAAATGGGTCAAGGGAAGGAATGTTACTAGCTTTGAAGGAGTGTGTGATTTGATGGCTCAGGAACAATTCCTGAATATGTCCAAGGATGATATAAGACAGTGTTTATGGGATAAGAAAATGGACTCAGCAGACAGCCTTGCTGCTTATGCTGATCAATACGAACAGTCCCAGATCAGCAGAGGGGCAAGGAAATTTGGCACACAAGGGGTGCAGGAAGCAGAGAGGAACAACCCTGGTCATAGTTTGGGGAGATATCAGAAAGGAAAACCCGAGACCACACCCCCTCACCAGGAGCAGCCCAAGGCCCCACAAGGAAAAACCCAGACCCCTTATTGCCCCACCACCCCATTCTCCAGCAACCCACCTCGCCCCACTGACCAGTCAGCTGGGCGATGTTTCAAATGTAACGAATTGGGGCATGTGAAGGCCAACTGCCCCAAGAACCCCAACAGAATACAGTTCATTGCACCGGGGTCACACCAAAGGTCCTCAGGCCCAGATGCCTCCCAGATACCCTTGGAATGAAGGGAAACGGTGAGTGTGGGCGGAAAAAAGGTTACAGCATGGAGGGACACCGGAGCACAAGTGTCGGCTATCCACAAATCCTTAGTGGACCCCAGCTTAATCAACCCAGAGGCGCAAGTGACAATTCAACCCTTCAAGTCCAACTCTTTTGATTTACCTACAGCCGTGTTGCCTGTCCAGTACAAGGGCTGGTCAGGAAATTGGACTTTTGCAGTCTATGATGATTATCCCATTCCCATGTTGCTGGGGGAAGACTTGACCAATTGTGTGAAGCTAGCCAAGAGGGTGGGAATGGTCACCCGCAGCCAGGCTAAGCAAGCTGTCACACCTAGCTCTGTTCCTGAGACTTCCACCAGAACCCCATCTGTACTACCAGAGACCCGGATAGAGGTGGTGGAACCGGATACCCTGCCAACAATTGCAACAGCCGTCATAGATCCAGTCGCAGAAACCCGACCCAAGCCAGTCTCGGAACCGGAACTGGCAAAGCAACCAGCACCAGAACCATTGCCAGCACTGAGTCCAGCGCTTGCAACCCCATCTACAGTGCCAACACCCGAGGGCACCACCGAGCCTGCAATGGCAGCAGCAACCGATAACTCAATACAAGAGGCTCAGCCAGAGCCTGAATTACCACATTGTGCACCAGCGGAGAGCGGTTCACAGCCGACGGAAACAAACCCATCACCTGCATCGCTTCCAGAGGGACCCAGCCCAGGTCCACAACCCAGTGAGGAACTGATGTCTCCAGCATCTAGGGAACAGTTCCAAGCCGAGCAGGAAGCAGATGAAAGCCTACAGAGAGCTTGGACAGTGGGACGGAGCACCCCACTGCCTCTCAGCTCTTCTAATCGATCCCGGTTGGTTATAGAAAAAGGACTTCTATATAAGGAGACTCTTTCTGGTGGACACCAGGAAGACTGGCGTCCTCAGAGACAGTTGGTGGTTCCGACTAAGTACCGGCTAAAGCTCTTGAGCTTAGCCCATGATCATCCTAGTGGTCATGCTGGGGTGAACAGAACCAAAGACCGTTTGGGGAGGTCATTCCACTGGGAGGGAATGGGCAAGGATGTTTCTACCTATGTCCGGTCTTGTGAGGTGTGCCAAAGAGTGGGGAAACCCCAAGACCAGGTCAAAGCCCCTCTCCAGCCACTCCCCATAATTGAAGTTCCATTTCAGCGGGTAGCTGTGGATATTCTGGGTCCTTTTCCGAAAAAAGACACCCAGAGGAAAGCAGTACATACTGACTTTCATGGATTTTGCCACCCGATGGCCAGAAGCAGTAGCTCTGAGCAACACCCGGGCTAAAAGTGTATGCCAGGCATTAACAGAGATTTTTGCCAGGGTAGGTTGGCCCGCCGACATCCTTACTGATTCAGGAACTAATTTCCTGGCAGGGAGCATGAAAAGCCTGTGGGAAGCTCATGGGGTGAACCACTTGGTTGCCACCCCTTACCACCATCAAACAAATGGTCTGGTGGAGAAGTTTAATGGAACTTTGGGAGCCATGATACGTAAATTCGTAAACCAGCACTCCAACGATTGGGACCTAGTGTTACAGCAGTTGCTCTTTGCCTACAGGGCTGTACCACATCCCAGTTTAGGGTTTTCACCATTTGAACTTGTGTATGGCCGCGAGGTTAAAGGGCCATTACAGCTGGTGAAACAGCAATGGGAGGGGTTTACGCCTTCTTCGGGAACTAACATTCTGGACTTTGTAAGCAACCTACAAAACACCCTCCGAGACTCTTTAGCCCTTGCTAGAGAAAACCTAAAAGGAGCTCAGGAAGAGCAAAAGGCCTGGTATGATAAACATGCCAGAGAGCGTTCCTTTAAAGTAGGGGACCAAGTCATGGTCTTGAAGGCGCTCCAGGCCCATAAAATGGAAGCGTCATGGGAAGGGCCATTTACGGTCCAAGAACGCCTGGGAGCTGTGAACTATCTCATAGCATTCCCCACCACAACTCTCAAGCCTAAAGTGTACCATGTTAATTCTCTAAAGCCTTTTTTCCCCCGAGAATTGAAGGTTTGTCAGTTTACTGCCCAGGGAGCAGAAGACGCTGAGTGGCCTGAAGGTGTCTACTATGAAGGGAAAAATGACGGTGGCGTGGAAGAGGTGAACCTCTCAATGACCCTCGGACGTATGCAGCGCCAGCAAATCCAGGAGCTGTGCACTAAATTCGCACCGATGTTCTCAGCCACCCCAGGACTGACCGAACGGGCATACCACTCCATTGACACAGGTAATGCCCACCCAATTAGAGCCCGACCTTACCGAGTGGCTCCTCACGCCAAAACTGCTATAGAACGGGAGGTTCAAGACATGCTACAGATGGGTATAATCCGTCCCTCTAGCAGTGCATGGGCCTCTCCCGTGGTTCTAGTCCCCAAACCAGATGGGGAAATACGCTTTTGCGTGGACTACCATACGCTAAATGCTGTGACTTGCCCAGACAACTATCCAATGCCTCGCACAGATGAACTATTGGAGAAACTGGGACGTGCCCAGTTCATCTCCACCTTAGACTTAACCAAGGGGTACTGGCAGGTACTGCTAGATGAATCCGCCAAGGAAAAGTCAGCCTTCATCACCCATGTCGGGCTGTATGAATTTAATGTGCTCCCTTTCGGGCTGCGGAATGCACCTGCCACATTCCAGAAACTAGTAGATAGTCTCCTAGCGGGATTGGGAGAATCGGCAGTTGCCTATCTTGACGATGTGGCCATATTTTCTGACTCATGGGCCGAACACCTGGAGCATCTCCAGAAGGTCTTCGAGCGCATACGAGAGGCAGGACTAACTGTTAAGGCTAAAAAGTGTCAAATAGGCCTCAACAGAGTGACTTACCTTGGACACCAGGTGGGTCAAGGAACTATTAACCCCCTACAGGCCAAGGTGGAGGCTATCCAAAAGTGGCCTGTCCCAAAGTCAAAGAAACAGGTCCAATCTTTCTTAGGCTTGGCCGGATATTACAGGCGATTTGTACCGCACTACAGCCAAATCTCCGCCCCTCTAACTGACCTAACCAGAAAGAACCAGCCAAATGCGGTTCAGTGGACTGATGAGTGTCGGACGGCCTTTAACCAGCTTAAAGCAACACTCATGTCTCACCCTGTGCTAAGGGCCCCGGACTTTGATAAACCGTTCCTAGTAACCACAGATGCGTCCGAGCGTGGTGTGGGAGCAGTCTTAATGCAGGAAGGACCAGATCAAGAATTCCATCCTGTCATGTTTCTCAGCAAGAAGCTGTCTGAGAGGGAAAACCACTGGTCAATCAGTGAGAAGGAATGTTACGCCATTGTCTACGCTCTGGAAAAGCTACGCCCATACATTTGGGGACGGCGTTTCCACCTGCAAACCGACCATGCTGCACTACAGTGGCTTAGTACCGCCAAGGGAAATAACAAAATACTCCTTCCATGGAGTTTGGCTCTCCAAGATTTTGATTTTGAAATACAACACATTTCAGGAGCTTCTAACAAAGTGGCTGATGCACTCTCCCGTGAAAGTTTCCCCGAACCAACTGGTTAAAATCGTCCTTGCAATGTGGACAATATTGTTTAGTCTTTATCCAGTTATTAGTATATTTGGAGATTCATGTGTCTTATTACTTTGTTTTCCTTTAGAGTTCAAGGAAGAAATCACAGCCAGTGTTTCACACTATCGGTGATTTGGGGGGCGTGTCATAAATATGAAGGGAAGGGGGAGAGGGTCTGATGCAGTGCTATAAAATCCTCTTTCCAGTAAAGGGTTAAGAAATGCAGGTAGCCAGACTGACACCTGACCTGGCTGGCATCTGACCAATAAGGGGACAAGATACTTTCAAACTTTGGGAGGGGGGAAGGTTTTAGTGTGTGTCTTTGTCTGAGAGAGGGTGATCTTGGAAGACAGAAGGAACCTACAGAAAATCAAACCTCCCTTTTCTAAAGTAAGTTTAGATAGCATAGCGTATAGATTTCTGTTTATTTTTGCTTGGTGTATCCCCTGTGTTAGAAAGGGCAAGGGGGGGGGGTTATTCATGGTTTTCTGTAACGTTAAGGTTTTGTCCAGAGGGGGAAATCTCTCTGAGTTTGGAAATATAGTATCCTGTAAAATAGTTACCATCCTGATTTTACAGAGATGATTTTACCTTCTTTATTTTTAATAAAATCCTTCTTTTAAGAAGCTGACTGTTTTCTATGGTGTTAAAACCCAGGGGGTGGGTTTTTAGATCACTGTGTAACCAATTGGTTGGGAGATTGTTCTCAAGCTTCCCCAGGAAAGGGGGTGTATGGCTTGAGGGGGGTATTTTGTGGGGGAGGGAAGTTCAAGTGATTCCTTTCCTGGATTCCTGTTAGACATTTGATGGTGGCAGCGAGAAGCGTTTCTTGGGGTGCAGGGAATTTTGTACCTTGGGGGGTTTAACCTAAGCTGGTAAAAATAAGCTTAGGGGCTCTGAATGTGGGTCCCCACATCTTTACCCTAGAGTTTAGAGTGGGGAGGGAACCCTGACAGTTACATATTGAAAAATTCTACTTGGCCAATTGACCACATGCTCTGCCTATTTGTTTATTAGTATAAATTCACTGTTATCTTAACTTGCCCCTGTAGAGGTGGGACTGGCAGTCAGGAAGGGAATACTATCTCCTTGAACTTTAGCATTTGTATACAGTTAGGGATTCTGTGCACCAGTATAGCTACACTGATGATCAGGGATCTTAGTTTTCTGTGATAAAAAAAACAAAATCCTCTGATGATAAACATAAAAATCCACATTTTTCCACGATTAAAATGAAAAGCTGAACTTTAGTTTCCCTAGCCACACTGTATATAGTGTGACAGACCCAGAACGGTTGGATGCAGGAGTCTGGTAGAAGGAAAACACACTGGACACTGGATGAATAGTTTTCTGTTTCCTGAGTGACCAGAGCAGGGGCTACCCCAGAGCAGTCAGGAAGGTGCTAGAAGCAATTAAGTCAGGCAGACTCCATAAGACATCTGGAACCAATTAAGAACTGATTAGAAATAATCAAAGGAAACAGGCTAATCAAATCATCTGAAGCCCATTTAGAACTGGCTGGGACTAGTTTAAAAGGAAGTCCCGTCAGAGAGGCTGGCTGATAGGCGCTGGGAGTAAAAAAGTGTGTTGTGGGAAGACTGGAAGAAAGAAGGTGTGCAGTAAAAGACTCAGGAGAACAAGCGTGGTCAGATATCAAGAAGGGTGCTAGGAGGGGCCATTTGGGGAAGTAGCCCAGGGAAGGGCTATAGCACTGGTAGAAGGAAAATGCTCCAATTAGGGTCCCTGGGCTGGAACCCAAAGAAGAGGGCAGGCCCGGGTTTCCCCCAAACTGCCTCCTCCCCACACACACACCCCTCTACAGAAACGCTCTCTGAGAAGGAAGACAGGGACTAAAGAGGGTTCTTACACCAAACCCATTGATTGACCAATGATGAGGGCGACTCAGTGAGCTGTAACCTTTGCATCTAGGGGCTGATCTACACTGGGGAGGGGGATCGATCTAGGATACGCAACTTCAGCTACAAGAATAGCGTAGCTGAAGTTGACGTTTCCTAGATCGAACTAAGTTTACTTACTTCGGGTCCACGCGGCGCAGGCTCGCTCCCCCGTCGACTGCGCTTCCTCCTCTCACCGAGCAGGAGTTCCGGAGTCGACGGGGAGCACTTCTGGGATCGATTTATCACGTCCAGATGAGACGCAATAAAATCGATCCCAGAAAATCTATCTCTACCCACCGAATCGGGCGGGTAGTATAGACGTACCCTAGGAGGAGAGAGAGGCTACATTGAGGGTCACAGCAAACCTCTGAGGCAAACCCTAACCGCCTAGAAGTGCAGGAACCCCCGAGGCAAAGCCGGTGCTCTGCCACAACTGGTGTTAGCCCTGGGATTCTTGGTCGCAGTGCTGCGGGGGGGAAAAGTACACTGGAGAGTTGGTTTCGTGGGGGGGGGGGGTGTTTAGGGTCATTGTGCCCTCACCACCACAAAGGAATTGGAGTAAGCTCTGGTACAAGCCACGGCGGCCCAGCAGGAGGCTCCCCGGATACAAGGGATGGCAATGCAGGAATCTACCCAATTACAATAAGAAACCAACCAGTTGTTAGTGAACCAAGCCGCTCAAAATCGAGCTCTCCTCCAAGAGGTAGTGGACCAACTGAAGACCAACACCAACTGAACCCAAGGGCCTGGAGGGACACAAACCCTAAGGGTAGCAGGCTGTCTACCAAAGATGACGGCCAGGGATGATGTCAAGGTTCCCTCCCCACTCTAAACTCTAGGGTAAAGACGTGGGGACCCGCATTCAGAGCCCCTAAACTTATTTTTACCAGCTTAGGTTAAACCCCCCAAGGTACAAAATTCCCTGCACCCCAAGAAACGCTTCTCGCTGCCACCATCAAATGTCTAACAGGAATCCAGGAAAGGAATCACTTGAACTTCCCTCCCCCACAAAATACCCCCTCAAGCCGTACACCCCCTTTCCTGGGAAAGCTTGAGAACAATCTCCCAACCAATTGGTTACACAGTGATCTAAAAACCCACCCCCTGGGTTTTAACACCATAGAAAACAGTCAGCTTCTTAAAAGAAGGATTTTATTAAAAATAAAGAAGGTAAAATCATCTCTGTAAAATCAGGATGGTAACTATTTCACAGGGCACTATATTTCCAAACTCAGAGAGATTTCCCCCTCTGGACAAAACCTTAACGTTACAGAAAACCATGAATACCCCCCCCCCCTTGCCCTTTCTAACACAGGGGATACCAAGCAAAATAAACAGAAATCTATACGCTATGCTATCTAAACTTACTTCAGAAAAGGGAGGTTTGATTTTCTGCAGGTTCCTTCTGTCTTCCAAGATCACCCTCTCTCAGACAAAAGCACACACTAAAACCTTCCCCCCTCCCAAAGTTTGAAAGTATCTTGTCCCCTTATTGGTCAGATGCCAGCCAGGTCAGGTGTCAGTCTGGCTACCTGCATTTCTTAACCCTTTACTGGAAAGAGGATTTTATAGCACTGCATCAGACCCTCTCCCCCTTCCCTTCATATTTATGACAGATGACATAGAGGTGTATCTCCTATCGTTTGAAAGAACTGCTCAGCCTGAGGTGTGGCCACAGGACCAGTGGGCCAGCATTCTTGTCCCTTTTCTGTGCGGAGAAGTCCAGGAGGCCTATTTTGATCTGCCTGCTGAGGACACGGCTAACTACCCCCAGCTGAGGATGGAGATCCTGGCCTGATCAGGGGTGACGGCAGCCGTACAGGCCCAGAAGTTCCATGATTGGAAGTATCAGGAGACCAAGCCACCAAGGTCTCAGCTGTTCGATTTGATGCACCTTGCTCAGAAGTGGCTACGGCCCGAGGCATGCAGCTCGGAGAAAATTTTGGAGACATTGGTCATAGACTAATTTATGTGGAGACTGCCACAAGACCTTCATGCATAGGTAGGCCAGCACAACCCGTCCACCTACGACGAAACAATCATGCTGGTAGAGAAACGATTGACAGCCAGGGAATTGACCCATCAACCTAGGAAAGGCCCCATACGAGGCAAGCGACCAATGCCAACTCCATGGGTTCAGGTGACCAGACACCCATGGACCCCTAGGTCGAAGAAGAGGGAGGCCGAAGACCAGACGGGAATCCAGGAGGACAGGAATGGCTTGGGTGCGGGAAACCCCGAGGCTAAACCTCCTAACCCACGGAACAGGAGCCCAGTGCCCCAACCTTTAAGAGCCCATGGAATGTAATCTCGGGGACTGGAGTGGCCCATGCTCCCTCCTCAACCTTGTGGGGGTCGCAGTCACTCCACACAAATATACAAGGCCAGTAAAAGTGGATGGGATAGAAACCATGGCGCTCATAGAATCTAGGAGCGCTATCATCCTGATCTCAGATAAACTAGTAAAGCGCAGCTAGTTAACGCAGGCTAAACATACAGGCGTAATGTGTGTCCATGGGACTGTTAGCTACTACCCCATCATACCAGTAAAGCTAGAAGTTCAGGGAAATGTCAATACGGTGAAAGTAGGGGTGGTCCCACACCTCCCCTATCCCGTGCTCATCAGAAGAGATTTTCCCGGGTTTGGAAACTTGCTCCCAATGGAGGGGTGGGAGGAAGGAGAGCTCCCTAAACTGAGAGAGGCCTCCACCACAGAATGTTCTCCCCCAATGTTCACGGAAGTATCTCAGGAACTATTCCTCACCCCCGGGGGAGGGCGGAAGACCAAAAGGGAAAGAAGGGCTGCCAAGGCCTTGGGTACCCGAATCCTGCTACAAAGACAAAGGGCCACCTGTGTAGGTGGGCAGACATGGGCTAGTAAAAGGAAGGACCCTGAGATGCAGGAAGGTTCAGAAACTGTCTCCGACCCCAACCCCACAGAGCTGGCTGAGAGGGTAGAAGAAAATCCCTCAGAGTTCCAGCTGATAAGTCCCTCGAGGGCGACTTTCAGGTGGGAGCAGGTGGAGGACTCAAGGTATGACATCGCCAGGAGGAGGTGGCCGAGATAGATTGGGTACCCATAGCGGGAAAAACTCGAGGGCCTAAGCCGTACTTCATAATCAAGAAGGACCTCCTGTACCAGGTCGTACATGTGCAGGAGCAAGAGGTACACCAGCTCCTAGTACCCTGGAAACACCAGAGGGCAATATTAAACCTTGCCCACAGTCACCTTTTTGGAGGACACCTGAGGGAGGAGAAAACCCAGGCGCGAATCTTGCGCAGGTTCTTCTGGCTGGGGGTACATGAGGACATCCGGTGGTACTGCACTTCCTGTCCCGAATGTCAATTGCACAGCCCTCGTCCACATCTAAGAGCCCCTTTGGTACCCCCACCAATCATCGAAGTTCCGATTGAGCGGATTGCCATGAATCTAGTGGGGCCGCTAGAGAAGATGACTTGAGGCCACCAATATGTGCTTGTCATCCTAGACTATGCAACCAGGTATCCAGAAGCTGTCCCCCTACGAAACACAGCCTCCAAGAGCATAGCCAAAGAACTCATGAAAATCTTTGCCCAGGTAGGGCTACCAAAAGAAATCCTCATGGACCAAGGAACACCGTTCACGTCCAAGCTAATGAAGGACGTACTCCATGTCCAGACCTTGCGGACCTCAGTTTACCATCCACAAACCGATTGTCTGGTGGAAAGATTTAACCTGACCCTCAAGGCCATGATAAAAAAGGTGGTAAGCAAGGATGTGAAAGATTGGGACAACCTACTACTGTACCCCAGGTTCACCATCCGTGAGATGCCCTAAGCTTCCACCAGATTCTCCCCCTTGAGCTATTGTATGGACACCACCCCCGAGGCATCTTGGACATAGCCAAGGAAATTTGGGAGGAGGAACCCAGTGAGGGGGAGAATATAGCATGTGCTACAAATGAGGGACCGGATAGCCCAGGTCACTCCCATAGTGAGGGAGCACATAGAAAAGGCCTAAGAGGCCCAGCGAGCTTACGACAACCATCAAGCCAAAGTTCGGCGGTTTCAACCCAGTGACTGAGTAGTGGTACTGGTACTCAAGGCAGAAAGTAAGCTATTGGCCCAGTAGCAAGGACCCTATGAAATAGTTGAACTCGTAGGGGGCATAAAGTATAAGGTACGACAACTGGGATGTTGAAAACTAGAGCAAATATACCATGTCAACCTTCTGAAACCCTGGCATGCCCAAGAGGCATGCACAGCTGTTCGAGAATACCTGCCCCAATGGACAAAACTCCTGAACAGGTGAGGGTGTCTCCCAATTTAACGCCAGTCCAGAAGAAGGAAGTATTTGAGATGATCATCCAGAACCAAGATGTATTCTCGACTAAGCCAGGTTGCACGACCGAGACATATTACCACATCATCACGAACTCCGGGGCCAGAGTAACAATGAGGCCCTACCGAGTACCCACAGCCAAAAGGGAGGAAATAAAAGTGGAAGTAAGGAAAATGCTGGAGATGGGGATCATCGAAGAATCCCAGTCAGTGGTCCAGCCCGATAGTGCTGGTGCGCAAACCTGATGGCACCACAAGGTTCTGCAACAACTTCTGCTGACTAAACAAGATAACCCAGTTTGATGCCTACCCTATACCTCGAATAGACAAACTAGTGGACCGTCTGGGTAATGCCCGATACTTGATGACCCTAAACTTGACAAAGGGGTACTGGCAGATTCTCCTAGCCAAAGATGCGAAGGAAAAGATGGCGTTCTCTTCATTAAAGGGTCTTTTCCAATATATGGTCCTCCCTTTTGGACTACGTGGGGCCCCAGTAACCTTTCAGCACCTCATGGACAAGCTATTGCGCCCCCATGCCAGCTAGGCTGCGGCTTACTTGGATGACGTGGTTATTCATACCCCAGACTGGGAAACCCACTTGAAGAAGGTGGGGATGGTCCTTGATATCTTCAGACGAACTGACCTTATGGCGAACCCTGTTAAGTGCGCCGTAGGGTTCACGGAGGCCAAATATCTTGGCTATGTGGTAGGAAAAGGTCTGGTAAAACCCCAACTAAATAGGTTAGAGGCCATCCAAAATTGGCCCAAGCTGAGTCGTAAGAAGCAGGTCCAAGCTTTCCAAGGAATGGTGGGGTATTACCAGCGTTTCATCCCCCACTTTGCCACAAGGGCAAGTCCCCTGATGGACTTAGTAAAGGCCCATGGCTCTGATCCACTCAGATGGTCTGATGCAGCAGAGGGCATTCTCAGACTGCCCTCTGCAGTAACCCCGTATTGATAGCCCCAGATTTCACCCTACAAACAGATTCATCCGAGGTGGGGTTAGGGGCCGTCCTGTCGCACATGGTCGGGGAGGCAGAGCACCCAATACTCTACCTCAGCAGGAAACTCCTTCTGGGAATACAAAAATATGCAGTGGTTGAGAGGGAGTGCCTCGCCATTAAATGGGCCATGGAAGCGTTATGTTACTACCTGTTCGGGCATAGATTTGTCCTCGTAACTGACCATGCCCCATGCAGCGAAACAAGGAGAAGAACTCCAGGGTAACCAGATGGTTCTTGTCCCTCCAACCTTTCCAGTTCCACCTGCAACATAGAGCAGGGAGCCACCACGGCAATGCCGATGGTTTGTCACGTGTGCACTGTCTGGCCTCCCAAGCTGCCCAACCCCTTGGTGTTGAGCGGGGGGGAGGGATATGTGACAAGGTGGCACTCTGCCACAATAGGTGTCAGTTGAAGACAATATTTTATTTATATACAATAGAACCCCATTAATACAAGCCTCCATTATCGGTCTCTCCGTATTAACCGAACCATCAGCTGCCCGGGGCTGACAGCCCGAGCCCCAGCTGCCCAGGACTGACAGCCCAAGTCCTGCCACTGTCCGCAGTGGCTGGTGGTTTGGTATATGGAGACCTGGATAATGGAGACTCAGATCAATGTGATTCTACGGTATAACTTTTTATTTTTTCACAAAATGTAAAAACTAGATTCTCTGTAAAAATGCAAATTCTTTTTTTTCCCCATGGCAAATGGATTTCTAGGATCCCCGTGATGATCAGGATTCTATACCCAGCTAGTCCTTCCTCATAGAGTAAGGCCTGGGGTAGTGCATCATCTATCTGCCTGGACTGGCTTCACTGCTGAGATTTCAAACCTGGGTAAGTTGTACTGATAAAGCCCCATTTCCACACTAGGGACATATACCCAGTGTAGCAACATTGGTGTAAAAATCCTTAACGTAGATATGCCCATAACGTTAGCAAAGGATTATAGCCCTATGTCATGGAAAGTCAGGCAGGGCAAGACTAAAACCACATTTATTTTCTTCTCATTGATTCCTGGTGCCAGCAAATGATAATATATTCTAGCAACATCATTTTGTGCAGCCCAAGGGATCTAAATAAAATCATGGCTTCTTTTATGTCAATTGAGAGAATAGAATAACATTTCCTTTGCAGAAATTATGTATGTCCTTTCTACAATATGATGAAAAAGATGAGTCATCTGTATTTGACATTTGTGTGTGCTTATCTAATTCTCACATCTGTTTGTTTGGAAAGAAAGGACAGTTCAAAGCACGCCATGTGTACCTTGACTCTCATGAGAGCCGTCATCCTGCCCTCTAATACAATTAAATTAATTTGCTAAAGGGATAAAGTGAACTTTAAAGAGGATTTGCATTCTGAGCTTCCTCTATCAGGTGAGCCACAGCATTAATTTCCTATTTTGTAAATGAGAATTCCAGAATCACTAGTCCCTAGTAGCACCTAAATGAATGATTTAAGCAACATGATATGATATGGGATAAGTGTGCTTTCAGAGACAAGAGAGCAAACTGAATGTTCCTGTGGCCATTGTGTGGTGTTCTTGGTGCATGGTGTAATTTGTAAATGATCTTAGTAACTTAGCAGCATTTAGTTTGTCTGTAACTAAAGCTTCCCATTCTCATATTTTTCAGTTAGTAAACTTTGGTGACCCAGGAATTAAATTCATAAAAAAATGGGGCCTTTCCAGAAAACCACATAGGGAGAGACCAACATCACTAAACAATTTTAACCTTGTTGGAAACAATTCCTCATTGGACATATTTAATAACAGTGACCAATAGCTGTCATCTTTTAAATACAAATTACATACTTTTATAACTGACCACAAAATCTGAGGTTGGGAAGGAATTTTCTCTCATGGAATATTGGCAGAGGCCCATTTTTAAATACTTCTTCCTTTAAAGCACTGGGCAGAAATCATCTGTTAGGATCAAGTGGGCATATCCCACATGTCTGATTCCTCCAACTGTAGGAGGTCATCAGTGGCAATCTTCAGATTTTATCACTTCTCATTCTGTGTCGTCAAAGCCGTGCCAGAAAACCCTGTTCTTCTTGCAGATCTTCCTTGTCTGGAAGGGATTGACATACAATGGTCAAGCCATGGAACTAGGGTGGAGAATACATACTAAAGCCCTTGACACATCTTCTGCATTTCACTTTGACCTCAGAACTTCTAGATGTTTTCAAAGACTAGACATTTGACCATGTTTGTGCCTTTTACAAACAATTATGCAATCAAAATGCAAGCTGGCAAAAACACTGTATCTAATTTCCCTCCATTAGGCACTTTAGTATGTACCATTCCCTCTGTTGGCAGTGGCTTTTGCTCTGCTCTGCTCACCAACAACTAAGGGTACGTCTATACTACCCGCCTGATTCGGCGGGTAGCAATCGATGTTCTGGGATCGATTTATCGCGTCTCGTCTAGATGTGATAAATCGATCCCGGAAGTGCTCGCCGTCGACACCGGTACTCCTGCTCGCCGCGAGGAGTAAGCGGAGTCGATGGGGGAGCCTGCCTGCCACATGTGGACCTGTGGTAAGTGCTTTTTAGTTTGAACTAAGATACTTCGACTTCAGCTACGTTATTCACGTAGCTGAAGTTGCGTATCTTAGTTCGAACCGGGGGGTTAGTGTGGACCAGCCCTAAGAAGAGGATTAGGTACTTGGCAACTACAAATCCCAGATGCTGAGCTTTTCTTCAACTGTCTTGCTTTCAATGTAGATTTATGGGCTCCATTGCTGGACATGGAGTGAATATGAAACTCCTGAGCTTATTATACTGTAGGTCAGAGAGCCAATGGACTGTCTTTTACTTTTATGTGAGCATTTCCTTTTGATTTAGCAATAATCATGAAGAATTTGCCCACCCTCCTAAACATGTGTAAAAATCAGCTCCTGTGCTAAGCCCTATTGAGATTCCTGTTGAAAATATTTCCTTTCATAGTTGTTATAAATTGTTGGGTTCAATACAGGGGTAACAGGTGAAATTCTGCAGCATGTGCTGTTCACAAGGTCAGACTAGATGATCTAAGGGTCTCTTCTGTCCTTAAAATCTATCAATCTGAGGATCTCAAAGCATTTTACATGCTTGCTTCATTAATTAAATCTCACATCCACCCTATGAGGTAAGCCAGATTTTTTAACTTGTTCTGGTCCCTATGCACTATTCCAATGGTACCAAAGGGCTGGAAAGCCATTGCATCTCTATGATGGAGAGCCCTTTTGGCACAGACCTGACATAGCTGCCTCCCATGCTAACTCCTTCTCTTCCCCTCTGCTCTCCCACACCCCCAGTTTCTGAAGAGGAAGGGGCACATCACTACATTATTGGCTGGGGCTGCTGGTAGTTCTGGCCCCAGGACCAGTGAGCAACCTTGACTTAAGTGGGAACTGAAGATACTGAACCCCTAACGGGATCAGGCACCAGAAGAATAAGAAAAATATTTATATCCCTGCAAGAATCAGCATAGAGCAAGCACTTAATGGTTTAACAAGAAAAAAGATTCATGCATGATCCAAAGGGGGGGAAAAGGATCACCAAGAGAAAGGGTTCACCACCTAAAGACATATAAATATGGATACCAAAAAATATTACCCTTAACATAAACATATAAGTAAAGAGAGCAAGATTGTTTGAGGATTTGTCTATGATATCATTGGATCACATTCTTCCCTTTCCTGTTTTTTCACCTCTACCATTAGCTGAAGAATTTCTTTATGCAGAGGTTGGGAGATCAGAAATTCTGCAAATAAAAATCTGTACATAAAAAGTAAATTAGGAGTTAGAGGAACTGGAGACTCCTTTTGTAAGTTGTTTGCAAAAGATATAAATAAATAGAGAAACTAGAGCTAGAAGCAAAGGGAAATCTCCCCTTTGAAGTTCATTTCAAGCCCCTATATTTTAAAAGGAAACTACATTTAAGCATTTCTCCTTGAGTGATAAATTCAGTTACTCAACATTTTGAAAGGATTTAAGCTGTCAGTGAAATGGTCAGGTTTACAAAACTAATGATACCTGTATCACATGAAAGTATATCCAGGGTTCACATGATACCAGTGAAACTGAGAATGGAAATCAGTCTATGCAGATGGTATCCACATCCCAGAAAATGATCCATGTCTATACATTTGGTTTATGTAAACAATCTACTATGCAGAGATGGGGGAAAAGACACAAACAAAAATCTGAATGAATTACTATAAAATAAAACTATCGGAGATTAAACACATCCACCCCGGTGTGTCTCATATGCTTGCAGGTCACTGCTGAGAAATGTACGTGGCATGGCTCTTTTCATAGACCTATCTGATAGTGCTACACAGCCTGCAAATTCAATGGGCTGTGGTGTTTTAAAAGCTGGGACAGGAAGCAGGGGAGTTGTAAGGATTCAGAAATGAACAAATAACCTCCCCCGTCTCACCATGCTGTACAGCCTGCCAGAGAAAGGGATTGTGAGATTAGAGAGCTGTGCTGGAGAGAAGGGGAGTTTATAGGGCTCAGTCCAATTTAGTGACAGAAACTGTTAGCATCCTGCAAAGCCTATATGGGCTAAATTTTCAGAGATACTTAATGAATATGCAACATAGATGCTCCTTTACTTAAACACTAAACAGGGAGATGTCTAATATTACTTCTCACTCTTTAAAATATGCTGTATTTTTCAATTCTAGGATTTCTCATGTAAATTATTAGAAGTGTTTGTCTGCCCTGTCCCAGAGAGTCAAGTTATTGGTTTTCATGGTAGACTAATACTGTTGAAAATATTGTATTCTTGAGGAAACCAAAGTTGTAGATTTTTAAAATGAGAAGTTCATTTCAGGCATGCCATTCTTCCTTATAAACAAGCTAGATCATTTAACTAGCTCTCTGACTAGCTGAGGACTACATTTTCCCCATGCATCTAATTTAAAAGCCCTATCAAGCAACAATAAAATGCCAGAGTATTTTATTGGGTAGAACATCTTTTATATAAACTACACCCTAAATCACTTGGCAGAACTAAACAATATTAGAGAATTAAATAATAAATGATAGCCGCATGAGAGAAATTAAGTGGTTATAAAGACAGGGAGAAAGAGATGTTTTCCAATGAGATTTGATAATTGATGGTGAACTGACGAGAAGAGAGATAGAGAAAGCCTGTTGCAAATGACAGACCTGGAAAAGAAAGGGAGAAGGATGAGAGAGAGAAGAGCCCTGTGCTAGACAAATGGAGGGTAAAGAGAGACAAAGATCACAAGACAGGAAAGAATAGGTCCATAAAGGGCTTTGTAAACAAGGTAGGCAATTTTGTACCAGATGGTGAAAGCTAGTGGAGTGATGGGACTGGTGTGACAGTACCTTTGTACGTGAGGAGGCAAGCAGCTGCATTCTGCATGTGCTGGAGTCTGGAGAGGTACAACTTAGGGAAGACATAAAGAGAGGAGTTTCAATAACAAAGGCAAGAGGTATAAATAGGTATGGATCAGCAGTTCATAAATACCAGGGACAAAATACCAAATTCAAGGACAGGTGTAAGGCTGTAAATTAAAGAGACAGTGACAATGTCTACAGCCTTCTGAGCACCAGACAAATGTAGACTAGAGGGCATAAGCATCAACGGTTTTATGATTGTTCCGTCACAGCTTTTATTGCTTAAAATGAAGTAAATAGTAAGCTCTACACAGGTGCAATACTTTGTGTTCGTTCACATCTCTTGCAAGGGAAAGCCTAGTTCAACCTGCAAATCGAAATTTAACTTCCAGGGTCTGACTTTAAGCCACAAAACCATGTCATTTACTAAGGCTGAAAATCTGGTCTTAGACAACCCCCACAGCCTTAAGTCATGCTCTTGTTTCAGTGTGACTTAAGGCTTGCGATTCAACCCTAACTATCAATTTATATTCCAAATTCCCCTGGTTCAGTAATAATATAAAATGATGTGACTTTAAGTTCTACTGTACCCCAACCACTACCAGAATATCAAATGTCAATAAATAGTGACTATTTTCATTGTTGCTAGTGTTATATGTAACATTTTATCTGCTGCTATAACTACATCTTAAGAATGTAAAATGGCTTTCCAAAGGATAAAACACTCATAACAGATTGCCAGTATATTTCAGAATCAAAAACTGCATTACAAGGATCCAAAATATGAAGTATGTGAAACACTTTCACCATTTTCATCTAAGGGGACACTGCATTCAGCTTTCCCATCATTTACCCAGTAAAAGTTTACTGTATTGTCTGAGTTACTGTCCTGGAGAGTCTTCTTTAGGTGACAAGGTAATGCTGTCTGACATATTCTGACTGGTGGTCATACTGACTCTCAGCTCCCATTAGCTTTAACTGTATAATGGTCACCGATCCCTCTCCAACCGTCCCAGTCTTGCACACATACTCTCTCTTGCCTCCAGACTACCTTCCTGGTTGACAGCAGGTCACTAAATGTCACCCTGAAATATAGCAACGGAACTAACTTCCATTTCCCCTCCCTTTTCATCAAATGTCTAGAGTTGTGGAATAGCTGAATATTGCGCTTGATCCTTTCACTGGCCTGAAGTGTATGTAGGCTATGGATCAGGTGCACTGACACCTACCTATACAATGAAACCTTAAAAACATGCAATGAGTTTTGGGGAATGTACACGCTTCATCATCTACAAACTTATGAAAAATTATTCAAAACTCCTGATTTCTGAATCCAGGAATTCAACTGGATATCTGCTAGCTGCTGCCCAAGACTAGTTTCCTTTCTTCTTCAGGACATATAGAGGAGAAACCAACTATTACTGGCACAAATGAGATGGACAAAACAATAGCTGGAGTCCCCTTGCTTGGGTCCAGGTCATATGCACAGAGATGCTGGCTATGTACTCCTTGAACAGACTTTTCACATTCCTTATTATTAACAGAGACACTGTGGCAGGGGAGAAGGGGGAATTAAGGTTAGAGCTGGCTGGGAATTTTTGAATGGAAGATTTTTTCATCAGAAAATGCTGATTCATCCAAACCTAACTTTTTGTGGAAAGGTTCAGTTTCTATGAAACTTTTGCCAGGAAGATTTCTCAGGTCCAGGATGACATTTCTGATCAGAGAGACCCCCTGCCCCAGAACACCCAAAAGCATAGCAGTCAGGCATTCACCTGGGATATGGGATGCATGAGTTCACATCCCTGCTCCAAATCAGGAAGAAAAAATACTTGAACCTAGGTCACCTATATCCCCAGGGAAATGAGCTAACCACTAGGCTACTGGCTATTCTGGAGAAGAGTGCCCCCTCTCTCTAATATTTTGTGAAAAAATTCTAACTGTCTCAAGTTCATCTTGGTCTGAAACAGGACAATTTTTGAAATTTTGAAATTTTTCACGGGATGAGAATGTTGTTTCCCACCGAGCTTTGCGTACGAGAGTTGTTAGGGCATGTATTAGCCTGCTACTGCTTCCAGTTACTCTTCACACTTCTGCTAATTTGTCTGCGCTACTGCTAACACAATATGCCACCACACTACAAGTTTAGTCTCATGTCTATTTTCAAAGGTGAGCTCAATGGCAGAGTTCTGTAGTGTTTCATTGAGCTGATCCATACTGGTTTTATATTGTGCTGAACTGTTCTGGCTCAGCTTCAACCAACTTGAAGAGTTCCAAAGCACCTGGAAGCATATGACAATAGCCCAAGCAATCTCAGTCTACCAAAGCAATATACAAACACAATATTGGGTGCAAGTATTAGTGCTATATCGGTAATGAATAGGGAGTAGAATCCCTCCTCAATTAAGTCTCGATCCAGTTCTCACTGAAAACAGTGAGACTCTGGGAATTGAATGGGACTTGGATCAGGCTTTTGAAATCCTAGTTTATCCAGTGTGTTGTTGCTATTTTTCACCCTTCTGAATAACTTCAATAAACAGGTAACAAATAATAATAATAAAAAGATTTATAACAGGACCAGACTTTCAACACACCATCAAATAACTCCTAAAGGGAAAGTCCTTAAGAAAACAGAAAAAAGCCCATCTATATTACTAAGTCATAACTCTCACTCCCTACACCCAAAGGAGAAAACCATACATTTCCCCTGATTAAGATAGAGCTCCTAGGCATGTTCTACGTCAATTTAACTAATAATTAGATCTGGCTACTCTGTATCCTCAATTCCAAACCTGCAGCAATGTCCCACAAAAGACTCCAGCAGTAACCTAGGAAATATCATTACATATAATCTCTCCTGCTCTACTGAAATTGCTTCGGTTATTAACAAATGACTAGTAAAAAACATTCTGCATCCTGTGTAAAACTGGATTGAACCATGCTTAAAGGCAAAACAAATTTCAGTTGCATGTCTTCTACAGGGAACTTCAACACTGACTAATTAGTTAGTTGCTTTAATTTATTCTAACAGGGTCTATCACTGGTACACTGGTTGCTATTTGGAAGGCAACATTAGCCAACAGATATCACATAATTATTCCCTATTTGTTTTTTAAAAATATTTTAGTGAGAAATAAAATGAGTTTATTTACAAACATAGAGAAGACGGTGGAACTTTGCAGGACCCCAACCAATGAACAAGCAATTGCTCAGTGCTACCCTCTAAGAAGCTGCTCAACAGTAACCCATTTTAGGGACTAAGACATGTCACCAAAAAAGCTCACGACCACTGGTATTGAAGGCAGCCTACCCTACAGATGTAAAAGCTCCAGCATATTTAAAATAGTAAATATTGAAATCGTTTGTCTGCTTACACAAATCAGGTTATTAAACATTTTTTGAATTTTTAATAGTGTTTTCACGTTACCTGTTCCATCCTATCCAAATTAAATTTCACACAGTAGGATGAAATGAATGCTGAGAGATGTTTCATGCAACCTGAATGAATAATACACAACTCATTCATTTTCTTGAAATAGCCCTGTATATAATAATAAAACTACACCTATAATGAAAAATATACACGTACATGGGTATTTTCATTTTTGTCTAACAGCAACCTCAAGGAAGGATGCTTCCTGCAAATTAATATATTAGTTAATGTTTATACATGGCTTTGAAGATATAAGTCCTGAATTAGTGTAAGTGCTATTTGTGCTTTATCTGTATCACATACGTCAGAACTAGATGGTAATATCTTTGGAGCAGGTGTCTTCCTCTTCGTTTCTGAAGAGTCCTGCTGAAGACTACTTTTGGTGCCTGGCACATAATAATATTATTATGAGAAGTATTAATAACAAGCTCAGTAAATGACTCTCAGCTTTATTTTCGGTCATTGTTTTCTTCTTGCAGTCATTAAACTCCCTCAGTAGTTCTTATGTAACAGAATAAAGGTTTTGATATAATTATCAAACACTTTAAAGGTTCTAATTCACAATGACATTCACTGCATTATCTTTAAGGAAATTAATAGCATAGAAATTTGCATTTCAGGTAATAAAATCCTTAGCAACGCAAGATTTCTGGCATGAACTGCAGACACATTTTTGGATCGATGAAAAACTATGGTGATTCACATTCAGCTTAACCACTTATACATTCTCTGAGTTATGTATACAAGCTATGGATAACTAACTAATTATATTTAATTATCATCAGGTTTTATTAAGAACATTTTGTCCATGAAAAGCTTGAAATTAACACAAATATTAATTGGCTGGTGTAACAGGGTGGCCTGCCCTGTGCGCTGTACAGGTGGGGGTGAAGTCAATCTGATATAATAGGAATCGGGTGATTCCTGTGTATAAGGAGCCAGGCTTAAGTAGTGATAAAGCCCAGCTGGGATAAGAGATGGAGGGAGGTTCCTACAGAGGTAGGAATCTCAGAGCAGGAAATGGCAGTGGAAGTGGGGGAAGACCAGAAAACTGTCACTATATCTAGAGAGACAGCGGGGAAGAGACTGAGTCAGCAGGGGAAAACTCTATAGGCAGGGAGGCCTGGGAGAGACTGGAAAAGCTTTCCAGACAAGGAGAGACTCTGATCAAACAGGAATAGCCCCAGAGCGGGCAGAAGGTTCTGTTCTTGTGCTAAGACATTTTTGGAATTTTAATCTGGAGCAACAGTAACCCTGGAAGGAGTAGATTAAAGACTGTTAAGTGGCCTGAGGCACTGGACTGCCTGAGGCAGAGAAACTGGAGTGACTTTTGACAGGGGGTGCAAGTTCAGTAAGGAGCTGCTATGCCATGCCTGGCCATGAGGGGGTTCCTATTGGTGAGTGAATCCTGGTTACAGCTGGTATACCTCTTGAAATTGACAACAAAAATTCTAATTGTAATAGCATTTTCTGTGATCTTGGCCTGTTCATTGGAAGTTGAACTGAGGCAAGAAAGTTATTTTACTTTGGTCATCTAAGCATCACTTAAGAGGCAAATTCTCTAGCCAGTATCTGGGCAGATGCACAGGGAAAGGGCTGAGGAATCCACTGCTCTGTTTGTAGAGAACCAATGGAGCCACCCAATAGCTTTAATGGGTTCTTTAGTCCCTTATGGAGCCCTGCTACATGAATCAGGAAGGGAGAGGGGCTCTGTGAAGCAGAGAATTTCCTAGCCCAGGGATCGGCAACCTTTGGCACGCAGCCCATCAGCCAGTGGAGGCTGTGGAAAGCAGCGCGGGCTGAGGGATGTGCTGGCTGATGCTTCCCGCAGCCCCCATTGTCCTGGAACGATGAACCACGGCCAGTGGGAGCTGCGATCAGCCGAACCTGCAGACGCTGCAGGTAAACAAACCGTCCTGGCCCGCCAGCGGATTTTCCTGACGGGCCGCATGCCAAACGTTGCTGATCCCTGTCCTAGACTCACCTCTCTGCTGTTTTACTTGCTCGGCTATACCCTGTGTCCCATCCATCCATTGGGCACTACAGCTCAGCAGCCTGCCTGAATCCTACCCCACCCTTGCTTGCGAGAACTATAGCAGTTACACCGTCAAGGGAGACTGACCAGCTAAAACAGTTAGGGACAAAATTTGTCCCAGAGGGAGAAACTGTACCAAATATTAAGGAGGGCTCTATGTACTTCATGATTCCACAACAATGGAATTTGCCATAGATTCCACCATTTCTGTAGAATTGCGCTGCCCAATCTAAGCTTTCATTTTAAAACAAAATGTAACCCTTCTGCCTGTCAGAGTTGGCAGCAACAAGGGACGTGTTCAGTATCTAGGGGGTCTGTTCCAATAACACAATGCAAAACCGGCTCGAGCTCCCACCCAGTGACCTAGGACAAATACATACCACCCCTCTGGGCGCCTCTAAGAGGCAATACTTCCCCTCTCGCAAGCACCGAGTCTGAGTGTAGCAAAAGCCTTTTAATAACAGAGAGAAACAATGCAGCATTATGTTGGGGAAACACCACAAACAGGATTCATAAAATAAACCATGAACCAGAAGACCCACCCCCCCAAGCAGATTGGGCTATGTCTTCTCCCTTTTGTCTCTTGAGTCCAGCAACCCCAAGTGTCACCCAAAGTCCCAAAAGTCCAATAAACCCAAAGTCCAGCAACCCAAAAGTCTCTGTCCCTGGTCAGTGCAGCCCCAGAGTTCAGAAGTTCATCTGCAGAGTTTTAGGCCCCCCCCCCCCAGTGGAAATGGAGGGAGGGGGAAGGTAAAAAGGGCACCTTACATGATCCAAGGCTGACTGCCCCACCTCTCTATGGGGTTCAGCTGCAGCCTTTACCACAAGCCGCTCCACTCTGCTCCACCAGCCATCCCGTGAGCCGCTCCAGCCGTCGCACAAACTGCTTCACTCTGCTCTACCAGCTGCTCTGCTCCACCAGCCTCTCAGCAATATATCATCAGGCCCCCCATCCCACTAATTAACACAGCACTTAGTGATTTCAGCTCTTAGTAATCTCAGCTCTTTAGTGATTTCAGCTTGTAGTACAGGGGGCCTCAGTGCAGGTGCATCATTAGCCCAAGGTGACTCTAGCTCAGCAGCCTATAACTAGACTCCTAATGGAATTAAAATTAGCTTTGATATTCCACAGTAGAAAGAGATGAAGGGACAATTGGTATCTAAGACCCATACTAACAGATACACATATCTATCCCCAGCCTCTCCCAATTCACTGGGTTTTGGAACCCATGTCCCTTGCCTAGCGAGTGCCACTTAGTTGATGGCGAGTCCCTCCATCTTAACAAAAAGCCAAGTACAGTTCCACTGTCCTTGATTCACATAATCAGGATAATAACACTTTATTCTTTTTGCCCAAAAAACAGAAAAACTGAGGATCCTACAGCAGCCAAACTGACCATTTGGGCTGCTATGGGCTCATGCTAAGCGGGGTGGGTGTGCCTATGCAAATGAGATCAGCCCCTGAAGTTATTTTCCACAACTTGCCACAACTCACCACCAGATGTCAGGGTGGAACTCATCCTGACTGTGCTTACACAAAGAAAACTTTGAAAATGTGAACAGAGTATAAACCAGTTAAACCTCATCTGCCTGAGTCTGCAGACAACCTCAAGCAGTTAAGAGCCATTTGAACTTGTTAATCACAATGATCACTTTCATCTAAACATTAACTGTTTCACTGTTGATGATGTTAGCATGAAGAGCATATGTTTTTCCCCACAATGTCAAACTGCCTCCCATTCCTCCTCAGATGACCCTAAAGCAAATGCCCAAACTTCTAGCTTTCCCCCAATCACTTCTTCAATGCCATTATGTTTTGTCCATTTTAAAAAAAAGTATTTGGCATTTTGAAAACTGATAACGTGGGGACAACATAAAATAAATAGAATTTAATATCAAAATGGTTAACCCAGAGGGTACTGTGCTGGCTGTAATGTTTATTTAATGCATTAAAATCTTCAGTTTTTATTTAAATGAAGCTACCATAGAATTTCCAGAGGTCCAGCTTTCTGCAGAGTGCACTAGGCACTGACATAAGGATCAACAGTCACATTTCAGATTCTTAACTCTTATTAGTGATGATGATCACAAGGTTTTTTTTAATATTGCCCATCAACATGGTATCTGATACATACACACGATAAGGCAAAATAAACTTTATAAACGATTAGTTGAAAAATTCTGCCCTCATTTACACCATGCCACTCACCCTTAATGAGATGACACAATGCAGCTGAGGGCAAAATTTGACTCCCAAGTTATTTTAGCTGGCTTCATAATATTATATATGCTTTACAGCAATGATCCAAGATGCATCTTTCTAGCTCAACCACAAGTTACAGATCTTGATGCTTGAATCACTGGGTTAAGTTCTGTGGCCTCTGTTATGGTGGAGGTCAGAATAGATTATTTTAATGGTCCCTTCTGGGCTTAAAATTAATCTTATTTGCGCAAAAGCTGAATCACCAAAAAACCATCAAGGACTTACATTTTACATGAGTCCTGGAGATTAGATTACAAAGCAGTGTTGCTGGTCAGATATATATATGCAGTTGATAAATCCTAACTTCTGCTCACGCCGGTAGCAACAATATTTACAAGCACAAAATCCTTTTGGATTTTGCATGTGTACATCTTATTGCTGCATACAAGGGTTTTGATGGTTTTTACATTTCTCCTCAGTTGTTAGCATTTGCAAAATTGTTTGTACAACAGAGCAACAATTTATTAATTTTACCAGATCAGTTGGGGCCTGATCTGTAGCCCACCGAAGCCAACAAAGAATCCCTTTGACTACACTTGGCCTTGGATCAGGCCCTTAGTTCAATAGCATTAGTCACTGTGTTTAGAGAACTATCTTTCTCTTTTGCTGAAGGCCTGAGCATTCCTTGTGTAGGTCCAGCAATTACTAACTGGTTGCATAGTTTAACTAAATAATTATTTTGATATTGATCTTGCAGGAGCTTCATAGCTGCATCCAGCTTGGAGAACCAATGGGGAAAGATAACTTAAAGCAGGGGTTCTCAAACTGGGGCTCGTGACCCCTCAGGGGGTCACAAGGTTATTATGCGGGGGGTCGCAAGGTGTCAACCTCCAACCCCAAACATTGCTTTGCCTCCAGCATTTATAATAGTGTTATAAATTAAAAGCACATTTTTTATATTTAAGGGATGTTGCAGTCAGAGGCTTGCTGTGTGAAAGGGGTCACCAGTACAAAAGTTTGAGAATCACTGACTTAAAGAAACACTACACTGGATATGAAGAAGTGCTGGGTGGGCAAAAAGGAACTTTGCATCTGAAAATCAAGCCCAGATGATTTAATAGGCTGTTGAACTATGCAGCACTATTTCCGTGTTTTCATATTACCTATTATTCAGAATTTGGCAAACATTAAGGAGTCATGCTGTCGATTCAGTTTTTCATTCTGGCAGCATTAGTTCTGATTTCAGAGCTTCTACTGGCAACAAGACTGTGACGTTCATAGAAATGTCATTTCTATGACTTGAAAATTCTGTAGCATATTGCAAAATGCAACCAGAAGTTCTCTGGAAATGTCAGTTTTACTGTTTCTGGAACAGATCACAGCAAACTAAATTAACACTGGTAGAGACATAGGAGAAACTAGACCTGTTTCTCAGAAGTAAAGAAGCATTGCTAGATGCAACCAGAGCCTTGTCTGATAATCTCTTAAATTATCTCGTTACTATTAAAATGGATAGGAAACCTCTCGGAGCTGTTCTGGGACCAAGAGTTTAACAACCCGATGAGGCGATTTGCCTGGATTGTAAAAGAGTTGGATTGATTGCATTCAGTGTATGCTACTTTGTGAACAAGGGAGCCCCATTCTTGGTTGACCCTTAGACACTACTTTAATCACCATGATTGTTAATGCTTATAACAATTTTTTATTATTATTCTGTTGAGTCCTGGGTTTACCACCATTCATGCTTGTTTGTCATCTGTCACCATATGGAGTGGTTGTCTAGGTGTTTAAATGTTTTAATGAGATCATCTTTAAGTGTACAGGCTTTCATGCTGGGTAACTAGTATGGAGGCACATCAGAATCTTTGTGAAAGAGGCTCTACTAATGGGCATGTAGTGTACAACACAAATTATACATGCAGAGTTAAATGAGATGCAATCAAAAAGTTAGTGAAATATGGCATTTTGTGTGTTCTGTTTACAAGGCACACGCCACCTTAAACCATAAAGTAAAATACAACTGCATATAAATGGACACACAGCATCTCTGCCAACCTTGATTAATAGAACAGATAAACTTTCTTCTTGGAACAATCCTGTTACCACATTGGTCTGTCAATATTCTTTCTGCTAAAAGCTGGCAGGAATGAATCCAAAATGTGTGAGACTCAGGCCTTACCTCTCTGTTCATCTGAACTTCTCATGTCCTTTCTTCAGAAGACTTGGATTAAATTAGTTTGATACCCTGTCTGGACCTACCATATTGGCTCACTTCATGTGAGAACTGGCACCGCAAGGGGTTAGGATGGGGGAGGTTGCATCATAGTGACCTTTCAAGTGGGCGTTTCTTCACCCTCCTCAGATACTTCAGAGCCATTTCATTTTAACTGTTTTTCCCAGTGTCTTTCAATAAATCTAGGCCCCTAGCAGAGGCCCACATTGCTGTCCAAGCTATTGGCTTGCTCTCCATCTATCTAGGTATTTACATAACCCTCATCCTTGTATTTTCTGAGTAGCAGCCAAAAATAGCACTGAAACCCTTTCAGTGGTATATGAATCCACAGCTTGCCCTTCCATTCAGCTAAGTTTCCCTTAGCTCTCAACAACAGATGGGTCATTACTACCACACTAAAACCAGGAAAATATTGCAAAGAAATGTCATACCATCTCACCATGGCTTTTTACATGTAAATGCTAATACTATAGAGCATAGTGAAACTAGATTGTTTCTAGAGCAACTGTGTAGCTACTAGTATTGTATGTATTGCTTGGCTCTTATGATCATTTTGTACTTGATGTAGACGTTTTGCTGGTGAATCAAACATCTTTTAAAGCTGTACTAATGGGGGTAAACTTAGCAAAAAGCTGAATCTGATATGTGCTCCTTTGACTTTCCAGTCTCTCAAACTGGAAGACCACCAGGTGATCCTATAAAAGGACCACCACTGACATGGAATTTTTGATAATACCTATTAGGCACAAAATGCCTTGGTGCAGAATATGAGTAATTTTCTTCATACAGTTATGAAATGTTGTCAAATAGGGAGGCATTTGAAATTCCAAAAAGAATCTGTCTTGTACATTCTCAGAGAAACAGTGAGATTGCAAGATGGGATTTAAGCAAAGGATTCACTACAAATAACAGACCATCACAGAGTGATCTCTACTGGGAGAAGATTGCTACACTTGCCAGATATCTCATAGCCCTTGGGACTCAAGGGCTTATGAAAGAGCATATTTTCAGGTGATTATGATAATTTATAGGTTTAATTAGTGCACTGTCTAACTTGAGGCTTACCAGCATAACCTTCTCCCTGGTGTTTATGTCCCTGCAGATATAATGTTGTTTATCTCAGTGACTTTTGGTTTCATATAGTATTTCTCAAAGAAAACAGATAAGGATTTTAGCAACTCTAGCTTCTCAGATAACATAGGCTTTCATTCACGCTGTAAAACCAGAGGCTTATACCTAATAAATCTTTGTATCAGGCTAAATATGTGAGTTCAAATATATCAACTTTCTTCTCTGGACAGTACAACAGAGTAACAGTTTATTAATTTTACAGATCAGTTGGGCCCAGGTGCCTCTACCCACCCCTCCATAGACACTGGATGTCTCCATGAAACACAAAATGTGTTCAGTTCTACTGCTACGTAGGGCAAGATTTGAGGCGCCTATGTAGGAGTGAAGCCTCCTGTGTGCAATTAAGCACAGTTCTGTGGGGGAACACAGAAATGACCATACTGGGTCAGACCAATGGTCCATTTAGCCCAATATTCTGTCTTCCAACAGTGGCCAATGCCTGGTGCTTCAGAGGGAATTAACAGAACAGGCAATCATTGAATAATCCATCCCCTGTCATCTGCTTCCAGCTTCTGGCAGTCAGAGGCTAGGGACAGCATGAGCATGGGGTTGTATCATTGACCATTTTGGTTAATAGCCATTGATGGTCCTATCTTCCATGAACTTATTTAGTTCTTTATTGAACCCTGTTATAGTTTATAATTTTAGCTTTCACAACATCTCCTAGCAACGAGTTCCACACGTTGACTGCGTGTTGTGTAAAGAAGTACTTCCTTTTGTTTGTCGTAAACCTCCTACCTATTAATTTCATTGAGTGATGCCTGGTTCTTGTATTATGTGAAGAAGTAAATAACACTTCCTTATTTACTTTCTCCACACTTCACAATTTTATAGACCTCGATCGTATTCCCTCTTAGTCATCTTTTTTCCAAGCTGAAAAGTCAGTCTTCTTAATCTCTCCTCATGTGGAAGCTGTTCCATACTCTTAATTACTTTTGTTTCCCTTATCTGTACCTTTTCCAGTTCTAATGTATTCTTTTTGAGATGGGGTAACCAGAACTGCATGCGTTATTCAAGGTGTGGGTGTACCATGGATTTACATAGCGGCATTATGATATTTTCTGTCTTATTAGCTATCCCTTTCCTAATGGTTCCTAACATTCTGTTAGTTTTTTTGACTGCCACTGTACATTGAATAGATGTGTTCAGAGAACTATCCACAATGACTCCAAGATCTCTTTCTTGAGCGGTAACAGCTCATTTAGACCCCATCATTTTCTTTACATAGTTGGGATTATATTTTCCAATGTGCATTACTTTGCATTTATCAACACTGAATTTCATCTGCCATTTTGTTGCCCAGTCATCCAGTTCTGTGAGATCCCTTTGTAACTCTTTGCAGTCTGCTTTGGACTTATCTATCTGGGGTAATTTTGAATCATCTGCAAATTTTGCCACCACACATGTGAGTGGGAAGGATGGCTTGGTGGAAGAGTAAGACAGAAGTAAGTAGATCTGCTGCTTTGTGGATCTCCTGGTTATTGTATCCAAAGAGTGAAAGCTGGAGGAGCTACTGCATGCTCAGTGATGCAATAGTGGCCGTGGAGTGGCTACAGCATCTAGAAAGAAGGACTTCTCATTCAACTGCCATGGAACCAGGCAGGCATGCAATTCTGACTGGGTCCTTGTTCCCCTCAAAATTTGTAATAATTTTGGGAAAATGAGAAATGTAAGTGAGTTATGTAGGAAGAATGTCACATAACCAGATTATCTTAAATCAAAAAGAATGACGGGCACACTTAAAACTGGGGGTCAAAGTGCAAGAGTGATGAAGCAAAAGAACAACAAACATAGTTGTAGAAATCTTTGATTCTCAGCTTCACTGAAAGTTTTGCCTGAATTGGGCCTCCAGGCTTAGTCCATACATTAGTTTAGCAAGATTCTTCAGAGGATTTACCCTTCGCATTCAATATGGATGTTCTTTAAATTGCCCCAGAGTTTTCCACAGCATTTATGCAACTAAATGTCTGATTTGGTGCTCAATAGAGTTCTGAAAAGATTTTAGATATTATGAATGGTTTCTGTGTCCTTTAACCTCCTTTTTACACTGAGTAGCTTTAAATCATGACTTGCATTATCTGTATTCTCATAGTGTCTAGAGGCCCCATTGGGGTTGTTGTATACATGCAAAGTAAGAGAAACACTCTTTGGGGCAGAGACCCCATTCTACACAGATAAGAGAAACAAAGACTAAGAGAAAGGTAGTATTATCATCCCTACCTTATGGATGGGGAACCAAAGCACAGAAAGATGAAGTGACTTGGGAATTAAATCTAGTTGTCCTGAGACCTAGTCCAGTGCCTTAAGCACAAGAGCATCCTTCTTCCCAATTTGCTATCCCAAGTTTTTACTTTCATATTAAAATAATGCAGCCAAAGCTGCAGAATATCTGGGCAGTTTCAAAATACATCAGAAAGTCCAATGCTTTGCTCACTCCCAGTTTGGAGCGGTTTTCCTTGGGTTTGTACATCCTGCTCTAGTTTAGATAGCCAAGGAGCAGATGTTTCATGTTTTAAAGATTTAATATTAGTGATAACGTTATGAAGTGAAACTACCAGAGGGAGATCAAACTCTACTGCCCAGAATTATTTTGTAGGAAATTGCAGCAGTATTTCTGATGGAAAATCTACTGTTGCTGTAGTGTAATAACTGCTTTCAGCCTTGTGTGCTAAAACAACTGTTCTGGGACACCCACAGCTTTCCAACAATGTTTGCTTGGTTCAAGCTTTTTCATATGCCTCATTTTTTTCCCATTTAGAATGTTTAAAAGCAACACCATAAAACTCAGCAATGCTAGCAACACTGAAAACTAGCAAAGAAAGTAAAGCAGCTCAATCCAACAATGAGCTGACAGAGAGAGAGCTTGGAAACAACTATTAAAGAGGTTCTGTCATGATCTATCTTCTGGTTGCCACCTTTCTTCCCTCACTATATTTCTGGACTACAGAGGAAACTCAAACCTTCCAAATCATGTGGCTTAGGACCTATAGTGTTAAAGACAGTGGCGCTTTTTCAGTTAAAGTGGTACCAAACTATGCTTTTGAAGCAGGATGTCTGAGTTCAAACCCCACTACCACTCTGAAGTTCCAAGTGGCCAACAAGTAACAAAAGGTCTGTTACATTCCCTATATGCCTCCAGTAGCTCTGAAGCGTTATCTCTTGCTTTTCTAAAGCCACTCAATGTTATCCACTCCACTTTTTGCAAAGCCACTCCATGTTAAGCTCACAAAAAAAGCATAAATGTGTTCTTTCAGTGCTCCCCTGTTTTCAAGTATTGGGCCAGTAGAGAGGCTCCCTTCCCCCCACAATTGAAGGAGTATGGTATGACTTGTATTCAGTTGTGTAGCAGCAGACTCTGCATATTGTGTGTAACAAGCCTTGAGGGAGGATTCTCTGTCACATCAGGGGGAGATTTTTAAAAGCTCCAAAGGAACTTAAGAGCACAAGACCCACTGAAAGTCAATGGGATTTGTACTCTTAAATCCCTTAGGCGCATTAGAAAATCTCCACCTTAGGCCTCTTCCCCATGATAACAATGAAGCATAGAGGTCTAACTCCTTCCACATACCTATCCAACAGGGGTCTGAGGAGGCAGCTAGCAGAGGGAGGCTTCCTTTCTGCTTCTTCCCACACCACAAGAACGGGCCAAGCAAGAGAATTTTCTTTTTTCACCTTCTCTTCACTGGCAGAGGGGTTTCCTCCCTCCCACCCTTCCTCCTTTGTCTTCAGAAGGAAGGTGTGACAGCTTGAGTTAGGAATTCCCATCAATAGCTCAGAGTTGCCATTTTGCTGCTGTAAACAGAAAGAGAACCTCAAAAGGTTCAAAGTTCTGTTCCGGATTTTGAGATTTTAGGCAAAACACATTCATGAGTCACCAGCTGCTTTCAACTACCTGAAAGGGGGTTCCAAAGAGGATGGCTCTAGACTGTTCTCAGTGGAGGAAGATGACAGAACAAGGAGTAATGGTCTGAAGTTGCAGAGGGGGAGGTTTAGGTTGGATATTAGGAAAAACCTTTTCACTAGTAGGGTGGTAAAGAACTGGAATGGGTTACCTAGGGAGGTGGTAGAATCTCCTTCCTTAGAGGTTTTTAAGGTCAGGCTTGACAAAGTCCTGGCTGGGATTATTTAGTTGGGGTTGGTCCTGCTTTGAGCACCGGGTTGGACTAGATGACCTCCCGAGGTCCCTTCCAACCCTGAGACTATGATTCTATGAACCGTTAGTTATAACTATATCTTTGAGGAGCTATTTGGATTTTTAATTCAGACCCTCTTGCTTCTAAGGTGGATTTAGGGAATGGATCCAGTATAGTGTTCAGTTTTTAAATTCTTTTCTTTTCTCTCCACAGTGCTTTCTGTTCTATCCCAGTTTTCTATTCAATTTCATCCAAGGGTCTTGTGTTTTCTGCCTTCTCAGTGTAGATAATGAAACCAAAATCTGAATTACCTTTTTCATTTAACCAGCCTTGTCACTTAATCACACGACTCTCTGAAGATTTGGATTAATCCTACTCAGTAGAATCAAACAGTTAATCATCAAGTAGAACTTGCAACCTGAAAATTGCAGTACTGTCAATCACTAGCTCCATCCACTACTCCTTTGTCTTTAGTTTGGGTGTCACAAAGTCTTTTGTCCCAATATCCAGTTCATTTCAAACTTTACCTGTGATTTCCCCCCTACACATACTCCACTCTCTAGCCCTTCCTTCTGGTTCCCTGCTTCTATCTTGGTGCTTGCAGCTTAAGTATACATGTAAAAAGACTGAGTACAAATCATAGGCATGTGTAAAATAAAAATAAACTTTCATGATGGTGAAGTGTGCTATGTCCTCCCCTCTTCTCCCCCATAATACTTCATGATGTTGTGACTATTTTGACCCCACCTCCACCCCGCCAGCTTCAGATAAGATTATTTTATTAATGAGATTGCTTATATGCATTTTTATACAGTAGTAAGCATTCAGAAAATGGAAATGTCAGCTATCTAGAATTCTCTTCTGAAGCCACTTACAATACAAATATAGGTCCATGCAAATCCTTGTGAACTATGACACTTCTGACTGACTGTAACTACTTAAATCTATTGTACACATTGGTAAATAAAATTATGTTTATTTAAATTATGATTATTTATATCCGGGAATGAATCCACAAACCCTAGACTCCAACTAGCTCAAAATGCAGTAGCTTGTCTCCTTAGCAACACAGGTTGCCCTGAACACATCAACCTATCGCTCCGCTCTCTGCACTTACTCCTCACAGAATGTGGAGTACAGTTCAAGGACAATGGTCATGTCTACACTGCCCCTCAGTTAAAAATGTAACATAAGAATGGCCATACTGGGTCAGACCAAAGGTCCATCTAGCCCAGTATCCTATCTTCTGACAGGGACCAATGCCAGATGCCCCAGAGGGAATGAACAGAACAGGTGCTCATCAAGTGATCCATCCCCTGTTGCCCATTCCAGTCAGTCCAGTCCTACTCAGTTTGGAGTAGGGACATGTGTACAGCAGTGCACACCAGAGCACTGCCCTGTAACTCCCCCATGTGGGCACTGCAGGTGCAAACTAAAAGATTAGTCCATTAATGTAGTCCTGCTTGAAGAGGACTAGATTAAAGCAAACTAGGAACCGTTTGCATCCACACGGGGGAGTTACAGTGCAGCACTTTGGTGTGCACTTCTGTTCCCACACTGCAGTCTAGGCATGACTCCCCATGTTTAAATCCCTTTATGGGATTGACTGGCCTTAGCTCCCTTAGAAACCATTTCTTTCTCTATAACCAGGACCTTCTATGACACCTACATCCCAGTGGGACAAAGAAGTGGAGTGCAGAAGACAGGAGACTTTCACAGGAACTTGACCTAGGCTATGGAACTCCCACAAATGATAAGGGACACTACAGCACTAAGCATTTTTAAGACTGAATGCAAAACTAATTGCTTCAACTCAGCTTTCCCTCAGCAATTTCTTATCATACATGCACCACACGTAAGCATTCATAAACATACATAAACATCAGCAAAACAAAAAACCCTTATTAACTAATCAAGCTATTCTTTTACAGGCTGGGAAGGGAAACTGGGAGTGGGGAGAGGGAGAGATACTGTTAGGAAATGCAAACGAATACAGAATACTGCAGCACATCTCATCAGCAACCTGGATTACTGTGAACACATCACACCTGTCCTCTGTTCCCTACACTCTTTTCCCCTAGAATATTGACTCAAGTTCAAGGTCTTGGTCCTTATCTTCAAGGCATTCAATGGCCTGGGCCTAGGATATCTAAAGGTCATATAAAGTTATGGGATGAAGACAGTGGTCAACAACTTCTACTCCCCCCCACACACACACCCTTCTTGCACAATGGAACTTTTTAACCATAAGAGTAAAGCTCATCTGTATAGGAGACAGAAATTCTCAGGAGTCAGCTCGAGACTATGGAATGAACTCTGCCAGGAACAAGCATGAACATCACTACCTTCCACTCCAAGAACAAGCTGCATTTCTTTGACCTTGCATTCTCTAACAAATATATGGCAACATGGGTGTGTGTATATAAATATCAATACACATACCCGTGTTGCAATATGTTTGTTAGAGAACACAAAGTCAAAGAAATCTACTTTGTACATAGAGCAAAGGTTGTGAGGTTTATGATGATATATGATAGATATAGACACACACACCCCCACTCAAACACTCCACTGGGGTGAGGTAGGGAGAACAACAGCCCACGACAGATGTTAATCACATTGCTTAATGCACTAGTGGAAGGCACTCAGCTGCTATGGTGATGAGCGACATAAGAACCTGTATAGAATACAATTGTTGTTTTCATGTTTAAAAAATTGGACAATGCTCAGATGAGGGGGCCATATAAGTCCTTTTATAAATATATAGAATTATTTATTCTAAAGGTGTTAGTTGATTGATTGTGTTTCATGTCAAACTCTAATCACCCAGTGATCTGTCATTCATGTAATAAAAGCCTGAAAATGAAAGCAAATGTGACCTTTAATCACAGGATAGAATATGTGCAATATACTGCTGATGTCTTGGTGTTTGCAGCCAGCCATATGTTACTGTTAGGATTCCTCCAACAGTCATTTCTGATAAGAATTATCTGGAATTTGATTAATGGGCTGAATGATAGCTTCCCAGACAATGAGCATTTCTATATCAAAGGAAATTAAGAGAAATGTTTAATACAGCATAGTGGGGTTAGGTTGCCCCTTAAGGATAGTAAGGCCAAGGGGTTAGCTTACCCACCACCTGCAGGTGTGGCCCTTTAAGAGCTGGGGAGGTCTGACTAGGCAAGGGTCTGGGAAATAGGTGATATAAGTAGACAGGGAGCAGTCCTGGGAGTAAGTAGTACTTAGGGGAGAGAAACCTGTTACTGTTCCTTTAAGGGCCTGGGATCGGGAGCTTTTCAGGGTGAGGTAAAGCTTCCGTCTCACCCAACAAATTGGGAATGAGTGGGGGAAGTGGACTAGTATTTATGCTGCCTTCTCCAGCATAGAAAAAGGTCTGACTGCTCACTCTCTAGCCTTAAGGTGAAAGGATTGATCGAGAGGGGGAAAAGGTCCAGCTGGAAGAGGAACTGGCTGAGTGCCTGCAGAAGGTTTCAATGAGAGCCGAGTTCCAGGGGAGGAGCTGGGGGAATGCCTGTATTAAGGAGAGATGGAGACGCTGCCTGAGATGCCACCCAGCTCCACTGGAAAGGGCTGTGATTCCTGCCCTATGGAGGTATAGCTAACACCATGGATCAGAGCCCAGTGGCCAGAAAGGCTGGGAGTGGATTTCAAGAAGCTCCTCCTCAGTATCCAGATGGGAAGGAGACACATGAGGTGACTGAATCATAGCAGGAACAGACTCTACAGCCTGACAAAAGATGGTGATGAACAAGGAAAGATAGGAGCTGCCCAGGGAGTTGCCAAGGGACTTGAAGGAGCAATCCTTAACTGCCTAAGATAGGGTCCTAGAGCTGCAACCCAGAGGAAAGGGTGGGCCTTGGTTCCATGACCTCTTCCCAGCAAAGGAGACAATATGAGCCTCAGAACTGAGAGAGGAAAAGACTGACACAGTCCTGGAAGGGGACTGAAGGTTTGACATAAAGGCCTATAGATGGTGGGACTTGCCTTGCTTGGACTTGTGTTACCCCGTAAGGGAACTGGGTTTGAAAGGCAACCTGGCCAGAGGGCCAGGACACAAAAACCACAGACCGCAATAAGGCTAGAATGCTGGACAACCTGGGGGGCCATGATGGAAGAACCTCTGCAGCATACCACATCCTCACACCAGGGGTCACTCCAACAGTGAGCATGCACCATCATACATGCTTTTGCCTTCCTCTGCAGCATGCGGCATGGGTCGCTTGCTAGGATCATCTAGGTATATTTCACTAAATCATTCCCTGCCACTGCAGGGGCCCCATGCATTGGTGTACCTCAGTCCTTCCTGTTCTCTGCTGGTGGTACACAATAGTCTCCAAAGGGATGTAATACTTTGGTCTAATTCTGGATCTTGGCTTGGCGTGGGGATGACCGAGTGGTGTTTAGTGGCCTGTAATATATAGGAAGTCAGACTAGTTGATCTAGTGGTCTTCTGGCCTTACATGCTATGCTGCTGTTATTTCTAAAATAATAGTAGCTTGGGTCACAGTAGACTAAGTATTTCAATTTATCACTTTCACTGCAACTTTTGTTATCTTACGAAGGGCCTGAATATGCTACACTTACACTGAGTAATAATACTTCACTCTGCATGTCGCCCCATTGCAAGTAGTCTCATTGAAATCAAAATAAGATTTCCCATCACAAGAGTGGTAGAACTGAACCAGGTATGAGATAGTGAGAATAATCCTGCTTCTTTCATCTGCTGATAATGTGGAAAAAATTGAAACATTATTTGACTGCAAAAAAAAAATCATGCCTCTTATTAGTAAAGAGCACGATAATCAAGTCATGTTTTATTATTCAAATTTGAGAACCTTTTAGATTCCCCACACAGAAACCTTTCCTCCATTGTTTGCTACAGCAAAGAAGGGGAAATATGTTTGTCTAGAAATACTGCTTCCAATGCTGTCTCTGGAGTTTCACAATGGTAAATGAGAACATAATCTAGTCCTTAAATTTTGCCTTTTTACTGCATGCACTATCTCGGGATCTCAACTTTTTGCTTACCAAACATTATTTGCACATGCCATTATTTGGATAGACATCCTCTGTCCAATCTGCCTCCTGGCTTTGAGGTGTTGCATGAAGTTTTAAGAACTAGTGGATGCCTGGTTACTGCACTTATAAGTTCCTAAACCCTGCAAGCCCTGAGAGTTCAAAACATTTTTCATTTTTGAAGCAACTACACCTGAAGTTGAAGTTGGCAACTGAACCCAAGAAAGAAGTGGTGCTGGATGTGGTTTGTAACAAAGACTCACTTGCTGTGTTAACTTAATTATCTTTGTTACTTGTCTGATTCAATTAAAGTTGCTGTAGTTACATTACAAGCACAACTGGCTGATAGGATTTTGGGAGACATTGTACAAATCCAAAATTTTAAGAAGACCAAATGCTTGTCACCCAAAACTGTGTCTGGACTTGTTGGTATGAAAACTTGGATGCTAATTTAGAATTTGGCTCTATGAACTTATCAGAAAAGGTCATTTGCCTCAATGAAACATTAACAAATGATAAGTGTATGGAAGTAGAATATCCTTCAGTGGAACAATCATAGAACATGGCCTTCCAGAATGTGATGAGGTGACACAGCTCAACTACTAGCTAGCTATTATAAAAGAGGAAGTTATGTTTGTTAAACATGAACTGCAACAGCATAAGCACTCACTCTCCCTTCCTCTTTAGACTGAGGTAAAAATTAGAGGCAACACTGAGCCTTGGAACTGACAAATGTCAGCAGTAATTACAATATGTAGGAACAAAATTCATATTCACAAAGCAAGGTAAGAGGCACACAAGAATAATGAATGAACCAACCAAGAAAATTGAGAGCTTTACCTCAGGAGCATTTATTATTATTACATTGTTATGTAAGAGGCAGTGGTATGTAAATTAAATAGAATTTGCTATATTTAAAGGCCAGACTTTCACAATATTGAATTATGATATAAAAGGTCATACTAAAGCATCATCAACCGCTTAAAATTAATTTGATAAACATGTGCTGTTGGAAAATTGTGTACTTTGCTGGGGCCTCAATCCTGCAAATACAGTAGGACTCCCTACAGGTGCAGGATCCCCACTAAGGCCTGGTCTACACTAGGACTTTATGTCGAATTTAGCAGCGTTAACTCGATTTTACCCTGCACCCGTCCACATTACGAAGCTATTTATTTCGACATAAATGACTCTTTAATTCGATTTCTGTACTCCTCCCCGACGAGGGGAGTAGCGCTAAATTCGACATGGCCATGTCGAATTCGTGTTACTGTGGACAGAATTCGACGCTAATAGCTCCGGGAGCTATCCCACAGTGCACCACTCAGTGGACGCTCTGGACAGCAATCCGTGCTCGGATGCTGTGACCTGCCACACAGGAAAAGCCGGGGAAAATTTGAATTCCTTTTCCTGTCTGGGCAGTTTGAATCTCATTTCCTGTTTGGACATCGTGGCGAGCTCAGCAGCACTGGCAACGATGCAGAGCTCTCCAGCAGAGGTGACCATGCAATCGCAGAATAGAAAGAGGGCCCCAGCATGGACTGATCGGGAAGTCTTGGATCTGATCGCTGTGTGGGGTGATGAGTCCGTGCTTTCAGAGCTGTGATCAAAAAGACGGAATGCGAAGATCTACGAGAAGATCTCAAAAGCCATGCCGGAGAGAGGATACAGCCGGGATGCAACGCAGTGCCGCGTGAAAATCAAGGAGCTGCGACAGGCGTATCAGAAGACCAAAGAGTCCAACGGACGCTCCGGATCGCAGCCACACACATGCCGTTTTTATGAGGCACTGCATGCTATGCTCGGTGGTGCTGCCACCACTACCCCACCAGTGTCCGTGGACTCCGACGACGGGGTCTTATCTACGGCCACGTCGTCTGAAGTTTTTGCGGACGGTGAAGAAGAGGAAGGAGAGGAGGAGGACGAGGCAGTCGACAGCGCTTTCACCGCTGATTTCCCCGACAGCCAGGATCTGTTCATCACCCTCACTGAGATCCCCTACGAACCCTCCCAAGGCAGCATCCCGGACCAGGAACCAGGCGAAGGATCAGCAGGTCAGTGTTTTAAACATTTATTTGGAATAGAATAGGCATGGTGTGTTAGCAATGTGCTTTTATTGCTTAATTTGCCATAGGTGCTTTAGTTTTGAGTCGTTTCCAGTGCAGCTACTCGAAAAGTCTGTCAATATGTATGGGTATAGAGGAGAAATCCCCATCGGAGATCTCCGCGAAGCTCTCCTGGAGGTACAGTGAAAGCTTTTGCATCAGGTTCCCAGGGAGAGCAGCCTTATTGTCTCCTCCATGGTAGGATACTTTTCTGCGCCATGGAAGCTGCAGGTACTCTGGTATCATTGCCTTGCATAGCATGGCGGCATATGGCCCCGGGGTTTGCTGGCATTCATGCAGCATGCGGTCTTTGTCTGTCTCCGTAATCCTCATCAGAGTGATATCAGTCATGGTGCCCTGGTTTGAATGGGTGGTTTTTTTAGTATAGTGACTTCTTGATTTTTCCTTTAAAGAACGACACCCGGCGGTTTCCAGCCACGCGGGGGGGCGGGAGCTGGGAGGCTAACCATTTAAACTTAGCGGTGCACAGGCAGGGAGAGTTCCCGGGACCGGCCATGCGGAGAGGGGGAAAGGGTAGGCGAGCCGTTCAAACAGAGCGGTTCGTGGGCACGTACATTTCCCGGGACCGGCCACGCGGAGCGGGGGAAAGGGTAGGCGAGCCGTTCAAATAGAGCAGTTCGCGGGCAGGGACATTTCCCGGGAATGGCCGCGCGTTGGGGGGGTGGCGGGTAGGCGAGCCGTTGTAGATGAGCAGTTTTGGCAGCAGCAGGAACTGGCCACCGCTAGGAACTGTGCTTGAAACATGGGAGTACAGCACTGCTGTGAAGTAAGCTCTCAGCAGTCCAACGGCAATGGCTTACCATGGTCTCCAGAGAGCCAATTTCCAGTGTCCAGCACCGCTTGTGTGATCTGCACACCAGGACCCCAGGCACTCAGTATAAAGACATAATATTCGACCTTGTAGTATGTGCACATGTGATAGGTAGTGTGCATGGTCTTATTCACAGGGAAAGAGTATAGGCATTGTTCAGGAAAATGTTTCTTTCTGAGGAATTCACTCCCTTTCTCCCATCCCACAGCTGCGAGTGTCTCCTGCCCTACCCGTGGATCACCCTCCCAGAGGCTTGCGCTGATCAGGCGGCGCAAAAAAAGAACCCGGGACGACATGTTTTCCAAACTGATGGTCTGTTCCCGAAATGAGGCGGCACAGCGGAGAGAGGACGTCTCAAGGTCCGAGTGAGCAGTCAGCGAACGGGAGCAGAGGGCTGAAGCTTGCGAGGACAGGTGGCGGCAGGAAGACCAGCAGGCGACTCAAATGCTGCTGGAACTAATGAGGGAGCAAACGGACACGCTCCGGCGCCTGGTAGACGTTCTCTAGGACTGGAGACAGGAGGAAAGAGCCCCTCTGTATGTTATTTCCAACCGCCCTCCTCTGCCACAAAGTCCAATCCCCCCCTCACCCAAAGCCACTAGAACGAAGGGAGGCAGGGGCCATGGAAATAATCACTCCACCCCTGCGGACTGCTCCAGTAGCAGAAGGCTCTCATTCCCAAAAATTTAGATGGGTCCTTTCCTTCCCTCCAACCACACCCCACCCCAGTCCCCGTCCAAGTTTCATCTCCAGACTATGCTCCCCTTAATAAAAATGTTTGTTCTGTACAGTGCTGTTTCCTTTACTTTCTTTCACAGGATGGTTTGATTTGGGGGGAGGTGGTAAGGGGGTTTGTAATTTGAGACGACAGGCGCCTGTACCAGGGTACAGACAGGGGGAAAGGTTCAACAGAAAAAAACACTCACATTGCATTCACTAGGCACACTTGTCATTCTGGTAGGGGGTTTTCATGTTCTCTATGGGGGGGTGCTCTGTGACTTTCTGGTGGGGGAGGGTGGCTGCAGATCTTTTGCGGCCGGCAATAGCCTGCATGACAGATCCATGCAGCAGGGGATCTGTGGCCACAATCCACGGCCAAAAAGTCACACAGGCCCCCCCTCACACAGTTGCGAACAGGAGCGGTTGCAGGCTCCGTTGAAACAAGCAGTCCACCACTGCGGACTGCTCTAGAAGCAGGAGCCTGTCATTCCCCGAGTTTGGAAGCATCCTTTCCATCACTGTACCCGCTCCCCAACCGCAGTATGCATCCCAGTTTCAACCCTTTACCGAGAAATCCTTAATAAAGAAGATGGTTTTAATGAAGAAAGTTACTTTTATTTTATTTTTAAAGCAGTGTAGGAAGGTGGGGAAGGGTTTTGGAAATTGGAGAGGATAGGCAACATTAACTGGGTAAATAAACATAGGCAGGTTCAGGTTCTGCTTACACAAAGGTAATAGTCACAGGTTACCCTGCTCGCTCTGGAAGCTAGCTTTCAAAGCTTCCCAGATCCGCAGCGCGTCCCGCTGGGCTCTTCTAATTGCCTGGGTGTCTGGCTGCGCGTAATCAGCAGCCAGGCGATTTGCCTCAACCTCCCACCCCGCCATAAACATCTCCCCCTTGCTCTCACAGAGATTGTGGAGCACACAGTAGGCTGCAATAACAATGGGGATATTGGTTTGGCTGAGATCAGAGCAAGTCAATAAGCTTCTCCATCTCCCCTTGAGATGGCCAAAAGCACACTCCACCACCATTCTGCACTTGCTCAGATGGTAGTTGAAGAGCTCCTTTTCAGTGTCCAGGGCGCCTGTGTATGGCTTCATGAGCCAGGGCATTAGCAGGTAGGCTGGGTCCCCGAGGATCACTATAGGCATCTCCACATCCCCAACACTTATTTTGTGGCCCGGGAAGTAAATACCCTCCTGCAGCCATCTAAACAGACCAGAGTTTTTGAAAACACGAGCATCATGAACCTTGCCCGGCCATCCGACGTCGATGTTGGTAAAACGTCCTTTATGGTCCACTAGTGCTTGCAGCACCATAGAAAAATAGCCCTTACAGTTAATGTACTGGCTGCCCTGGTGGTCCGGTCCCAGGATAGGGATGTGTGTCCCATCAATAGCCCCGCCGCAGTTTGGGAATCCCATAGCAGAAAAGCCATCTATGATCACCTGCATGTCTCCAAGGGTCACTACTTTTGAAAGCAGCAGGTCAACGATTGCATGGGCAACTTGCATCACAGCAACCCCCACGGTAGATTTGCCCACTCCAAAGTGATTCGCGACTGACCTGTAGCTGTCAGGCATTGCAAGTTTCCACAGGGCTATGGCCACTCGCTTCTGGATAGTCAGGGCAGCTCTCATTCGGGTGTCTTGGCGCTTCAGGGCAGGGGACAGCAACTCACAAAGTTCCCTGAAAGTGCCCTTACGCATCCGAAAGTTTCGCAGCCACTGGGATTCATCCCAGACCTGCAGCACGATGCGGTCCCACCAGTCAGTGCTTGTTTCCCTTGCCCAGAATCTCCGTTCCACAGGATCAACGTGACCCATTGCCACCATAATGTCTAGGGTCCGGGGTCCCGTGCTTTGCGAGAGGTCTGTGCCCCTCTCAGAGTTCATGTCCTCTCGGAGCTTCCGTTGCCTCCTCACCCTATTTCTCAGCATCTGCCTCTGGAAAAGGTGGACGATAAGGCGTGAGGTGTTGACAACGGACAGAACAGCAGCGATAATCGCTGAGGGCTCCATGCTTGCTGTCCTGTGGCGTCCGCGCTGTTAATCACCAGAAAAGTGCGCGAATTAATTGCCCGGTGGCGCTTTCATGGAGGGAGGGTGGGAGTGTGGGTCGAATGACAACATTTACCCAAAACCACCCTCGACATATTTTTGGCCACAGAATGTACTGGGGGCTACACCCAGAATTCCAATGGGCAGCGGGGACTGCGGGAACTGTGGGATAGCTACCCACAGTGCACCGCTTGCAATGTCGACGCTTGCCCCGTTACTGTGGACTCACAAACTCGAATTAATGTCCTTGGTGTGGATTCGCACACTCGACTTTGTAATATCGGTTTCACAAGTTCGGCTTAAGCAACTCAGCAACATGGATAGAGCAGTGCACATAGTTTAATAAAGATTCACTTGTTCAATTAGCCTGCATTCAGCTTCACTGTGGAGCAATACCGGATTTTCACTAGAGACCAAGCTGAAGGGAGTGGATAGACCCTGATGTTACTACCTTAAGCATACTGGCTGCTACATGCAGTTTTGGGAACTTGACAAACTCCCTGAGTCAGGACTGAATAGTTGTGGCACTTGGGATCACCACCTGTGGGAACAGCTGCTCTGGGAAGGCTATCTCATATTAGACAGCTGCTTAGACATGGCAATGTGCAGTGAAGACTCAAAAGATGGATGAAAGCCCTAGGAGACACACTATCACCAGAAGTACATGCAGTGAGAGAACAGCAAAGGAGAGCAGGTACCAAGGGTTCCATACCCAGAGTTAGATACAGTTACTGGGGGAGACAGCATGAGTAGGTAAAGGAAAAGTGCCCCACACTAGAACAGCGTTGCAAGGAATGTGGCAAGCTGAACCCTTAGAGCAATGTGTGCAAGAGCAGAGGAAAGTCCCTGAAAGATTGTCATACTTGTACAAGAGGGGGAAGGCACATCAGACAATGATGACATTGGACTCTCTCCTTGAGTCCCAGATCATATCAGGTTCAGGCTGTCAGGACCAGAAAGTTACAAGGTGCAATACCAACTTCTCTGCATGCAATAATCTTAATAGGGAAATGGCCTGTGCAATTTCCCCTGGATAGCAGGGCCTCCAGTAATGTGGTTCCGTGGGGTGAACTGGATTTCAACACACCCATTACAAACAGCAGGCACACTTTAATAATGTACAATGAGAGCATAATGCAGCCTTTAGGAAAATGTGACCTCATAATAACTAACCTGAAAAATAACAGATGATACCAACTGAAGTTTGTGAATAGTAAGTACCACAGACCCCTCTTGGGTGAATATAACCATACAAGCAATGGATCTGATCAGGGTACAGCATCAGAATGTTATAGTTGCAGTGCAAGAAGCCAAAGGGGAGTCCCATGGACAATGGAGGCAATTTTAAAAGCATATAGGAATATTTTCAAAGGTGCTGGGTGCCTCACATGAAAGCTGTGATTCCAAGTAAAACCTACAGTGGAACCTGTGCACTAATCATTATGTAACCCAGTATGTAAGGAGCTCAAAAGACTGCAGAGCAGTGGTATCATAACACCTGTAGTGGCCACCATACAGCCTGAGTCAGCAGCATGGTGATGGTAAAGAAGCCATCAGGCAAAGTATGCATCTGCATAGACCCCCAAGCCACTGAACCAGGCACTGAGAAGATGCCACTATCTACTGTCCACAAGTGGTGGCATCCTGCAAGAACTTTCCAAAGCCAGAATCTTTATGGTCTGTGATTTGAGTAACGGGTTTGGCATAGACGCCTGTATAAAGAGTTTGGCATACTGACAACCTTTGCAATACCATTTGATTGCTACATATGGCATTACATGCCAATGGGCATATGCCCAACACCAGAGGTGTGCCAGAGAAGGCTCATCCAAGCACAGGAAGGACTGCCTGGGGTGAAAATAATTGCAGATTATATCCTCATTGTAGCTGTAGGAAGCAATGATACAGAAGCTATACTAGATCATGACAGAAAACTACAAGATTTTCTACAGCAATGCAGGGACAAGAACAAAAAATTGAACTCATAAAAAATGCAACTCAAACAGGGTAAAGTGACATATCTTGGACATCTGCTCATGGCAGAAGAACTGAAAGCAGATCCTAACAAGATCAAGGCAGTCAGTGACACGTCAGCTCCAGAGGATGTGAAACGGGTAGAGCACTTCATAAGAATTATCAATTTTCTGTTAACACCTGGCTGCAGTAGCAAAACCCATAAATCAACTCAGAAGGCAGGATGTTGCCTGAGACTGGGCAAGTCACTAATAGAAAGAATTTGACACACTCAAACAACAACCTCGGATTCATAACTAAATGCAATCTGCTGATTCTTTGGGGATTTTTTTTTCAAATTGAGTTTAGATGGTCAGCAGTAGCAAGGATGGACTAAACCTATAACGGACATGTATCCATCATGTGCATGCATGAATAAATGTATATAGCCTTAAACTGTAAGCTCTTTGGGGCAGGGACTGTCTCTTTGATATGGGTATGTACAGCAGCAGCAACGCAGCTCCCATTGGCCTGGATCGGCGAACCACAGCCAGCGCGATCGGCCAAACCTGCAGATGCGGCAGGTAAACAAACCAGCCCAGCCCACCAGCAGGCTTACTCTGGCAGGCCGCAGGCCAAAGGTTGCCGATCCCTGGTGTAGGCACTATTCTTCTACAAATAATGAGGCATGTACATCTAGCTAAATATATTTGTCATTAATAGAATCTGCAGCATGAGAGAAAAAGATACTGTGCTCTTAGATGAACTTGCACACCTACAGAAATGCAGAAAATATATCAAACCATAAGGCACATATAATACAAGTGTACTCTGAAATAATGTAAGCAGAAAAATCAGCAACAGCTATTTTAACTAGCTTTGCCAGATTTAGACTCATCTTCTCAGATACTTAGAAAGGTTAGCAACAAATTATTACTTTAAAATTCTAACTTTTTATAGGTTACTATAATTACTAGAATTATGCTTCACAAAATAACTATACAGTTACTAAAACACTGTTTCACAAATGCAGCTCTGCAAAAATTCTCTACATTGAAGCAGGTCAGAATCTAGATCCATTTTTAAATGCAAATATGGGCACAAAAAGCACTTCTAAGTTGCAGCATAATGCCTTCCATTTGGGCACACACTTTTGGACAAAACAAATTGGTCAGATGTTACAATCAAAATCTTATAGTTCAAGTATCTTCCAGAATACCTCCAAAATATAGTTTACAATCTCTAAACACAACCTTAAGTGAAGTTAAATAAATTACTCCTGTCCAGTAAGATCAAGATTCTTGCATCCGCCACAAAAATTCTGTAAAGACTACACACACCCACATTAAGGTTGATCAGAGAGCCCCTGGGAAATGGGAATAACCAGTGTTCAAATAGTGTGCAGATGGCTAGGACCAGCCGTACCATGAAAATCTGATCACTGTGCCTACAAAAATCAAAAGGGAAATTGTTAAGCAATTGTTCCTCACTTAAGTGTTACAATTAAAATCCTGTATGTTTGACAACTCACGCATCTCAGCAATAAAGAAAATTCCTCAAATTGTACGCTAGGAACTCTAGAAGTGAGTGGTTTTGATAAGCGATTGCTTAAAATCTTTAATAATACTACTCTGCACCAATAGAGTGCTTTTTTCTAAGCGTCTCAAAGCGCTTTATAATAGAGACCTACTTTCGCTAAAAAGATTCCTGTTGAAGGAATCTTTGAGACACTCTTGCCTTTCCCTTCCAGCCTCTTGCTCATCCGGAGGGAGAAGAATCAGCTAAGACAGTATTTTTAATAGTCTTCCACTCTCCAAGACTGGCTATATAGAAACAAAGAGAACGGGGGTGGCGAGGGAATAGCTTTTATTGGCCCAACTTCCACTGGCGAGAGAGATATTATCACACTCACCTTGTCTCTCTAATATCCTGGGACCAACACAGCTAAAACTACACTGAATATATAGCAACAGGATTTTCAAAGAGAGAGCTGGTGTTTGGGGATATGTTAGTTGGAACCAAAGGTTCTGTGACAGTTGGTCACAGTCAATGACTAAAGAAAGATGTTGGGGGAAGATGGCTAAAAAGCTCTTGTGCTGAGTCCAGTAACTCGACTCCTGTTCTCCTCTCCCAAGCTGACACAGGTTTTTTGAGAATCCACAGTCTAATAAATAATCATAATATTTACATAGCACCTTCCATCCCAAAGGATCCCAAAGCACAGTACGAATCAGATACATATGGCACTGAAATGCAAATAGCTTCACCAATTTTTTTCTCAGACTTGAAAAGATATACTGCTCTGGTATAGGAGACGCAGCATGGGAAATTCCAGCCCAAAGGTAATTGGTTTGATCAAGTTACAAGCAGGTGAAACTACAGCATGCATGGAGGGGATTAGAGGAGAATTGGAATTCAAACTTAAATATAGAGTGTACTAGCCATATACATTTGAATGGCTACAGAGATTTACAAATAAATAATTCCACTGAGGAGGACTAGTGTCATAAAAGCAAAGATTAGGGGGTTTATAACATTACGATATAACAGTTGAAGCTAGACAAACTTAGACAAGAAATAAGGCGCACATTTTTAACAAAAAGAATGAGGAGTACTTATGGCATCTTAGAGACTAACAAATGTATTTGGGCATAAGCTTTCGTGGGCTAAAATCTGCTTCATCAGATGCATGGCGTGGAAAATACAACAGGAAGATATATAGAGAGAGAATATGAAAAGATGGGTGTTGCCATGCCAACTCTAATGAGACTAATCAATTAAGGTGGGCTATTATCAGCCGGAGAAAAAAAACCTTTTGTAGTGATAATCAGGATGGCCCATTTCAAACAATTGACAAGAAGGTGTGAGTAACAGTAGGGGGGAAATAGCATGGGGAAATAGTTTTTAGTTTGTGTAATGACCCATCCACTCCCAGTCTTTAAACCTAATGTAATGGTGTCCAGTTTGCAAATTAATTCCAGTCCTGCAGTTTCTCGTTGGAGTCTGTAAGGGCAGTTAACCACTGGAACAATTTATCACAGGTTGTGGTAGATTCTCCATCACTATACATTTTAAAATCAAGATTGGTTTTATAATCTATTAATTTAATTTTATAAAATATAATACAAACAAATGCTTCACAATTAACCATAGTTACAATGGGTAATGTTATGTTACAATAGCCTAGAAGAAACTGACATTTGGAATAAGTAGAAAGCACCAGTGTAAGGGATCAGAAAACCATGAAGTCACTTAACCTTTAGCACCAAGCTGTTTTATTTAATAAGCATGCCAGAGTTTACCAACTGCCACCAATCTGATGCATACAGAAAATTGTGAAAGTTGTGTTCAGAAGAAAGTGGGCGTAAACACCAAATGAACCACTCATCCCTTTATTTATTAGTTCATTTTATGTATTTTTTTATTTTAAAGACAAATTTACCACAGCCAAGCCTGGATTTTCTTGATAAATTTCAGTGTGGCTGCCAACAAAAATAATTTGAATCTTTACTAAGAAATATTTTTCCTCAATCTTAGTATAGATCAGTGGTTCTCAACCTATTTATCATTGTGGGCCACATATGCAGTGCACAATGTATTACCTAGGCTGCAGGTTGAGAACCACAGCCCCCCGCCCCCCGCCCCGCAAACCCTGCCACAGACCGCGCCCAGAAACCTCTCCACAGAGTGGGGCCAGGAGCCGAGCCCTAGGCGTGGGGCTAGGCGGGGCTGGGTAGCAGCCCTGACCCTGGCCCCACTGTGCGGGGTCAGGCAGCAGGCCTGACCCTGCCGCACAGGCTGGGCAGCCTATAGCACACAGCTGGGAAACAGCTTTGTGCTAATTGGGCCACATATGGGCCGCAGGTTAAGAACCACTGGTATAGATCAAACACATGCATGGTTCCATAGTTAAGACTGAATTGATTTTTGAATTTAAAGCTGGAAGTCAACCACCTGGTTATGTATAAAGAATACAGATTATCTCCTCCACACACACACACCCAAATTACAGCACTTATTCCTTGAGCACAGAATTAATTTTCTGATAATTTACATCTAAACTAATTAACCAGATTATGAGTTAAAATTAATTTTAAAATGGGTCTCAAGAAATTTAACACCTGTGAGAATGTTTTTCTTCCAAATAATCTTAACGGAATAAGACAGACATTCTAAATTTTGCTTCTTGTTAAAGCTCACTGAAATATTGTGTATAAGCTACCTTTAAATATATTATTGGTAATTTCCTCCCATATTCTTCATAACCGAAGGTTCTTTCTACATCAGGGGCTGAATAATGTTCTCGTACAGAGAATTTCATGTAGATCTGGCTTCTTTCAAAATGGCTGTCATATCATATTGTTCTCAAGGGAATTGAGGTCATAACTTCCCTACACTGAGATGCCCTTCTCAAATGGTCACCTATCTCCCACCGTTCTCAATAGGAATGAGGCCACGTGATCCTTTTAACAAAAGTGTTTCTTGGCTTCACTCTCACTAGAAACAATGGAAGGCAGGTCAGTCTTTTTTTTTAAAGAAAAACAGCTCTTGTCGGTACGCCGCACCGGGGCATACCGGCTTACTTTCACCTCTGCCCCCACCCTAACTGTCCCCCAGGACCCCACGCCCCACCTCCTACCCAACTTGCCCCGTTCCCCATCCCGACCGCCCCCCTGAACCTCCGCCCCCTCCAACCGCTCCCTTCCCCTCATCCAACTCCTCCTCCCAGCCCCGGCCCAGCCCCCTTACCATGCTGCTCAGGGCAGCATGTATTGATGCCGCGCGGCCCGCTGAAGCTCACAGCCCCACCCCCTTACCATGCCGCTCAAAGCAGCAGGAGCTGCCGAGCTGCCCAGGAGTGGTCCAGAGTGCTGGAGCCAGCGACGCGGCACACTGAGGCTCTGCAAGATGGGGAGAAGGCGGGGGAGGGGCCAGGGGAGCCTCCACAGCCAGGAGCTCAGGGAGCCGTAACAATTTTTAACAACCGGTTCTAAAACTGCTTCTAAATTTAACAACCGGTTCGTGTGAACCGGTGCAAACCAGCTCCAGCTCACCACTGGATACTGGCTTGGGGGGCAGCTGCATGGGAGTCAGTGAATGCCAGTGAAACCTAAGTGTTGGACTTAGGTGCCTAAGTCATCCTTATGAATCTCACCTTTAGTGACCTGCAGAATTGAACAATGACAATAAAATCTTGGCATGAACAATATCCACATTTTCAAAAAGCTCAGAAATCACTGTTACAGAAGCTCTCTTTTTAGCTGCATTGAAAGTAGCATTTGATATACTGTAGTTTCAGGGAAAAAACACTTACAATCCATTATTCAGTCAAATAACATTGTTGTATATGAAATCCTAGGGTGATGGGGAAATCTTTTTTTAACCCATGCACATGGTAATTTCAAACTAATTTGAGGAAATAACAATTTAGTCATTTTCAGTGTGATCATTGCCTGTGTTGAACAAGTGATTATTATCAATTTACAGTTATAAAGGGAAACTGGAAATGCCTTCGTTCTAGCACTGTTTCTCCTCCATATTATGGTCTGTAGTTTATTTACTTCTCTTGGCACAAAGCACAAGAGAATGTGCTTGAGTATCAAATTCCATAGCAGATACTCACTTTGTAGTCATCATTAGTTCCCTTACCCCTCACAAACACTGCTGTGTGCATGTGTAAAGCAAAAAAAAAAAAAGTTTGGGTTTTTTTGGCGACCATGCTTCCCTCTCAAGGGGCATCCTATACGGGGACAGAGGGAAGTACTTAGGAATCTGTGACATTCATCATGCTGAAGACTGGTCTACACAGCATTGCACCAATAACTACAGATGTGGTGTTAAACCGGTGCAACTTTTAATTGATTTAAACCTGGTTTCAATCAATTCAATGCAAGCTAAACTGCTATTAGCCAGACTTAAAGTGTGTGTGTTTGCACTCTATATTACAAGTGCAAGCTAAACTAAGGTTAAAATTGATGTATGCACAGCCACACATGAAGTTGCACACGTTTAACTGGATTGGTTTACAATAACTTATGGTATTTTTCAGGTACAAGAATTACCAATAAAACTGTGTCCACAGAGGGGTTTGCTCTGGTTTAACAAACTCATTTTTTTAACCAGTTTAAGTTAACCAGTGTGAATTCTGTTTGTACACAAAGCCACCTAAGTTTCCTCAATACTGTATATTCCCCTCAAACTGGAGATGTTAGATTGTAAGAGGGTGTGATCTGGACACTCCAGAGACACTAAGGCCTTGTTTTTATTTAACTCACTCCAGAGTAAATCAGGAGTAACAAATCAGGTAGTATCAGGCTCAGGTATTGCAGAGTGATGACTAGCTCTTTCCTCCAACTTTGACTGGTCTACCCTCAATTTCTACATGCCTTGGTCTTTTCTGTCTCAACTCTTACACTCTTTTAGTTAGTGTACATCACTATGCATCGGAATGGCAATATAAGATCAGATCAGTGGTCCATGTTAGTTCAGTTTCTTGTCTACTCCTGAATCCCCATAATAGACAGTTATGGTACAACCTGACCATAAAGGAAGCTTAACCACAGCAGTTAGAGTTGGTTTATACTGCAAACCACTAGGTTATACATTTCATATTCTAATACTAGGTAGGATGAAAAATATAGCTATCCTCACTATCCATATGTAACTCAGGGACCTCTTGGTGCCAACCGAGGGCACAGAGGTGCATAGGGTTACAGAGATCCCCTCAGTTTGGTCCCTACATAAGTTTGTCAAAGGGTGTCATGTAAGGTCTCTACTGAAAGCTTATGTCGCACTGATCATCGTAATCATTGTGAAATGTATGTGCGGATAATATGTAAGGAGGTGTGTTTGTGTGTGTGAGAGAGAGAGAGAAAGAGAGAGAGAGAGAAATATGCTCTTAAGGTCTGTGAGTTGGAGCTGGTTACCAAAAGGTGATAAGTTGCTTTCAGGCAATCTATGTAAATTGAGAATTGTATACTTCACAATGAATGCCTGTTTACAGTCTGAGCAAAATGCTAATCAAGTGATTACAAAGTCTCCAGGGGAGAGTCTATATAGGCAAAAGCAAGCAGCACAGGGCTTCCTGTTTACAAGAGAAAAACAATGGATTATTGGAACTATATCTAAGGGTCCAGAGGTAAACCCAGGTATCCTTCACTTAAGCTGCCAGTGTGCTTTTCTTATGAATGGAGGGTTACAGGCATCCTGGTTGTTAAATGCTAGGAGAGAGACTCGGGGTAAGCTAAACTTCATTAAACAGGAAAATGTCTTGTTAGTGAAGTTTAGGCTTTAGAAAGTGTGTTATGATTTTTATATGTAACCACTGTTTCCATTAACTCCATTTTCTTCTTCTCAAATCTCTATTCTTTGGTTAAACAAATTTATAAAACAAATCTAAGTGCTGTGAGATGAGCAGAGTGGTGATCCTAAGCTGTTACTGGTAAGCCGGGGGCCTGTGAATTCTTTGAGTGTCCAGTGAAATAGGAGACACTCCAAGGAGACACTCAGAGTGCTTGGGCGCTGGAGTGTGCCTATTGCAAACCTGCAGAGGGACAACATAGCATGCGTAGATTGCGAGTGGAGTGCTTGTGTTGCAGGTGGCTGCTGGAGTCAGGAAGGTGACCCCTGGCAGGCACAGACAAGGCTTCTTCACATGTCAGGCAGATGGCAGCCAGGTGTTTCACACATAAATGTTGAATCCCGTTTTGGAATCCTATTAAGGTCTTGATCTGAATAGTATCTTGGGAAAATGAGTTCCACAGGTAATGTGCTGTAGGGGGAAAATGTCATCCATTTTAAATGTCTTGCCTTTCAGTTTCACTGGATGTCACCTTGTCTTTGTATAATGAGAGAAGATAATTAGGACCACCGAACAGACCTTCTTTTTACCATTAGTTGTTTTCTATATATTTTTCATCCCCTCTAATTCGTCTCCTGTCTAAACTAAACAATCCTAATCTTGTCAGTCTGTCTTCACATGGAAGTCCATTCATGCTTCTAATCATTTCAATTGCCCATCTGTAGACGCCTTCTGTTTCTGTTGGGGGTGTGAGTGCATGCGCGTGAGTGTGTGTGTGCATGTGTGTGTGTATGTTTAAACATAACAGTGCTAGTGTATTGACTAGCAGATCACCAACAAGCAAGAGGGAATGACTCATTTTATTTCTCCAAAGTGAAAGCAACCCCCTTGAGTTTTTCATGTCTGACAGCTTATCGTATGAAGGAAATATCTGTAGACAAGATATTGTACATAATGACATACTTTCTGGTTCAACAACAAATCATGTATATTATACAAGCTATTAGGCTAAAATTGCAAATGAGAGAGAAAATACACAGGGGGGCGGGAGTGGTTGTCTCTCCATTCTGTGTGTGACTACTTACTCTTCTCTTTAGCGGCACATACATAGGAATATGAGATTGCTCCCAACACTTTGTAATCATACAATACAGCAAAAATAAGGCACGTATCTAAATCCCCCATTCCAGTGGAGTTTTGTAATTTGCAACATCATCAGCAAAGTGCATGCTGGGCAGAAGTGAGCAAACAGCTTAACATGAATAATACATTTGATTATTTGAGCTTCTTTTTCTGCTCCTGTATTATCTGTAAGCCATTCACAAATGTACCAAATTTCTCTGTTCAAATTTGACAATTTTTTTAACTTCCTCTTTTACTTTATGAATTTGTTGAAAATGATTCTCTGAAACTACTCAATGGTTGATATTCAGACTTCAAGCTTATTGGTGACTACTGTTGGTATTCTTTGGAATAATCACCACCAAATGAAAACTCTATCCATTGCTTTATTACACTACGAAAACGATCTTGTTCCTCTTGCCAAGTGGACTGAAGTGTTCCTATGCACACTTGCATAGAGGGTGGGGCTGTTCTGAGTTTAATGACTGCATCCTTATGTATGGATTATGATATCATTCCTATTTGTCACCTACCTGATATTTGGATAGGCTATCACAGATGAGATTTAATTTATTTATTTCTGATTATAATGTCTGCAGCCTTGCTGCGTTTGCTGTGTTTTGCTCTCAGGTGCTTTTGATACCATTTGGATAATATCAGTAGCCAATTGAGACAATCTGGTGTAAAAAGTCCCTTTGCTTGAGACAAGGAGCAATCTCTCTTTCAGGAGGGACCATGGTTTCTCTGTTTGCTTTGATCACTCAAATTTCCAATGTGTTTGGTTGTTTGGACTTTGCCACCAGTAAAGAGTCTGGATCACCCAGAGAAGAAGACATCATGTTGTTCATTTTGTGAAAATATCTCTATAGATATGGCCTTCTGAAATAGTTGGCCTGCTGCTGCAGATTTGATCATCAGAATCAGAAGAACATGCACCATGAAAATACAACTGTAAAATAGGTCTAATATTGGACCACAACTATTGTACTAAATGGTGGATTTCTAAGAGCCAAGGGTATTGCTTAATATAATATTACTGAGGGGCATACAGAAAAATGCTTTATTCTCTCTTCATTTTTACATAGCTGATAATAAACCTAAGTCTTGGAAACTTAGAATACAGGTGGGAAGTGGGAAATCACTGTTTGATTGGCCCTTAAAACAAGGAGAGGTTGTGTTTGTGTTTGTTTTTTCTGTTGTTGATGATTATTGTACAGTTCAAAAATACTGTGAGTATAATTTTCCAACATTAATAAATACATCATATAAGAACAAAATTCTTGGTGTGCATTTAACAGACCTGATATGAAAGCAGTAAAAAAATAAAGAGATTGCTTGTACAGTTTGAAAATATTCATTTGTACTGAAACCACTAAGAGTTTGTTTGAAAAATAGGGATTTTTTCCCCAAGAACAATTTCCCTTAGTTTTTAATATTGTGTCCCATGAAGAAAAAAAAATACCAACTGACAAAATTGTGTGCTGTCTGAGGACTTTGTGATGAGAAAATACCGAAAGGGACATAGAAATCATTTGAACCAGATCCTTTCTCTAGTTTTATTTTGGTCAAGATGTTGTGGAACTGTACTTGAACATCTGATCGAATCTCATGATTATTCTTAATAAGAAGTGACACTGTCTCAGTAGCTCTCTATATACCAGACTCAAACTACAGGGGTGAAGTGATACTTTTCTTGGGCACGGCACATTAGGGACAAACCATAAAAAGAAGTTTTCAGTTAAAGGCTTTTTGAAAAAAAGAATAATGTAAAAGATACATTTCAATGGTTGTAGAATCATGACTTCCTTTTGCTAGGGAATGCAAGAAGGTAAAGCAATAAAAAGGTGAACAAAATCAAAATATCTCATAAAAATGCAATTGTATTTCAATTAACATCTGAGGGATCATATTGAAAAGAACATCTTAGTACGTGCTGCCCTGGGCTTCAATTAGGGTTGCCTTCTGGCCAGCTTTTAACTATCCTGGATGAGTTTTTGTATTGCCTTGCTGAGTCAAAGAGTTAATATGCCGAAGTTTTGTTTTTTGTTTTTTCACTTGGGACACCGCAGTGCCATGTTGATTTAAGCAAGGTCTAAAGGGGCTCTCCCCTGACAGCTAGTGATGAGCTTCAGGACCAGACTGTATTTACATGAACACACCTACTCTGCCTAGGTATCCAACAGACAGAGTTATGTTGCCCAAGTGATCAATTTTGGTCGGTGTTGGGTTACAAATCACGTCTTGTGTAGCCCCATTCCAGACCCTGGCAGCTGCGCCACAATGCCATCCAAGATTGTCTAGTCAGAGACATCCCGCCACCTGTGAGGAAGGTTGCCATGAACTCCACCATCCCTGGAATGGACAGCCAACTGCAACCAGACATTGCCATCACCGATGAGGAATAGAAGAAGATCATCATGGCGAACGTCACAGTTCCCTTTGAGAACAGGACTACACACTTCTTCGATGACCCAGCTTGAAAGGTGGAGAAATACGCCCCTCTGGCCAATGCTTTGAGAGCAAAGGGTTACGAGGTTCAAACACATGCACTGATCATCAGAGCCCTGGGCTCATGGGCAGGGCCGGTGCAAGGAAGTTTCGCACCCTAGGCGAAATTTCCTTGCACCAGCCCTGCGCCCCTCCCTCCCCAGCCAGCCTCCCCGCCTGTGAGCCGCGGGGCGGGGGCGGCTCGCCGCGGCTGCCTCCCGCTCAGCAGCTGAGCAGGGAGGCAGGGGGGCAGCTCCCCGTGGCTGCCTCCCGGCTCCCCGCTCAGCCGCTGAGTGGGGAGCCGGGAGGCAGGAGGCAGCCGCCCACCGCCCCCCAAATCCTGGTGCCCTAGGCGACCGCCTAGGGTCGCCTAGTGCTAGCACCGGCCCTGGTCATGGGACCCCAGTAATGAGCGAGTGTTGCGGAAATGTGGAATCAGTCAACACTAAACTTGACTGATGCGGCAACTCATGGTATCGGATGCCATCAGGTGGTTGAGGGACATCTATTTAAAATATATCGTTGGACATCAGCAATACCAGGAGAAATGAGCTGGAATGCCACTGAGAAGAAAAGTAACCGAAATACTTCTTTGAATGCAGCGGTAATGAAATGTTATTATCCTTACTGTATGAGTAAAGGGCAGCAAAACTGTGCTGAGCCTGTCCTGACTCACTCTCAACTGAATAGAACTCACTAAGCAAGGGGTTCAGATGCTTAGACATTTACATGAGGTGGGATGGGAGAGGGGTAATTGTGCTTGCCTTCAGAAGTTCAGGTACATAGTGAAAAATGCAGTCTCAGTAAGAACCCTTTTTTTTTACTATATTTTTATGGAATTAAAAAATACTATACATATGTGATTGTATTCATCAGTGATGAATTCCTCAATGATTTAGGTAATGGTATAGAGAGTACACATAAAGTTTGCAGACAATACCAAGCTGGGAGGGGTTGCAAGTGCTTTGGGAAATAGGATTAAAATTCAAAATGATCTGGTCAAACTGGAGAAATGGTCTGAAGTAAATAGGATGAAATTCAATTAGGACAAATGCAAAGTAGTCCACTTAGGAAGGAACAATCAGTTGCACACATACAAAATGGGAAATGACTGCTTCGGAAGGAGTACTGCGAAAAGGGATCTGCTTGTCATAGTGGGGTCGGGGCAGAGAGTGCAGGAGGTGTGCAGGGGGCTCAGGGCAGGGAATTGGGGTGTGGGGTGCAGGAGGAGTGAGGGGTGTGGCAGGGGGTTGGGGTGCAGAGTGTGGCAGTGGGATCAGGGCAGGGAATTGGGGTGTGGGGTGCAGAAAGAGTGAGGGGTGTGGCAGGGGGTCAGGGTGCAGGGTGTGGCAAGGGGCTCAGGCAGGGAGTTGGGGTGTGGGAGGGGTGTGGGCAGGGCCCTACACAGCCCCAACCTGCAGGGGGGCTGTGTGGGGCCATGGAGGGGAGCGGGGGGGGGTGGCCCCAGGTCTCCACAGGTCTTCAGGGGAGTGGGGGCGGGGCTGGGACGGAGCAGGGGCTGGAGCAGAACGCAGCTGCGCAGGGCACCAGGAAATTTTCCTGGTGCCCTACGCAGCTGCTCGCGGCGCCACAGGGTAGGCAGAGGGGCGGGGGGGCGCAGGGAGCTTGGCGAGCCACACAGAAGAACCCCGCGGGCCGCGTGTTTGAGACCCCTAGTCTAGATAATACTTAGTCCTGTCATGAGTGCAGGGGACTGGACTAGATGACCTCTTGAGGTTCCTTCCTATGGTTCTATGATTGTTCAGTATAAGAAATATTCCAGTATTCAAAGACTCAGAAATATAAAGTATAGATCTTAACATGAAAATGCTATGTAATGTAAAAACTGTTCATGAAACTAAAGTTAAAGTATTCTTGGATAATGGTGTCTGAATTCTTCTACAAAGACATCCAGGTTCATTTTTGAAATCAAATCACTTTCATATGACAGGAGAATTAGGTTTTGCTTTCTTTCATGGGTCATGCTCATCCTTTGGGTGAATAAAAAAATTTTCAAACAAGAAAAGAAATTCTCACAAGCTGCAGTCGATGCTCCAAACAACAAGAGCACTATATACATTTCAAAAAATACATGGGAAAGCCTCCTTTAATTCCTTGGAAACATCTAGAACTTCTGTAAATTCTTTGCAATTTGTCTTATCTGTCCGTGGTTTTAATACAGCCATTTCATCTTTCACCTTCTCGATATCTAGTCCAAGCAAGCCAAACAAAGCGCACACTGATTCCAATTTTAAGAAGTCTGGAGAGCTGGTGGAATAGATTGCTGGCAAGTTTTTGTATAACTTGGAGTTCTTCTCAGAAAATCTCCTTTGCAATTCACCACTGGTTTTATCAATCAATTCATGGTAAATCTGGGATCACTGATGCTCATTTACACTTTGGGATCCTGGTAAGTGCTCAGTGCCTATGAAATCTTGAAACTTTGGAGAAATACATTGGCCCTTTTGGTGGCCCATTTTAATGTTGATGCTTCATCACATGTATCTTTCACAACAGGGTGTGTGGTTGAAATCTCTGAGAAAAAAACTTCAAACATTTCTTTGTTGAATTCCTTCACAGGCAACAGTAGTCAATTCAATTCCTTTAGCAAAGTGCTTTAGTTCCTTTTGAAGGTGATTATTCATGGGAGAAAAACTTTCAAAATCATTCTCATAACCTCACCTAAGAACAAGAACGTGGATGATTCTGTAACTTCCAGTAGCCCTGTTGCTTCAATGGAGAGATTGCCATATCAATTCATATCAATGCCATATCAAAGTTTAACACAACACTCTAAATCGCTTCCAAATTCCTAAGGATTATTTCCAAGGTTTTCAGGTGACCAGTCCATCTTGTTTCTATGAGTCTTTTCAGGTGTCAACCTTCTACTCGCTTCATGCCTGTGAAAAAATTTGCATATAGAGAGTTACAATTTGAGAACGTATCTGTCACTGCAGAGTTCTTGTCACACATATGAGTAACCACCAGATGTAAATGGTGATTCAAGCAGTGTGTGTACGGTATTTTCTTGTTTAATTTTTCTAGTAAAAGCATTTGCAGATCTCCTTTACACCCTGACGTAACTTTAGCACCATCAAAGCAAGAGCATAAAGTATTTTGAGGGTCAAGAACCAGTTTGTGGAGGTCTTTCAAAATTTGTTGTGTAATATCTTCAGCAGTGAGGCTTAGGTGTTGTGCTTGAGCCTCACTGCTTAAGATCTTACACACCACCTGACCTTAATTCACAACCCCAAGCTCCCTGGTTCCTTTAACATCACCCGAGAGAAATGGGGCTACAACCTGATCTGGCATTTGTCAGCAACAACATAGCTGGCTCATATAATAAACTTAGACCAATTCCACATTTGCAACACCAGCCCATCCCCATCCAGATCAATGTAGCCACAGCGCCAAACTCAATAACATTCTAGCACCAATTTAATTTGAAGAAAGTGGAATGGAAGGGCTTCACCAGCAACCTTGATGCTACTGTAAGAAAGATCAAAGCAATGCTTGAAAATTCCAAAAAGTTTGTCAATATGGTGCATACTGTCTCAAAGAAGCACATACCATGAGGCTGCAGAACAAATTATATACCAGGACTAATATCTGACTTATCAGATAAGTATGCAAAATATAAGCAGAAATTCAAAGCAGACCCATTCACTGAACATACCATCGCAGCTGGTGAAGAATTAATCTCTGCAATAATAGAGGAGATGAATATTTTGGCAAAAACTGAGAAAATGGGGTCCATCACTTTTGACTGCAAGGAGGATGAATAAATGCACTTTCCTTATTACAAAGAAAAATGTTGCAACCTTTGAATGATTTTAAATAAACACAGCTGGTGGCAGAAAACTGAAATTGATTTATATTGTGCGATGTGCTTATTTGACAGTTCTGGTGAAAACAGTTAAGCTACACACGCATTAGCTGCATAGTGAACATGCATATCAGTCAAGGACATACCACATTGCCGACTTTTATGGAAGTCAATAGGAGCCCTTCCATTGACTTCAAAGGCACTTGGATCAGGCCATACCCAAAGTAGGATTCAATTATCCCCTGCCTCATTCAGTGTGTGGTAATAGAAATCCTGTCTATTTAATGTGATCTTCTAAAGAGTTCAAGGAATGAGGCTTGATAGAAGTCAGATTTATGTACCTGGCACATAATTTTCTTTGATGTTTAAAACATTGTGCCCAGCACCCCTGGTTTTCAATGGTGCAAAGTGCACAGTCAACGAGGTTAGCCAGCACCAGAGCACAGACTTTTAATCACTTCTGATTATAAAAATCTTACCCAAGGGTAGCAGTATGAGTGTCTTATTTCAGGTGGAGTCTTAGAATAGCAATATAGCCTGTTGGGGTTTTAATTAATGTATTTATTTTATTATTCTATTGCATAGTTAGAACTATGAATGGCAAACACTAGTCATGCAGTATCTAGGGACTGGGAGCTTGCCCTTCTCCCCACCAACTATCCCCACAGAAAAGCACATCAGAGAGTGAAGCAACACACTGCAAGTATAAAAAACATTTGCACTACCAGTGGATTCCCAAACAAAAATGTAATTAAGTTACAATTAAGGTTGCTAAATGAAACTTAAGAGACAATGTGCTATGAAACGAATCAATAACAGAAGTCCACACATAAAAAGCTGTGGAAATCACTACATAAACGTACAATAAAATTCCAACATCAACCTTAATTTCTACTTTATACATAGAGATTCTTAATCAAATACGTTATCGATAGCCAACCCTCAATAATCTTAACTCTGCCTGTAACAAAACATTCACAATAACTCCAAATTCAAAATGAATCTTATCCATTTGTCAGATAGCAGGTTGTAAAAACCCTTTACCCTGGGGTGATGGTCCACGCCCCTAGGGTCAGGGCCTACCAGTCACAGTCTCTGACGCAACCCTTCAGTGCCGGGCAGCGTGGCCTAACAGCCAGAGTCTCTAGCACCACCCTTTGGTGCAGGGCAGCACAGCCTAGCAGCAGGCATCTATAACACCCACCTTTGGTGAAGGGCAGCGTGGCCTAGTGGCCAGAGTCTCTAGCACCTCCCTTTGGTGCAGGGCAGCGTGGCCCAGCGGCCAGAGTCTCTAGCACCCCCTTTGGTGCAGGGTAGCATGGCCTAGTGGCCCGAAAAGTAGCATAGCAACTCGCCACTGACTCAGCGGGGAGGGTCCTGCCAAAACATGCTGAGTTTCCCCGGGGCGGGAGGCGCCCTCCCTGGGTCACTCCCTACCAGAGTCTGTGTTGGGGTATCCCATGAGGTGTCGGGTCCTCCGTTTTCAGCAGGGCCGGTCGTCATCAGGGGCATCTCCAGTCGCGGGGTCCAGGCAGGCCGTGAAAGGCTTTGGTTCCTGGTGCAGTCAGCAGCTGTGAGTGGCCCTCTGCAGGAGCTCTCCAGGCAGGTCCTTCCCCTGCGGTCTCCTCCCCGGAATGAGTTGGGCTTCCTCCCTTTATACAACTAGAACACTTGGAGCATGCTCAGTCTTGCCAGGGAGGCGGGACTTCTGCTGTCAATAACATGGGCTCAACCCAGTCTGGGCTAGTGCGGGGTAAGCAAGCCCCGTCACACCTGACTCCAGTGCCCATAGTCAGATCAACGCCAAGGCCCAGTACTCCCTTGCTCTCCAGCCACTCCCACTCCATGGGTCTCACTTCTAAATAACCCCTCCTTGGCTGTCCATGTCCTGTCCCAGTCCAGTCTCCATCCTCTGCTAAGATACTCAGCAAGGAAGCCTTGCTCCATTGTACCTTCTCAGTTCTGCCAACTGCCAAAAGTACCTATACATCAGAGTTCAATTTATTGGACTGTACCATTGCCACCCTATTAAATTCTCCCAGATCTTATTTTAAAATGTTGTAAAATAAAAAACAAAATCAATTATACTCTATGTCAAATACAAGCAAATCTTAGACATAATTATAACAGTGCATAAAAAGACACTTTATAATTTCATAAAATATTTTACTTAATATGAACATATTGCCCCTCATTCCGATTTCATACTCACTTTTACCCTGGTGTAACTTTATTGATTTTTGTGAATTATTTTTGATTTACACTGGTATAAGTGAGAGAACAACCAGGCACATTCTTTGTAGACCTTTTTTCAGGCCCTGATTCTCATGTGCAGTCAGGCCATGTGACACTGCTTTAGCGATGCAAAGGGGACTTAAAGTGGGTGTAAATACAATATATTCCCATTTATAGGCCCCTTTACGCTGCCGGAGTGCTGTAAAATTCAGTGTCTTATTGCTGTCAGCAAAGGGTATCCAGTTTATATATTCAACATTCTGAAAGTCCACAGTGAGCATCTCCTTGCAGTTAACATTTAATCAAACAAAACATTATGCTCGAGTTCCCCACTGGTAGCGTTTACAGCTTACACTGTATCAAGCCTCTCCATGAGTGTCAGGCAGGAAGCTGTTGGTAGCTTTACGGTATGCTAGAACTCAGTCAGATGCCAAATGAAGTCATATTGCAGGCCGTTTTTCAATAGTTTCTTCTTAAGAGTCTCAATGAGCCGACTATTAATGTGAAACTATTTTTATCCAGCCAGCTCCTCTCAAAGAGGTGATCATGCTGAGCCATTTTGCTCCCTAAAATATAATAGTAGAGAGCATACAGAGGACAGAAGGGCTGGTCTCTAATGCAATTATTCTTTCCTGGAGTTTTTTTCTCCTCTCATTACACAGGTGCTTTAACCTGTAACAGGAAAATTTGGCCCCCACACGTCTGTATTTCTTTCATTACCAGCTTTTCAGGAAAGCTTTAGAGCAGGGATCTGCAACCTTTGGCACACGGCCCGCCAGGGTAAGTCCCCTGGTGGGCCGGGCCAGTTTGTTTACCTGCCGTGTCTGCAGTCCACTGTAAAAATTAATCTTTGCTATTAGATTAAGGATCTATTAAACTTTAGTGACCTTGAAGGAATAGTTTCAATCTGTCACACTGCATAGGAACAGTAGACCTATGAAATTATTAGAGAGGTGGAGCAGGAATTATTTGTTCCTATGTTTGGGTTTGTTGAGGGTGAATGTGTGTCCTTATCTGAGACAGGATGTCACATTTTAAATTCATACTCACAAGGGGACTTAGAGACCTACATGTAAAGGTCAGCGGGATTTTCTGAGTTGGGGAGCAGATTCAGGCAGGTACATTCAAGTGCCTTGTAAGTGGAAAGGTCATCACCTGCTTTGGATTTAGCACCCAGTCAAGCTCACATTGAAGCCAATGGGAATCATTCAGTTGATCAATAGAAGTTGGAATGAGCCCTTAGACAGGAGCTGGGAAAGCAATATACCATAGGTTATTTCTTGCCTACTACTACTACTAAGATGGAAAGCAGCCATAGCCTAATATCTGTCTCTCAACATTTTGTATTACCACCCACCCCTGTAGTATCTGAGTGCCTCCTCTGTAAACTAAAGAGTTCACTACTGGACTTAATTGAGAGCAAAGAGGGATCATTTTTGTTATTTTGATTATGATGGGAAAGTGTTACCAAAGAGAGTTGCAGAAGTTCCTAGAGGAGTTCTGACTCTGGATTTGTCCAGTCTCTTCTGGAAGTTTGTTTCACAGCTGTACTCCCTTGAACAAGAATGTCTTTGGGCTTTGAGGCCTATTGTTCCAAAAGATATGCATTTTAGGGGGGGGCTTCATAGATGGAGATATAATCTGTAAAGTAGTCAGGACCTAATTCATTCATGCCTCTGAATAAAGGTGCAAAACTTCCTTTGGTGAACAGAGAATAACCATTGATGAATTAAGATATAGACACAAATCACCCAGCCTTCCAGGGGTTTACAACATCTGTAAAGCATGGTGATCTCAATCTAGGTTTGGTGTAGGGTCATTAAGAATACTTTACATATTTTCTATGTTATTAATATATGTACTCAGAGCAGCTGTGGAAAATGTAGGAACTTTCCTTTGTACTCCTGCAAAATACATAAATGTGAAAGGGTATATTTACTGCACGCTGAAAAGGCATTTAGTCATACAGTTTCCAGTACTCAGCTCTCCATGAATCACACTGAATTTACCCCGATGTATCATATCGTCAGAAGATTACAAAAGACAGAGTATCACTGTGTTCAGTGTCACTCTCAATGTTCACACAAGCACTGAACACAATTTTTCACATTTCTACATTATTTCATATTATAAATTACATTTACTTTAAACTGAGAACTACGGAGGGAGCAGTACAGTTATATGACAGCCAATGCCGCATATTCATCTAGCCCTGAAATAGCTGAAATATAACATTAGTTATTATGACTATAAGACCTGAAGGTCAAAATAGTGGCTTTAGCCAAGTTAGAAACAGAACACTGATACTGACTATAGCATAGTAGCATAGTTTTGGAAAAACTATGTTTTGCCATAACAAATTTAATGGCTGGAACTTTCTATAATGTGGAGGGAAGTACAAGCTGTCCAAAAACCATGCAGAAAAATAATTAGTAAGTCAGAAGCAGGCTGCATGTGGGCAAATATAAATACATATTCCCAAAGGGGGGGAGGGAATATTTCTCCGGTTTAAAGCAAGAAAATAATGTAGTAAAAGCCAAGACAGAATTTCATGAACTTTTTTATACAAGTTGAGACGATTGTGAAATATATCTTTGTTTGCACTGTTTCCTTTCAATAATTCATTTTAATTCCTTTTTTCTTTGTCATATCTAATATGTTATTTTTTACTCGTGGTTAAGTTGCTTGGCATAGAAGGTCATACTTTGCATATAGAAGAGCATGGGGACTGTTGTGTTTTCACTTACTCTACAAGGGCCATCACCTGCTCCTAATAGACTTCAGTGGAGCTGCTCCATCTAAATGCAAATGTAAATGATATGGCCCTACACGGTATGTGAACAAAAAAACCATTCCCACCAGCTAGTGTGTGAACGTGAGGAGGAAAGAAGGTGTCATGTAAAGAGACAGTCCTACTTGCTACAGTGACTCCTGGACAGAAAATGTCCCCAAAGTCTTGTAATTTAATCTCTGTTTTCCTCCTGTTCCAACAGCAACAAGAGCTCACCTCCTCAAAGAGTAGTTTATGGAGGCTGAGAAAGCTCATGAGACTTTTTGAGCCTATCAAAGGCCCAGATACTTTTCCTGGAAGAAAAAAAATCCTAAAGAAAGGCAGCCCTGAAATAAGGGAGCCATCCAGGGGACCCAAAGGGAACCAAACGTATCAATAAGAGGTACCAAAATCATCCTCTGCAGTTTCCAGTCCGAGTGACACTTATAGGTGTATTGTCAGATGCTAACTCTACACCAGCAAGAGTTGGTGACCGGGGAAACCTCAAGGACATGAGGACTGCATGGCACTGTCCTTGGAAGCTCTTGCTTCATACCCTAGCAAAGAAGAATATTGAGTGAGTTGATTAACAGCTGATAGCTGTTAATTAATCAGAGTAAGCGCCACATGACCATCTGTATGTAGAGACTCAGTGATTCCAGAAGGGTCTCCCCCTACCTTCTCGGTGTTTCATTCACCATGTCTCCTACTCCACCAGCCAAAGAATGTTTGTTCACTTAAGACTGAAGGGTTAATTTTTTCCCAGTGAATTTTCTCAGTGTTTTTGGTTAGCCCTTTATGTGTGACAGCACTTCTGTAAGGGGAATCCACTCACTGAGGTGTGCGGGGGCAGGGGGAGTTTTATAGTGCTATAGCCTGGCATAGTTTCCCTCCCTCAATGTCCACCAGTCTGGTGTGAGTTGACCCAGCCACTGGATCCCACATGCTGCTTGTTAGTTTTAATTAAGCTTCTCACAGTGGGCTGCCCACCCTATCTGCGGTTTCACTGTTGCTTACAGAAAACAACTAAACTACCTGGAATTTCCTGGATTTGATTTTTGTAACCTTTATGCTGCATATGTGCTGGGTTTGCTGTATTTAATCAATTACTAATTGTAGTTATTGTGACAGTAAAGAATCATACAATAGTCACTCTGTTGTGCTAAGCCAGGCCTGCACAACATGCGGCCCGGGGGCCACATGTGGCTCGCGTGGGCTCACTGTGTGGCCCGGGGTGGGGGTGGGGGGCGGGGGTGAGTAGGTGGGCTCACTGTGCGGCAAAAATGCGTAATGCAGAGATTTATATACAACTCCATTGATTGACTGTTGTGTGCAGTAATATAGTGACCCCCGGGGGGGTGAAGAGGGGAAGGAGGGGTTGTTTCCACGGGGCAGGCAGCGCTGGGGGGGGGGGGGGCGTGTTTCCGCAGGGCCGGCGGGTTTCGGCCCTAAGCTGTTTTCTTTGGAGTAATATGGCCCTCGCTGCTTTATGAGTTGTGCAAGCCTGTGCTAAGCAGTAGTACCATGGAAGAAATAAAGCAGGTTACAGCCAAACAAGTCTTTATGGAGAAATTAAACTTTTTGTTACTCAAAAAAATTATTTTACAGTAAATTATATAAGACCTTAAAATAAATGCACATGCCATTTTTCTAGATGAGCTATTGTATGTAGGAAAAATGCTACTAGATAAACAAGAGCGCTAGTTATTTTTTAAGTATGTCAATTTATCCGAAGATTCTATAATTAAAGCTACACTAGTAGCTTCTAATCTACTACCAGAATCAGCAAAATGGTTTGTTGTTTTTACCATGCATGTAGCCTGCAGAACAGAGTTCCTAAACTGAGTAGTATAAGGTGGTGGTTGTTGTTTTTTAAAAAGTGCAATGCCCTATCAGCATGTAAACCTACAGCCAAATTCCCTCTGGTTATAAAACCTTTATTACATAGTCCTCCTACAGTCCAAAAACACCTACACCTAAATGAAAATGAAACACTGATTGAACTGATTCCCACATGCCCCTTAGCTGTACTTGACGTTTATGAATGTCTCTGACATCTAAAAAAATTCTCCTTGTGCTTTCATCCTTACTCTGGGTGTTCATCAGTCAACAAAGACCAGATCCATGGGACTAGCCCTTTTGTGCTCAGCACAGATCAGTGGGGTGAGGGTGGTAAAAATGGTTATACACACCCTGTTCCAGAGGCTCTCAGGTGCCAGGCCAGTCCATAGCACAGCTTTTAGTAGCCTCAGCGCTGTTCTAAATTGCACCAGCAGATAATGGGTACAATTTTCAAAACATGTAAATGCTTTTGAGTCTCATTTTCAATAGTGACTTAGGCATCTAAGTGTCAATGACTTCCATTTTTGAAAATGGGACTTAGGCTCCTAAGTCATTTTGATGCTTTTGGACATTTTACCCATTATCTCATGCTGAGACAGGGCTGCGATTGGGCTAGGGATAGATTGAAGCCAGACCTCCAAGAAGGGCAATCACTTTTATGAGGCCATAACGGCAAATGAACATCAAAGAGACATGTTAGCTGCCCAGGAGGTGAGCTGGTACACCAGTCTGACACCTTCTCAAGATTTGCCCAGGCTGTGAGGAATCCTCTGGCAGCCAATTAAGCCAACTTCCCACATACTTGTGTTATCTCTAGGGTAACCAGACAGCAAATGTGAAAAATCAGGACAGGGGGTGGGGGGGTAATAGGAGCCTATATAAGAAAAAGACCCAAAAATCAGGACTGTCCCTATAAAATTGGGACATCTGGTCACCCTAGTTATCTCTCTGGTGCGAAGTAGGCAGAATGGAGCTGGTGTCTGGCCATAGGAGTTCAGAAGCAGTAGACAATCAAACTAAGGAGATATAAATTTGACCAAGGCCAAATTCTGCCTTCACATTCATGCATTCAACTTCTGATGATTTCATTGGGATTGCACACGTAGATAGGAGGGCAGAATTTTACCCCTAATTGAAAAAGATACTTAGTTGTCTATTTCTAAACTACTTTTCATATATTGTAGAAGCTTACTTCTGCTTAGTATATCCTTTGAACATATCTTTGATTTCTGCGATAGAATGATGTGATGTTTGGGTCTTCAGCACAACCAGTCATTAACTGAATCTTGAAAAGAACAGTTACTTTCCATGGTAACTGTGTTTTTCCTGCATGGATTCACACTGAATGTGATGCACATGTCTTTGGCATGCAAGCTTCAAACCTTCAAGTTAGCAGTGTGACTTGGCAGTGCACATACACTGAAGGCTATAAAGGGTACAGCCCTAACCACCACTCAGTTCCTTCCACTAATATAATTAAAAAAATGGAGATATGCCAATCTCCTAGAACTGGAAGGACCTTGAAAGGTCATTGAGTCCAGTCCCCTGCCTTCACTAGCAGGACCAAGTACTGTCCCCTGACAGATTTTTGCCCCAGATCTCTAAATGGCCCCCTCAAGGATTGAACTCACAACCCTGGGTTTAGTAGGCTAATGCTCAAACCACTGAGCTATCCCTCCTCCCCTCACTAAATCCAGAACCTGTCATGGGACTGCGAAGGAATGTGGAAAGAAGGCAGCTAGGGTAGATCCATGCATCCACAGACAGTTATCTCAAAGGATTATGGTTATCATACTCAGTTCTTTTTGTTTTGTTTGAGGGTGGGCATGCTTTTTTTATCTTCCCTTCCTCACAGCCCCCACAAAACTATGTGGGACTTGGCTATGTTTCTATAACCACTTTTTATTGTTTGTACGTTAAGCAGTGTATGAAGTTTATTTCCTGACACGTTGCAGGACATAGTGATATGGATTCGTTTTACGAGGATCTCAAACAAACCATTTTCTCACATTTCAGAGGAAGTTACAGCAAGATGTTTTTATATCTGTCTTATGGGAGCTTAAAGTAAATATTTCCTAACTACATGTGCTAAAATCAGGTAAACTGTTACTCTAAGGAGGAAGAAGCACACACAGGTCTTGAGACTGCAGTCCATACTCAGGCAAAACTCTTTTGCCTTCAGTGAGAGTTTTGCCTGAGTGAGGACTGTCAGGTTAGGCTCATTTTGGCAATAAGACTCCATTGCAGTCCTGCTACCACAGATATCAGAAGTGACTTTGGGCATTATTGCAAGAGGTCATTTAAAGGGAAGAAAAGAAGGCTAGAAAATAAACAGCTCAGTAATAAACTAGATGTCACCTGGATCGATCGGACTTCAGCTGTCGTTAAGACTGCGCCGATCACAACACGTCTGCCATTCTTCTCGCACTCTTGCCTTTCTTCTCCACGTTCGTCCGAAACGTTTAACGATGTCATCTTCCCATCTTCTTGGAGGCCGACCGGGGGGGGTCTTTTCTGTTCTCGTGGGTACCACTCAGCAATGATTGCGGTCCACCTGTTATCCGTGAGCCGTGCTGTATGGCCCGCCCATCGCATGGGTGTAACTAGATGTAAAATGGCAAATTTACTTGTGGTGATGTGCAAAACAATATGTGATGATTTAATCATAATGCATATGCACAAAAGTATGGAAATAAGATTTTACAGGCAACCTTAATACTGACATTTCCTAACTCTGAGTGCTTGATTTTGCAACCTTACTAACATTCTTTTTAATATATTTTTTCTGTGTATAGTTTCCTAGCTTTTGAAAAAAGGAAACAAAAAACAAATTCCATCATGTGCCATCTTACTGATGCCTACATGGTTCATCAACAGGGTTGGAAACTTTGATCCTCTTCCACTTGAGCTAACAATAGTGGGTTGTCATCTTCTCTGCGGACCCGCACTAAAAGGAGATTAAACACTTTACCAGAGAGTTTCACAGATACCTGCTGACAGCAGCGGAATAGTGGGACTCCGGAATCTTGAGTTCTTTTCCAGGCTCTGAGAATGTGCTCTAGTGGGTACAGACCCTTCTGCCTGTTCCCCCCTCCTCAGACCTTCACCCCTTCTGCCAGTCTCCTCCAACCTGTCCCTGTCCTGTCTCATCCTCACCCCGGCTCCTCATCCCACTCCCATTGTCCTCATCTAACCCTCCCCAGTATCTAATTCTCAGGCTTCTCATCCTAGTATCAGTCTCCTTGCCAAGCAGTCCTAGCCTTCCCCTCTGTGCTGCCTGTCTCAGGCTTCCTCCTCACCCACTCCCAGTTCCCCCTTATTTCTCCCCCCAGTTCCTAGTCCCAGTCTCTTTGCACAACCAGTCCCAGTTCTCCCCCAGCATCCTGGCTTCACTCCAGTCCGTCACCTCTGACCCCTCACAGCTCTCAGTCCCACTTCCCCTCTACCCCAACTCCCACTTCCAGTTTTCCTATCATCCACACACACTCACATTTGCAATCCCAGTCTCCTCCCCCACACCAGGCTCTTTGTCTCAGTCTCCTTCCCCCGTCACCACCCCAGTCTGGATCTTTTCCCGTCTTTATTTGAATCAGGCTGCTTTCTTCTCCTCACTGCTGGGGCATCAGCAGAAGGGACACTGAAAGCACAGGAGAGACAGTCTTCCTGCTCCCAGTTCGGGTGCTCAGCTCCAGCACAGCCCAGAGCTGCAATTGCAGGGAAAGTCCTGCTCAGACCCAGGCGGGAGCATGCCCAGTGTGGATGGAATATTTTAGGGATTTAGCTCCTAAAATCTAAGTCTCTCTACTGAGCATGTGTGAACTCTGATTTTCTTCTTCAAGTTCCTGTGTATGTGGCTCCCACTTATAGTGCAGTTGTAGTAGCACTCCTTGCACAGGAGTTCAGAAGTTCAAAAAGTAGTGTCCAGGCATAAAGGGGTAGCATGACCCCCATTCAGTTCTTTTTAGCTACCTCCAACATAGTTAGAACATAACCTAGTATTGTCCTTAACATTGTTGCTTAGTGTTTTCTTCTTTGTAAATACTCTTTATTTAGTTATTTTAATTTTTTCTGTTAGCCTGTTGGCCAAAAATAAAAGAACAGTTTTTATTTAGATTTAATATAGTTAGTCCAGTTAATTAGCTGTATCCATTTCGGTACTGGCACCAGCTTTTATGCTGGACCCTCACTTTCCAGGATTCAGGTCATTCCCATTGTGTAGGAAGGTCATTCTGTGGAAGAGAGAGGCAGAATCACAGATATCAAGGTAACTGCCTAAGGTGGCATTGGATAAGTCAGTGCCAGGGATGAATGCAGCACCATAAGAGCCACTTCCCATACAGCCCCAAGTTCAAAGAGTTCCTAAACCGACCCTTCAGTTGGGGCTGGCACTGCAGGACTTACCATTTCATGGAAAGGGCCTGTTCAATCTAAAGACAGTCAAGACATTGCACTTCTGAGGAGGCTCAGGCTACCCTCTGATCATTGGGGCTTTACACTCCAAGTTTTAGAAGATATATATTTCTATATATAAACCTCAGTATACTTCTAGACAGAGATTCCAGTCTTCTACTTCTTTATACCATCAAAAATAAAGAGAGACAATCTATTTATCTTCAACCCAACCATCTCAATCACAGAAACAACAATTTTGATACTTTGGTCAGGGACATTGCACCGAATTATGTGAACGTGTACCCATCATTCTCCCCATCCCCCACCCTTTGGTTCCCACCTCTCTTCCTTTGGGGTTGCCTGGAGTGAAATAACATCAGATCACTGGGTCTTGCAGATCATTCAACAAGGGTTTGCCCTGCAATTCCATACCACACCTCTCCCCGACCCGCCTTCCACATCCCTTTTCAAGGACCAATCTCTCGTGAATCTCATGCAACAAGAGATAAAGTCTGTGTTGGAACTGAGTGCAATAAAGAACAAAGTTCCCTTCAGGGGAAAGTATTTTGTTCCCCTTGCTTTCTAATACCAAAGAATAAGGGCGATTGGCACCTCCTCAACACCTATATGACCAGTCCAAAGTTGCAAATGCTGGCACTTGCATCCATAGTAACCTTGTTACATCCCGTGAACTGGTTCACTGTCCTCAACTTGCAGGATGCATATTTACATGTAGCAATACATCCATCACACAGGACGTTTCTCCAATTCACGGTACTGGACAACCATTGTCAGTACAGGATCCTTCTGTTTGGTCTTGAACAGCTCTTTGAGTTCTTAAAAAGTGCCTCTTAGTGGTGACCACACATCTGCATCACAAGGATGTTTATTTGTCCCCCATATCAATGACTGATTGGTTATTTTGAGGCAGGTAAGCTCAGCAGGTCATGAACTCAGTAAAATCAATTCTATGTCTTCGCTCAAAATTGTGTCTGAAGATCAAGCTAAAGAAATTACAGTTAATTCCATCTCAATCCTTAGAATTCATCAGCACTCTCCTGGACTCCAAAACGGCAAAGCCTTACCTTTCTCAAGAAAGATTTCAGATATTGCACCTAACTTCATTGCTTGAATCATATCCAAAAACACTGATAAGACCTTGTCTGAAACTACTATGTCACATGACCTCATGCACCCATGTGATACCTTATGCCAGATTGAGCCTGAGACCTCTGCAATCCTGGATCAGATCACTTTACCATCCAAACATCCACAGCATGAACAGTTGAGTCACAATCCCTTTGTCAATCCTTTTGTCCTTTCATTGGTGGCTAGAACCGGGCAATGTTTTCTGGGGGATACCTTTCTTCCCTGATATCTCCCAGCCAGATGCTGGTCAGCGATGCATCCACAAGGGGCTAGGGTGCACATTTGGGCCAATTCAAGACTGTGTCTATGGACTTTTGCAGATGGATCAGCTCACAAAGTGTGTGTATATGTGTGCTTGTGTGTGTTTGTGAGACAGACAGAGAGAGAGAGAGAGAGAGATTAAAAAATCAGCCCAAGGAGACACCCAGCATGAAAAATTTCAGTGCAAACAGTTAAAGCAGGCCTGCACAACATGCGGCCTGGGGGCCACATGCAGCCAGCGTGGGCTTACTATGCGGCCCGCAAGGGGGTGAATAGGTGGGCTCACTGTGCGGCAAAAATGCATAATGCAGAGATTTATATACAACTCCATTGATTGACTGTTGTGTGCAGTAATATAGTGACCCCTGGGGGGGGTGAAGAGGGGAAGGAGGGGTTGTTTCCGTGGGGTAGGCAGCACTGGGGCGCGGGGGTGTTTCCGCGGGCCTGGGGGTTTCGGCCCTCAGCTGTTTTCTTTGGAGTAATATGGCCCTCGCCGCTTTACGAGTTGTGCAGGCCTGAGTTAAAGTTTTTGGCAAAGTTATAAGCAACTGAAAACAGAATCTTATAACAGGAAGTGTTACCAGCCCTGCCTATAATAAAGGCCTCAGCCAGGTCAGGACCCCATTTTGCTAGGCATTGAACTGACAGCACAAACGACAGCTGTTCCAAACAGCTTGCAATCTAAAAGATCTTTTTTACAATCTAATCTTGTCCAGTTGCGGTTCCACTTCAAGCAGATTTTCAATTGCTGGGGAGAAGCTGGTAGGTGAATGTAGCCCTTTTTATTATAATGATAATACCACAGGGCTTGAGGGGGGTTGCTGAGTTATCCTGTAGTTACAGCCATACGCGTCCCCTCTGATACAAAGTAATCAAATACTTTAGTGTAAAGATGACGATATTGGACAGCTGCACTCCTTGGAGCAATTAATTTAAAGGTAACACTGGAATGAATCTGAAGTAATTTCACAAATGTATGTAGAGTTCCTCCAGATTTTCCCTTGTGTAACAGACCAAAAACTGGCCCTTTCAGTTTCAAGTTATTACTTTTACACGATCAGCTACTAGAATGGCAACTTACTCGAATATGATGAATTTCAGGGAAAGGTAGTATCTGAATATTACCTAAGATTACATTTCATTTTATCTGGACACAGGTGCAGACTTTTTAAATTAGTTTTATTACATCTTACAAAATAGCAAAAGGTTATTTTTGTTTCAAAGAGTGGTCGTCATGAAACAGTAACTGGATAACTCTCCTCTGCACATAACCTGCTGTGGTAGCAGTCATTTTGATACCTTTACTGCTAATTGAGATTTACAATGGTTAAAAGGATGAAAGCCAGCACTGTATCTAGTGAACTGCAGAACTGGAATTAATTTGCAAACTGGACACCATCAAATTAGTCCTGAATAAAGACTGGGAATGGATGGGTCACTACAAAAACGAATTTCCCCATTCTGCTTTCCCCCTACTGTTACTCACACCTTTTTTGTCAATTGTTTGAAATAGGCCACCCTATTTACATTGGCCTCATTACCACTACAAAAGTGATTTTTTCCCCCTCCCTTGGCATTCTACTGTTGAGAATAGCCCACTTCCACTTTAATTGAATTGTCTCGTTAGAACTGACCCCCAACTTGGTAAGGCAATTCCCATCTTTTCATGTACTGTGTATATATACCTGCCTACTGTGTTTTACCATTCCATGCATCTAATGAAGTGGGTTTTAGCCCACAAAAGCTTATGCCCAAATAAATATGTTAGTCTCTAAGGTGCCACAAGTACTCCTCGTTGTTTTTGCTGATACAGACTAACACGGCTACCACGCTGAAAACGGTATCTAGTATGTCCCTCCAGTGGCACAACTCTAGACACACAGAGAATCAATGGCTACATATCTTGATGGCACCTTAGGAATTATGGTTATGTTCTAGAAAAACAGACATGTTTTCCAGTAAGAATCAGCATTTTTTTTCTAGCTGTGCTGATATTATCATTTGTGCTATGGCAGCATTTATAGGCCCCTGCCCCAAAATGCTTACAATCTAAATAGACAAGGCAGTTAAAGGATGGGACGGGAAGAAGGCACAGAGATGCGTAACAACCTGCCCAAGGTCACACAAGAGGTCAGTGACAGAGCTGGAAATAGACCTTTACTCCCATAACTTCAGTCCCGTGCCCTATCCAGTAGGTACTATACCAGTTACCATTTCACTGTGATACTGTGTATGTTATCAGCTTGTATTTGTATTGTTGCTGCTATTTATGTATCCTCCCATGATATTTTCCCTAAAATATTGTCACAAATACACTGGCCTTGTTCCCTTGTTGTCAACAATTTGTCCCTTTAAACGTGTAACTTCTAAACTACACCCAAAACAAGGCACAAAAACAGAACAAAAACTACTTAATCTTGTTAAATATGCCTACAATCACTGTTCATGTCATAGAGGTGAAGTAAAAAAGATGCAACCCAAAAAGAACTCCAATAAATCTGCTACCCAATTATCTTGACACACAGTAAATCAAATTGAATGCCAATATAGCTGTTTGCCAAGGAACAGATTGGCTGAGAAAACAAAAAAACCTGTGTATAAAATGATTTGGGTTATATCTGAACTAAAATACGTTAAAATTTGTGTTTAAAATAAAGCCCTCCTCAATGTTTTGTTCTTTTAAGACTATTTTTAAAAGGAGCTGAAAATAAGAGTTCTAAATTAAACCTTTAATAATATTGGACTGTTGAAGGGTGCTCCAGTGGAAACGGTAGAAGCTCACTTGAGGCATTTAGAACAACCAATAGAAAATAGATTATAGAGTGTAACACACAGGAGGCTGGTCTCCTTTTCCTGACCTGTCACACGACATGGGAGATGGCTACAAAAGATTATACCTTGTGACATGGCAGGGACACATATCCACTGACTCCAGCGGATACTGTTACCATTTCCTTCTTTTACAAATCAAATGTAAACAGGACATAATATCAGCCGGAAACAACCCCCACGGACAATTAATAAAACACACAAAGAGAAACATGTAGGGTGGAGGTCAAGAAGGATGTGTGACAACTGTCAAATGCCATTTCTGAACCTCAGCAGTTTTCTAAACACAAAACCCTTAGTATTCTCAAATCAGTACCTTCTGTAGTGGGGCCCGTTCAGTCACTGAGACGGACCTGCCATCTGGGACTGCTTGCTGCTGGTATCTTTTCTCCATCAGCAACCAGCTGGGCATGTGTCAGTGTAAGAGCACGGTTAATCTATTCTAGGCATCCTCAAGAAGAAAGAGAGTTAGTGCCCTCCATAGTTTTGCTGAGATGTGTTCTGAACCACAGAGGTGGGGATGTGTGATATTGGTGCAGATGGTATACCCATTACCTTATCAGGTTGCAAAGCTACTTTCAAAGCTCTGAGACCTAACACATTCTTCTTTTAGTATTTCTTTTGTTCTGGTTTTCTCTTATATAGCTCTTTTGTACTTACTTTAGGGTTATTTCCCTTTGGTTCAAGAAGCTTGTTAGAAGTTGGCACTAAAATGTGTATCCTTCTGTCCATAAGCTTCCTGATAACTGTAAAACTCGGTGATCACAGTGTTCCCAGTGTGGGAGTAGATCATTTTTATTTGACTTCTCAGACAACTTGGACATTATTTTATTAAAATGTTATATACATATGGCACTTAAAACATGCTAGACTTTTATTACTATCTAGCTAAACAAAACAAGCATACTATTAAATCCACACTGCTCCTATCTTCTAGCCTTTTCCATTTCCAAACAATTCACTTTATTCCTACTTAGAGCACCCCTCAAAAATGCTTATTTGCAGAGGCCAAAGTGCACTCAAGTAATAAACCAAACCTGTTCAAATGGCTACATGAGCAGAAGATGGTAAACATAGTGATGTTCTCAGCTCCAGAATGTGAAACTGTGGATGTTTGCACCACAAGTTGCACAATACTTCTGGGTAGGATCTATCCTTTCTTAAAGGAAACTAACAATGTTCCCTACCAGTACCAATATTAGTACAGAGAGAGAGGCCAGAGCTACAAAATCTGGAGCTGAACTTCACCAAAGATCAGGGTATTGAGAGCCATGGTTTTGGTTTATGCTCCTGTCTATCAGAAACATTCTTCAGTGACAGCATTTACAAATTCCTACCTTTTACAGAGCAAGAGATTGAATTAGTATTCATAGTTTCAGCATCATGATGGCTGATTATCGAGGTATTAGCTTTGGTACTGCCAAGGGCTTACAAAACATGACATGTTAAACCTGAATTCTTCATTCAGCAGCCACACCAGGCTTGCTTCTATCAGCACAAGAGAAACTACCAGAACAAATCCAGAATTTCAGTATGGTAAACAGCTAACAGAAGATTGCACAGGCTGAGAAAATGCTTGTCATCTCTCTCACAGGAAACACTGAAACATCTTCAGCCCCATTTAAGAGGCAAGCACAGGAACTTCACTTATTGTAGCAGCGTGATTTTCAGAATCATCTCAGCACATGAAGCTGACCCAAGACCCCAGACAAATCTCAGACAAGCTCATCTCTCACAGCTTTGTGAAAAAAATAACCACGTTCACATCTCTGAATCCCATCACCAACCTCCATCAGTGACCATCTCATAATCATCAAAATCCAAAACATTCTTCTTGAAATGCCAGTTGGCAGAGTTTCCTTACTGATGGTGTGCTAGGATGAAGTCGACTTTTTACTCAGGCAGTGACCTATTAGATCTAATTAAGTTTTATTTACTGCAGTACATTATCTAGCTGAAGTTACATTACTTAGTGATCTTGCTGCATGGTCTCCAATATAATTTAGTCCAAGTGGTGTGTCTGGGGTGCCATTAGCTGTCTGCTGCTAAAGGCAAGAGCAGCCTTTATTGAAAAGTGAGTGACTATTAACTAAACTATTGATTTTTTTTTCAAGAGCCAGTATTTTTTAGAGTTGACAAAGGCCCAGATCTTTAGCTGGTGAAAATTGATAAAGCTTCTTTGACTTCAGTGACTCTGAGGATCTGGCCCCATATGTCTCATTTAATGGGTTTTCTCTGTATGGATTAGTACGTTCTCAACCTTGATTACCAGTAGTTGTGTCTTTCATGATTCACTGAATAGTGATGGTATTTATGTAGTTAAGGTATTTGATGCATTGATTTGCTTTGATGCCCCATTTGTTACTGTAAGGTGAGTATACAGAGGTGATCTTTTAAGGGCGCTGTCTGTACGTATGTAAATAGTTAATAAGACCAATAAAACTTCTTGTAGCGCACTGCAAATGGCTTCTGATATGTAGCTTTAATGTGAAATTCTTTAAATGGCGTTCTTGACAGCATGGAACGCACTCTTTAGACAAATTTTAAAACCATTGCATTTAAGCAGAGAGACAGCGTACTCTAGTTGTTAGCACTGGCAGCTAGGAGTCAGGAGACCAGAATTCTGTTCCTGGCACTGCTCCAAGCCACTTAATTCTTTTGTGATTTGGGGCTTAGTTCACTGGGGCTCTGCCAGCTGATCTGAGTGGAGCCAAGGCACCACCGAGAGATGCTGATTCAATGGTTTTCATATGCAGCCCCAATCAGTTTAAAGTTGTCTCCCCTGATGGAACCCCCTGGTTTAAGTAGTGGTAGAATTTTCCGTTCCCAGCAGTGACATCTCTTCTGATACAGAAGAGTGTACTTTGCATCCCTCTGCACCAAAGGAGATTAATCACTCCCCCATCGGTAAAGCAGTGATGATGATACCTAACCACCCCTTAGAAAGCCTTTGAGATTCTCAGATGAAAGGCCCTTCCTAAGCGTAAAGCATACTCTATTTTCATTGATCACCATCAGCATAATCTTGCAAATTCTTTCAAGCTACCCAGCAGGGATCCAGTAATTTTTTGTCCATTAAAAATGCAAAGACAGTTTTCACCGGACACACACATTAGAGTTAATTTTTAAAATTATTTGTACTTGATTAGCACCCTATAATGTCCTAGACAGTGTACCCTTATTGTTAGCTATTTATTATGTATTTTATGGCAGTATTTATTTTTGACAGTATCCCTCTCCCTGTGTTTATTTCCTGAATTCTTACACGGTAAGTTCTTCAGGGCAGGGACTGTGGATAATTTTTTCAAAAGTAACTGAGTGCTTAGGAAGCTAAAGCTCATTGAAAGTCAATGGGACTTAGATCTCCTAAGTGGCTTTAGAAAATTGTTCTCTGTACGTACAAGATAGCAAGTGTAAAAAATCGGGACAGGGGATTGGGGGTAATAGGAGCCTATATAAGAAAAAGCCCCAAATATTGGGACTGTCCCTATAAAATTGGGACATCTGGTCACCCTATGTGCGTATTTTGCCTGTACAGTATTTTAGCACAAAGAGGACCTGATCCTAACTGGAGCCTCTGAGCATCACCACGATACAAATAATAATGAAGCATTTTGTGAAAATGAATAGCTGTGATAGGGTGGATTTTGTCTTCCAGCTGGGCTTTTCTTCGAATTCTTTATATGTTGTTTGCCTCTCTGGCATCTATAACTGCTTTTCTGTATTTAATTTATTGAATTCAGTTGTCTGACCTTCAATCACCTGCTTATTAGATTCCTGTCTTGCCTGGTTCTTAGAATGTTACATAAATAATTTGTAACCTTTCATTACAAACCATGTCAGCCTGTCACTACTTGCTGGACAGAAAATGGTAACATTTTTAGCTGGAAAGAAGTAAGCAGGGTTAGTCCCAGGACTGCAGTTGTATGTAGTATACATATATGAATTGGATGAGACTATCAAAAATATAATTTCATAGTTGGAAGATAATAAAAAATGGAGGTACAACAATGATGGTTCTAGAACCAATGCACTTCAGTTCACAAGGGCTTGTCCATTTCCATATATCAGCTGGGATTTTCAAAACAGCCTAATGGAGTTAGTCACCCAACTACCTAACCCATTTAACTCTGTGCCCTGGCCATGCAAAGGCATGAAGCTGAATGCCTAATTCTCTTAGCACTTTCTGAAAATCTGTCTGAAACATTTTTCTCCCAAGAACAGTCTAATTAAAATGCCATGTGTATCTCAGTTTCGTGCGATCTCAAAGGGGAGCAGTTATACAACATGATTCCATTATGATGCAAACAGCATCATCTCCAATGTCTAAGGTTGCTAGATGCTTCTATGTCCCTCATCGCCATGCTACTTGAGCACCTCACAACCATGCATGGATTTTATCCTCACAATATCCCTGGGAGGTAGAGAAGCCCTATCCACATTTTGGAGGTGGGAAACTGAGGCACGGGGAAGTTCAAATAACTTAAAAATATAGAACATAAGAAGATAAGAATGGCCATACTGGGTCAGACCAATGGTCCACCTAGCCCAGTATCCTGTCTTCTAATAGTGGCCAATGCCAGGTGCTTCAGAGGGAAGGAACAGAACAGGTAATCATCAGGTGTTCCATCCCCTATCGCCCATTCCCAGCTTCTGGCAAACAGAGGCTAGGGACACTTCAGAGCATGGTTTTGCATCCCTGTCCATCCTGGCTAATAGCCATTGATGGACCTATCATCTATTACTCTGTTATTGTCTTGGCCTTCACAACATCTCTGGCAAAGAGTTCCTCAGGTTGACTGTACAGTGTGTGAAAAAATACTTCCTTTTGTTTGTTTTAAACCTACTGCCTATTAATTTCATTTAGTGACCCTAGCGCTTGTGTTATGAGAAGGAGTAAATAACACTTCCTTATTTACTTTCTCCACACCAGTCATGATTGTATAGACCTCTATCATATCCTCCATTAGTCATCTCTTTTCCAAGCTGAAAAGTCCCAGCCTTTATTAATCTCTCACATAGAAGCTGTTCCATACCCCTAATCATTTTGTTGATCTTTTCTGTACCTTTTTCAATTCTAATATTTTTTTTTGAGATGGGACAACCAGATTTGCATTCAGTATTTAAGATATGGATTTATAGAGGCAATATATTTTCTGTCTCATTATCTATCCCTTTCCTACTGATTCCGAAAATTCTATTGGTTTTTTTGACTGCCACTGCACATTGAGTGGATGTTTTCAAAGAACTATCTACTATGACTCCAAGATCTTTTTCTTGAGTGGTAACAGCTAATTTAGACCCCATCATTTTATATGTATTTTTGGGATTATGTTTCCCAATGTGCATTACTTTGCATTTATCATAGAAACTTGTCAATCATTACACAGGAAGTCTGTGTCAAAGACTGAACACAGGTTTTCTTTGTCTTAGCCCAGTGCCCTATTCACTAGACTATTCTTCCAACCTGATTTGCTAGGATGTTCCATGCGGGCAGCCCCCTGACATCAATGGGGCTCCACGCAGGTACAGATGCCCACTCACATGAAACACCTTGACGAATCAGGGCCTAAAATATCTAAATACAAACAAATGCAGATCAGCATACACAAATATGGAATAAAACACCAGGATACTGAGCCTATACTAGGGAATATATATATAACGAACAGACTTAAGTGAATATACAGTCTAGTGTGGATTCCCACTGTGGAGAAGGTATGAAGTACTCAAACCTTCAATTAAAATCTTTTACTGAGGTGATTTTAAAAAAATAGTTTAAGTTTAAGAGGGAAGAAATATAATCAAAAGATGGAATATTGTCATTGTACTGCACATGGCTATAAAGTGTTTGTAAGGCTCCTATGTTCAGTTAGGTCATTTTATAAAAGGACTGATATTCTCCTGGATATGGTGTTAAAGTTCATAAAATGGGTTTATTTTTATCTGAAAAGAGAAGGCTTTGTGGTTATTTTATAGTCTTGTTTTTCAATACTGATTGAAAAAATTGATATTATGCTTAGAAGTGATAAATGTAGGCGCATTGATAAGAGCTGTTCTGGTCAAGTCCGACAACAGGAATTGTCCTTATTATCAGTTGAAATACTAAATCCTTCTAAATGTTTGAATGCTTTCATGGATATAGTCTGTAGGCAGCTGCTACACCCAAGAAACTATTTCAGACACAGGGACTTGAGAATAAACTTTTTATTAGTGATATGTTCCACACCACAGCTCACACTAAGCATTTTCCAAAAGCTAAAAGTTGATACACTGAGCTAAATAGGACTTACAACCCTATCTGTAAGAGCAAATTCCATGAATGTTACTGTGCTAAACCTGTGATTCAATGAGACCACCTAAGCCCCTATCCAGATCAGACTCTAAAACTCCAGCAGGATCATAGTCACGAGAGCTCTGCTTCTGAAGAAACTAAAAACATAAGTAGGTGCCTGTCTCTGGTGGCTGTCCAGGTGGAAAATAAAGATCCCATGGAACTCGGAGGGGGAATAATACTGGTAAGCAGATCAATATTTCCTCTTGCAGTAAAATAGACTTTACTACTCAAATCTGAGAGCACATATTGGCAACCTGGTTTGCCTACACAGTCACTGCACACTACTGGAATTAAATAATTACTTTGTCCGGTGTCTTCAGATTAAGTTGATTATTATTATTTATTTGATTGATGGTACCTCTCAAAATCTATTAGCCACTTTATAGACATACAGGAAAATCTAGTCCCTACCCCAAAGAGCTTATCTAGAGTTTAAAAGGCACATAAACATCAAAATCAGACTCTGATCAAACTGAATATTCTAGCCGTGTTTGAAATTGCATTGACCTTAACTAGTTTTTCTTTTGAAGCCTGTATTAATCTGTCTGAAACTCATTGCTCTAGGAATCATTTTTCTGTGTTGTTGCCTTTGAGAGTTACTTAGATCCTCTTTTGTTTCCTGTTGCTGCTTATCCTCTTACAAATCTGAACTACTGCACCACTGATACATATTTTGATCTGTGAAATATGCCCAAATCATTGTGCAACTCTACCATATTTGTTAAATACACAGCTATTGTGGTCATTGATATCTGTCTATATATCCTTCTCTTTCAATAAGCACACATTGATATAGATACATTTTACAAACATAACCTACATAGACCATGCTTGCAGTTGATATCCTCATAGAAGCTGGTTTGGTGACATCTTGTTTTCAAATGTCTTACGATGAATGCTTCGTAAGATGTGCACATCACTATCTAAACATCAGAGGTTCTCTTGGAGTTAGAGTAATTAACCCCTTTCAGCTAGAATGTGTGTGTGTGAAGAGGGGACATACTGCAGCAAAAGCCCCTGAAGCAATTCTCTATGACGCAGCCAGAATTCCTCTGGGGGATCTTGAAATAGACACCCTGAAGTGGCAGCTATTGATGACCTTTAATTCATGTCTATTTAAGTATTTAGACCCAGTGGAATATGCATTAGGCCACAGACTAAGAGAATGACTCTGTAGTCTAGTGGTTAGGGTACCCCGCCCCCAGGGAGGTGGGAGACCCTGGACTTAGTCCGTCTGCTCTAATCACTTGTTTCTCATAGACTCATAGACTTTAAGGTCAGAAGGGACCATTGTGATCATCTAGTCCAGTGGTTCCCAAACTTTAACAACCTGTGAACCCCTTTCACTAAAATGTCAAGTCTCAAGAACCCCCTCCTAAAAATGAATATTCCCAGGGATTTTCTCCTTTACCTTAATATAAATTATAAAAGCAGTGATCTTGGAAATATAAAATTTGTTTTTATGAGATGCTTATTACACACTATTTATTATTAATTATTATTTATCATTACAGTATTTTTATTACATTATGAAAATGGCAACACTCTTCCAAGATCTCACTTTCATAGCCTGTATCACTTTGAATAACCCTGTTATAAGACAAGGCTCCTATGTTTCATCAAGGAGTATCTGAGGTGAAACAGCATGAAGGGATTTAAGAAGTCAACTCAAAGAGTTCCTCCTACACAAGCATTCAGGTGTTGAGCAGTCCAGGCAAACAACGCACCTTACAACAAAGCTTAAACTTGTTCTTCATAATTTTAAAAACAAATACTAGCTACCGATTTAATTTTAAAAACAGCAAAAAATATCCACCTCCCTTTCCATTTCTTGTAAGGAGTCTTGACGTTTAAATCACCCCAGTGTGATAGATATGCTTGCTTTAATCTGCTCAGCTCTTGGAAGTCCTGGGGTCCCCAGGGACAGCTCTGTCCACCATTAGGGAATTTTTCCCCGAGAACCTCCTGTAACATTTCATGAACCCCCAGGGGTTCACGAACCCCAGTTTGGGAACCACTGATCTAGTCTGACCTCCTGCACAACGCAGGCCACAGACTCTCATCCACCCATTCCTGTAATAAACCTCTAACCTATATCTGAGCTATTGAAGTCCTCAAATCATGGTTTAAAGACTTCAAGGTGCAGAGAATCCTCCAGCAAGTGACCCGTGCCCCACACTGCAGAGGAAGGCGAAAAAAACCCAAGGCCTCTGCCAATCTGCCCTGGAGGAAATTCCTAAATTTCCTCAGCTAAACCCTGAGCATGTGAGCAAGACTCACCAGCCAGACATCCAGGAAAGAATTATCTGTAGTAACTCAGATCCCACCCTATCTAACATCCCATCACAGGCCATTGGGCACATTTACCGGTGATAGTCAAAGATCAATTAATTGCCTATCATACCATTGCCTCCATAAACTTATCAAGCTTAGTCTTGAAGCCAGATATGTCTTTTGCCCCCACTGCTTCCCTTGGAAGGCTGTTCCAGAACTTCACTCCTCTGATGGTTAGAAACCTTCATCTAATTTCAAGTCTAAACTTCCTGATGGCCAGTTTATATCCATTGTTCTTGTGTCCACATTGGTACTGACTTAAATAATTCCTCTCCCTCCCTGGCATTTATCCCTCTGAGGGTACGTCTATACTACAGAATTAGGTCGAATTTATAGAAGTCGATATTTTAAAACCCGAATTTATGGAATCGATTGTGTGTGTCCCCACACACAAGCGTTAAGACCATGAGGTCGATTGACTGTGTCCACAGTAGCGGGGCTAGCATCGACTTTCGGAGCATTGCATTGCGGGTAGCTATCCCACAGTTCCCGCAGTCTCCGCCGCCCATTGGGATTCTGGGTTGCGATCCCAAAGCCTGATGGGGCAGAAAACATTGTCGCTGGTGGTTCTGGGTACATGTCATCCCTCCCTCCGTGAAAGCAATATTTCTCGCGCCTTTTTTCCGGGGTTTCCGTGTTTGCTACGGAAGCCTGCTCAGCTCACAATTACCGTACATCTCCAGCGTACGCCTGGACATTAGGTCTAGTGGGGATTCAGTCACACTATAATATGGGCAGAGGGATAGCTCAGCGTTCTGAGCGTTGGCCCGCTAAACCCGGGGTTGCGAGTTCAATCCTTGAGGGGGCCATTCCGCCTGAGGCTGGTAGTCGTGGGACTACACAGCAGGAGCGCCTTGCCTTCTAGCTGCAGATGGTGCAATATGCCATAAATGGTCGTGGTCGCGGGACCACACAGCAGAAGCTCCTTTCCTTCTCGCAGCAGATTGTACAATATGATTGGTATTTGTGTGCTCCTGGCCGGCGGCCTATGGTGTGGCTGGCTGGGGGTGCTTGGACATAAATGGGAGTGACCAGAGTGACTCTGGTCATTCTCTTTTTTACGTTTTGTTTAAGGGAGATTCAGTACTGCCTGGAACACGGGCGGAGGGATAGCTCAGCGGTCTGAGCGTTGGCCCGCTAAACCCGGGGTTGCGAGTTCAATCCTTGAGGGGGCCAGGAGCTGATGATGGATATCAAGCATATTGTACCATCTGCTGCTAGAAGGGAAGGCGCCTCCTTGCTCACCGCATATTGTACCATCTGCAGCTAGAAGGAAATGAGCCTAACCCTTGCTCCCCCCTCCCTCCGTGAAAGCAACTGAGGGGGGAGCAAAAAATCCTTTCGCGCCTTTTTTCATATGGGCGCCATATTGCTGACTCCATTGTTATCCACCCGCTGCTTCTGCTGCCACTCTGCTGTCCTGCCAACAGCATACCAGGGAAAGCATGGAGCACGATCAGATCACCGCGGCTGTTCTCGCCGTTATGAACACCACGCGCATTGTCCAGGAGTATATGGAGAACGAGAACCAGGAGCTGCTAGAGCTACAGCAGGCGAGGAGGCGACAGCAGCACCCTGAGGACAGTGATGAGGACATGGACACAGACCTCTCTCAAAAAAGGCCCCCCCGCAAGGTGGACATCATGGTGTTAATGGGGCTTGTTGATACAGTGGAACGCCGATTCTGGGCCCGGGAAACAAGCACAGACTGGTGGGACCACATAGTGCTGCAGGTCTGGGATGAATCCCAGTGGCTGCGAAACTTTCGCATGCGTAAGGGCACTTTCATGGAACTTTGTGAGTTGCTTTCCCCTGCCCTGAAGCACCAGAACACCAAGATGAGAGCAGCCCTCACAGTACAGAAGCGACTGGCGATAGCCCTGTGGAAGCTTGCAACGCCAGACAGCTACCGGTCAGTCGCGAATCAATTCGGAGTGGGAAAATCTACAGTGGGGGCTGTTGTGATGCAAGTAGCCAGGGCGATCACCAAGCTGCTGGTACCAAGGGTTGTGAGTCTGGGAAATGTGCAGCTCATACTGGATGGCTTTGCAGCAATGGGGTTCCCGAACTGTGGTGGGGCGATAGACGGAACCCATATCCCTATCTTGGCACCGGACCACCAAGCCAGCGAGTACATAAACCGAAAGGGTTACTTTTCAATAGTGCTGCAAGCACTGGTGGATCACAAGGGACGTTTCACCAACATCAACGTGGGATGGCCGGGAAAGGTACATGACGCTCGCATCTTCAGGAACTCTGGTCTCTTTCGGCTGCTGCAGCAAGGGACTTTCTTCCCAGACCAGAAAATAACCGTTGGGGATGTTGAGATGCCAATAGTTATCCTTGGGGACCCAGCCTACCCCTTAATGCCATGGCTCATGAAGCCATACACAGGTAGCCTGGACAGTAGTCAGGACCTTTTCAACTATAGGCTGAGCAAGTGCAGAATGGTGGTGGAATGTGCATTTGGTCGTTTAAAAGCTCGCTGGCGAAGTTTATTGACTAGGTTAGATCTCAGCGAAAACAATATTCCCATTATTATTACTGCTTGCTGTGCGCTCCACAATATCTGTGAGAGTAAGGGGGAGACGTTTATGGCAGGGTGGGAGGTTGAGGCAAATCGCCTGGCCACTGGTTATGCGCAGCCAGACACCAGGGCTATTACAAGAGTACAGCAGGGTGCATTGCGCATCAGGGAAGCTTTGAAAACCAGTTTCATGAATGGCCAGGATGCTGTGTGAAAGTTCTGTTTTTCCCCATTAATGAAAAGCCCCGCCCCTTCATTCACTCTACTTCCCTTTACCCAAACCGCCCTGCCCTCCCCCCCTCGATCACCGCTCGCAGAGGAAATAAAGTCATTGTTGCTTAAAAATCATGCATTCTTTATTAATTCGTAAAACAAAGAGGGGGAACTATGGGGCTAACTGCCACAGTCTCCCGGGATAGCTGGTGGAGGAAGGGAAGCACCAGGATGGGTGGTGGAGGAGGGGATGAGGGAAGGACAAGGACACACAGCACTTTAAAACTTATTGAATGCCAGCCCTTTCTTGCTTGGACTGTTCTCTTGACTTGAGTGGTTGGGTGCACGGAGGCCGCCCAAACACGTTCTTGGGCGTCTCGGGGATGAGGTTATGGGACTCGGGAAGGAGGGCTGTTGGTTACACAGGGGCTGTAGCGGCGGTCTGGGCTCAGGCGGCCTTTCCTGAACCCTACGCCTTTCCTCAGCCATAAGCCGGAGGATTTCCGTTTGATCCTCCAGTAGCCTCAGAATTGCATCCTGCCTTCTCTCTGCACGCTGACGCCACCTGCTCTCTTCATCACGCCACCTGTCCGCGCGATCAAAATCTGCCTTCCTGGACTCCGACAGTGTCTGCCTCCACGCATTCTGCTGGGCAGCTTCAGTGTGGGAGGATTGCATGAGTTCTGAGAACATTTCATCTCGATTCCTTTTTTTTTTACTTCTAATCTTCGCTAGCCTCTGGGACGGTGATGAAGGGGGTGGCGTTGAAACATTTGCAGCTGCGGGAGGAAACAAACGGGAGAGGAGTAGTTTAAAAGACACATATTAGAGAACAATGCTCCAAACATTACATATCACATGTGCATTTGGTCCAAGGTTGCACTTTGCCTGTTATATTGAGGGTCTGCCGGTTTGGTGTGAGAGATCACACAAGCAGGTCCGGCGGGCAACAGAATTCGGCTTGCAGGCAGCCATGGTAAGCCACAGTCTATAGGCTTCTTTAACCTTCATAACGTGGGAATGTTTTCAAACAGCAACCCCCTCATTTCCCATAACAAACAGCCTTTGGGCTGGCAATTTAAAACTGGTTGGCAATTGAAAAGGGAGTGGCGGCAGTTTTTGGGTTAACGTGCAGCGTGAACCTAATCGAACCCCCCCCCACACACACACACACAGACACACATCCAAGATGTTCGCTGTTCCCCCTCCCCCCACCGCGTGGGTCACAGCGGGGAAGATTTCTGTTCAGCCACAGGCAAACAGCCCAGCAGGGACGGAGCCCCTCTGAATACCCCCTTAATAAAATTCCCCTATTTCAACCAGGTGACCATGAATGATATCACTCTTCTGAGGATAACACAGACAGATAAAGAACGGATGTTGCTTGAATGCCAGCAAACACCGGGACCATACGCCGCCATGCTTTGCAAAGCAATGATTCCAGACTACGTGCTACTGGCCTGGCGTGGTAGAGTGTGTTACCACGGAGCACAGGATAAGGCTGCCCTCCCCAGAAACCTTTTGCACAGGCTTTGGGAGTACATCCAGGAGATCTTTCTGGAGATGTCCCCGGAGGATTTCTGCTCCATCCCCGAACATGTTAACAGACTTTTCCAGTAGCTGTAGCTGTACTGGCCGCGAATTGATCATTAAACACGCTTGCTTATAAAACATGTATTAATTAACAGAGGTACACTCACCAGAGGCACCAGAGGTCCCTTCTCCTGCATCGAGCACGCCTTGGGTGGGTTCGTAGGGTACTGGCTCCAGGGTGACAAAGAGTTCCTGGCTGTCAGGGAAAAGGGCTTCTCCGCTTCCTTGCTGTGTCTGGGCGCTATTTTCAGCATCATTATCATCATCATGCTCCTCTGTGGTTTCTGATGATCCACATACGGAGTCATACCACATGGGTGGGTCAGTGCTGGCTGCACCTCCTAGAATGGCATGCAGCTCATCATAGAAGCGGCATGTCTGGGGCTCTGACCCAGAGCGTTTGTTTGCATCTCTGGTTTTTTGGTAGGCTTGCCTGAGCTCCTTAATTTTCACGCGGCACTGTTGCGCGTCCCTGTTGTAGCCTCTGTCCTGCATGCCCTTGGAGACTTTGGCATATGTATTGGCATTTCTTCTTTTGGACCGTAGCTCTGCTAGCACGGTTTCGTCTCCCCATACAGCGATCAGATCGCGTACTTCAACATCGGTCCATGCTGGAGCTCGTCTTCGGTTCTGGGACTCCATCATGGTCACCTCTGCTGATGAGATCTGCGCTCACCTGCAGCTCACCACGCTGGCCAAACAGGAAATGAAATTCAAAAGTTCGCGGGGCTTTTCCTGTCTACCTGGGCGGAGCATTGGAGCTCAGACTGCTGTCCAGAGCGGTCAAATGTTGCACTGTGGGATAGATCCAGGAGGCCAATACCGTCGAATTGCGTCCTCACTAAGCCTACATCGATTCGGCAATATCGATTTAAGCGCTAATCCCCTCGTTGGGGGTGGAGTGGCGAGATCGATTTTAAGAGCCCTAGAAGTCGATGTTAAGGGCTTCGTCATGTGGACGGGTGCACGGATCAATCGAAATAACGCTAATAAATTCGACCTAAACTCGTAGTGTAGACCAGGGCTGAGATATTTATAGAGAGCAATCATATCTACCCTCAGCCTTCTTTTGGTAAGGCTAAACAAGCCAAGCTCCTTGAGTCTCCTTTCATAAGACAGGTTTTCCATTCCTTGGATCATCCTAGTGGCCCTTCTCTGTACCTGTTCCAGTTTGAATTCATCCTTCTTAAACATGGGAGACCAGAACTGCACACAGTATTCCAGATGAGGTCTCACCAATGCCTTGTATAACGGTACTAACACCTCCTTAGCTCTACTGGAAATACCTTACCTGATGCATCCCAAGACCGCATTAGCTTTTTTCACTGCCATATCACATTGGCGGCTCATAGGCAACCTGTGGTCAACCAATACTCCGAGGTCCTTCTCCTCCTCTGTTACTTCCAATTGATGCGTCCCCAGCTTATAACTAAAATTCTTGTTATTAATCCCTAAATGCATAACCTTACACTTCTCACTATTAAATTTCATCCTATTACTATTACTCCAGTTTACAAGGTCATTTAGATCTTCCTATATGATATCCCAATCCCTTTCTGAATTGGCAATACCACCTAGCTTTGTGTCATCCGCAAACTTTATTAGCACATTCCCACTTTTGGTGCCAAGGTCAGTAATAAAAAGATTAAATAAGATTGGTCCCAAAACCAATCCCTGAGGAACTCCACTCGTAACCTCCCTCCAGCCTGACAAGTCACCTTTCAGTATGACACCACCACCACCACCACCACCAAGCAACTGAACCACTGATCAAAGGGAAGAGCTTGGCTGAAGAGCCAGCCTATGGTGAGAAGCATCTTAGTTTGTAAGGACATTGAAAGTGTTAAGATCAGCTTAGAATGTGTTTTGCTTTTATTTCATTTGACCAAATCTGACTTGTTATGCTTTGACTTATAATCACTTACAATCGATCTTTAGAGTTAATAAATCTGTTTGTTTATCCTAACTGAAGCAGTGTTTGGTTTGCAGTGTGTCAGAGGCTTCCCTTGGGATAACAAGCCTGGTACATATCAATTTCTTTGTTAAAGCTTGCAGCTTCCAGTGGGCATAACTGGACACTGCAAGACGGAGGTTCCCAGGATTGTTTCTGGGATCGGAGATATTGGCTAGCATCATTAGCTTGCAAGTAGCTGGGAGTAGCTTACCTGCCAGAGGCTTTGTGTGAACAGCCTAGGAGTGGGGGTTCTCACAGCAAAGCAAGGTAAGTCTGGCTCCCAGAGTCAAGGATTGGAGCGGCCTAGCAGATCACTGGTCCGGACAACACCAGAGGGGAACGTCTCATGGAGGTTCTTTCATTGTTTTTATGTTTTTTTCTATAATGCTTTTGTCCTACAAATAAATGCAGTTTGCTTTGTGAAGGTTGGTTGTTAACCGGTGTACACTGTTATAAGCCCTGGAGAAAGAGTTATCCACCAGTGCTGGACCCTGGTCAGATCTGCTGGGAAATCGCAGTCCAGTGCAGACGCACCGCAAAGCTACACACCTGCCCCAAAAGAGATGATGCTGAGAAGCCTAAAACTTTACATGGATTCCTCTAAAAAGAAGCAGAAATCCCCATCCCATACCAAGTCATTGGGAATTTCCCACTCCATAGCAGGTCCATCTGGTACTGAGAAAGAGAGGACTGGGACTTCCTCCCAGGGCAAAACAGCAGCAACCTACAGTACTGAGATTGCTTCTTTGGCACTGAAACCCACGTCGGGACCTCTAGGCTCTACAAAAAAGTATTAGAATGTTTGAAAAAGGAAAGAAGAAACTCTTAGTTAATTTACCAGCTGCAAATGAAACTAAAAAAGGCAGAATTGAAACACAGGAAATCTCACTACATAGCTATAAAAATATCCCAAAATGTTTTGCTAGAAAAAAAATATTGAACTAGAGAAAGAAAAAGGACCTAATAACTACATCATGAAAACATTATAGCGTTTAAAGATTCAGCAAGGCACAATAAAGCTAATCCCAGGATTAAAGGGAATAGAGAATTAAGGAAGGTTAAGCATTCAGCTAAAACATGTAAGAACAAAATCTTTTTTAAGTTCCTATTAAAAATATTATCCAGAGCATTGTAAAGTGAACAACCAGAATAACACCATTCAGAAAACTCTTTGCAGATCAGATTCATTTAAAAAAATATTACGGAGCAAATATGAATTTCTCCACAGCTAGATTTAGACATGTAGATGCTAATAAACTCTTGTTATGTTCAGAATTTCACTAACTCTAAAATCTCTGCTATTTTCTGTACTCAGATGCACCTGGGGAACTATTAAAAGATGTACAATAAAATTGTACAGTAACAAAATAGTTTATTCCTATTTAAACTAGCAAAAAAATTAAACCCAGACCTTGCACACAGGTCTGTTGCCTATTTACTCAAAATCAATTAAGCTGTATGCATTGCCAGCACTCTGTAAGAATGCCATTGATTTCCTGTACTACCTGATATTAAAGGAGCGGTTGGGAACATAGTGCAAAAATAATCTCAAAGAAACATTGAGCCAAAATCACTGCAGATGTAAAAGAGCTCAACTCCATCAACCTCAGCTGAGCTGCATTTGCTTATGCCAGCAGTAAATTTGTTGCATTATCTTTACCTATTGAAGTTAACCCCACAAATACTGTTTGTTGTACCTCATTTAGTTAATATGCTTGATTCACCCCAGCCTGCACAAGATGATTCAGTTTACACTCTTACTGCCATGGTGCCAGCTGTACTAAGAGTTTCATCCTGGGGAGAAGGCAGGGATATCACTGCTATACTCTACCAGAAGAGGGCACCTTTAAACTCTGGTCACAGGAAGTGGCCCAGAAGATGCATTAAATCAATCCATCTTCTGGGTGCCCTGGCCCCTCCCGCTTTGTGGCATATGCTGTCCAGCTACCGTCTCCCTCAGTAAAATTGGAGGGCACCAAGATCAATGCCCTCACCCTGGGAGTCAGCTCATTTGGCACAGGAAGTGTTGCTCTTGACACTGGGACACCAGCCTCCCTGCACCTAAGTTCTCACTGCAGCCACTGTCAATGCCTTTCAAGGCACTCTCAGTGATCTAAGCTTTCCCACTGCCTCACTAGCATGCGTTGCCTGGTTGGGAACAGGGTGATCACCAAGGACACGATAGCTGCCAACTGCACACAGAGCAGCCAGAAGACTCTTTTCTTATGCCAAATCTACCTTCACTGCAGAGGAGCAATGGGATTCCCCACAGGTTTTGAAGAAGTAGGCAAAGTTGGCTGATTCTGTCGGGGAATTTACAAGGCCTGTTATTGAGATCCCTGGACAAGAGGCTGCTGAACTCTGTGCTCCCTTTTTAGTCCAACTGAAGAAGTTGTGACAAATACCTCTCTGAGGGTGCTGCTCGCTATATCTTTCACTCACCTCCCACCCCACACACACACATAGGAGCCTGGGAACCGAGGCAGCCATGACCAAGGGAAGTTCACTCAAACCTGTAGTACAGCACCATAGTATTCTGAGTTTCTTCCCAACCTAGACTAGCTGCCGTACGAACCAAGGTATCTTCATTGACTCTGGCCACTAGGCCACGCTGCCCTGCGTATCAGGGTAACTATGGACTCTGGCTGCTAGGCCTCGCTGCCCTGTGAACCAGAGTAACTCTATGGACTCTGGCCACTAGGCCTCGCTGCCCTGTGAGCCCTGGATAACTGTATTGACTCTGGCCCTGCCCTGCAAACCAGGGTATTGTCAATTACTCTGACTTCTAGGCCTCGCTACCCAGCAAACCAGGGTAACTCTATTGACTCTGGTCGCCAGGCCATGCTGACCTGAGGACAAGAGCGACCCCATTGACTTGGGCCACTGGGTCTTACCATCCTGCAGATGAGAGCAATTATATAGACTCTGGCAACTAGGCCTTACAGCCCTGCAGCTCAGGGCAACTCTATTGACCTTATCCCTTAAGTCTCACTGCCTAGAGACAGAGGGCTGCTCAAAGGATGGGGTGCACTCACTCTGCACTGGACGGGGACCCGCTACCTGTCGCACACCAATTGCCTCATTTTGAAACTAAATGGGATAAAATCTAGTACTTGTACAATAGGTAATAATCCTCCATTGTCAACAGCTGGGATGTAGGAGATCTGATAGATCTTTAGCATCTTTTAGAATAGATCTCTAGAATCTTTTCTCACTCTGTAGAGAATAGTGTCTTATGCAGAATACTGCATAATGGTACAGTCTCACCAACTGAGGAGAGCTGTGACCTGCTGTGGTTTGCACAAGACCAACATTCTAGTTTTTGGAGTCTCCAGCAGTAAACCCATATCAGCTGTACAAAGAGCATTAGCTCATGGCTAAAATGTTGGTGTAACAGGGGCAAATGATAATCCTAACTTATTATTTTTAATCATTCAAATGAAATTGATAAGAAATATATAAAAATGACTAAACACACAGAAATACTGTAATAGCAAATCTCCCCACTGCCACTGTGGTGGTCAGTGCATGTTGTTCACTTCCTGCTTGGACCAGCTCTTTTAATTGGCAGGGTTTGGGGGCTATTCCCATGACCACTCAGCATAACTTCTATATGCTAATCCCACAAACACAGCAGGCATAAGAATGGGGTTTAAATACACATCACAGACAAAATAAAAAATGAAAGTACATTTGGATAGCGTGTTAAATCAGCGCTCTACAGTCTGGTGTACTTTGAACATATTGATGTGACTTAGGGTCTAGCTGTCAACCCATATTTACTTCTCTGAAGATCTTAGTTTTAAAGTTCTATTTTTTTAATAAAGGAAAGAGATGAAATATACAGTGCTTGTAAAAAATCTGTTTAAATTGTGACTCAGATCTACAAAAGCATAGAAATTCAAAGCCAAGTCTGGTACCTTAATTTGAACTCGTACTATTGTCCCTAGGGTTTGTAGGAATGATGGTGAGGAGTTGTCAGGGCATGATGTTACAAATCACTCATGCAGTAATGCCTGACCACAACAGGATAAACACAAATAGGCAAACTAGGTGGATGGGGCATTTATAATCCTCACCCAAAAAACTTCAGATTGCATGAAAATGAAATTTGGACTGTAAAACTACCATCTGGAAAATAACATAGCAGAAACAGTGAATTATAGTGCTAAGTGAAGCTGAAAAGATCAAATAAACTAAAGCCTGTTAGGGAGGATGTTGTGTGCTATAAGTCACACCAATCTGTGCATGTGTGTTGTGACTGGCAATAGCCACACCAAAACTAATTTCAGTGATGGAAATAAACATTAAATATTTACCATCTGGCATACAGCTGAATCACTGAATTATATCCTTCCTGTATATATAATAGTAAATTAATAGGTCGAGGGAAAGAAAGAAAGAAAGAAAGAAAGAAAGAAAATTGAAATCAGTGACAACAGCAAGGTAAAAATCAAAGGGAAGGAAGATGTATGGAGATGACTCATTTAAAACAGACAGATGCTGCAAACAGATCTATGGAGGGGAAGGGTCAATTTAAAAAATAATTGTCTTAAACCGGTACATCAGAAATAGACTGGCAAGAGGCATGCAATGTTTTTTCTAATTTCTGCCTAATTCTATAACAATTTTAACAAGAAATACTCTATTTTTAAAAAAGGAAAGATAACAATGAAAAGCTGGACTTCTCAGTCAAGATTTTCAAAAACAGGATACTAAACTGAGAATCCTAATTTCCTATTAAGGAACCTGCCAGATCTTCAAAACTGCTGAGCACCTAACAGCTCCCAAGTGAGCTCAGCTGTGCAACAGTGAAAACCTGGCAATAAACTCACGTGGAAGTCAATGAGCACTATTGGATGAGAAGCATTCTTAAAAATCAGGCAAGTGCCTAAAGCTAAGTATTTGCTTCAGAGGTCTCCTTAATCAGTGCCTAGAATAGTGATCCCTTTAGACAGTTACTTTGTAACATGCACATGCTTTGGGATGGATAAAATATATTTTTCCCATGCCATCTTCACAGACTGTCATAGCATTCAGACATAATTAAAACACATATGATAGAATCAGAGAAATGTAGGGCTTGAAGGGACCTGAAGAGGTCACCGGGTCCAGCCCCCTATGCTAAGGCAGGATTAAGTAAATATACTGTGACGGGGCAAGGCCAGAGGGCTATAGGAAAGTGGTAAGGAACCAGTATGTTAGCCCCAGGCTAAACAAATCCCTGATACCTTATGGCAGTTGCTCCAGGTTAATCAAGACACCTGGGTCCAATTAAGAACTTTCCAGAAGGCAGGGAGGTTAATTGAGACACCTGCAACCAATCAGGTGCTCGCTGAAACTAGTTAAAAGCCTACCAGTGAGTCAGTGAGGGGTGCATGTCAGGACCTGTGGAAGGAGGTTGTGTGTGAGGAGCTGGGAGCAAGAGGCACAAGGAGCTGAGAGTAAGAGGGCGTACCGCTGGAAGATCCTGTGGTGAGGATAAAGAAGGTGTTGGGAGGAGTCCATGGGGAAGTAGCCCAGGGAGCTGTAGCTGTCGTGCAGTTGTTCCAGGAGGCACTCTAAACAGCTGCAATCCACAGGGCCCTGGGCTGGAACCTGGAGTAGAGGGAGGGCCCGGGTTCCCCCCCAAACTCCCAACTCCTGATCAGACACAGGAGGAGTTAACCTGGACTGTGGATTCTACTAGAGGGGAAGATCTCTGAGGCAAGCAGAATCCACCAATAAGCGCGGGACCCACCGAGGTAGAGGAGGAACTTTGTCACAACTGGTGTCAGGAGTGGGATTTGGTGTGCACAGCGCGGCGGAAGAAGGAAGGTGTTTATTTTAAAAAAAGGGGGGTGGGAAGCAGGTTTATTTTTATTTTTTTTTCACCACAATGGAAGAGGTAGTACGGGCACTGATACAAGCCACGGCTGCCCAGCAGGAAGCTACCCGTGTCCAGGCAGCTGCCCAACAGGAGGCAATACGGCTGCAGCAGGAGACCAATCGCCTGTTGATGGACCAGGCCGCTCAAGACCGTACTATGTTGCGGGAACTGGTAAACCAAGTGAAGGCCCTTACAGAGATGAACCATGGCCATGATGGGACGCGGCACATACGGGCCAGCAATTGCCTGCAGAAAATGACAGGGAATGATGACATAGAGGCATATCTCCTGGCCTTTAAGAGGACAGCCCTACGGGAGGCCTGGCCTCGAGATCAGTGGTCTGGCATCCTCGCCCCATTCCTGTGTGGGGAGGCCCAGAAGGCCTACTATGATCTGCCTGAAGAGGCTGCAGCAGACTACCCCCAGCTGAAAGCAGAGATCCTGGCCAGATCTGGGGTAACAACCGCAGTGCGGGCCCAGTGGTATCATGAGTGGAGGTACCAGGAAGACAAAACCCCGCGATCCCAATTGTATAACCTCATCCATCTCGCACGAAAGTGGTTGCAAACTGAGTCCCAGAGTCCAGAAGAGATACTAGAGGTTCTGGTCATCGACCGATACATGAGGGGACTACCGCCAGACCTTCGCACATGGGTAAGCCAGAACGAACCCTCCACCTATGATGAGATTGTGGCAATGGTAGAGAGGCGAAGGACAGCGAGGGAACTGACCCGACCAGTTAAGGAAGCGGAACCCAGGGTTAAACTAGCAGCACCAAGCCCCAGATTTCGAGTGACTGGGCCACCAGGAGGGCCCAGGTGGAAAAAGAGAGGGGCTGAAGGCCCACCAGAGGCCATAAAGAGTCGGCGCACTGAGGGGGAAGAAGATTATGATGTTAGACTTCCCAAACCAAGAGACTGGGGAACGCCTAGGGTTCCATATAGATGTTATGCATGTAGTGAGTGGGGACACATAGCAGCACAGTGTCCCAGCACCGAGGAGCCTATGCAATGTAACTTGGGGGATTGGGAGGTCCCATGCTCCCTTATCCACCTTGCGGGTGTCGCATTAGCCCCGCATAACTACACTAGACCGGTGAAGATAAATGGAGTAGAGACTATAGCGCTTGTGGATTCCGGGAGTGCAATCACCCTAATATCGGGTAAGCTGGTAAAAAGTAGCCAGCTGCTACAAGCCAAACGCGTAGCAGTGACGTGTGTGCATGGGGCCGTAAGCCATTACCCCACCATCCAGGTAGAGATAGAGGTTCAGGGGAACCCCATTGAGGTGACAGTGGGTGCAGTTCCTAAACTCCCGTATCCTGTAGTCATTGGGAGGGACTATCCAGGGTTTGATAATTTACCCCCCCCCCGCCCCCCCAGAGAGGTTGGAGGGAGGTGGGGACCCTGAGGGCAGCGACTTGTCACCGGGGGAATGTCAACCCCCGATGTTCGCTGAGATTTCTCAGGATCTGTTCTCAGTCCCGCAAAAGACCCGGAAGACAAAAAGGGAGAGGAAGGCTGCAAAAGCTTTGGGAACCTGGATCCTGACCCAGGGCCAGAAGATCGCCCTAGTAAGCAGACGGACACGAGCAGCCAGAGAAACTACCACCACGGAAGGTGAGCCGGAGGCTGGCCCCAGCCATGATGGAAGTGAGCCGTTGGAAGCAACAGAGGCTGGCCCCTGGGAGCTCGGGCAGGTTAGTCCCAGGAGACAGACTTTTGGGCGGGACCAGGCAGAGGACCCTAGATATGATAACGCCAGGAAAGAGGTGGCTGAGATAGATGGAGTACCTGTGGATGGGAAGGTCCGGGGTCCAGGACCTTACTTTATAGTGAAGAAAGATCTCCTGTACCGTGTGGTGCAAATGCAGGAGCAAGAGATACATCAACTTCTGGTGCCACGAAAACATCAAAAAGCCATATTGAGCCTCGCCCACAGTCACCTATTCGGAGGACACCTAGGGGTAGAGAAAACCCAGGCACGGATCCTGTGGAGGTTCTTCTGGCCAGGAGTACATGAAGATGTCCGACGATACTGCACCTTTTGTCCGGAGTGTCAGTTACATAGTCCGCGCCCGCACTTCCGGGCTCCTTTGATACCTCTTCCAATAATAGAGGTTCCTTTTGAACGTGTAGCCATGGATCTAATAGGGCCCCTTGAGAAGACAGCTCGGGGCCACCAACATGTGCTTGTTGTACTGGACTATGCAACCCAGTACCCAGAAGCCGTTCCCCTACGCAACACGGCTTCCAAAACCATAGCTAAGGAGTTAGTACAGATCTTTGCCCGAGTTGGGTTACCCAAGGAGATATTGACTGATCAAGGGACACCTTTCGTGTCCAAGTTGATGAAAGATCTCTGTTCATTACGCCATGTACAAGCCCTACGGACCTCTGTATACCACCCGCAAACAGATGGCCTTGTGGAAAGGTTCAATAGGACCCTCAAGGCCATGATCAGGAAAGTGGTGAGCCGGGATGGGAAAGATTGGGATACCCTATTAGCTTACCTCATGTTCGCCATCCGGGAGGTTCTGCAAGCCTCCACAAGTTTCTCTCTGTTCGAACTATTATACGGGCACCACCCCCGAGGCATACTGGATATAGCAAGAGAAGCGTGGGAAGAGGAGCCAAATCCAGGAAGGAACATAGTTGAGCATGTACTACAGATGAGGGATCGGATAGCCCGAGTTACACCTATTGTACGAGAACACTTGGAGAAAGCACAGGAGACCCAACGAACCCATTATAACCACCAAGCAAAGCTTCGACGGTTCCAACCAGGGGATCGAGTGATGGTCCTGGTGCCCACAGCAGAAAGTAAGCTGTTGGCCCAGTGGCAGGGACCCTACGAAGTGATCGAAGCCGTGGGAGAGGTGAACTATAAGGTGCGGCAGCCAGGCTGCAGGAAACCAGAGCAAATCTACCACATCAATCTTCTAAAACCTTGGCACGATCGAGAGGCATGCTTAGTCACCCAGGAGACCCTTCCCCAGGAGGATAACTTACACGAGCAAGTAAGGATATCACCTGACTTGACGCCGATCCAAAAGATTGAGGCAACTGACATGATTAATCGCAACCGAGATGTGTTCTCTACAAAACCGGGGTGGACGACTGAGACCTATGACCATATCCACACAATCCCTGGAGCCAAGGTAACATTGAGACCCTACCGAATCCCAGCAGCCAAACGAGAAGAAATCAAGGCCGAAGTGAAGAAAATGTTAGAATTAGGGGTGATTGAAGAATCTTACAGTCAGTGGTCCAGTCCAATCGTTCTAGTGCCTAAACCTGATGGTACCACGAGATTCAGTAATGACTTTCGCCGACTGAATGAAGTATCCCAGTTCGATGCATACCCCATACCACGCATCGACGAACTGGTGGACCGACTGGGTAGTGCTCGATTCTTGACTACACTGGATCTGACAAAAGGATACAGGCAGATTCCCCTGACCAAAGAAGCTAAAGAAAAGACAGCGTTCTCCACTCCGGTTGGGCTATTCCAGTACACCGTCCTCCCTTTTGGGCTACATGGGGCCCCGGCCACATTCCAGCGCCTCGTGGATAAGCTGCTGTGCCCCCATACTAGTTATGCAGCCGCATACCTAGATGATGTAGTCATCCATATGCCAGACTGGGGAACCCACTTGGAGAAAGTTGAGGCAGTACTGCACACCTTAAGGCAGGCTGGCCTCACTGCTAATCCCGCTAAATGTGCCATAGGGCTAGCAGAGGCTAGGTACCTGGGATATATTGTAGGAAGGGGCATAGTAAAGCCCCAAATGAATAAGCTAGAGGCGATTCAAAACTGCCCCCGGTCAACCCAAAAGAAGCAGGTCCACACGTTCCTAGGTGTGGTAGGCTACTACCAACGTTTTATTCCTCACTTCGCTGCTAGGGCAAGTCCCCTAACAGACCTGGTGAAAGCCCGTGGTCCAGACATGGTGAAGTGGACCGACGCAGCAGAGAGAGCATTCACAGACCTTCGGACGGCCCTTTGTAATGACCCTGTACTCATAGCCCCAGACTTTAACAAGGAATTTATTTTACAAATAGATGCTTCCGAAGTGGGGTTGGGGGCGGTTCTGTCGCAAATGGTGGGAGAAGAGGAACACCCAATCCTCTACCTAAGCAGAAAGCTTCTCCCAAGAGAACAGAAATACGCAGTAATTGAGAGAAAATGCCTTGCTGTCAAATGGGCTATGGAGACCCTACGTTATTACCTCTTGGGCCGGCGATTTACTCTTGTGACGGACCATGCACCCCTCCAGTGGATGCAGCGGAATAGGGAAAAGAATGCAAGGGTCACCAGGTGGTTCTTATCCCTCCAACCGTTCCAGTTCCGCTTAAGGCACAGGGCTGGATGCCACCATGGCAACGCTGATGGTCTGTCAAGAGCACACTGCCTGGCATCCCAAGTTGCCCAACTCTATGGTGTTGAGCAGAGGGGAGGGATATGTGATGGGGCAAGGCCAGAGGGCTACAGGAAAGTGGTAAGGAACCAGTATGTTAGCCCCAGGCTAAACAAATCCCTGATACCTTATGGCAGTTGCTCCAGGTTAATCAAGACACCTGGGTCCAATTAAGAACTTTCCAGAAGGCAGGGAGGTTAATTGAGACACCTGCAACCAATCAGGTGCTCACTGAAACTAGTTAAAAGCCTCCCCGTGAGTCAGTGAGGGGCACATGTCAGGAGCTGTGGAAGGAGGTTGTGTGTGAGGAGCTGGGAGCAAGAGGCACAAGGAGCTGAGAGTAAGAGGGCGTACCGCTGGAAGATCCTGTGGTGGGGATAAAGAAGGTGTTGGGAGGAGTCCATGGGGAAGTAGCCCAGGGAGCTGTAGCTGTCGTGCAGTTGTTCCAGGAGGCACTCTAAACAGCTGCAATCCACAGGGCCCTGGGCTGGAACCCGGAGTAGAGGGAGGGCCCAGATTCCCCCCAAAACTCCCAACTCCTGATCAGACACAGGAGGAGTTAACCTGGACTGTGGATTCTACTAGAGGGGAAGATCTCTGAGGCAAGCAGAATCCGCCAATAAGCGCGGGACCCACCGAGGTAGAGGAGGAACTTTGTCACAACACCTAAACCCCGCAATGGGTGTTTGTCTAATCTGTTCTTAAAAACCTCCAATGACAGGGATTCCACAACCTCCTTAGGTAAACCTGTTCCAGTGCTTAACTAATCCTTATAGTCAGAATTTTTCCCCAATATCTCAACTTAATCTCTCTTGCTGCAAACAAAACAGATTTCTTCTTGCCCTACTCTTGGTTGAGATGGAGAGCAATTAATCACCATCTTCTTTATAACAACTTTTATATATTTGAGCATTGTTGTCAGATCCCCCTCAGTCTTGTCTTCTCTGGACTAAACATGCCCAATTCTTTCAACCTTTCCTCATAGGTCATGTTTTTCAAGCCTCTTATCACTTCTGTTGCTCCTCTCTGGACAATCCCCAATTTGTCCATATCTTTTGTAAAGTGGGGTGTCCAAAACTAGACACAGTACTCCTGCCGATTCCCCACCAGTGCCGAGTACAGCGGAACAGAGCAATTACCTCCCATCTGTTACATATGACATTCCTCTTAATACACCCCAGAATGAGATCTTTTTAACAACGGCACCATGTTGTTGACTCAGTTTCAATTTATGACCCACTGGAACCCCCTGACCCTTTTAGCTGTACTGCCACCTAGCCAGTTATTCCCCATTTTGTGCATTTGCTTTTTCCTTCCTAAGTGAAGTACTTTGCTCTTGTCTTCATTGGATTTTGTCATGTGTATTGCAAATACATTCTCCAATTTATTAAGATCATTTTGGATTCTAATGTTGTCCTCCAAAATGCTTGCAACCCCTCCCAGCTTGGTATCATCCACAAATTTCATAAGCATATTCTTCACTCCATCATTCCAATTGTTAATGAAAATATTGAATAGTACTAGAACGAGGACAGACCCTTTTGGGACCCCACTTGATATGTAATCCCACTTTGATAGCTACTATTTGAGTATGTCTTGCAATCAGTTGTGTAACTACCACCCCCGGTCTGACAGCCACTGTGCTGTTGAGGAGGATGAAAGTCTCAGAGAAGGAGAGCATCTAACTGGAGCAGAGGGAAACAATCTCATAATTGGGACCCTCCTTCCAGATGATGTTGTGGTATCCTCTCACACCGAGGATACCTCTCTGGGGGCGGGAACTCCAGCTATTAGAAAGAGAGCGGTATTAGTAATGGGCGATTCGATCATTAGAAACATAGATAGCTGGTTTTGCGATGACCGGGAGAACTGCATGGTGACTTGCCTGCCTGGTGCGAAGATTGCTGATCTCTCAAGACATCTAGGTAGACTTATGTGTAGTGCTGGGGAGGAGCCGGTGGTCGTGGTACATGTAGGTACCAATGACATAGGGAAGGATAGGAGAGAGGTCCTGGAGGCCAAATTTAGGCTGCTAGGTAAGAAACTGAAGTCCAGGACCCCCATGGTAGCATTCTCTGAGATGCTCCTAGTTCCACGCACAGGCAGAACTGCAGAGTCTCTATGCGTGGATGAGATGATGGTGTAGGGAGGAGGGGTTTAGATTTATTAGGAACTGGGGAAACTTTTGGGAAAGGGGGAGCCTATACAGGAAGGATGGGCTCCACCTAAACCAAAATGGAATCAGATTGCTGGCACTTAACATTAAAAAGGTTGTAGAGCAGTTTTTAAACCAAGGGCTGGAGGAAAGCCGACAGGTACGGAGGAGCATATGGTTCGGTCATTCCTTAGGGGAGGATCTATTAATAGAGAATTTCTATGTTGTAGTGAGGACAAGAGGATGGAAAATGACAAAATATAGGCAGCGTCTGATCAGAAACAATCAAATAAAAAAGAGTCCCATTCAATTACATCGTGTAATGGCAGACAGCTAAAAGGAGACACGCCTTTAAAGTGCTTATATACCAATGCTAGAAGTCTAAATAATAAAATATGTGAACTAGAGTGCCTCGTATTAAATGAGGATATAATGGGCATCACAGAAACTTGGTGGAATGAGGATAATGAATGGGATACAGTAATACCAGGGTACAAAATATATTAGAAGGATAGAACAGGTCGTGCTGATGGAGGAGTGGCATTATGTGTGAAAGAAAGCATAGAATCAAATCAAGTAAAAATTGTAAATGAATCAAACTAGTAATTACCACTTGGTAATAGTCACCATAATATAATTAAATTTAATATCCCTGTAACGGGAAAACACCACAGCGGCCCAACACTGTAGCATTTAATTTCAGAAAGGGGAACTACACAACTGTACCATAGAATCTCTATGGATAGAAATTCCATGCTCTAATAATAAAAATATAGCAGTAGGGATATATTACTGACCACCTGACCAGGATGGTGATAGTAACTGTGAAATGCTCAGGGAGATTAGAGAGGCTATTAAAATAAAAAAAACTCAATAATAATCGGGGGATTTCAGCTATCCCCATATTGACTGGGTACATGTCACCTCAGGACAGGATGCAGAGATAAAGTTTCTTGACACCTTAAATTACTGCTTCTTGGAGCAGTTGGTCCTGGAACCCACCAGAGGAGAAGCCATTTTTGATTTAGTCCTAAGTGGAGCACAGGATCTGGTCCAAGAGGTGAATATAGCTGGATCGCTTGGTAATAGTGACCATAATATAATTAAATTTAATATCCCTGCAGCGGGAAAACACCACAGTGGCCCAACACTGTAGCATTTAATTTCAGAAAGGGGAACTACACAAAAATGAGGAGGTTAGTTAAACAGAAATTAAAGGGTACAGTGCCAAAAGTGAAATCTCTGCAAGCTGCGTGGAAACTTTTTAAAGACACCATAATAGAGGCTCAACTTAAATGTATACCCCAAATTTAAAAACAGTAAGAGAACCAAAAAAGAGCCACCGTGGCTAAACAACAAAGTAAAAGAAGCAGTGAGAGGCAAAAAGGCATCCTTTAAAAAGTGGAAGTTAAATCCTAGTGAGGAAAATAGAAAGGAGCATAAACACTGGCAAATGAAATGTAAAAATACAATTAGCAAGGCTAAAAAAAAATTTGAGGAAAAGTTAGCCAAAGACTCAAAAAGTAATAGCAAATTTTTTTTCAGAACATCAGAAGCAGGAAGCCTGCTAAACAACCAGTGGGGCTATTTGACGATCGAGGTGCTAAAGGAGCACTCAAGGACGATAAGGCCATTGCGGAGAAACTAAATGAATTATTTGCATCGGTCTTCATGGCTGAGGATGTGAGGGAGATTCCCAAACCTAAGCCATTCTTTTTAGGTGACAGATCTGAGGAATTGTCCCAAATTGAGGTATCATTAGAGGATGTGTAGTGGGGCAGCTGTCCCACTCCAGTAAAAGAGGGGTTAAAAGCAGCAAAGCTAAGCTTGCTGGGAAAACAGCCACAGCTGTGGCCAACTTAATTAAGGCCCAGCTAGCCCTTATAAGAGGGCTGGGGGCCAGGAGCTGAAAGAGTCTCTCTCCAGCCCTGGAGGGAGAAGGCCTAGCTGCCTGAGAGCAAGGTACCTGAAGTAGAGCAGGGCTGGGGGAAGGCAAGAGAAGCTGGGGAGCTCCAGCCTGGTAAACCCCCAGGCTGCAGGCCTTGTTAAAGGCCCAAAAAGGTACCGGGGCTGCAGAGGGACAGCCCGGAGATAGGCTAAGGCAGCAGGTCCTAACCCCTTGTCAATGATGAGTGGCCATTACAGACAAGTCTGCCCCAGTGAGTGGGGGCTAGATGATGACTGGCAGTAGCCACTGAGGCAAGCTGGATTTAGAGGGTTGGGGGTTCCCCTGGGAGGGGAGACCCAGAGAGAGTGGGGGTACTGCTGGGGCTGAACTCTGAGGTAAAAGGGCACCGGGGTCCAGGAGGGACCGGGGCCAGTGACAGGCGAGACACAGGTCAGAAGGAGGTGCTCCGGAGCTGAAAAAGAGCTAATTCCCAAACGACCAGCAGGAGGCACTACACTGGTGAGTCTTCGTGTCGCTACAGGAGGTTTTGGAACAAATTGATAAATTAAACAGCAATAAGTCACCAGGACCAGATGGTATTCACCCAAGAGTTCTGAAGGAACTCGACTGTGAAATTGCAGAACTACTAACTGGTCTGCAACCTATCATTTAAATCAGCTGCTGTACCAGATGACTGGAGGATAACTAATGTGATGCCAATTTTTAAAAAGGACTCCAGAGGTGATCCCAGCAATTACAGGCCTGAAAGCCTGACTTCAGTACTGGGCAAACTGGTTGAAACTATAATAAAGAACAATATTGTCAGACATATAGATGAACATAATTTGTTGAGGAAGAGTCAACATGGTTTTAGTAAAGGGAAATCATGCCTCACCAATCTACTAGAATTCTTTGAGGGGGTCAACAAGCATGTGGACCAAGGGGATCCAGTGGATATAGTGTACTTAGATTTTCAGAAAGCCTTTGACAAGGTCCTTCACCAAAGGCTCTTACACAAAGTAAGCTGCCACAGGATAAGAGGGAAGGTGGTCTCATGGATTGGTAACTGGTTAAAAAATATGAAACAAAGGGTAGGTATAAATGGTCAGTTTTCAGAATGGAAAGAAGTAAATAGTGGTGTCCCCCAGGGGTCTGTTCTGGGACCAGTCCTATTCAATATATTCATAAATGATCTAGAAAAAGGGGTAAACAGTGAGGTGGGAAAATTTGCAGATGATACAAAATTACTAAAGATAGTTAAGACCCAGGCAGACTGCGAAGAGCTACAAAAGGATCTCTCAAAACTGGGTGACCGGGCAACAACATGGCAGATGAAATTTAATGTTGATAAATGCAAAGTAATGCACATTGGAAAGCATAACCCCAACTGTACATATAAAATGATGGGGTCTAAATTAGCTGTTACTACTCAAGAAAGAGATCTTGCAGTCATTGTGGATAGTTCTCTGAAAACATCCACTCAATGTGCAGCGGCAGTCAAAAAAGCGAACAGAATACTGGGAATAATTAAGGGGATAGAAAATAGGACAGAAAATATCATGTTGCCTCTATATAAATCCATGGTATGCCTCCATCTTGAGTACTTTGTGTAGATATGGTTGCCCCATCTCAAAAAAGATATATTGGAATGGGAAAAGATTCAGAAAAGGGCAACAAAAATTATTAGGGGTATGGAATGGCTTCCGTATGAGGAGAGATTAATAAGACTAGAACTTTTCAGCTTGGAAAAGAGATGGCTAAGGGGAGATATGATTGATTTTTATGAGATCACATAATGAAAGTGTAGTGTCCCTATCACGTTTCTTATATGGTCACAGTTAATGGGCCACCTCCTTCTCAGCTGGTACAAATCCGTGGAGCTCCATTGATTTCAATGGACTTGCACCAACTGTGGACCTGGCCCAATATATTAATGGAAGCCTTCACTTGGGTGGGTTTCAATCACAACCTTAGTATTTTATTAACATTTTTAGTGAATTATGTTTAAAATGTGTTAGTAGAGGAAAAGCAGTAATAGTAGTTCTGAGCTCATCCTCAGCACATTTTCAGATTCTGAGCCTAATGGGCTAGACTAGGGTAATACATGAAGGAGGAGCTTTGAGCCCTTTAATAAAAGAGGCAGCATAAGACAATCAATTATGCACACAATGTGAGAGGGGCCCTGATCAGCATCACTTAGGAAGGGAGATTCTGCCCACTCTTCCATGCTGAATTCTGCAAAACTTGTTTGACACTTGGCTACATGTCTGCAATTTAGACTGAGGGTAAAACTGGGGCTGACTCCAAGCTAACGACAATTCTATAAGGAAACAGGTTATCATGTGTTTGTGCATGTGGTTCTCAAACTGTTTGCAGGAGAAAATTAATTTTGCAAGCAACCTGATAACATCTTCAGATGATAAGATTACTGAGCAAACTTGCATGGTATTTACAAAGAGAGGTGGAAGTAATAACAATGCCCACACACAGTCTGTCTGTGCACCACAAGAAAAAAGAGTTCAGGCTGTCAAACAAGCAAGGCCAAATTAACAAGGCAGTGTGCCATATAGATAAAAGCATTTGGCATGGGGACCTCTTTTATATTTCACTTTTAAGTTCATCTATGTCAACCTCCACCAGTAAGACCAAGCTTCAGAAATGTAAGAACCCCTGGAGTGCTTAGTTGAGCTCTTTACCTTCTGTCCCTTTCTGCTTTGACCCTGTAACATTTCCTAAGAACCTCATTACAAAAGGTTCTATGTAAAAACGTTTTATTATAATAGTGAAATAAACAATTAACACACATCAACATTCTCAGCTGGTATAAATCGGCACTGACCTCAGTGGAGCTGTTTATTTACAGTGGCAGAGAATCTGGCCTAATGTTTTCAAGATAGACTCATTCTAGGAATATCGGGCAATGTATCTTTTCCTTTTCTTTATGAAGCTGGTATATAAAAGGAATTGAGTCTTTCTATAAAGCTGATACTTAAGATCGCTGCGTTTAGTTCATGTTCTGCAATGGCAATAAATAGACCTGAAAATAGATCTAATTCTCTTCTCTCTTTCACCAATATAAGTTAACAGTAACTCATTTGAAGTCAATGGAGTTAAACCAGATCCAGTCCTTCTGAACTAAGACTAAAGGACAGGAAAATCCTGATGGGTTTCACTATGGAAAAAGCTATGGCATGACACTGTGTAGATATGGCAAAGGAGGGATCCAGTTGTCTGCAACTGAGGGTGATCCAGACAGTTCACTCATTGTGAAGTTATGATCGTGTGAACATTGTGTTATTATACAAGGGGTTGCATTTGGAGGAAGTGTTCTCTTTTGTATATCCATTGTTTTACTAACCATTTATTCATATAGGCCTGAGACCATCCAAAAAGACTGATTTAGTCAAATATAAGGCATTTTGGATGAATGGAGTGTGACTACGTTGGGGACAAAAACACGCTTTCATTAAACTGGAGTATTATTAAATAGCTTTGACCTGTATTTTGAAGGTCGTATTTTTATAGCTCACCAAAATCGTGTGAGTAATCCATTTCAAACAGAATATATTTGAAAGGGATTGAATATGCTCACAAATCTTGATTTCACTAATAGCAAAGACTTGTCTCCGGCAACATCAGAGGCCCACAATGTCTAAATTGGGATTTTTGCCAAGGAGAAACTGTGGTTCTTTTATACTCGTGCAGGGCACTTTAATTCCCTTTTGTTCCAAGCAGGATTTTCAGGAAGAAGGCTTTTAGTGGGCTACTCACCTGTCACAACCACAAGAATACCCTGGCAACCACAGAGTGTCAGGCACTATTCCAGTCCTCATTCAAACCCTCCTAAGGACTCATGTCTGTCATGAGGTCCACTAACACAAAACAGAATGAAAAACAGAATGGTAGTAGCTCCCTCCTCAGGTTATCTAAGTGAGTCTCATTTTAATTGCCAGTAAACTCTTCAAGCAAGAATTTGCTTGATATCTCTGTCTGCTATAGCAACAAGCACTCTGTCAGCATTTTAAAAATGAATTATAATGAGTAATAATCTTGATGACTGGAGGAGTAGCTAGTCTCTCTTTAGTTACCACTGGTAAGAAGCATTCCCTATTTCCTTTCCACTCTATCCTCCTCTTTTACTCAGTCTTTCTTTATGACAAATACGAAGAATATTTGTAAGGGTGCCTGCTGCCACATCATAAACTCTCTACAAGGCTTACTACAAGATGTTAGGGATTTTGTGATCATGATCTGCTGCCCAGATGCCTTCTGCAGCACTACCAGGACGTCTGCTTCCCCATGTGGCTGGCCATCTGCTCCTGCCTAGGCTCCAAGGATGAGGTCACAGAACTCTGAAACTATAAAACCTTGACAGTATCAGTTTTGCCTGTATGCAAGGCTGCTTGTAACTTGGAGATGGGGAGTGTGGAAGTGTTTAGGTACTTGGTTTATGAGAGGGCAGAGGGAACCGGGGAATAAGAATATAGGGAGGGGCTGGGGGTATATTTCCCAGTGGATCAGGTTGGGCTTCTCATTCTGAGGAGGTGGGGCTGGGTTGGGGCTTTTTTCATGGCTGGGGGGAAGACAGGGAGTCTGGTACCTGTGGGTTGGTCATCAGAGGTCGTGTCATAGGAAAGGGTAATCTGGAGGGTTTGGCAGTTTTGATTGGTCAGGACTTTGGTTACTGAAAGAGAGACTATGGCCCCTGAAAAGGCAAGTTGAGCTGCTTTTCATCAGGGTAGCCAGAGAGTTTGACAGCTGAGGTGTTGAAGTAAAGCTCTTACCAGGGTTGGGCCAACTTCTTAGCTGGGAGAAGGAGTAAGCTATTTGCCCTCCTCTAGTCCCATTCTCCTGTATGTCATATCAAACAACAAGGTCTATGAGAAAATTATATGACAAAAGCAATTAGGCCAGTAGGAGCCTTGGTATCAGCCTATGCAATGGCATCTGGGGAGAAAACAAAAATGGGGGAAGCTTTGAAGGCCAAAGCAATCAGAAACTTTAATAGCCGATAGCACAGTAATTTTCATGCTGTCACACCAGGACAGCATGTCTGCTCTGTATCATTGGTTTCATTGAAATAAAATGCCAAGCCTTTGACCCACCCTGTTTTTAGTTTTTTAGTACAAGCGCTGAAAATGATTTTTTATTCATGCTGCTCTTTAGTGAAGTGGGTTTAATAAAGGAGGTGCCAGAAGGGGTTATATGATAGGTTTTTAAACAAACAGAGTGAAGTGTAGCTTAACCTCAACAACCATCTATGTTATGTTTATGCATGACCACAGCCAGTACCTTACCTGTCTCTCCAGAGCTGTACACATTGGATTTAATTTTGATTAAACAGCATACTTTGGAGGAAAAGTCGGTGTCTGTTTTTCAATGGAATCACATGTTTTCAATTTGAGCTCTATTGGCAATTCTGTCTGTTTAAGGTTAGCTAAGGTAAAGGAAGCTTCATTAAAACTTCATTTGCCCCTTATTTAGTTCATTGTAATTTAGTACGTGTGCATGGGCAGTGGTGGTAAATGAATAAAAGGTACGGGGAGGGTGATGTTAGGAGTAGAAGGTGAACAACAGTGACATGAGTGGCAGAATCAGGAGAAAGCTAAAATTGCCTAGCAACATAAGAAAAAAGTATGCCTGGCAACAGAAAGAAAGGACCTAAGAGTATAGGGAGGGTTTGACAGAAGAGAGAAACATTTACAACACACAGAGCCTTGGAAGTGAGGAGGAACATGCACCACAGTCTGTGAGCCATGAAAAGAAAGCACCAGGGCCAAATACTGTCTTTCAGTGATTGGGCCCAATGTAGATACAGTCTTGCTAGGCACTGGCAGACAGTACTGTACAACACGGATTATTTTCACTAATTGTATTTTATTTAACTTTAAGCATAGCTAGACAAAACAGGATATTGTAACAAATCCATGGTCAGTTTTGTCACTATGATGCTTTTGGAACTGCATAATGGAGACTGAATTCAAATCTTCCTGCTCCAAAAATACAAGCTCTTAGCACTTGAAGTAAAGTGTGCTGTGATCTGTTATTTATTAACTTATTTATTTATATCACAAAATATGTGGAGCTCCTGGATACTATTACCCTACTCTGGGCTCTAGGCAACTGACAATTTTAATTTTAAAGACTATGGCTATGTTAACAACATAGTCTGACACATAGTTCACCAGTGCTGATACTATCATAGAGGGCAGTGGTGACACATACACATTAACCTGTTCATTACACTCTCTAGTACAAACAAAAATCCAGTACATTACATTAAAACCAGAAGGGGTGAAAATCATGAAATGCACAGTTATGAGCCTAGAAGAAGGAGAGGAGTTTAATATGGGATAGCTGTATGTAATTTACACTGCCATATTTAAGACTCCTACAAAAGGACTGCATTAGCCTCTTCAAATTTGCAGTAGAACACATAAATAATTTCTCAGGTCTTACATGTTTTTCAGAGAAGTCATTCTCCATGATGGAAAAAAAACAATTCAGCAAAGCAGGTAACCATGTAGCTGATTTTATATATTATGGAACCACTGTTTGCAGTTCCATAGTTAAGAGTGACATGAGTGTTATATTAAATGCAGGGATCCAACCACTTTATGTCAGAAAAATACAGAATATCCTTTCCAAAATTACAGCAGTTACTCTGACTACAGAATTAATTTTCTGAGAATTTACAAGCAAATGAGTCAACTAGTTTGTTAAAATTAATTTTAAAATGGATAAGAAAATTAGCCCCTGGTGTCAAACTTTTGTTTCCCCTGAGTGTTCTTAATAATGCAAGAACTCAGGCACTTCATCTTCCCACATAGTTAAAACTCACAGAAATCTTGAGTATAGGCTACTTTTGAATAACTTCTTTAGGACTAATGATATTTTCCCATTGGTCTTCCTAACTGAAAGATTCTTCTTCAGCAAGGGCTGATGAATAATGTTCTATCACATCTAGAACTGCCTGGGGGGGTGTTTCTGGGTACAACCTGGAACTGGGGTACTGCTAAACCCTCTGTCTTACCAATCTAGGTTCCTTCTCACACTAATGTTGTGACAAGCTACAAAGCCCTCCAAGCTTGCCCTCACACAAACATCCACATGAAGGGGCCAGACACACCTGTGTTCATGAATGCTCTGGCCAGCCACTGCATGAGCTAACAATAGAAAGGCTCCAACCAGTTTTCCCCCAGGTCCCCAGCCTTGCACCCCTGAACAATATCCTCTTACCCTGGTCAAAAGCCTGACACACATAAGTTTATTTTCCAGTCCGCCTCTCTCTCAATGTGGAGAGGTATATGTGTAACACTGACAAACGCTAGTCGTCGGCAGGCAGGATAGAACCTGGGACTGCTGAAGCTTAGTGCATGAGCCTCTACCACATGAGCTAAAAGCCAACTTCCTGTTAGCTAAGGCTGTAGAGCAGACTCATTAACTCTCTCTCTAAGGGTATGTCTACACTACAGAATTGGGTCGAAATTATAGAAGTCGATATTTTAAAACCCGAATTTATGGAATCGATTGTGTGTGTCCCCACTAAAGAGCATTAAGACCATGAGGTCGACAGACTGTGTCCACAGTAGCGGGGCTAGCGCCGACTTTCGGAGCGTTGCATTGCGGGTAGCTATCCCACGGTTCCCGCAGTCTCCGCCGCCCATTGGAATTCTGGGTTGTGATCCCAAAGCCTGATGGAGCAGAAAACATTGTCGCTGGTGGTTCTGGGTACATGTCGTCAAGCCATCAAACGTCCCTCCCTCCCTCCCTCCGTGAAAGCAATCTTTTTCGCGCCTTCTTTCCGGGGTTTCCGGGGTTTCCGGGTTTGCTATGGAAGCCTGCTCAGCTCACAATTACCGTACATCTCCAGCGTATGCCTGGACATTAGGTCTAGTGGGGATTCAGTCATCCTGTAATACAGGCAGAGGGCTAGCTCAGTGTTCTGAGCATTGGCCTGCTAAACCTGGGGTTGCAAGTTCAATCCTTGAGGGGGTCATTCTGCCTGAGGCTAGTAGTCGCGGGACTACACAGCATAAGCTCCTTGCCTTCTAGCTGCAGATGGTGCAATAGGCCATAAATGATCGTAGTCACAGGACTACACAGCTCCAGATCATACAATATGCACAAAATTTGTGTGCTCCTGGCCGGCGGCCTATGGTGTGGCTGGCCGGGGGCACTTAGACATAAATGGGAGTGACCAGAGGGACTCTGGTGGTTCTCTTTTTTACATTTTGCTTAAGGGAGATTCAGTACTGCCTGGAACATGGGCAGAGGGATAGCTCAGCGGTCTGAGTGTTAGCCTGCTAAACCCGGGGTTGCGAGTTCAATCCTTGAGGGGACCAGGAGATGATGATGGATATCAAGCATATTGTACCATCTGCTGCTAGAAGGGAAGGAGCCTAACCCTTGCTCACCGCATATTGTACCATCTGCTGCTAGAAGGAAATGAGCCTAACCCTTGCTCCCCCCTCCCTCCATGAAAGCAACTGATGGGGGAGCCAAAAATCCTTTCGTGCCTTTTTTCATGCGGGCGCCATATTGCTGACACCATTGTTATCCACCCGCCACTTCTGCTCCCACTCTGCTGTCCTGCAAACAGCATACCAGAGAAAGCATGGAGCACGATCAGATCACCGCAGCTGTTATTGCCGTTATGAACACCACGTGCATTGTCCAGGAGTATATGGAGAATGAGAACCAGGAGCTGCTACAGCTACAGCAGGCGAGGAGGCGACAGCAGCGCCCTGAGGACAGTGATGAGGACATGGACACAGACGTCTCTCAGAAAAGGCCCCCCCCCGCAAGGTGGACATCATGGTGGTAATGGGGCTTGTTGATACAGTGGAACGCCGATTCTGGGCCCGGGAAACAAGCACAGACTGGTGGGACCACATAGTGCTGCAGGTCTGGGATGAATCCCAGTGGCTGCGAAACTTTCGCATGCGTAAGGGCACTTTCATGGAACTTTATGAGTTGCTTTCCCCTGCCCTGAAGCACCAGAACACCAAGATGAGAGCAGCCCTCACAGTACAGAAGCGACTGGCGATAGCCCTGTGGAAGCTTGCAACACCAGACAGCTACCGGTCAGTCGCAAATTAATTTGGCGTGGGAAAATCTACAGTGGGGGCTGTTGTGATGCAAGTAGCCAGGGCGATCACCAAGCTGCTGGTACCAAGGGTTGTGAGTCTGGGAAATGTGCAGCCCATACTGGATGGCTTTGCAGCAATGGGGTTCCCGAACTGTGGTGGGGCGATAGACGGAACCCATATCCCTATCTTGGCACCGGACCACCAAGCCAGCGAGTACATAAACCGAAAGGGTTACTTTTCAATAGTGCTGCAAGCACTGGTGGATCACAAGGGACGTTTCACCAACATCAACGTGGGATGGCCGGGAAAGGTACATGACGCTCGCATCTTCAGGAACTCTGGTCTGTTTCGGCTGCTGCAGCAAGGGACTTTCTTCCCAGACCAGAAAATAACCGTTGGGGATGTTGAGATGCCTATAGTTATCCTTGGGGACCCAGCCTACCCCTTAATGCCATGGCTCATGAAGCCATACACAGGTAGCCTGGACAGTAGTCAGGACCTTTTCAACTATAGGCTGAGCAAGTGCAGAATGGTGGTGGAATGTGCATTTGGGCGTTTAAAAGCTCGCTGGCGCAGTTTATTGACTAGGTTAGATCTCAGCGAAACCAATATTCCCATTATTATTACTGCTTGCTATGCGCTCCACAATATCTGTGAGAGGAAGGGAGAGACGTTTATGGCAGGGTGGGAGGTTGAGGCAAATCACCTGGCCGCTGGTTATGCACAGCCAGACACCAGGGCTATTACAAGAGTACAGCAGGGTGTGTTGCGCATCAGGGAAGCTTTGAAAACCAGTTTCATGAATGGCCAGGATGCTGTGTGAAAGTTCTGTTTTTCCCCATTAATGAAAAGCCCCACCCCTTCATTCACTCTACTTCCTTTTAACCAAACCGCCCTGCCCTCCCCCCCTCGGTCACCGCTTGCAGAGGAAATAAAGTCATTGCTGCTTAAAAATCATGCATTCTTTATTAATTCGTAAAACAAAGAGGGGGAACTATGGGGGTAACTGCCACGGTCTCCCGGGATGGGTGGTGGAGGAAGGGAAGCACCAGGATGGGTGGTGGAGGAAGGGAAGCACCAGGATGGGTGGTGGAGGAGGGGATGAGGGAAGGACAAGGACACACAGCACTTTAAAACTTATTGAATGCCAGCCCTTTGTTGCTTGGACTGTTCTCTTGGCTTGAGTGGTTGGGTGCACGGAGGCCGCCCAAACGCGTTCTTGGGCATCTCGGGGATGAGGTTATGGGACTCGGGAAGGAGGGCTGTTGGTTACACAGGGGCTGTAGCGGCGGTCTGGGCTCAGGCGGCCTTTCCTGAACCCTACGCCTTTCCTCAGCCATAAGCCGGAGGATTTCCGTTTGATCCTCCAGTAGCCTCAGAATTGCATCCTGCCTTCTCTCTGCACGCTGACGCCACCTACTCTCTTCATCCCGCCGCTGTCTCTCTTCATCCCACCAGTCATTGTCTTCAGCACGCCACCTGTCCGCGCGATCAAATTCTGCCTTCCTGGACTCCGATAGTGTCTGCCTCCACGCATTCTGCTGGGCAGCTTCAGTGTGGGAGGATTGCATGAGCTCTGAGAACATATCGTCTCGATTCCTTTTTTTTTTACTTCTAATCTTCACTAGCCTCTGGGACGGTGATGAAAGGGGTGGTGTTGAAACATTTGCAGCTGCAGGAGGAAACAAACGGGAGAGGAGTAGTTTAAAAGACACATGTTAGAGAACAATGCTCCAAACATTACATATCACATGTGCATTTGGTCCAAGGTTGCACTTTGCCTGTTATATTGAGGGTCTGCCGGTTTGGTGTGAGAGATCACACAAGCAGGTCCGGCGGGCAACAGAATTCGGCTTGCAGGCAGCCATGGTAAGCCACAGTCTATAGGCTTCTTTAACCCTCATAACATGTGGGATTGTTTTCAAACAGCAACCCCCTCATTTCCCATAACAAACAGCCTTTGGGCTGGCAATTTAAAACTGGTTGGCAATTGAAAAGGTAGGGGCGGCGGTTTTCGGGTTAACGTGCAGCGCAAACCTAATCGACCCCCGCACACACACACACACACACACATCCAAGATGTTCGCTGTTCCCCCTCCCCCCACCGCGTGGGTCACAGCGGGGAAGATTTCCATTCAGCCACAGGCAAACAGCCCAGCAGGGACGGAGCCCCTCTGAATACCCCCTTAATAAAATTCCCCTATTTCAACCAGGTGACCATGAATGATATCACTCTTCTGAGGATAACACAGACAGATAAAGAACGGATGTTGCTTGAATGCCAGCAAACACCGGGACCATACGCCGCCATGCTTTGCAAAGCAATGATTCCAGACTACATGCTACTGGCCTGGTGTGGTAGTGTGTGTTACCACGGAGCACAGGATAAGGCTGCCCTCCCCAGAAACCTTTTGCACAGGCTTTGGGAGTACATCCAGGAGATCTTTCTGGAGATGTCCCCGGAGGATTTCCGCTCCATCCCCGAACATGTTAACAGACTTTTCCAGTAGCTGTAGCTGTACTGGCCGCGAATTAATCATTAAACACGCTTGCTTATAAAACATGTATTAATTTAACAGAGGTACACTCACCAGAGGTCCCTTCTCCGGCACCGAGCACGCCTTGGGTGGGTTCATAGGGTACTGGATCCAGGGTGACAAAGAGTTCCTGGCTGTCGGGGAAAAGGGCTTCTCCGCTTCCTTGCTGTGTCTGGGCGCAATTTTCAGCATCATTATTATCATCTTCCTCTCCCCGAAAATGCTCCTCTGTGGTTTCTGATGATCCACATATGGAGTCATACCACATGGGTGGGTCAGTGCTGGCTGCACCTCCTAGAATGGCATGCAGCTCATCATAGAAGCGCCATGTCTGGGGCTCTGACCCAGAGCGGCTGTTTCCATCTCTGGTTTTTTGGTAGGCTTGCCTGAGCTCCTTAATTTTCACGCGGCACTGTTGCGCGTCCCTGTTGTAGCCTCTGTCCTGCATGCCCTTGGAGACTTTGGCATATGTATTGGCGTTTCTTCTTTTGGACCGTAGCTCTGCTAGCACGGTTTCATCTCCCTATACAGGGATCAGATCGCGTACCTCACGCTCGGTCCATGCTGGAGCTCGTCTTTGGCTCTGGGACTCCATCATGGTCACCTCTGCTGATGAGATCTGCGCTCACCTGCAGCTCACCACGCTGGCCAAACAGGAAATGAAATTTAAAAGTTCGTGGGGCTTTTCCCATCTACCTGGGCGGAGCATTCGAGCTCAGACTGCTGTCCAGAGCGGTCAAATGTTGCACTGTGGGATAGATCCAGGAGGCCAATACCGTCGAATTGCGTCCTCACTAAGCCTAGATCGATTCGGGAACATCGCTTTAAGCGCTAATCCCCTCGTTGGGGGTGGAGTGGTGAGATCGATTTTAAGAGCCCCAGAAGTTGATGTTAAGGGCTTCGTCATGTGGACGGGTGCACGGATCAATCGATATAATGCTAATAAATTTGACCGAAACTCGTAGTGTAGACCAGGGCTAAGTGGTCTCTGTGCCACTAGAAGGGACAGAACACCACACACTGGAGGTATGTGGGTTACATATGCACAAGCCTTTGTTAAGTGAGGTGAGTTTTTTTTGAAGCACTTCACTCAAACCACACTGTTTTTAGGTAAAATATAAAATAGATTTATTAACTACAGAAAGATAGATTTTAAATAATTATAAGTGATAGATGTACAGATCAAAGGAAATTACCTAAGCAAAAACGCAAATTATGTTTCATATACTAGACAGGAGTTGAATCAAGCTGCGTCTCACCTCATTAGATAGTACAAGCAGTTTGCTGATGATTCGTGCACGGGCAGGGCTTTCTTCTTTCCTGTCTGGGACCACCACATCCCCCAGTTCAGTCTTTGTTTCTCGGGTGTTTCCAGGTGTTCTGTTGTGTGGGGAGTAAGACCAAGAGATGATATCACTTCCTTTCAGGGGCTCGTTCACCTGCACATCTACCAGTGTGATATATGCCATCATGTGCCAGCAATGCCCCTCTGCCATGTACATTGGCCAAACCGGACAGTCTCTATGCAAAAGAACAAATGGACACAAATCTGACATCAGGAATCATAATATTCAAAAACCAGTAGGAGAACACTTCAGTCTCTCTGGTCACTCAATAACAGACCTAAAAGTGGCAATTCTTCAACAAAAAAAACTTCAAAACAGACTCCAACAAGAAACTGCAGAACTGAAATTAATTTGCAAACAGGATACCATTAAATTAGGCTTGACTAAAGATTGGGAGTGGCTGGGTCATTACACAAACTGAAAACTATTTCCCCATGCTAAGTTTCCCCCTACTGTTACTCACACCTTCTTGTCAACTGTTTGAAATGGGCCATCCTGATTATCACTACAAAAGTTTTTTTTCTCCTGCTGATAATAGCCCACCTTAATCGATTAGTCTCTTTGGGCTGGTCTACACTACCCCGCAAGTTCGAACTAAGATACGCAACTTCAGCTACATGAATAACGTAGCTGAAGTCGAAGTATCATAGTTCGAACGAAAAGGTACTTACCGCTGGTCCACACGGTGGCGCGCAGGCTCCCCTGTCGACTCCGCCTGCTCCGTTCATGGAGCAGGATTACTGGTGTCGACGGCTACCACTTCTGGGTTTGATTTATCGCGTCTAGACAAGACGCGATAAATCGATCCCAGAAGATCGATTGCTCACCGCCGAAGCAGCGGGTAAGTATAGACATACCCTTAGAGTTGGTATGGCAACCCCCACCTTTTCACGTTCTCTGTGTGTGTGTAATATATATGTATGTATATATATAATATCTTTCTACTGTATGCTCCACTCTATGTATCTGATGAAGTGGGCTTTAGCCCACAAAAGCTTATGCCCAAATAAATTTGTTGGTCTCTAAGGTGCCACAAGTACGCCTCGTCTTTTTGCGGATACAGAGTAACATGGCTACCACTCTGAAATCTATCTCTGAGAGGTTTCCATTGAACACAGTTCCTAGGTTCACGGTTCCTTTTGATTGTTTGTATTCTCCTCAATGGGCCATCAATGGTGTTTGGCCTTATTTATTTTTTTATACCTGAAAGGCTGCTTGTGCGTATTCCCAACTTCACAACATGTTTTAGTGGCACATACATAGCAAAATTTTATATACAATGTTAGCACATACAACTTAACAGGATATTAATATTTAACAGATTAAGTCTTTTTAAATGATACTTTGCAAGGCATACTTTGTACATAACATATCATAATTATATCACTATGGTGAATGTGAGGGTGCCAGGGTGTTGGTTTGGGGCACAGAGTGTCACACCCTCTTTCAAAATGGCTGTCATCTCCCAGTGTTTTCACTAGGTCTCAGTTCATACCTGGCTGACAGATAGCTGGCCATTTTAAGAAAGGCTTCTATCTCCCATTATTTTCTATTGGACTAAAGCCACAGCCTTTCTTATAAAAAGCTGCCTGCTGGCTTCACTCTCACTGCAGACAAAAGGAAGGTGGTGGTCATGGTTTGAAAATGGCATCTTAACTGAGGTAAGGTGTGGCCTAACTCCCGCTGGGAACAAAGGGAGTGAGGCAGCCATTTTGAAAGAGAACAATTCTTTGAATTTCTCTGAACAAGAAGGTTTTTATGCACCGGTTTCTGCTGGGAGATAAACTTTCAGCTGTGAAAATCATGGCCCTAAATGACCATTAATCCTAAATATTTATTTTCAAAAATACCCATTGTACCAGATCTACTGAAAGGAGAGGTTAAGAATGGAAGCTAAAAAAGAAAATATTTAACACTCTTTAAAAATCAGTTTTATTTAATCTGGGACCACAAATACTAAGATATCTTAATCATAATCACATGGTTATTGCATTGCACAGCGTAGCTGAAGGGAAGAGTTATGGTTTTTTCAATCGCTTAACTGGACATTTCCATATCTTAACATGTTTGGATTTCTTTGAAATTTAACAATAACACTGAATTTCCTGTGTTTATAATACTTCATTTGGATAACTGCAACATCTCTGAAATATATTATGTCCTAAATGACTGGTATGTACTCTCAACCGTAACTTCGTTATAACATAATCTTTGGCTGGGAGTGTTCTATACTGCAGGAAATAATTTTAATACTCTTCATCAGAAGAATGTTTGGTTTTTTTCATTTTCCCAGAAAATGAATGGCAGAACCTTTAACATCCTAAAGTTGCGGTTTTGCTTGTTTGTTTTTTTAAGGCTCTCTGCCACCTGGGAAGAGAAAAGATGCTAGGATTTCTACCTGAGGATTATCTTGGACCTTGCATGTGAGCTTCATATTTTATATCAGCTAGTGACTAGTAGGCTTGAAGCTCCACTTCCCTCTAGCTTCTAGAAAAAAAGAGTTCTCTCTTTTCCCCTTTCCAGAAGCTCCTTACCTGATAACAGGGTAGATCTCCACTAGTTTCCCCTTCCCATGGCTCCATTTTTTACACTCTTCTCCTGTTGCTGCTTATATCTTTGCCAAGCAACAGCAGCAAGAAATTGACATAATTCTTGACACTGTCACTGTTGCCCACAGGATTCTGAACAGAAGCAGGAAAACTGAACAGAATCTTATTAATTTCACTCTGCTGCTGCTTGCCAAAAGAGACGAGATGATCCACTATGTATAATTACATAAACATTAGAACAGTGACTTGAACTTGGCTACCCTGCATCCTCGATGAGTGCTCTAACCACTGGGTAAAGGGCATAAAGGAGGCAGTGGTGGCATCCCTACTACCTTCTTTTCCTCCATTTTTGCAAGAATTCGAAGAGAGGGCTCCTGACTGGGAATCTCAGGCAAAGATAGGCACTTCCCTCCTCCAACCCAGACTTAATCATCTATAATCCCTCTGAAGGGGTGGGGCTTTTGCTCAGTCCCCAGCTCAGCATTTCCTATTGGCTATCTTAGGCAGCTCCACACTCAGCTTGCTGGCTATTGTGGATCCAATTTGTAGGTGCCTAACTCTCCCCCATCCATTTTAGAGGGCACCTGGGTGTCAAACTCAGGACTGGGGCTTTCATTAGGTGTCAGGGCACCGAAGGTCTGGCCTTGCAATGCTGAGCCTAAGTCCCCTTTATGGATATAGACCTAATAGGGATGACACTAAGATGGGAGGAGAGGTAGATATGCTGGAGGGTAGGGATAGGATCCAGAGTGATCTACACAAATGGGCGGATTGGGCTAAAAGAAATCTGATGAGGTTCAACAAGGACAAGTGCAGAGTCCTGCATTTAGGATGGAAGAATCCCATGGACTGTTACAGGCTGGGGACCAACTGGCTAAACAGCAGTTCTGCAGAAAAGGACCTGGGGATTACAGTGGACGAGAAGCTGGATATGAGTCAGCAGTGTACCCTTGTTGCATATTGGGTTGTATTAGTAGGAGCATTGCCAGCAGATCGAGGGAAGTTATTATTTCCCTCTATTCGGCACTGGTGAGACCACATCTGAAGTATTGTGTCCAGTTTTGGGACGCCCACTACAGAAGGGATGTGGAGAAATTGGAGAGAGTCCAGCTGAGGGCAATAAAAATGATTAGGGGGTTGGGGCACATGACTTACGAGGAGAGGCTGAGGAAACTGGGCTTGTTTGGTCTTCAGAAGAGTGAAGGGAGATTTGATAGCAGCCTTCAACTACCTGAAGAGGGGGTTTCAAAGATGATGGAGCTCAGCTGTTCTCAGTGGTGGCAGATTACAGAACAAGGAGCAATGGGCTCACGTTGCAGTGGGGAGGTCTAGGTTGGATATTAGGAAACACTCTTTCACTAGGAGGGTGGTGAAGCACTGGACTGGGTTACCTAGGGAGGTGGTGGAATCTCCATCCTTAGAGGTTTTTAAGGCCCAGCACTGGAGGTTTTTAAGAACAGGTTAGACAAACACTGTCAGGGATGGTCTAGGTGTACTTGGTCCTGCCACAGTGCAGGGGGATGGTCTAGATGACCTCTCAGGGTCCCTTCGAACCAGTGCTGTCCCATCCATAGGATGGACCAGGGAAACCGCCCTGGGCCCTGCGCTTTGTGGGGCCCCACACTTCGGTACACAGAGTCCAGAGCAGCCTGGGGGTTTAGTGGGGAGCCTGGCGCTGGCGGCAGTGAGTGACCTGGCCCCAGCCCTCCCAGCTCTGCCCCACCCCTCCGACTCCCGGCATTGCTTGGGGCAGGAGGAGGAAACTCGAAAGAGGCGAGACGGGGTGGGGGCTTGGGGGAAGGGGTGGAATGGATCAGGGGAGGAGCAGGGGCAGGAAGAGACAGGGTGGCAGTGGGGGTTTGGGAGAAGGTGTGGATTGGGGGCAGGGCCTAGGGCAGAGAGGGTCCCAGGCCCTGCACCCCCCTAGGGATGGCCCTGCTTCCAACCCTACATTGCTATGATTTTATAAGTATTAGTAGGAGCAGTGGCATTGTCTATCTGTGGATTAAGACAACATTTCATTAGTTTACATTGAGTTGACATTCGGATGGTTAGTTCTGCCACCATAAGAACTAAAAACTTTGTTTTCCTTAAATGAAATTTTAAATTCTGAAGAAAAAAGTGTTTTATGTCCCCACACCCTCCAAGGAAGACTTACACTTTATTCCTGGCATGGGGGCTAGTGGATTTTTCAAGTCCTGAAACACTAAAACACAAATATTAAAAAGACATAATACGCTACCCAGAGTTTTGCAAAATACAGCACCCAACCTCAGCACCAGTATGGAGAAAAACATTCACTATCTCTTTGGATCACTATTTTGAAATTGTATCTCTCACTGATATAATATATAAGCTAGTTGTACTTTGTGGTTTTTACATGAGGCTGTGTTCCTTCCTCAACTCTTAGGATCAAATGCTCTGACATAAACCTCTTCTCTTTTCTTCTTTGTTTCTCCTTTTTTTTTTTTTTTTTTTTTTGCACTATTATACTACTTGGTCTCCTATATTTTTCCTATTTTCTTTCAGTGAGGCATTTAGGCAGCAAAAGGAAAAGGATATTTTTCTTACCTCAATTCCACTAAAAGTACAGTCCATCAATCTAGCACTTGAACAAAAATACATTGAACAATGACTTAGCAATTTCTGGGCCTTTCTTATTGGCTTTAACACCATAAATCACATGATAACAAGGAAATTAGGTTCATACTCAAGTCAAGTATTTCTATTTTTATTGTACTTTTAAAGTGGCTGTAGAAGTACTGTGAGAGTGACTGAAAAACAGGATTCAAAGAACCCAGAGAGGTTCAACTTCTGTATCTGTGCTCCAGGCTTAGGTAAATTAATTCTGAAGACATCAGAAACTTTGCCAATACTGAACAAACAAAATAATAAAATTAAGACAATGCCATGAGAACTGAGATAAGTGAGGATGAAGCTGCTGACCATGAAATCTGGCATGAGCAGGAGGTAGGGCCTTTTCCTTACATTCTAGAAGACCTTTCCCCTTGAGACCCATCAGATTACGGTAGATCTATACCATTCTTCAAGACAAGACTAACAACTTTTTTGTGTCCATTTTAATTGGCAGTGTTTATTGCTGAAGTTTTTGCCTAATATATGCCAGACTGATATTATTTCCTGCTTATACAATGATCTGGGTAAATTGCTGTTGTTTTTCTACATTACATTTTTGGTTATTTTTATTTAGGTGCCCATAATACTTCTGTCTCAGGTTGTGAAACTGACTGTTCAGTTGATAAACAGATTAATCTGGGTGAAGCCAAAATACTGACTTTATATAGATTAAAAGTGCTATACATCACAAACCAGGTAAGAATCATTATGCCCATTTTACAGATTGGGAAACTGAGGCACAGAGTGGTGACATGACTTATACAAGGTTATGCAGCAATTCCATGGTAGAGCTGAGAACTGAAGCCAGATCATGCAAGTCCTAGCCCAGTGATCTAGCCACTAGGTCACATTGCCTCCCAAGGTGAGTATGATGTATGATTTTATTTGATTTATGTTCAATTTTGATCACCATGGACCTGATCTGACAACCTGTGAAGTTAAGAGGACTTTCATCTGAGAAAATTTGGAGATATTCAGATCCAGCATTTGAACCCATCTGTACTAACAAGTTTTTGGAGAATTAGTGCCATTTGAAATCATGACTATCTAGTTATTGTCCCTATATTTTCTTTACATTCTCTCATTTTAATAAATCTTGAAATTTAGACTTACTACATGTGTCAGAGCTGGCATGAGAGAAAGATATTGGCTCCTAAGCACTGAGCCAAAATTAAAAGCTAAGATATCTAGTTAAAATCACATCAATAACTCTGACCAAAAAAAAAAAAATCAAAGGAATGAGTTGAGAAAGAGATAACGAATGAAATGTGAAACCAAAAAGCCCGGCCTATGCAAGAAAATGGCTTATTGTTGACAATGGTTGTCAACAATGGGTGCTGAAAATGGTTCAGATGCCTGTGTAGGCTGGACAAAACCATTTTCAGCATCCTTACACAAAAGATTCCTGATACAAAGTCTCAACCAACTACAACTATGGTACTCAGGATGTTAGCTAACTGAGTGTCTCTGTAACCTGGGATTCTAAGTCCCACAAGTCTCTATAACACTTCCTATAACATTGTTGGGAGTGGTTACGTCCTACCTGTGATTCCAGGTAAGCCCATTTTTAGCACCAGGTCGGGGACCTTTGTTGACACAGTCATTGTCAGTAATGAGTCAACTTCCTAAAATGCATCTTCATTAGAAAAAAATAGATGCATAATTCTCCATTAGGGACAGCTTCACGTGTGATAGCAATGGTGGAAGATGTACTATACTCAGAGCACAGGGTGTTTTCACCATCACAACCTGTAACCCTGCTCAGGGCACTAGACTCTGGAACCAGCTAGCCTACCCATTTGGGCTCCATTCCCCTAAACAGGCATACCCCTGGCCGTGCTGGGCATCACCAAGGGTCTGCCACCCTTGCACACATATTACCTGGATCTACCTGGATCTGGCCTGCACGTTCCCATTCACTACACACACACACACACACACTGTAAAGATACTGGTTCTGTCAAGACCCAACTGAGAGTGCCAGTTCAGGACAAATTGCTTCAAGCAGGGCAACTACAGCCCAAGGCTGGGGGTTTTCCACCTCTAAGGCAAACCAAACCAGCCAGACAGAAGAGACTTTGGTTTTACCCCACTGGCTAACCACAAGTCATCCCAAGCAATCCCCTAAGACACTCCAGTTTCCCAGTCTCACCACCAGTGCCACTCATTATGGGGACAACTGGTCATGAAAACCAATGCCCCAGTAAAAGAAAAAAGGTCCTCCCAATCCCAATGGACCAAGCCCCCAGATCCAGGTCAATATACAAATCAGATCTTACCTACAAATCACGCTGTTGCCAATCCTTTAGAATCTAAAATCTAAAGGTTTATTCATAAAAGGAAAAAGGTATAGGTGAGAGCTAGAATTGGTTAAAAAGAATCAATTACGTACAGTAATGGCAAAGTTCTTGGTTCAGGCTTGCAGAGATGGAATAAACTGCAGGTTCAAATTCAAATTAAGTCTCTGGAGTACATCCACAGCTGGGATGGGTCCTTCAGTCCTTTGTTAAGAGCTTCCATTTGTAGAAAGATTCTTCCAGAGGTAAGAAGCAGGAATGAAGACAAAATGGAGATGAGGCAGCTGCCTTTTATAGTTTCTTCCAGGTGTAAAGACACGTCTTTGTCCTTACTGTGGAAAATCACAGCAAAATGGAGTCTGGAGTCACATGGGCAAGTCCCTGCATAATTTGCTGAGTCACAGGCATGTCTGCCTTCTCTCAATGGATCCACTGTATCGCTGATGGCTCTTAATGGGCCATCAAGCAGGCCTAGCAGAGCTGATAGCTTGTCCTGGGTCCCAGAAGCCCAGCCCCAGTTTGAAATACAGACAGTATAAAGCCAATATTCATAACTTCAACTACAAAACTGATACATACATATAAATGACATAATCATAACCAGCCAAGCATAACCTGGTCTTAGACACCTCATTTGACCCCCTTTATATAAGATTTGGTGCCACTACAGGACCTTGGTTGTAACAATGATCTGTATGGTCGCAGTTATTGTCAATAACGTCACACACACACACACACACACACACACACACACACTGCTCTAAAGAAAAGCATGGAAATCAATACAAATCAATGTAATCCCTCTGAGTCTCAGATTGATGCTGAGAACCATCATTGTTTGAAACAGCATCGTTTAAAGGCAAGCTTTGTTCACTAGTATATAGTTCAAAATGATAAATGCAGTAAGAAGTGAACCAATGTTGAACAGACAGAGAAGGTCTTTGCTATCAGCAGGCTCTTTTAGTGCTCTTTGGGTGTTACCCCAAACTGCAGCTATTATTGTCATCATTATATAGAATGGGATAGCTCCAGTATTTATAAAAACAATCTAAAAATAGCGTAAAGCCTTAATAAATATTCACTTAAGTACAAAAGCAAAATTCATGAATCACCCTCAAGGTTTCTAAGAGCTGTGTCATGCAGCACAGATATCCTTTGCCACAAAGATACTTTGCCAGAAGTTCAGTGGGCTCTGTCTTGTGTATAGCAGAGTTCAGGTTCAGATTATGAAACATACTGGCAGGGGGAGGTTCTAATCTCAATTGCTGACAAAACTGGAATTGATCCAACAATTTCTAATTTTATTTCTTTGCCTTTCTGCTTTGTTTTTCTGCTTCTGTATCTCTCCCTGGCAAGTTCTTTGTTTCTGTCTTTTTCCAGAGCTACAATCTGTTTCTACTCTGCTTTTATTATCTGTTCTTCTTTCCCTCCCACCTTCTATACCCTTCTCATTTCTTCCTCCCTGATTATTTGTCTTCCTACCTGATACACACGCACGTGCACACACACACACACACAAGCCTCTTGCCGTTTCTCTTTCCTCTCTTCCTTTATCCTGTTTTTCCTACCAGATGGCCAAACCAAAAATGTCACAGGCACAGATTGTTCCCATGATATTCATTGAAAATACTGCAGGAACAACCACATGCATGGTATTTTCACCAACAAAGAGACCCAGAACATGTAACTGTGGTATTTCAAATTCAGCCTTTTTCAACAGACCACATTCATAAATGGAGGATTCTGTTTTCTTAAAAACCAGAATGTTCTCTCACCCCCTACTCTGTAATTTAAAGTAGCACAGTTGTTTTTAAGCTGGATGAAAGCAAGTTTCAGAACTGACACAATTCACAAATATATGTGTGTTGTGTTGCAAAACTGTAGGTATTGCACGATGAGATTAAAAAAGGTTGATCCACCAAATGATTGCCAAACACTACAGAGTTGTCAGAATGCAGAGGAGGGAACTCAGTTTTATATTCTAAAATTATAGCAGCAATGCCTAGGGGGCGTCACATACTTTGTTGCTTTGGTAGGATGAGCTCATTGCACACCAGGGGCTCCTTCCATCCCTTCATTCTCCCTCACAAGCTCCCTGTGTGCCACACTCCCATCCCCCTCAATTTCAGGGGCTTCCTGCAACCCCCTCATCCAATCTCTTATACCCAATCCCCCATTTCCCTTACCCCATTCCAGGGGCTCTGTATGCCCCTTATTGTCCCCTACCCCCATACCAGGGTTCCCCATTCTGCCCCACCCCCACCAGGGGTTCTGTATGTCCCCCCTGCCCTTCTCCCCCTCCATGCCAGGGCCTGGATATGCATCTATTCCCCACTTTCCTCCCCCCAGGCCCTCCATCTCCCGCTTCCATTCCATATCAGTCCCCCTTTCTCCCAACATGCTAGAGGTTCTGTGTGACCCCTATTACCCCAGTCCAGGATTTCCCATTCTCTCCTCATGTCAGGAGCTATGTGCCCTCCTCTCTGCCATGCCAGGAGCTCTGTATGCCCACTCATTCCTCCCATGCCAGGTTCCTCTGTTCTTCCTCTATTTCAAGGGCTCTGTGTGAACCCCCTTCCCTACAATATTCTTATATTGCTTGTTTCTTTTCTTTCTCTTTCAAGACATTTTAAATTTGTATTGGGAGGATGGGAACAGCTAAAATGAGGGACATTGTTATGCTGGAAGGTATTAATGGCTGCTATCAACTGGTTCTTTGATCTATAGACAATTACAGACTTGGGTGAAGCCGGTAAATTTGCTAATCAGATGGCAAGGTTTCCAGATGTCCCCCATTTCTCCCTTTCAGTTTTTCCAATTTTTATCAAAATCACTAGGGTTCTGCCCATTGATGCCTAGAATATTCCCTTAAATTTTGGAACTCAGAGTCATAGAAATGTAGGGTTGGAAGGGACCTTGAGAAGTCATCGAATCCAGCCTGTGAGAGGGGGTATCAACCCCACACTGGTGACGTGAGGGTTAAGGAGCTGCTCCAGATGCAGGAAGCCATGCCCCCTCATCTCTGTTGGGCATGATCCCAGTGCTGGGAGCATTCAAAAGGGAGCAGGTCAGCCCAGTCTGAGCTAGCTGAGGAGGAGACCAGTTGGATACAGCAGCCTCCTGCTGAGAAGTCACCGGGACTCCAAGCCCCTGGGACCGAGCCTCATAGCCAAGCCACTGGAAGCCCTTGTGGGAGTCAAGGGTAACAACTTGCTGTTGCCAGAGGAAGGAGTTCCAGAGACGAACCTGGGAGGATGCCAGGAGAGATGTCAAGGCAGAGCCATGACACCAACGGAGGTACAGGAAACAGGGGTAGGAAGTGACCCAGGAAGCGTGAGTGAGGGTACCAGACAGTAGGCCATATATATATGGCCTACTGCTTTGAAGGGCCCTGGGTCGGAACCCAGTAGAGTAGGATGGGCCCTGGTTCCCCTACCCACGCTCCTTGGAATTGTAGTTGCTAGGCAGAGTAACTTTGACTCTCACCATTGGGTGACATTGCTGGAACTGTAGCCGCTAGGCAAAGTAGCCCCGGACACTTGGCCACTAGGTGATAGTGCTGGCCTGGAGCACACTGGCACACCCTGGCACAGCCCCTTGTACTGGGGCAGGCAGGACCAAGTAAACTTAGACCAGCCCTGACAGGTATTTGTCTAACTTGTACTTTAAAACTTCCAATGATGGGTATTCCATAACTTCCCTTGGAAGCCTATTCCAGAGCTTAACTACCCTTATAGTTAGAATATCTAATATAGTTTCCGAATATCTTACCTAAATCTCTCTTGCTGCAGGTTTAGTCCATTACTTCTTGTCCTACTTTCAGTGAACATGAAAAACAATTGATCACCATCCTCTTTATAGACGGTTATTAAGTCCTCCCTCAGCCTTCTTTTCTCAAGACTAAACATGCCTGGGGTTTTTTTAACTTTTCCTCACAAGTCACATTTTCTAAACCTTCTATCATTTTTGTTGCTCTTTTTTGGACTCTCTCCAATTTGCCCATGTCTCTCCAATTTGCCTATGTGGCGCCCAGAACTGGGCAAAGTGCACCAGCTGAGGCCTCACCAGCACCAAGTAGACTTCCCATGTCTTAAAAATGACACTCCTGTTAATATGCCCCAGAATAATATTAGTCTTTTTAGCAACTCCTATTCAATCTGTGATCAACTATAACCTCCAGACCCTTTTTTAGCAGTACACCCACCAAGCCAATTATTCCCTTTTCTGTAGTTGTGCATTTGATTTTTCCTTCCTAAGTGAAGTACTTTGTACTTATCTTTATTGAATTCAGACCAATTCTCCAATTTTTCAAGCTCACGTTGAATTCTAATCCTGTCCTCCAAAGCTCTTGCAACCCCTCCCAGCAAAATTTATCATCCACAAATTTGATAAGTATACTCTCCATTCCATTATCCAGCACATCCCTTGGCCCGCGCCCCTTCCCATAGGTTTCTACTCCCTACTGTGAAAATGGTGTCTGTTGCTTTTCCCCACTCCCACCCAAAAACTCCTCTCAGCTCCTGAGGGGAGGTGTCAGGTTAGGGATTCCCAGAGTTAGGAGAAGGATCCCAGGCCCCAGCCATGCACCTCTGCACAAACACCAACCCCTCCTTCCTACAGGGGGCCAGAATTAAACCCCTGGAACAAGCACCACAGTTAACAAGGGCTGGTCTACACTGGGGGGGGGGATCGATCTAAGATACACAACTTCAGCTACGTGAATAACGTGGCTGAAGTCGAATATCTTAGATCGATTTTTAAAAGTACTTACCCCGGTCCACACGGCAGCAGGCAGGCTCCCCCATCGACAGCGCTTCCTCCGCTCGCGGAGCTGGAGTTCTGGTGTCGACGGGGAGCGGCTCTGGGATCGATTTATCGCGTCTAGACGAGACGCGATAAATCGATCCCAGAACATTGATAGCTACCCGCCGAATCGGGCAGGTAGTGTAGACGTAGCTCAAGAGAACAACACTTTTATCTAACCCACATAAAGTTAGCAGTAGACCAAGGTCAGGATCTCTAGCAGGGATTACATGGGCAACTCCCTTGCCCCTGATATAGCACACAGCCCTCCCCCCACCCCGCCTAGCTGTCACACACAGACTTTCTGCCCCACCCCTATGCAATTCCCCCACTTTGGGTCAGTCCAACCTGTCTGTGCATGCTGATGCTGGTGTTTGATGTGAGCTCAGAATGGTGGGTCCTATTAAGGGTTACTAAATTGCTAAATTTGAAATTGCTAAAAAAAACAAAACAGCACCCCCACACACTGCTGCAACCCTAACCACAAAGCAAATCTGCAGGGCATCCTCTCCCCCTGCCCCTTCAGTCATTTAGAGTATCTAGAGCAGGGGTGGGGAACCTTTTTTGTAGCAGGGGCCATTGACTTACTGAAAAAATCAAAGGCGGGCCACACACGTTCAACTCACCTGTCCAGCAGGCGCGGAGGCTCGGGGCTTCCCCCGTCCCCGCTGTGGGGCGAGCCTGCGCTCATGGCTCCAGCCCCACGGGGGAGCACCGAGACTCTTCCCCTCCTCCTCCGGCAGGTGAGTTGAACATGTGTGGCCTGCAGGCCAGATGAAAATGAACAAGGGCCATAGGTTCCCCACCCCTGATCTAGAGCAGTGGTTCCCAAACTGGGGTTTGTGAACCCCTGGGGGTTCGTGAAATGTTACAGGGGGTTCTCAGGAAAAAATTCCCTAATGGTGGACAAAGCTGTCCCTAGGGACCCCGGGCAACACTGGGCCAGCAGCCTGGAGCCCCTGGACTTCCAAAAGATAAGCAGATCAAAGCAAGCATATCTATCCCACTGAGGAGATTTAAACTTCAGGACTCCTTATAAGAAATGGAAAGAGAGGTGGATATTTTTTGCTGTTTTTAAAATTAAATAGGCTGCTAGTATTGTTTTTAAAATTATTATGAAGAACAAATTTAAGCTTTGTTGTAATGTGTGTTGTTTGCCTGGACTGCTGCTTGTGTAAGAGGAACTCTTTGAGTTGGCTTTTTAAATACCTTCAAACTGTTTCACATCTGATACTCCTTGATGAAACATAGGAGCCTTGTTTTACAATAGGCTTATTCAAAGTGATCCAAGCTATGAAAGTGAGATCTTGGAAGAGTGTTGCCATTTTCATAATGTAACAAAAATACTGTAATGATTAATAATAAATAGTGTGTAATGTCAAAAAAATAAATTTTATATTTCCAAGATCACGGCTTTTATAATTTATACTCTGGTAAAGGAGAAAATCTCTGGAAATATTCACTTTTAGGAGGGGGTTCGCGAGACTTGACATTTTATTGAAAGGGGTTCACAGGTTGTTAAAGTTTGGGAACCACTGATCTAGAGTACCCTCTCTCACACACATGAACAGTGTGCTTACGTGTTGGTGGGCAGACAGCTGCTGTATTTTCCAGTTTTGATCTGTTATCACTTAAATTGTGGAAGTGGAGACACTGCAGAATCTTTAGCTGGACACACAAACTTTTAACATTAGGTATTCCAGTGTATTGTGATAATAATAATGCAAACTCTTTATACCCATGCAAAAAAATGGCTGATCATGTTATTTTTCTGGCAACTGGCAAATCCATAAAAAACCTGGCCAGGCCAGTCAAATACCGGCCAGGTGGTAACCCTAGTGTGGTCTCAGCTCTCCTGTCTGCTCCAGATTGTGCATTTATAAGATCCTCTTTTTGCGAGCAGCTGGCTCTCCAAACAGTTCCCAGTTCTGCTTCATTCCCTCCCCCAACTCAAGCTGCTGCTTGCTGCTTCTTTGTTCCTTCACAGAATCTTCCCAGGGTGGTGGGTGTACTGTCCTGCTCTCCTGGGTCTATTCATTCACTCAAATCCTCCCAGAGGGTCAGAGTTAATTGTATGTCCTTCTTTCTGAGTGGCACTCCCCAGCCTATCAGGTTTGTTCAGAGTAGCAGGGAGGATTGAAAAGGGGGAAGATAGGAAGGTGAAGTAGGGAGGGACTTTCTGCCCAGATCCCCAGGAGGTGTGAGACCTGCCTCTGATGCAGCCCTGATTTGCTGCTCTTCACCAGAGTAAGTGGAGAAGGCAGCTAATCAGAGGCATTCTCCCATTTACTGACAGCTGGTGCTTTTCTGTCACGGTGAGATTGGCTCCAGCCGAGGCCAACATCACGTTACTTGTGATGAAATTGTGAGAGTTGGATCTGGGATCCAAAAAAGAGAAGTAAAACAGCATGTCTCCATGCCAGCATAGCTTTTGATTGGACCATTCAGCTAGGAGCCTTGGAATTAATAATTTAATTCATTGGAAAGGCCTGGGTTAAAAGGTACATCTTGCAGCTCTTTCTAGAAATGGCCAGTATAGGAACCGGCCTGGCACTTGAGAGGGAGGAGCACTGATTGCAGGGGGGAAGAGTTTGAAGGAGGCATCAGGAAGTCTGTAAATAGTTGCTTTAACAGAGCTAATTTAGTTTAATTAAAAAGGAATTCTGGTTATTAACCAGCGCACAGTTGGTAAAACAGTCAACTTTGAGACTTTGAGTCAGCTTAAGAGTATTTTTGCTGGGGAAGACAAGGTGTTGGGGGCGCTGGGTAAAGTGGAGCAGCAAGTCTTTGAATCTACAATTTGTTCAAATATAATCCACTTTGGTTTTTGTATGTAAGTGATTTGCTTAGGTCACAGGTTGCACATTCAGAGAGTATTTAGATTACTTATTTTTTATGTTTAACTGCACAAACACAGTGATAGTTCTCCTTTCCTTCATGTGTGCCCATTAATTTCACAAATGGCTTGTGTCTACAAGAGTCTGAAATATCCATCATTATCTCACTATTCCTCTAAGTGGAAAGTGAAACAGCAAATGAGAATGAGAATATAGGTTACAAGTTATTTAACATTGTAAACCACCGAAAAGTTGACTGGAGGAATGATGAAAATGACCAGAATTTATATTCACATTGAACTACACAGGCAACGTAGCAATGCCATAGTTCAGGTTGCAGGGAAACTTGAATTTAAAATAGGAATAAAGTCCCTCTTTAATCTCCAAATCTGGCAGAATAACCTCTGGGGATGATTGAATTTTCCACATTTTCTTAAGAAAAGTATGTATTCATTTTTGTAGCTGACATATTTTTATATATTCCCTTTTGCCCCGACAGGCTCACTCTTTATTTCCCTAAACAACCAGCCACAAACACCAATGTTCAGAACCACATGCACCCTTTTTCATAACATCTCAGACACAGACTACTTTTAAAATTAAATACAAAAGGAGGCTATTCCTCTTAGTAATAATAACTGAACTAACGTCTGCCAAGAAAAATCAACTAACTCTTCAGATCTGTCATCTATTTCCCTTTCCCAATGTTACAGGGAGCAGCTGTCTGTAAGCAGAGATACAAGCTCCTAGCGCTAGATCCACAATGGGATTTAGGTGCTTGAATACAAAATATAGATTCTCAAAATCCCACCAAGCTGCTGCCTACCCCTGTTGGTACCTAAGTTTCTGCTGGTGGGCATGCACAAAGCCACCTCAGTCCTGACACCCAGCTCACTCTTAAGCCACAGCAAAATTCACAAGCTAGGTGTTCCCCTGCCTATCTCATCTGCTGGGCCTGATCCAGTAGGCAGGCTCAGAGGCCACCTACTGAACCCCAGCCCACAGGAAATGAGAATGGTAGTGTACCATTTCATCCAATAGCCCAGCAGTTGGTGCACACACCCATGATTTAGGAAGCCTAGGTTCAAATCCCTCCTCTGCCTGATTTGGAATGGGATTTGAACCCAGGTCTCCCATATTCCAACAGAGTGACTCAATCACTGGGATGAAGGGCAATCTGGTGCGAGTGCTTCTCAATGTCTCATGTTGAAGTTGTTGCATTTTGTATAACCACTTAAATTGTCCTTGATCCAGAGAGAGCAAGAATGACTATGTAGCATGGGCGGCAGGCATCAAAGGCCAGGGGAGGCTGTGCCTCCCCAAACAGCCCTGTGTAGCCCTGCCCACACTCCACTCCAAAGCCCCTGCCTGCTTCCCACTGGCACTCTGCAGCTCTTCCCCCATGGCCGGAGCCCTGGGCTGGGGCTTGCACTGCTCACCAGGTGTTCAGGGGGTGAGGGGCTGGTAGCTGGGGGGGGGAGTGCTCTGGCAGGGGAGGGGCAGAGCCTCAGAAGAAGGGGCAGGGCAGGCCACGGGCTAAGCTCCCCGAGCCCAGGGTTGACCCTCCACCTAAGCCTGGTGGTTAGGGCACTGAGGAGAGGCCTGGATTCAGGTTCCTACTCCAATGACTATTTTAATACAAAGTGGAACAGCTTCAACAGGAGAGATTGAGAGTAAACTACCCCAGGATATGCTATAGCCCTGTCATTAGGGTGCTCTTGATATAGGGGAGACCTCACATCAAGAAGAGGAGGAAATTAAACTCGGGTCTCCCACAGCCTCACTGAGTGCTTTAACCACTGAGCTATTGGGTAGAAGCGGGGCACTTCCTTTTCCTTGGTTTTGTGTGTAACCCTTCTGCCAGGACGAGTTGACAGCAGCAAGGGCCAGGTTCAGTACATAGGGGTTCCCTTCTCAACAATGCAATGCAAAACCGGCTCGAGCCCCCACCCAGTAACCTGGGAAAATCTTATACACACCCCTGGACGCCTCAAAGAGGCAATACTTCCCCTCTCACAAGCACAGAGCCTCAGTGTAACAGAAATCTTTAATAGCAGCAGGTAAACGACACCAGCCTGAAATTGGGAAAACACTGCAACTAGGATCCATAAACCAAACTGTGAGCAAGACCCACCCCAGCCAATTGGGCCATGCCCTGTCCCTTGGGTTCTTGAGTCCAGCAACCCAAAAGTCACCCAAAGTCCCCAAAAGTCCAAGAACCCAAAAGTCCAGTCCCAGAGTTCAAAAGTTCATCTGCAGGGTGCTACACGCCACCCGCCTGGGCAGCAATGGGAAAGGGGGAGGTAAGGGGCACCTTACGTGGCGTGAAGATGATTGCCTCACCCCTCCGTGGGGCTTCACTCTGCTCCACCAGCTGTCCCGCAAGCCGCTACAGCTGTCCCCACAAACTGCACCACCCCGCCAACAGCGCCGCTCCACCAGCCGTCCTGCAAGCTGCTCCAACTGCAACCACGAACTGCTCCGCTCTGCCAGCAGCGCCGCTCCGACTGTCCTCACGAACTGCTCTGCTTTGCCAGCAGCACCACACCATTAGCTGTCTTGCCAACTGCTCCACCAGCCACTCAGCAATTTATCTTCAAGCTCCCCCACTACTTAACACAGTGCTCAGTGATTTCAGCTCATAAGACTTTAAGCTCTTTAGCGATTGCAGCTTGTAGTTTAGGGGAGCCCTAGTGCTCATTTGCACTATTAGCCCAGAGTGATTTCAATTCAGCAGTCTGAAACCAGACTCTCAAGGAACTTAACATTAGCGCTGATATTCCACAGTGGAGAAGACACTGCAATTGGTGTCTCGGACCCTCACAAAGGGCCTACACCACCAGGTAGTACATTAGTACATACCTCCCTCTCAATTCACTGGGCTTTGGAACCCATGTCCTTGGCTGGCGAGTGCTGTTTAGCTAATGGCAAGTTCCCCTTTATCATGACAAAAGGCCAAGTACAGTTCCACTGTCCATGATTTACATAAGCAGTATAACAACAGTTTATTCTTCCTGCCCCAATAACAGAAATTCCTGCCCCAATACAGAAAACTGGGGATCCTACAGCAGCCCAAAATGCCCATTTGGGCCACTATGGTTCGTACCAGGCAGGGTGGGTGTGCCTATGCAAATTGGATCAGCCCCTGGAGTACTTTGCCATGACTCGCCACCAGATGTCAGGGTGGAGCTCATCCTGACTCTGTTTACATGTGCAAGAAAGGACTGACCTAAGTTAGGCACCTAAGTCTGGTAGAGGATTCACAAGTAGGAATCCCAAACAGAGAGAGATGCTTCCCATTAAGTGCTTAATTCCCTTTGAGGGTCAAGGCTTAGGTCTTACCCTTCTCCTCAGCATTTCCTGTTTGCTAGCTTAGACAGCTCCCCACTCAGCTTGCTGGCTTTTGAGAGTCTCATTCTTAGGGGCCTAACTCTCCCCATGGATTGTCCAGGGAGCCTGGGTCCCTAACTCAGGGTGATGGATTCCGTTGAGGGCACCTCAACATTAAGCATTGTAATGCAGAGTTTCCTTTGTGGAGTTAGACCCTAGTCCCACACAACTTGGGCTGCAACTCTCTCCTCCTCCAACTCTACATGAGCCCCTACTAATAGCAAGGGGCACCAAGAGTTTGAAGCTCTGCTACACAAGCCTGTAGCGAGGCGGTCTGGTCCCCAGCCACCCCAGAGAGAGACAAGGAACCTTCCCGGACGCCTAAGTGGGTGGAGCCAGAGAATCCTGGCCCCGCCCCTCAAGGGTCAGGGGGCGGCACAGGAAGTAGAAAAGCCGGCCCTCAGACTGCAGTTGGGTGGTAGCCACTGGAGAGGCCGGATGCCAGAGGTCTAGCTCCCAGCCGGGAGGCCCCGGCGCCCAGCCGCCGACCCAAGGAGCTGCCAGGCCTGCTGCCGGCCCGCTACCCCGAGGAGCTGCCAGGCCTCCCACCAGCCTGCTACCCCGATGAGCCGATGAGCCTGCCGCCCGCAGACGACGCCGAGGTGCCGATGGTCTGCGACCTCCTGGAGGATGCCCCCCTGGTCCAGGTACCCGGAGAGGGGGAAGGTGGAAGTAGCCTGGGGGCAGCTGACTCTAGTCTGGCTGCAGCACTGCCAGAGCCCAGGTCAGTGTGGTGCGGCCAGGATCCCCACTGACTCAGCAGCGGGCTTTTCTGCCGCTGCTAGGGCCCCGGGCTGGGATGCAGCGGAGTGGGTGGGCCTGCGTCCCCCCTGCCACCCAACGTGTGGGTGGCAGTCTCCCCCCTCCCAGGTTCTCCAGAGCCAGGACCTGGGCTTGCTACTGATTGAGCTGGAAACTGCTTCTTGCCCCACCCTGACCAAGGGCCAGGGCCTATTGACTCACTAACTGCTCAGCCCCTGCTTAAGGGCCTGAGCTGAGAACTGCCTCTTGCCCCGCCCTGACCAAGGGCCAGGGCCTATTGACTATTGATTGCTCAGTCCCTGCTTAAGGGCCTGAGCTGTACTGGCGGCTCAGCCCCTGCTTACGGGCCTGAGCGGTGAACTGTTTATTGCCCCGCCCTGACCAAGGGCCCGGGCACCGTTAACTGTGCTTATTCCCCAAACTGCAATAGTATAGCGGGGCGGTCTGGTCCCCAGCCGCCCCAGAGAGGGGCAAGGAACCCCTACATGTGGTGGAGAATGCAGGCAGGCATCCCCCGATCCTTGTGAGAAGGGATCTGCGGAGGACCCGCCCGAGCGACCATGGAAATGGACAAGCTCATCAAGTTTTTGGCTGAGAGCCAACAGCAGCAGCAGGCTGCCCAGCTCCAGCAGCAGTTGCTCCAGCAGCTCGGCACCCAACAGCAACAGCTGATGCTGGAGCTGGGGCGTCAACTCCAGGAGCAGCAACAACAAGGTCTGCAGCAGCTGGCGGCCTCGCTGCCCCGTCCGGCGGAATCCCAGCCGGTGGGCGCTGCTGGGTCACCCCACCTCGCACCCCCCCTCCGCCTGACCAAGATGGGCTCCAGCGACGACCCCGAAGCATTTTTAGTAACCTTTGAGAGGGTGGCCCTGGTCGCGGGCTGGGCCCCTGCCCAATGGGCGACCATTTTGGCCCCATATTTGACCGGGACGGCCCAAACCGTATATCGGGGCCTAGCCACGGACGCAGCCCGGGACTACCCCCGGGTGAAGGCAGCGATTTTGGATGCCTTAGACATCAGCCCCGAGACCTTCCGTCAACGGTTCCGGAGCTTGGCCTACGCTACGGGAGCCCGACCCCGGGTAGTAGCCCAAGAACTGAGGGAGGCCTGCAAGCGCTGGCTCCAGCCCGAAGGACGGACGCTGGACGAGATTATCGACCAGATAATCCTGGAGCAGTTCGTCTATATACTTCCGCCCCGTGGGAGGGCCTGGGTTCTTCGGCACCGGCCCGCATCGCTGGCTACGGCCATCACCCTGATGGAGGACTTCCTTGCCGCAGAGGCCCCAGTGGGACCGACCGCTCGAGCCGTCCTGCCCGGATCAGAGCGCACTCCCCCTGAGAGGAAGGGGGCCGCTCGGATGGAGCCCCGGAATTCACCCCGTGGCCCAGAGCCCCGACCCCGACCTGCCGAGGGCCCGGCTCGACAGGCCCCTGCACCTCGACCTGACGCCCGAGGGCCTGGCCGAAGCCCTCCTAGGAGCCGGGCAGGAACCTCGTCCTGGCCGGGGCGCACGGACCTTGGCCCCTGTTTCTCCTTTGGGAAACATGGCCACTTACAGCGGGATTGTACAGAGATGGACTGTAGCTTTGGCCAGGTTTGCATGGGAGAAGCTCGCGCCCAGCGCCCCCAGGGGCTAAGATTACGGTCCCGGTGATGGTCGGAGAGCACCCCACCGTGGCTCTGATTGACTCAGGCTGTGGCCAGACCTTGGTTCGCCAAAGCCTCGGCCTTCAGCCAGACCCCCGCCTGGGGGCGATCCGGCTCCAATGTATTCACGGCGACGTACGTCCCTACCCCAGTGCCCAAGTCTGGCTGACCATGGATGCCGACCACCATCGATCGGGTGACGCCTTGGCCCCCCGGTTCGCCTACCCAGTAATCCTGGGGCGGGACTGGCCTGCCTTCATGGAGGTCCTCCAGTCAAAGGCCGGCGGGGTCCCCATCGCCACTCCAGTGCTGGAAGGGGACCTTCCGGGGACCCAGTCGGAGAGGGAGAGTGTACCCGACCCCAAACAACTAGACGAGGAACGCACAGACCCCCCCGCCCCCGGGGACAGCTGCGGCACCCCTGCTCCACACGGACTTTTGTCGAGACCAGAGGGAAGACCCCACCCTCCGTCACGCGTACGAGCAGCTAGCCTCGGTAGATGGGGCAGTCATCGACCCTCAACGGGCAAAGCAGTGGCCCCACTTTGAGTTGAGGCAAGACCGACTCTATTGGGTGGAACGGGACCCGCGCATCGGAGAACCCCGGAGCCAACTGCTCGTGCCTCGATGCCACCGGCGGGCAGTCATGAAACTCGCCCATGATATCCCGGCGGCCGGGCACTTGGGCCTTGAGAAGACGTTGGCACAAATCGTGACACGCTTCTTCTGGCCTGGGGTGCACCAGGAAGTACGGGACTATTGCCGCTCCTGTCCAGAGTGCCAGCTAGCTGCCCCCCCCGCGGACCCCAAAGGCCCCGTTGGTCCCCATGCCCATCATCGAGACACCCTTCGAGCGGGTGGCCATGGACCTAGTCGGGCCCCTACACAAAAGCACCGCGGGGTTCCAGTACGTGCTGGTCCTCGTCGACTATGCTACCCGCTTCCCAGAGGCAGTGCCACTGCGGAGCATCACCGCCCGGACCATCGCCGGGGAGCTTGTGAAGATATTTGCCTGGGTAGGCTTGCCCCGGGAAATCCTCACGGACCAGGGCACCAACTTCACCTCACGACTGCTGCAGCAGGTGTGTGGACTCCTGGGGGTTAAGCAGCTGCACAACTCGGTGTACCATCCACAAACCGATGGGCTGGTGGAACGGTTCAACCGTACACTGAAGGAGATGCTACGCAAGTTCCCCCCAGAGGACCTGCGCCAATGGGACCAACTCCTCCCGCCGTTGCTTCTGGCGGGCCGAGAGGTGCCCCAATCCTCGACCAAGTTTTCTCCCTTCAAGCTACTCTATGGCCGCCGCCCACGGGGTCTCCTGGATCTGATGCGGGAGACCTGGGAGCAAACACCATCACCAACCCAGGGTCTCCTGAAGTACGTCCTTCAGCTCCAGGAACGGCTCACTCAGGCCGGGGCGCTGGCCCAGGAAAACTTGAAGGCTGCTCAGAAGGCCCAAGCACGGACTTATAACCAGGGTACGCAGAGCCGCGACTTTAAACCTGGGGACCAGGTCCTGCTCCTCCTGCCCTCCAGCGAGTCAAAGCTCCTGGCCCGCTGGCAGGGCCCCTACGACGTGGTCTGGAAGGTAGGGCCCGTCACTTATGAGGTCAGCCAACCGGATCGACGGAAAAAAATTCAAAGATACCACGTCAACCTCCTGAAGCCCTGGCGGGAGCGTGAGGGCTTATTAATTAACCCCTACCCCCCCGAGCCTGAGTTGGGCCCCCACGTCGCCCTGACCCAGGACACGGAAGGACCCCAGGTGGCGGGGACCCTCACCGACGAACAGTGGAAGCAAGTCCAGTGCCTCTTGCAGGCGTTCCCGCAGACCTTCACCAGTCACCCGGGCTACACCACCCTAGTCTGTCATACTATTCAGACGGAACCCGGGGTGGTGATCCGCGGAGCGACCAGGCCCCTGCCCCACTGAATGCGCCAGAGCGTCGAGGAGGAGGTGCAAGCCATGCTGGACTTAGGTGTGATTGAGCCCTCCCGGAGTGCATGGCGTAGCCCCATCGTGCTAGTACCCAAGCCCGATGGGACACGGCGCTTCTGCATCGACTTCAGGCGCGTCAACGCCATTTCCAAATTCGATGCCTACCCGATGCCGCGCATCGATGAGCTGCTCGGCCGGCTGGGGGGGGCCTGCTTCCTCACCACCCTCGATCTCATCAAGGGCTACTGGCAAATACCCCTGGACCCTGAGTCACGGGAGAAGACTGCGTTTGCCACCCCCACGGGTCTGTACCAGTTCGTCCGGATGCCCTTCGGCCTCCATGGTGCCCCTGCCACGTTCCAGCGGCTGATGGATCAGCTCCTCCAGCCCCATCAGGACTACGCGGCTGCCTACCTAGACGATGTGGTTATCTACAGCCGCTACTGGGAAGACCATCTGCTAAGGGTAGCGGCCGTCTTGAGATCCCTGCGGGCCGCCGGGTTGACGGCCCACCCAAGAAAATGCCGCATTGGGTGGCAGGAAATGACATATCTGGGCTACACCATAGGGAATGGACGAGTGAAGCCCCTTGTGGGAAACGTACAGGCCCTGACAACCTGCCCGCCCCCTACCACAAAGCGTCAGGTGCGACAGTTCTTGGGACTCGCCGGCTATTACCGACGGTTCATCCCCCGTTTTGCATCTGTCGCCGCCCCGCTAACCAACCTCCTAACTAAGGACAGCCCGCGATGCATGGTTTGGACCCGGAACTGCGAAGACGCCTTTCAGGAACTTAAGGCAAGTCTCTGTCGTGGCCCGGTCCTCTACAGCCCTAATTTCGATGAGGGCTTCATCCTCCAGATGGATGCCTCGGAGGTGGGTCTGGGGGCGGTCCTGTCCCCAGACGTGGATGGGCAGGACCATCCCGTCTTGTACATCAGCCGGGAGCTGTTCCCGCGGGAGAAGAACTATGTGGTGGTGGAGAAGGAAGCCCTGGCGGTAAAGTGGGCTTGCGATGCCCTCCGCTATTACCTTCTGGGAAACCCATTCATCTTGGTGACGGACCACGCCCCCCTGCAGTGGCTGAACCGAATGAAGGACAACAATATGAGGATACAGCGGTGGTACCTAGCGCTGCAGCCCTACGCCTTTACGGTTCGCCATAGGGCCAGCAAGGACCACGCTAACGCTGACTTCCTGTCCCGCCTGGGAGGTATGGAGGGGTCTGGCCCCGATGAACGGGAGCCAGACTTGAGTGGGGGCTGTGTAGCGAGGCGGTCTGGTCCCCAGCCACCCCAGAGAGAGACAAGGAACCTTCCCGGACGCCTAATTGGGCGGAGCCAGAGAATCCTGGCCCCGCCCCTCAAGGGTCAGGGGGCGGCACAGGAAGTAGAAAAGCCAGCCCTCAGACCACAGTTGGGCGGCAGCCACTGGGGAGGCCAGACGCCAGAGGTCCAGCTCCCCGCCGGGAGGCCCCGGCGCCCAGCTGCCGACCCGAGGAGCTGCCAGGCCTGCCGCCGGCCCGCTACCCCGAGGAGCTGCCAGGCCTGCCGCCGGCCCGCTACCCCGAGGAGCTGCCAGGCCTGCCGCCGGCCCGCTACCCCGAGGAGCTGCCAGGCCTGCCGCCGGCCCGCTACCCCGAGGAGCTGCCAGGCCTGCCGCCGGCCCGCTACCCCGAGGAGCTGCCAGGCCTGCCGCCTGCCTGCTACCCCGACGAGCTGATGAGCCTGCCGCCCGCAGACGACGCCGAGGTGCCGATGGTCTGCGACCTCCTGGAGGACGCCCCCCTGGTCCAGGTACCCGGAGAGGGGGAAGGTGGAAGTAGCCTGGGGGCAGCTGACTCTAGTCTGGCTGCAGCACTGCCAGAGCCCAGGTCAGTGTGGTGCGGCCAGGATCCCCACTGACTCAGCAGCGGGCTGTCTGCCGCTGCTAGGGCCCCGGGCTGGGACGCAGTGGAGTGGGTGGGCCTGTGTCCCCCCCTGCCACCCCACATGTGGGTGGCAGTCTTCCCCTCTCCCAGGTTCTCCAGAGCCAGGACCTGGGCTTGCTACTGATTGAGCTGGAAACTGCTTCTTGCCCCGCCCTGACCAAGGGCCAGGGCCTATTGACTATTGATTGCTCAGTCCCTGCTTAAGGGCCTGAGCTGTACTGGCGGCTCAGCCCCTGCTTACGGGCCTGAGCGGTGAACTGTTTATTGCCCCGCCCTGACCAAGGGCCCGGGCACCATTAACTGTGCTTATTCCCCAAACTGCAATAGTATAGCGGGGCGGTCTGGTCCCCAGCCGCCCCAGAGAGGGGCAAGGAACCCCTACAAAGCCACATTTATCTATCTAGGTACTTATATGCCCGTATCACCTCAGAACGCCTCACAACTGGGATTTTATCTGAACACTACTGTGAGTTACAGAAGAATCCTTCCCATTTTACAGATGGGAAACTGAGATATGGTTTAAATAAAATGACTTATCCAAGTTCACACAGGAAGTCTGTGTTTGACCCAGAAATTGAGCCTAGGAAAGAAGTGGGGGGCATAATTAGAAATCAGGAATATGGGGGGAGCATTCTGAGCAGTGGTCACCATACTTCATTTACTTACACGCATCAGTACAAGACCATGTACAGAACTAAATACAATGTAATTTCTGAAAGCTACAGCAACCCTATGTTAGTCACCAAAACAAATGGGCATGGTTGTTGTTCAAGGGTGCCCATTAGTTCCTCAGAATGAAGGTGGAAATATGAAGGCTGTGGGTGGTGGAAGAAAAAATAGCTGACCTTGAGAAGGGGAATTGATGAGTGCAGTGTCAATGGGCCAGGGGGTGGAGGGGGAAGTATGAGAAACAGATACTCCACTAGTGATGAAATCAATGGAGCTATTCCTAGTTAATTTAAACCTGCTGGGGTGTTCGGTGACTTAACTACTTATTTCCTTGGTTTTTATAGTTTGTGTTGATGGGATGCGCAATGTAGCAGCATGGCCCAGATACGCTCATGTGGTACTGCCTAATGTAGGGAGATGTTCTGTTGGTGTACAAGCAGTGGAGGTCTCCTACACCATCCCCCACTCTCCTGTTAGTGTAGGGGTGTGGCCAGAACAAAATGGGCATGGCCAGGACTTCCCTATACGCCACAGATCTCTGGCTACCATTTTGGAGTTGTTGGAAAATGCATAACTTAGGGCAGGTCTTCACTACCCGCCGGATCGGCAGGTAGCAATCGATCTATCGGGGATCGATTTTTCGCGTCTCGTTAAGACGCGATTAATCGATCCCCGATCGCGCTCCCCGTCGGCGCCGGCAATCCACCGCATCAAAAGGCGGAAGCGGAGTCGACGGGGGAGCTGCAGCGATCGACTCGCCGCCGTCCTCATCCCCAGGTAAGCCGACTACAATACGCCGACTTCAGCTACGCTATTCCCGTAGCTGAAGTTGCGTATCGTAGATCGACCCCCTCCCCTAGTGTAGCCCTGGGCTGAGAGCAGCAACTCACATCTAGGGACAGCGCTGGCACATAACAGGTTGAAGGTCAGTGAATTGTAAAGGTTAGATTTATGACATCTTTCCATTCCTTGCATTGACCTGCACTGCATGCTTCTCAGACATAGCCAAAGATCTGGCCCCACCACTCTAAGCTTACTAATTTTTTTTGGTGTGGAATATCATCGGGACCTTAGATGCCACTGACCATGTGACTATGGGCAAGATGCTTCAGATCTCAATGTCTCAATTTCCCCATCTGTAAAATGGGTATAATGACATTATGTAAAGTCCTGTGAGATTTATGGGCAAATATTATTATATAGCTATGCCCTAGGGAATCTTTTGGTAAACTGGAAAAGCAGGGTGAAAAATGAACAATTTCTCATTCTGAGTTTTGGCAAAACCATTAGAAAAGCTCCCTTTCCTGAATCAACAGCTGCAAGTAAAGAGAAGAAAAGGACCAAAAGGTCAGCTAGCACACATTCAGTTTCTCTTTCGCCTCCACATCCACAGTCCAATAAATGTACACAATTTTTCGGAGGTACAGGGCCAATTTGCATTGGTCAAGGATTGATGGTTTAAAAAACTGGCAAAGCCACCGTCAGATAGTTCAAGGTTTTCATCAGAAAACTTTATATAATTTGTATATTGATATAGACAAATACAAAACTTGGGATCAAATTCACATCCCAAGTAAATGTAAAACGCGATGGTGTAACTTGCATCCCAAATTGGGTAGAAAAACAAGGCTGGAGCAAGAAAAGAAAGCAAGAGAGTAAAAGGTGTAAGATAAAGTAGGGGAGCTGTTTTCTGTCTATCTAGATTTTGATAAGATCACCCATCATATTTCTTTACCTTACACCATCTGACACTATCCTGGTGGTTGCTCTTCAAGCTACTATTATAATGTACCTAATTTTTCCAGTCTTATACATGTTGACTTAGGGTGACCAGACAGCAAGTGTGAAAAATCGGGACGGGGTGGGGAGTAATAGGAGCCTATATAAGAAAAAGACCCCAAAATGGGGACTGTCCCTATAAAATCGGGACATCTGGTCACCCTATGTTGACTGCACCATGATTACTCATGGAGCAAGATGCAAGTGAGGCTGACAGAATCAGGTTCTATATCTCTATAATGTACCCATCACCATTAAATGCTCTACCCCTCCTTTCTGTCCTTTCAATGTGTAAATTATACCAACTTGAAGTGACTCCACATTGTTAGACTTACATCATCACTTAATCTGCCTCCGTATTTAGTCCTTTATGCAAAGAATCTCCACAATCTTGAGTAAAAGCCTATCTTTTCAAATTTTTTGCAAATTGCAAAAGGCACTGAAAATTTGACTTTTGTAGCCTTAAAACATTGGAGACTTTGTCTTTGATTTACGTAATTGACTTTGAATCATCTGCAGTAATTTGAGTTACTTGGAAGAAATTATTATTCCAGACCCAAAAGGAAAACAGTGTTTTCTTACCTAATGAAGGAAACTTGGGCCTGGTCCACACTAGGACTTTTTGTCGAATTTAGCAGCATTAACTCGATTTAACCCTGCACCCGTCCACATTACGAAGCTATTTATTTCAACATAAAGGGCTCTTTAATTCGATTTCTGTACTCCTCCCCGATGAGGGGAGTAGCGCTAAATTTGACATGGCCATGTCGAATTCAGGTTACTGTGGACAGAATTTGACGCTATAGCTCCGGGAGCTATCCCACAGTGCACCACTCCGTGGACACTCTGGACAGCAGTCCGAGCTCGGATGCTCTGACCAGCCACACAGGAAAAGCCGGGAAAAATTTGAATTCCTTTTCCTGTCTGGCCAGTTTGAATCTCATTTCCTGTTTGGACTTCGTGGCAAGCTCAGCAGCACTGGCAACGATGCAGAGCTCTCCAGCGGAGGTGACCATGCAATCACAGAATAGAAAGAGGGCCCCAGCATGGACTGATCGGGAAGTCTTGGATCTGATCGCTGTGTGGGGTGATGAGTCCGTGCTTTCGGATCTGCGATCAAAAAAACAGAATGCGAAGATCTACGAGAAGATCTCTAAAGCCATAACGGAGAGAGGATACAGCCGGGATGCAACGCAGTTCCGCGTGAAAATCAAGGAGCTGCGACAAGCATACCAGAAGACCAAAGAGTCAAACGGACGCTCCGGAGCCCAGCCCCAAACATGCCGCTTCTACGAAGCACTGCATGCAATGCTCGGTGGTGCTGCCACCACTACCCCACCAGTGTCCGTGGACTCCGATGATGGGGTCTTATCTACGGCCACGTTGTCAGAGGTATTCGCGGATGGTGAAGATGAGGAAGGAGATGAGGAGGACGAGGCAGTCGACAGCGCTTTCAACGCTGATTTCCCCGACAGCCAGGATCTCTTCATCACCCTGACTGAGATCCCCTACCAACCCTCCCAAGATGGTAACCCGGACCCTGAATCAAGGGAAGGATCAGCAGGTCAGTGTTTTCAACATTTATTTTGAATAGAATAGGCATGGTATGTTAGGAATGGGTTTTTATTGCTTAGTTTGCCCTAAGCGCTTTAGTTTTGAGTCGTTTCCAGTGCAGCTACTCGAAAAGTCTGTCAATACGTATGGGGGTAGAGGAGAAATCCTCCTCGGCGATCTCCACGAAGCTCTCCCGGAGGTACTGTGAAAGCCTTTGCATCAGGTTCCCGGGTAGAGCAGCCTTATTGTCTCCTCCATGGTAGGAAACTTTTCCGCGCCAGGCTAGTAGCAGGTACTCCGGTATCATTGCCTTGCAAAGCGTGGTGGCACACAGCCCCGGTGTTTGCTGGCATTCATGTAGCATACGGTCTTCCTCTGTTTCCATAATCCTCATCAGAGTGATGTCAGTCATGGTGCCCTGCTTTGAATTAGGGGAATTTTAGTATGGGGACTGGTTGCCTGTTCCTTTAAATAATTCTACCCGGTGGTTTCCAGCCACGCGGTGGGGGCGGGGAGGCGAACCGTTGAAACTGAGTGGTTCACAGGCAGCAGGCAGGGACCTTTCCTGGGACCAGCCACGCAGGGGGTGGGGAGGTGAACCGTTGAAACTGAGCGGTTTGCCGGCAGCAGGAACTGGCCACCGCTAGGAGCTGTGCTTGGAACATGGTAGTAGGGCACTGCTGTGAAGTAAGCTCTGAGCAGGCAAAAGTCTACGGCTTACCATGGTCTCCAGATAGCAGAATTCCGGTGTCCAGCCCCGCTTGTGTGATCTGTACACCAAGACCCCAGGCACTCAATATAAAGACAAAATATTCGACCTTGTACTGAATGCACATGTGATAGGTAGTGTGCATGGTCTTGTTCCCAGGGAAAGAGTATAGTCATTGTTCGGGAAAATGTATCTTTGTGAGGAATTCTCTTTCTCCCATCCCATAGCTGCGAGCGTCTCCCGCAGTACCCATGCATCCCACTCCCAGAGGCTGGCGCAGATCAGGCGGCGAAAGAAAAGGACTCGGGACGAGATGTTCTCAGAACTTATGTCCTGTTCCCGAGCCGAGGCAGCACAGCAGACCCAGTGGAGGGAGAACATGTCACAGTACCAGCGATCATACAGCGAACGGGAGGACAAGTGGCACTAGGAAGACCAGCAGGCGACTCAAACGCTGCTTGGCATAATGAGGGAGCAAACGGACACGCTCCGGCGCCTTGTAGATGTTCTGCAGGACTGGAGGCAGGATGAAAGAGCTCCGCTCTGATTTCTAACCACCCTCCCCCGCCACAAAGTCCAAGTCCCCCCTCTCCCAAAGTCACGAGAACGAGGGGCGGCAGGGGCCGTGGAAATAATCAGTCCACCCCTGCTGACTTCTCAAGTAGCAGAAGGCTATCATTCCCCAAGATTTGATGGATCCTTTCCTTCCCTCCAAACACACACCACCCTAGCCCCCGTCCAAGTTCCATCCCATAACCCTGCTGTCCTTAATAAAAATTGCTGTTCTGTAAAGTACTGTTTCCTTGATTTCCTTTTAAAGGACGGTGTGTTTGAAGGGGGGGAAGGGGGTTGGTAATTGGAGACGATAGGCGTCTGTACCAGGGTACAGACAGGGGGACAGGTTCACCAGAATGTCACACTCACATTGCATTCACTAGACACCATGGTCATTCTGGGAGGTGGTTTTCATGTTCTGTGTGGGGGGGGCTCTGTGGGTTTCTGGTTGGGGAGGGAGGTTACAGATCTTTTGCAGCGGTCAGTAGCCCGCATGACAGAGCCACGCAGCAGGGGATCTGTAACCGCCATCCCCAGCCACAAAGTCACACAGGCCCCCCCCCTCACAGAGTTCCAGAAAGGAGGGGTGGCAGGCTCCGTTTAAACAAGCAGTCCACCACTGCGGACTGCTCTAGAAGCAGGAGCCTGTCATTCCCCGAGTTTGGAAGCATCATTTCCGTCACTGCACCCGCTCCCCAACCGCAGTATGCGTCCCAGTTTCAACCCTTTACCGAGAAATCCTTAATAAAGAAGATGGTTTTAATGAAGAAAGTTACTTTTATTTTATTTTTAAAGCAGTGTAGGAAGGGGGGGAAGGGTTTTGGAAATTGGAGAGGATAGGCAACATTAACTGGGTAAATAAACACAGGCAGGTTCAGGTTCTGCTTACACAAAGGTAATAGTCACAGGTTACCCTGCTCGCTCTGGAAGCTAGCTTTCAAAGCTTCCCGGATCCGCAGCGCATCCCGCTGGGCTCTTCTAATTGCCTGGGTGTCTGGCTGCACGTAATCAGTAGCCAGGCGATTTGCCTCAACCTCCCACCCTGCCATAAACATCTCCCCCTTGCTCTCACAGAGATTGTGGAGCACACAGTAGGCTGCAATAACAATGGGGATATTGGTTTGGCTGAGATCAGAGCAAGTCAATAAGCTTCTCCATCTCCCCTTGAGACAGCCAAAACCCCACTCCACCACCGTTCTGCACTTGCTCAGATGGTAGTTGAAGAGCTCCTTTTCAGTGTCCAGGGCGCCTGGGTAGGGCTTCATGAGCCAGGGCATTAGCGAGTAGGCTGGGTCCCCAAGGATCACTATAGGCATCTCCACATCCCCAACAGTTATTTTGTGCTCCGGGAAGTAAATACCTTCCTGCAGCCATCTAAACAGACCAGAGTTTTTGAAAACATGAGCATCATGAACCTTGCCCGGCCATCCGATGTTGATAAAACGTCCTTTATGGTCCACCAGTGCTTGCAGCACCATAGAAAACTAGCCCTTTCCGTTAATGTACTGGCTGCCCTGGTGGTCCGGTCCCAGGATAGGGATGTGAGTTCCATCAATAGCCCCACCGCAGTTTGGGAATCCCATCACAGCAAAGCTATCTATGATCACCTGCATGTTTCCCAGGGTCACTACCTTTGAGAGCAGCAGGTCAACGATAGCATTGGCTACTTGCATCACAGCAACCCCCACGGTAGATTTGCCCACTCCAAATTGATTCGCGACTGACCGGTAGCTGTCAGGCGTAGCAAGCTTCCAGAGGGCTATGGCCACTTGCTTCTGGATAGTCAGGGCTGCTCGTATCCGGGTGTCCTGGCGCTTCAGGGCAGGGGACAGCAACTCACACAGTTCAAGGAAAGTGCCCTTACGCATCCGAAAGTTTCACAGCCACTGTGATTCATCCCAGACCTGCAGCACTATGCGGTCCCACCAGTCAGTGCTTGTTTCCCTTGCCCAGAATCACTGTTCCACAGCATCAACATGACCCATTGCCACCATGATGTCCAGGGACCGGGGTCCCATGGTTTGTGACAGTTGTGTGCCCCTCTCAGACTTAATGTCCTCACGGCGCTTCCGTTGCCTACTCGCCCGATTTATCAGCATCTGTCTCTGGAAAAGGTGGACGATAAGGCGCGAGGTGTTGACAACAGACAGAACAGCAGCGATGATCACAGAGGGCTCCATGCTCGCGGTCCTGTGGCGTCCACGCTGTCAGTCACCAGAAAAGGGTGCGAACTGATTGCCCGCCGGCGCTTTCACAGAGGGAGGACGGGATTGAGGGTTGAATGACGACATTTACCCAAAACCACCCTCGACACATTTTTTGCCCCATCAGGCATTGGGGGCTCGACCCAGAATGCCAATGGGCAGTGGGGACTGCGGGAACTGTGGGATAGCTACCCACAGTGCACCGCTTGCAATGTCGATGCTTGCCCCGTTACTGTGGACTCACAAAGTCGAATTGATGTCCTTGGTGTGGATTCACACGTTCGTCTTTGTAATATTGGTTTCACAAGTTCGGTTTAACTAAAATCGAACTACTCTCGTAGTGTAGACATACCCTAAATAATAATTATAAAGAATGTGAGCCAGATCCTTATCCCCTCTTAAGTCTCCTTTGCTCTGCTCCTTAAGATGGTAAGTTAACCAGCCCTAAACCAGACCCTATCTGGCCCACCCATTGCAGTGAAGGTGTATCAAGAATGGCAGGAGAGTGCAGCTGGGGCACAATAAGCACCACTAATCCTGGTCATCAAGGCCATTATCTGCGAAGGCTCATTAAAACTGCTCTAAACTACTATTGCTGCCCTGGGTGGCACAGAAATATTACCGAAGTAAAAGATACATGTAAACCAGATTAGAAGAAAGAGAATAGAATTGCATCCTGTCACAAACAGAGATATACGTTAGCATTTAGAAAGGGCAGCTGGACTATGTACAATTGTTCTGGCTTCCTAGCCAAGCAGAAAGTGTTATCCATCTCTATATAACTATATAAATCTGTTTCAGTCAGTCATCTCTTCTGGGAGTTTTCCAGATTCCAATGTCTCAGTGGGGATAATTTTGAACAAAAAGAGCTAAACTCTATTTCATATTTATTTTGTGCTTCCTTGTATACATAGTACTATATGTACTTTTCATCGGGAAGGGGAAAGCTTGGATGAGGCCAAAAATATAAGGAAAGATTTCAATTCAAGCACTATTGAATTTAATTTTGAACAAAATGTAGTTTGCTTTATTAGGAATTTTTAAAGTAAGGAAAGAGATGGTATTTGATTCCTTTTCTGAGTTGCTGCTGTTACTGACAGAAAATAGAAGGGAATTGGAGCTAAAGTGAAAGGTTTTTCATGAAAATCAGATGCAGGCAAGTTAGGCCCAAGCATGAAGCTGTGTGCACAAAAATCTGAAACGAGCACCAATCTAATTTTTATGCTCTCAAATTACATTGTAGCTTGTGAATTCTGCTAGGGCTTAAGTGTGAGCTTTAATGAAGATAATTTGGAGATTTGTACTTAAAATCTCTGGCATCTCATTTTTCTACTCTTTGCCTCCAGTACATTCTACTTTATATGACATAGTGAATAACGGCACAGTAAAACATAGTCTTAAGGGATAAACTCGCTAGCCACATTTAAGAGTTTGATCGGCTTCTATTATAACTTTAAGATGTTTTCCTTTTCCAGGCATTTGTGTCTTGGATACAGTAGAGCCACTTAACTAAAAGGGATAAACAAGCTTGAAAGAATATTTGATCTGTGTTCCAAAACAAAACAGATTTTTGTGAGGGAGTCTTTTTGAAATATCCATGATGGGGGAGGAAGGCTCTAGAAAGCGTCCACTTTCTTCAGAGCTACAAAGTCAATAACTGACCTATAATACAGGGGTAGTCATGCTATTAACATTTAAGGTCCAGATTTTCAAAAGTCCTCAGCGCCCACAAGTACCAGAAGTTTTTTTAAAAGTGATGAGTACTTTTTTAAATTATGAGAAGTCCTTGTGGCACCTTAGAGACTAACACATTTATTTGGGCATAAGCTTTCATGAGCTAAAACCCACTTCATCAGATGAATGGAGCGGAACACTCAGTAGGGAGGTATAAATACACAGCATATGAGAAGATGGGAGTTGCCTTACCAAGTGGGGGGGGCTCAGGTCTAGTGAGCCAATTCAATTAAGGTGGAAGTGAGCTATTCTCAACAGCTGACAAGAAGGGGTGGAAATCACCTGTGTAGTGCTAATGAAGCCACTGTAAACTAGGTGGCCCATTTCAAACAGTTGACAAGAAGGTGTGAGTCCCCCCTCCCCACTGATACTCACACTTTCTTGTCAACTGTTTGAAATGGGGCACCTTGTTTACAGTGGCCTCATTAGCACTACACAGGTGATTTCCACCCCGTCTTGTCAACTGTTGAGAATAGGCCACTTCCACTTTAATTGAACTGGCTCGTTAGAACTGATCCCCCACCACACACACTTGGTAAAGCAACTTTTCATATGCTGTGTATTTATACCTCCCTACTGTGTGTTTCACTCCATGCATCTGATGAAGTGGGTTTTAGCCCACGAAAGCTTATGCCCAAATAAATGTGTTAGTCTCTAAGGTGTGTGGCAAATTGCCGGCACTACTATGATGGGTCCCGCACTTTCTCTTCTTGTGGGGGGGTTTCAGGGTGCCATTTCTTGCCCCGAACTGGGGTAACAGCTATCCCACTAGTATCTCCAGGAAGGGGAGTGGAGAGGGAGGGACCCGGGCCCGCCCTCTACTCCAGGTCCCAGCCCAGGGGCCCTAGGATAGCAGGTGAGCCACTTGTACCAGTGATTCTTTCCCCTGGGCTACTTCCCTCTCCTGACCTTCAGCTTGTGGGGCTTCCTGCCTTCCCTCTGCACAAGCCAGGTGTCCCTTTACCTAGGATCTTGGTCTTTTTAGCCACCGCAGCACTTCTCAAAACTCTCCTCCGCTTTCCTCCGAACTGCTCTCTGTTCCACCACCAATCCACTCTGCTTCACTCCTCCAAACTGCTCTCTGCTCCAACTCCTCACCTGGCTGATTGAAGCAGGGGGATTTTATCAGGTGACTGGCTTCAGGTGCTCTAATTGGTTTCAGGTGCTTTTAATTAATCTACAGGGAATAAGGCTTCTCCTCATCCTAGATCACTCTCCTGCTGCCTTCTGGCCATGCTGTATCACAGGTGCCACAAGGACTCCTCGTTGTTTTTGCTGATACAGACTAACACAGCTACCACTCTGAAATCTTTGAAAATTATGTTCTCTAACCCCCATTTGAAAAATTCCACCTATTAGCAGCCTCTCAGTTCCCAGAAAAATGTTGCTTATTATTCACAGGTTCCCAATAAGCAGACGGCAAGTTTCCAGGCTACAGCCAGGGAAGGAAGTGCTGGGACATGCATGGTATCCAGGGCCGGCTCCAGGCACCAGCTTTCCAAGCTGGTGCTTGGGGCGGCAGGCGAGAATGGGGTGGCAGTCCGAGTCCCGCGGCAGCAATTCGGTGGCAGGTCCGCTCTTCCTGCCACCGAATTGCTGCCGTGGGACTCGGACTGCCACCCCATTCTCGCCTGCCGCCACAGCAATGGAGCAGCAGGTCCCCCGCTCTCCCCTTGCCACCGCGGACTGGGACTGCATGCGTTGGGGGCAGACGCAGCAGACATAGCGGGGCCCCGCCCCTGACGCACGCAGGCGTCGGGGGCGGGGCCACACTACGTCTGCCTGCATCGGGGGCGGGGCCGCCATCCCTGCTTGGGGCGGTGAAATTGTGAGAGCCACCCCTGATGGTATCTCTCCCTACAGCTCTGCGAACCTGCCTGCGACTGGGAGAAGAGGTTGAGAGGGGAGGCTGCAGGCAGGGTACAAGTAGGGAGGTTTGTAATGCTTCAGCCAGGGAAGCCATCCCCCAGCGCTTCCTTCCCTGGCTGCAGCCCCGCAAACCTGCCTGTGGCTGGTGCTAGGCATGCCAGCAGCTGGTGCTTGCCATGTCCCAGCATTTCCTTCCAGGGTTCCAGGCCAACAAACCTGCCTGGAGGTGGAGCTCAGCACATCTCAGTGCCTCCTTCCCTGGCTGCAGAATCTCTGGCAGGTTTGTGGGGCTGTAGCCAGGGAATGGAGCACTGGGCTGTGCCAAGCCTGGCCCCAGTGCCAAGGCAGAGAGAAAACTGGAGAGCATAGAGAGGTACTGTGAAGTCCAGCTGGCCCCCTGCACCCAGATCCCAGTGGGAAGCCCTGGCATCCAGGCTGCAGCCTCCCTCCCCACTGTTGCCTGGCCTGCAGCCTCCCTTCCCAGCCGCAGGCCAGGCTGCAGGGCTGCAGCCCAGGAAGGCACATCAAAACATTGTCAGTAATCAGCATTTCTGTTGCCAGTTTCCAAATCCCATTAACATTAAAGTCAATGGGACGGGACTGGTTTACAGCAAAATGTTGCTATTAACCATAAATTGTTAATATTAGGTCTGCTATTAAGCAGCATCCACTGAGGACTCAGCGTTGAGTGCAATTTAACAGGTTTAAGCCTGGTTTAGTGTTCACCATTGACACTTGGCTCCCCACTAGGCTCAAACCTGACCAGCAAATATGGGTTTCAAGGTATTAAACTGCAGCTACACCAGGACTTAAGTGATATTGCAAATGAGATTAGCTAGCACAATTGTTTGAAACTATGATTTCCCCTAGTCTAAATAGGGCCCATATGGCCTGCCAGCACACAAGCAACTATTGTCTATGGAGTCTTCAGAAATGCCTGTGGGTTTTTTTTTACAATATTAAAAAATAAGATCTTCCTAAAGCTCAAAACCCTTCAAAGATTCTTAAGGAGACTCCAGTAGTGAGGGGCCCATGAAAAGTTACATAATTTAAGCTATAGAGGAAAATGAAAACTCAGGCTACCATTCACAAAAGCTGAAATGTTAAAAGAGCTCAATCAAGAAATGCATGATTGATATTATATTGCTATAGAACAGCAATCAAGAACAAAAAGCCAGTATTTGAGCCTTTGTTGAAGACCTGGGAGGTGCCAAACATTGGCTTTTCATTCTGCTTGCTCTGTTCAAATGGAACAAAATAGAGTTTGTGCAGTTTTGTAAGAATATGTTTTGCTAGGTCAGATTTGGTGCAGTTCAGGAACTATCTGTGTAACACTTATGTTTGAAAAAGTTCTAGAAGAAAATAAAAATAAAATTAAAGTATTGGTGTTTCTTCCTGTTATGGCCAGAGTTAGAGTAGCTGTCTGAAAATGGAGATCTATAATATATTTTCATAGGCAAATGATAAAGGAAACGAAAAGCAGAAATAAGAAGGGAAAATACACAGTAGATTCTTTGTTCTGTCATTTGCATCAGATTTACATGTAGCAATAGTGGTAACAGTGTTTTTAGATTCTGTTTTAGATTTGGCTAGAAAATGTTCCCCAGCTGAACTGCAAACAATTATATATAGCAGCAAAATAAAACTGGGTTACATTCTTTCATGTATATATATGTTCCTGAGCAAGACAACTATACTTGAAGACTTTAAAATGATTTACCAGTATCACTGCAGAAATTAGATTAGTTCCCCTAGCCTTTGTTCCCTGGATTACTCAAATAGCAATAGAGATCTCTAGACAATGCTGAGCCTCTGTATTTACTAGGGAAGTAACAGCCCTCTCTTTTCCATGTTGTTTTGCTACATACTGTTAACGAGAAGCTTAGTAATTTAATATGCTGACCTTGTCAGAATGTATCATAAACAGAACAAAAACTAGCTACAGAAATCAGCATTAAAGACGGAGAGGGAATTGCAGTCTTCATAGGGCATTGGCTGGTTGCACAAGAGGGAAAAAACAGCATAACCCCTCTCCACACCAAAACAGGAAATCACAAGGCATTTTTTTTCTCCCTTCCTCCTCGCTTTATTCAAGGGAGTCTGTTGGTGAGAGAGACAGGAAGGTCACATTTACACTTGAGAAAGAGGCAGTGCTACAACATGAAAATTCCGAAGAGAACACACTTGCTGATGTAAAAGATTTCAGTCTTTCATGCATGATCGGTCCAAAGAAAATATTTGACAGTCATGTTGCAAAGCATAATAGTGTGATGTTCACTGGAGACATACAGTAGTGGAGACTCTCAAAAGTACAGAGAAGGACAACAAAAATGATTAGGGGTATGGATCCCTCTGAAGCATCTGGCATAGGCCACTGTCCAAAGACAGGATACTGGGCTAGATGGATCACTGGTCTGATTGAGTATGGTTGTTCATATTATGAAAGGTCTTTTTCTAACTTCTTTAACTGTCAGAATGTAGCAAAAAACTTACTAAAAAATTTAATCAGAAGACCAACTCCTGATAAAATTTGTCGAAGAAAAATATTTAAACACAACCTGTTATCATTGGACTTAGCAGCAGCATGAGACCCTTCATGGGTGAGACTGATTAAGGTACTCACAAGAAACAGGCAACAACTTCAGCTGGTTCTAAACCTAACTGAATAGCCATGTGAACCTAGAAAAAATGGTACTCACCACAGCATGAGTGAAAGGCGAAAGACTGTTCAGGAAAGTCCTAAACTTATTGAACAAGAGTTTAAACCTTTAGAATTTTATAGTCCAAATGAATGGACAAATCCTTCTTGAAGTCATAAGCTGTTCATGGAGAAGGAGATGAGGATATGTTACTTGGTGTGATTTGGGGTGAGAGGATTTTCTGGAGTTTTTCAAGTATTATTTGTCAGCTGGGGCTGAGGTAATCTGTTGTCTCCATGTGATTATTCTGTTGTTGGCTGGCAGAGTTAATTTATTTTATATTAATATTTATTCTGCTGGATGGTTATTGTTATTGCAAGTCAGTAGGTAAGGTTCTCAGCGCCTTTGCGTTATGACTGTATGTGTTTGTTGTGCCGGGTGTACCAGGCTGTCATGACCCCCTGCTAGAGTCCCTGTAGTCCTACAATGCCCCAGAAAAAGAGCAGTGAAAGTGGGTCCTCCAGGTCTGCCTAGAAAGGCTGTATGGAAGCAGCCAATCAGAGCCCAGAAGGTTCAGATAAAAGGAGCTGTAGGGCCTCAGCAAGTCAGCCCCTGGCTGGGACTAGAGGATCTATGAAGGGTGCTCCTTGCAGGTCACAGGAGCCTGTCAGAGAAACAGAAAAAGGGTTCTGGTGGTGTTTTGGCATTCAGCGAGGAGAAAGAGACTCTGAGAACTTCAGCCCCGAGGGAAAGGTGAAGAGAAGGGGGCTATGTAGGAAAAGGCCCAGGAAATAGAAGCAGTAGCAGCAAACTGGAGGGAGAAATACGTGGCTGCAGTGTATACGGTCCCTAGATTGGTACCCAGAGTAGTGAGCAGGCCTGGGTCCCCCTGCTAGACAGTGCTGGAGTGGCCGAAGCTCTGGAAAGGGAACATGGCTAGTTGAAAAGCCCAAGAAAAGGGGCTAGATAAAAGGGCCCAGAGACAGGGCTGAAGACCCTGCTGAGGGCAAACCACCAGTTCTGGCTCGACTCTTTACAAAAAGCCCAAGAAAGGGGCTAGACTCCCAAGGGCCCATGTATAGGGCTGAAGACACTAACAAGGGTACATCAATTGTCCTTGCTGGACCTTTGTAACCCCGGAAGGGGTTTGTTCGTTCATTCAGTCACTCATTCATTCGTATTGACTGTGCGACTTCGGCAGAGGGCTGAGCCACTGAAGACCAGCCTAATGAGGCCGACAGCCTACGGAGGGCATCAGGAGCAGGAAAAGGCATGCAGTACCAGATACAGCAGGAGGTGCTCAAGAGGTGAGTGGCACCTGGCACAGTTTTGTTTTAAATGTTAAATCTAAATAAATGTGGACAGGTGGTGAAACCAATGACTCATCTTGACCTATAACTAAGACTAAGATTTTGTCATGGATATTTTTAGCAAGTCACAGAAAAATTCATGGACGTCCATGACTCGTCCCTGACTTTTACTAAAAATATCCATGACTAAATGAGGATCCTGGGAGCTGCAGGTGGGCTGGGAGCTCCAGGGGCCCCCACCACCCATGGGGACTCAAAGCTCCAAAGACCCCTTCCGCTGGTGGCTCCGAGCTGCAGGGGTGTCCCCCCCACACACACACACACTGCCCCACAGCACCTGGGAGCTGCGGGGGGCTCCCATTACCTGGGGTTCTTGGGGTACCCCACAGCTCCCTGCCACTGCAGGCTGCAGGGAACCCTGCAGCTCCCAGCCGATGCTGGCTGAAGTCACAGTGGGTCTTTGAAAGTCACAGAATCCATGACTTCCATGACCGCCGTGACTAAATCGCAGCTTTACCTATAACTATTGTTAAATAGTAATTTTGTTTATACAGAAAAAAGGAGGAGAGGGGCAGAGGTTAAATCTGTAGTGAGAATCCAAGCAGGAGGGCCCTTGAAAAGTTCTCGTATGTTATGAAGTAGAGTGTAAATTTCAGGTATGACGTTATGTTTCATACTCAGTGCTACAAGAAAGTGATTGGGATTCATACCATTGTCAAATGGGTGGTTGGACAGGTTTTGGTTTGTGGGGGAAGGAGGAAAGTGTGCTTCTTGCTGTCCATCCAGTGGAGGGGCAGGACCCAGTATCTCCTCCTGCAGGGCCCCTTTGAACAGTTCTTTCTAAGTTTAGATGTATTCTTTCCCATCACTCATGCCTCAAAGCACACCACAGCTGATGAAACTCTATAGTACATGATGTTTAAATGGTTCTGCATTTTCAGAAGGCATGATGCAATCTGAGTTGCTTGTTCCCAGGAAGCACCAGACTGCAGCTTTAATTTGAAGAAAAGTGGTTTAGCTTAGCGTGGGAGACCTTGCTCATGCCACTACTGGATTGGGTATAAGAGCTGCTGGTCCTCTTCTTGTAGACAGAAAACTTCCTGCCTGTTACACTTTAGTGACAGGAATGTGGGGGGACTGCTAAAACCTGTACAAAATGTTCATTTCAGGTAATGGGTACAGGGTCTAGATAGTTCTTATTTCCGTCAGTCTGGATGCCTAATCCTATTGAAAATAGGAGAGTTCAAGAATGGGTTAAATAGTATTTTTAAACTCTATATGGCCCATTTCAATTTTGATCAGTTTGACAGCATGAATGGAAGTCTATTAGCTTGTGACAGGGTGTACCAGGCTTATACTGCCCCTGCTGGAGGGCCTACCTGGGCCCAGCAGGTGAGATGAAAAAAGGGCTGGCTGCTTCTTCCAAGGGCCAGTTCTAGGTGGAACTGGGACACGAAGAAAGGATCTTCCCTCTCTTAATCCAAGATGCCTGGCCCAATTAGGGCTTAACGCTGACTGCGCATTTTGATTATATCAGTGAAGGAGTGTGGTTGAATATTATGTAATTTAAAGCTGAGGTGTCCATCTTGAATTAAGTATCAGTTTATTACTGTAAAATTAAGGCAAGCTCGCTTTGTGAGTATGTGCCAAAGCTGTTTTGGAGTCTGCTGGAAATGAGTTGGTGGCTCTAGCAGAGGTGAATCCACAAAAAGTCTCCTTACAGGTGACAATTGCAGCAGATACTCCAGGAACTGAATGAATATGGGCAGAGAATTGCCCTCTTGCCTATTGTGCTGGTTCCTCCAGGTCAGGACAGAGGCACACTGCTTCCATCTGTATTGTATCCGTTCTATGGATTAAAAAAGGTTTGCTAATCTGTCACTTAAACTCACATAAAACATACTAAAAGAAGAGCAGAGGTCAAATAAAGGGAGAGATGTCCACCAAACCAGGGTAGTGTTAGCAAAGGTAAGATAGCTTGTCAAAACAAATGGCAAGGGAGGAAGCTGAGATAAATCAGAAACTGAATGCAAAAGGGAAT